>CM039135.1:39701656-40901656 GCA_022036555.1 Microstegium vimineum
CCAGCATCGACAGGGGGGCGCGCCGGCGGTCACCCCGTGGGGACAAAACCCTTTTAAAAAAGGGGCCCACTTATCAGGTTTTAACGTCCATCCGACTTAACCCCAAAAAAAATGATCCAATCCTTAATTAGTACGTCAAGTGTCACCACTTTACGGGGGCCCTTTTTCACCTTTTTTCCGAATAGGATCCCCTTTCATTACAAACATTGCAAAAGAAATTGGGAGAAATTAATTTTTAAACATCAAAGTAGCAAAAATTTTTAGGTCATATTAAAAAACCTAAGTTTTAAAAATAATTTAAAGTGTCATGGGGATAACTTTGTTTTTAAAAGCTGCTGTAGAGTAAAAACAAAAAACTGAGGTACTCTTCCCCAAGAGTCAAACAGAGAAAAAACTATTCTTCATCCTCATAAACTGAAACAAGGTCATACAGCACGAAAGAAAACACAGCCCGGTTTGGGACCCCATTTTGCAACGGGGTTTAAACCCAAAACCCTGAGTACGGGGAAAATTTAAAACAAGACTTATCTGACAAAAGAAAATATTTGTGGAAAAAAAGATAAAAAAAGTCATATGATTCAAGGTGGGGTTTTTGCAAGAAAAAAAAATATTTTGCAAAAAAATGAGCATTTAAAAAAAGAATTGAAATTCTTTTAAAATTCGTTAAAAGATTACTCAAGTACCAATCTAAATTTATGATTGATGACAAGGAAAATTAAACCATCCATAAAAAGGAAACCAACAAGTACCCAATTTTAAGTTTCATTACCTACGATGTAAAAGGAAAGGGTCATGTTTAATTTTCCGGGGGAAAAACACGCGATTCAAACCCCGGTTTTAAATCCCGTGGGGGTTCCCTATCACACGATTATACAGCCCCTTAAAGCAGCATATGACTACTTTTCCCTGGATTCCCCCATCCGAGAAAAAGGTGCCCGCCACCCCAGAGCACAGTACGCCCCCCTCCCGTTCGCTAAACCCTTTGGAAAGGGTTTTCACATATCTCGCCATTTTCTCCACTCCCAGTGGGGTTAACCGTCCTTTAGGGCGGGGTTGGCCAAGTCCAGTTTTCCCCAAAAAGGGATTTTGATAAGTACTCCAAAGTCACAACCCTCTAACTTTTTACAACGGCAAGGCCCTAACGACACAGGCGGGGAAAAAACCCGCTAAACCAAAACACCCCTGATGGCTCTCCAACACCGTGTCCGCCGGTTTACGAAATTTTTACTTCCCAACAACACACCTTTCTCAAAGGATCATAACCATTTTCCGAAGCAATACACTATGTGTAAGTGACAGGAAATCACCTACTAGAAAACTCTAAGCATACTAAGCATTTTAGCCAAAAGTTTTCATCTTTAAAAAGTATCAAGGTAGAAGGTACAAGTAACCAAGGATAAGGCTATGCATCAAATAGGAATTTAATAAAGTAGTAACAATGCAATAATAACCATAAGTGTATTTAAAGAAAGCATTTTTAAATACGAGGTAGGGTTTGAATGCACCGACGCTTGCCTTGGTTGGAGGGATACACAAACTCTAGCTCTGATTCAACAAGAGAGAAATCCCCTTCACAAGAGGGATTATCCAACCCAACCAATGAACAATCTACACGATAAAATGTCATGCTTTAGATGATGCTTGAAAAGTAAACATGATGCTCAACACATACAAACATGACCTTAAGAGATGATTAAAACAGATTACAACCTTGAGTACAACTTTCCTTCATGAAAGAAAAGTTAAACTAAAGCATACATCAAGTTAATTAAACCATAAATAATCTAGTTATCAAGTTTAATAATTATGTCCAAAAGAACTGAGCAAGCAACACTTCACCAAACATGTCCAACATGAGGTTGTCACTGGACATTTGACCATTAGCATCAAACAACCCAAAATCACTCAAAACCTAAAGTCATTAGGGTTGCTAATCATTTTATTATTAATTAAACAAATATCCATGTATAACAGATCAATCAAAAATTCCCAAACCTTTTGTACAGCAAGGTAACAGTATATAAATGTTACACAAAATTTCTCAGAATTTTTGGAGCAACACACAGGGCATGAAAATTTATAGAAAAGCCACTTTTCAATTACTTTAAGCATTTTTACAGGATTAAAAACATACTGATCATGGACATGTTATATTTTTTTAAATACTACACATCACAGAGAGCATTCACAATTTTTTGTAGAATTTAAACATGCACAGATTTAAACATATGAAAATAACAAAAGATGCTACTATTCAAACAAGAAAAAGGGAAAAACCCTTTGATCTAACTCGCTGACGACTGGGTCCCGCCCGTCAGTGACTCAGACGCAGAGCAGCGGCGCCGGTGACCACAAAACACGGAGGCGCGTCGCCGACGTTGGCCCGAACGCTCAACCGACTCGTGCGCTGGACTCAGCAGTTCATCCCGAACACAACGAGGTACGACACACCCGAGCTTAACCCTCACACGCTCCTCACCGGCGGCGATGGCGGCAACCCGCGCTCCGTCGCACACGCACCGACGAGTAGAACCATGCGTCGGAGAAACTAAGCACACCAACGGACTCAGCGGCCCCCAAACAACGCGAAGCAAGCGAAAAACGAACCAAAACCCTAACCTATCGACCTCGTCGACGGCCATGGCGCACGACCGAGATCCACGCGACGTACGCCGGCCAAACGACATACGCGCGCGAACACCGAACACCGCGGACGGACTCACGATGGTTAGGCGAAGCTAGCGCAAGACTCGGATTGGAAAAAGATGGACAGACGCGTCCCACCAACGAGCGCACCACCGCGACAACCATAACCGGCGGCGGAGCTCGCGGATCGAGCTCTACGGCTCGAAACAAGAACGACTAAGCGCGCGGAGAGTTCGAGGAGCTCACCCCTGTCGTGAAACGCTTGCTGGCAAAGTCAGAGATGAAGCAGAAAGAGCTGGCGACGAAGACCGTGTCGGCGGAGTTGGTGAACCGAGTGCCAACGACGGCGCTCCCGGAGCTGCAGTCCACCAAGGAAGAAACAAAGAAGCCGACGATGATCAGTGATGAACAAGGAAGATGAAACAAGAAAGAAGACAACAATGCGGCTCCTGGATAGCCGAGGCGACACCGAACCAGAGCGGCGGCGCTTTCACTGGAGTTGAGGAAGAAGACGTCGCGCCGGACGAACGGGAGCTCGGCGGCTTCAACCAACTTGCGCGGAAGATGCGCGAAGGCAATGTGAAGGTAATGGCAGTGGATTGGGGACTTGGCAGTGGCTAACGAGCTCGGACGAGCTCGTCAGGTGGGGTGCTCACGCGGCGGAGCAGAGCGGATGGCGTCACGAACGTGAAAGAGGAGCAAGGAGTGGACTACGTCCCGTTTTGAAGGTGGTAACGGGGTCGTGGTGATGCCACACACTTGATGCGACGCTCGTTGTGGACATGAGGCGCAAGGTGAGCTCAGTAGCTGGCCAACCAGATGTCAGCGTCGAGTTCACCGTCGCCATGCAAGTGCTTGATGAAATGACTGAACCGCCCCTGGTACAATTTTGCAGATTGCTCAAGCTTCCAGGCGTTTTCATGCAAAACTTTGAATACCAAAGTTGCTCAAAATTTCCTGATCTATACTTTTGCCAACATGCACATTTTCAAAATCTGCCTAGAAATGAAAATGAAATTTTGGAAATTTGAAAACCTTTTTAAAAGAATTACCCCCTTTTGAATTACTCTAAAAACTTGAATAGCACTTGAAAAACTGTAAACACAAGAAATACAATTCACACTGAACTCTATCACAATGCTTGAACAACCATATGCAAATTCTTTATAGATTTTAAAAATCATGTTTAGGGTTGTATCCACCCCCCTTTGGTAATTAGGGTTTGGATTAGAATTTGAAAGTTTGAATTTGAAAATATGACCAGCATTCATACATATGATCAAACACAATCAATTAAACTCCTTTTAGTTCAATGCATAACAAGGTTCTCAATCAAGTGAATGATGCTTAATGCATATGATGGCATGATCAAGTTTTAATTAAGTGTTTAAACACCAGGGGTGTTACAACCCTTCCCCCTTAAAGAAATTTCGTCCCGAGATTTAGAGGTGAAACAAAGTAATGGAAAAGGAAACATATCAAGAATTTTTCTTTTTCACATCATCCTTGTTACAACTATGACCAGGTCTTACAAAACAGCTCAAGCTAAAGTAGCATAAAACTCTGGGAAATTCTCTAAAAGATAATCTTCAGATTCCCAAGTAGCTTCTTCTTCTGAGTGCTGGTTCCACTAAACCTTATAGAACTTGATGGTCTTGCGACGAGTAATTCGATCCTTTCGATCAAGAACCTTCACAGGATACTTAGAGTATGTCACATCAGGTTCTAGTTGCACTCCTTCAACTTCCACGATCATATCCTTAACTTGAAGACACTTCTTCAATTGGGATACGTGAAACACATCATGAACGACGGATAGAATGTCAGGCAATTTTAAATGATAATCCACATTGCCTATGTGTTCCAGAACTGGGAATGGACCGACATAGCGAGGGGCTAACTTGCCTTTCACTCCAAACCGTGAGACCCCTTTCATAGGTGATACCTTCAGATAAACATGATTACCAGGCTCAAACTGTAAAGGACCTCTCCTTTTATCAGCATAACTCTTTTGTCTAGATTGGGCGATCTCAAGATTAATGCGGATCTGTTTAACTTTTTCTTCTGCTTCCTTAACTATGTCAACACCAAAGAACTCACGTTCCCCGGGTTCTGACCAATTAGGAGGAGTTCTACAACCCCGACCATACAAAGCTTCAAATGGTGACATCTTTATGCTCTGCTGGTAACTATTGTTGTAAGAGAACTCTGCCCAAGGTAAGCATTCATCCCACTTCTCAGCAAAGTTAATCACACAACATCTCAAAAGATCCTCAAGAACTTGGTTCACCCGTTCTGTCTGACCATCAGTTTGAGGATGATAAGCTGTGCTATACAAAAGTTTAGTACCCAGAGACTCATGGAGATATCTCTAGAAAGCTGAGATAAACTGAGTTCCACGATCAGATACGATGGTCTTGGGAATACCATGAAGACTTACTATTCTTGTCAAAAAGAACTTAGCATAGCCAACAACATGCATTGTGGTTTTTACTAGTAGAAAATGTACAGACTTGGTAAGTCGATCAACAATAACCCAGATGGAATCATGACCACTAGAGGTCTTAGGCAAACCTACTATAAAATCCATACTGATGTCTTCCCATTTCCAAACCGGAACTGGTAAAGGTTGAAGCTGACCTCCAGGTTTCAAACGCACTGCCTTCACTTTCTGACTAGTATCGCACTTGGCCACATAGCCTGCTATCTCAATCTTCATCTTTGTCCACCAGAACTTCCGCTTCAAATCCTGGTACATTTTGTTGCTTCTAGGATGAATGGACAAACGAGAAGTATGAGCTTCATCAAGAATATCTTGTCGCAACTCTGGAACCTTGGGCACCACAATACGATCTTTGAACCAAAGCACATCTGATTCATCTAACTTGAAACAAGTAGGTACTCCAGATTTCACTTTTGCTTTAAGATGATTAATACCGACATTGGTTTTCTGAGCTTCGATAATTTGATCACGAATGCTTAGTTCGACTGAGATATTAGCTAGACTGCCATGCTGCACCATAGATATGCCTAATTTTTCTAACTCATAACAGAGCGTGGAATTTACCGTCTTTAGGATGAGACAGTTGCAACTACCCTTACGACTTAAGGCATCAGCTAAAACGTTTGCTTTGCCTGGATGGTAATGCACTTCAAGATCATAATCTTTAATAAGCTCCAACCATCTTCTTTTCCTCATATTCAACTCAGACTGAGTGAATATATACTTCAAACTCTTATGATCGGTATAGATATGACAAAGGTTGCCCAGAAGATAATGTCGCCAAATCTTCAAAGAGTGGACAACTGCCGCTTATTCCAGATCATGAGTTGGGTAATTCTCTTCGTGCTTCTTCAACTGCCTAGAATCATAAGCAATGACTCTTCCTTCTTGCATTAAGACACACCCAATACGAATACCGGATGCATCATAATATATATCGAAGGGTTTCTCAATATTAGGTTGAGCTAATACTGGAGCTGTAGTCATTAACTTCTTCAAGGTATGAAAAGCCTCTTCACACTCATTAGACCACACAAACTTGGTCTAGTTCTTCAGTAGACTGGTAATGGGCTTCGAGACTCGAGAAAAGTCTAGAATAAACCGACGATAATAACCAGCCATACCGAGGAAACTTCAGACTTGATGGACTGTCGTTGGTGGCTTCCAATCCAGAATGTCCTTCACTTTACTAGGATCAACTGCCACTCCTCCATTGGACAAAACATGCCCAAGGAATTGCACTTCCTTTAACCAAAACTCACATTTGCTGAACTTAGCATAAAGCTGATTCTCCCGCAATCGAGTTAAAATGATTAGGAGATGACGGGCATGTTCTTTTTCATCCTTGGAATAGATAAGAATATCATCGATGAAAACCACAACAAACTTGTCCAGCTCCGATATGAACACTGAGTTCATAAGATACATGAAGTATGCCGGCGCATTGGTCAAACCAAACGACATTACTAGATATTTATAAAGCCCATATCTAGTGGTAAACGCCGTATTGGGGATATCTTCAGGTCGAATCTTGATCTGATGGTACCCCGATCGCAAATCGATCTTGGAGAACACTGTATCTCCAGCGAGTTGATCAAAGAGGAGATCAATCCGTGGCAAGGGATATTTGCTCTTGATGGTCACTTCGTTCAAAGGACGATAGTCAACGCACATACGAAGGGTATGATCCTTCTTCTTCACAAAAATGGCAGGACAACCCCATGGCGATGAACTAGGTCGAATGAAATCTTTATCGAGCAACTCATTCAATTGAGTCTTCAACTCTACTAGCTCTTTGGGAGGCATTCGATAGGCCCTTCTAGAGACAGGTGTTGTGCCAGGCTTTAACTCTATAGAAAACTCAACTTCTCTACTAGGAGGTAAGCCAGGTAAGTCATCAGGAAAGACATCCGGAAATTCACAAACCACGGGAATATCATGTACTCCAAAGGCAGTTGTAGCATAGACCTTTCCTACTTCTCTTTTTGGCACAGAAAGTTGAATCAAAAGTTGAGATTTGCTGTCAGGCACATCTACCTTGACAGTTCAGTTTAGCACATCGATTACAGCTTTGTGCTGCTGCAACCAATTCATCTCCAGGATCACATCTAAACCCTGGTTTGGAAGTACTACCATGGTTGTGGGAAAGATATGCCCACCCAGACTCAAAGATACTCGATAAACCACTTCTCTAGTTGCGATACGACCACTCGGTGTTTGCACATAAAAGTCCAGTTTTAACTCAGTGAAAGGAATGCTATGCTTGAGCACAAATGACTTATCAATGAAGGAATGTGATGCACCAGAATCAAAGAGAATAACTGCAGGTTGATTGTTGATAGGAAACATACCCTGCAATACGGGTTCCCCTTCTGGCATCCCTTCACCCTGGGCATGAAACACCCGCCCAGTCTTCTGCTCAGTCTTGTTCTTCTGATTTCCAGCATTCCCACTCTGCTTCTGCTGTTGCTGACTCCTAGCAAACTTATGATTATACTGCTTTGGAAGAGGACACACATTGGAATAATGTCCCACTTTTCCATAGTTGAAGCAGACATTATTGGTTTGCTTGGCAATCACTTGATTAGTTGGGCCAGCATTCTACCTAGGGTAGTGAGAACCCCTAGAGAACTGATGCCCAGACTGCTGTTGAGGAGGACGATACTGAAAGCGGTTATGGTTTTGAGGGTGGTAAATAATCTTCTGCCTCTTCTGATTACCACTAGAAGACCCAACCACTGCTTTCTTCTTCTTTGTCTCCCTATGGATGCGTAGAGAACTCTTAGCTGAGATAGCCATGCTTACCACCTCATGATTGGTAGCATTAGGATTGTTATTCAACATGGTGTGCAACTTAGTTGAAAGCCCCCTGAGAAACCACCTCTTCTTCTTGGCATCAGTACTGACATGTTCCACCGCATACTACGAAAGATGGTTGAACTTGCCCACGTACTGCATAACCGTGGATTCTCCTTGCTTGAGAGTCAGGAACTCTTCTAACTTGGACTCCATCACCCCCGCAGGAATATAATGAGCACGAAAGGCCTCACGAAATTCCGTCCAAGTGGCACGATGACCCGCAGGTTGCATAGCTGTAAAGGTCGACCACCAAGATCTAGCTGCACCACGAAGCTGTTGAGCTGCAAACACTCGCTTCTGCACTTCTGTGCAATTAATTAGCTCAAACTTCTGCTCCATGGTGCAGAGCTAATCATCAGCTTCCAATGAGTCCTCTGCCTTAGTGAAAACCGGAGGACGAGTGTCTGTGAAATCGACATAAGTCGTCTCCTGATTATTATTATTGCGACCCCGATTCCCATGACCACCTTGGTTGTGATGTTGAGCAAGCTCATGCAAAAGACGGGCATTATCCGCCGAAACACTGATCAATGTCGCCAATGTTTGTGCCAAGGTGAGAGGAACTGGTGGTGGATCAGGAAGTGCCCCATTATGAGCCCCAGCATTGTTAGGATCAGCCATCTGTTTGCACAAACATACTTTTATTGAAACACAAGCATAAAAGTACGAAGGTGCCACACATATATTACATGACCATCATAAAAGTGCTAGAAACTAAAGAGTTCTGAAAAGCGATAAAGATAGATTATATTACAAGACCCACTACTTGCATCCGACCTACGCAACTAGATAAACCATGATCTACTCATCGTCACTAAGGACCACCACCTCCACCTCTGGCTCGTCCTCAACGATCACCTTTGGCTCTGGCTCAACTCCACCCTGAGCCTCAGGAACAGGTGCAAAGAACTGGTCTCCAATGGCCAGGTCTTCCTGCACAAGCTCTCCAAGGTCCTCTGCCATGGCTTGCTGCTGATACTCAGGGTTCAGCAGGTTGGTGAGGTGATGCACTTCCTCATGAAGCACATTGTTGTACACCTCAAGGTTGCCTGCATAGTGCCCCAAGTTGAGGTACATCTCAGACAACAGGTACTCTCGGTCCCAGGCTTCATTCCTCTCTCCCATCGCCTCGTACATGAAGCCCTCAGCGAGAGTCACCTCTGTCGCCTTGGAGGCCAGCTGGGTCTCCTTTGCCGCCAGCTGTGCATCCTTCTCTGCCAGCTGGTCCTGACACTGCTGCAACTCAACCTCCAGCTCCTCCACCCTGTCCTCCAGGTCGTGGGTGCTGCTAGCAAACTCGTCTCTATTGGCCGTCATCCAGCCCAGATCGGCCCTCAAGTGCTCGATTTTCAACTTGCGACGAGCACAACAACTAGCACCCTGCTGGCTGCTCTCACCACCGTCTCCACGTGATGCCAGCCTGTAGCGAGGAACTCCCCGTGGTCCGGAAGACTTGCGAGCCGTGCGCTTAGTCCTGGCCATCCTATAGACAAGATTTTAAAAGAGGCAAGTAAGTAACATGATAGATTTTAATTGATTAAGAACAAAATTTTAAAACTCATCCCAAGTTGTATGATATAATGCATGATACGTCCTACGAATACGATAATATTTACATAACATATTTATAGGGCATATATATATAACCATATTCATACCATCAGCTTGATATTCCTAAGAACTACTCTCCTATTATCTAAACAAGAGAAGAGATAAGTTAAAGAAGTTTTTGGACTCAAACCAAATTTTAATTTAAGATCCAAATCATTTTTGAAAGATTTTACAACTGCAAGATCTGTAATAAGGAGAGCTTTGATACCAATTGTGACAGGACCTTTTAAGAAAGGGCCACTTGTCATGATTAATAGTTCATTTGACTTAATCCCAAACAAATGATCCAATCCTTAATTAGCCCGTCAGGTGTCACCACTTTACAGCGGGTCATTCACCTCTTTCCGAACATGATCTCCTCATTACAAACATTGCAAAAGTAATACGAGAAATTGATATTACATCAAAGTAGCGGAAATTTAGAGTCATATTACAAATCATAAGGTTTGAAACATAACTTAAGTGTCATACGATAACATAGTATCAAGCTACCGATAGAGTATAAACAAACAACCGAGGTACTCTTGCCCAAGAGTCAAACAGAGACAACTACTCTTCATCCTCATCAACTGAAACAACGGTCATGCAGCACGAAGCCACACAGACCGGATTGGGACCCTCATCTGCAACAGGGGTTAACAAACCCTGAGTACGGGGTACTCAACAAGACTTATCTGACAAAAGAAAATATTTTCTGAACAAAAGATATGCAAGTCATAGGATTCAAGGTGTGGTTTGCAAGAATTAAGTATTTTGCATAAATAAGCATTTATAAAAGAATTGAAATTCATTTAATTCGTTCAAAAGATTACTCAAGTACCAATCTAAATTTATGATTGATGACAAGGTAATAAACCATCCATGAAAGGAACCAACAAGTATCCAATTTAAGTTTCATTACCTACGATGTAAAAGGCAGGGTCATGTTTCTATATCCGAGGAACACAACGATTCGAACCAGTTTATCCCAGCTGGGGCTTCCCTATCACACGATATATACAGCCTCTTAAAGCACGCATATGACTACTTTTCCTAGGATCCTCCATCCGAGAACAGGGGCCTGCCACCCGAGAGCACAGTACGCCTCCATCCAGTTTGCTAACTTGGAGGGTACACACTACTCTCGCCATCTCTCCACTCCCAGTGCGGGTTAACCTTCCTTTAGACTGGATTGGCCAGAGTCCAGCTTCCCCAAAGGTATATGATAAGTACTCAAAAGTCACAACCCTCTAACTTTTTACAACGGCAAGGTCTTATCGACACAGGCGGAAAGAACCCGCTCGCCAGACACCGCTGATGGCTCTCTAACACCGTGTCCACCGGTCACGAATTATTACTTCCAACAACACACCTTTCTCAAAGGATCATAACCATTTGCCGAAGCAATACGCTATGTGTAAGTGACAGGAAATTACCTACTAGAAAACTCTAAGCATACTAAGCATTTTAGCCAAAAGTTTTCATCTTTAAAAAGTGTCAAGGTAGAAGGTACAATTAACCAAGGATAAGGCTATGCATCAAATAGTAATTTAATAAAGTAGTAATAATGCAATAATAACCATAAGTGTATTTAAAGAAAGCATTTTAAATACAAGGTAGGATTTGAATGCACTGGGGCTTGCCTTGGTTGGAGGGATACACAAACTCGGGCTCTGATTCAACAAGAGAGAAATCCCCTTTACAAGAGGGATTATCCAACCCAACCAACGAACAATCTACACGATAAAATGTCATGCGTTAGATGATGCTTGAATAGTAAACATGATGCTCAACACATACAAGCATGAACTTAAGAGATGATTAAAACAAATTACAACCTTGAGTACAACTTTCCTTCATGAAAGAAAAGCTAAACTAAAGCATACATCAAGTTAATTAAACCATAAATAATCCAGTTATCAAGTTTAATAATTATGGCCAAAAAAACTGAGCAAGCAATACTTCATCAAACATGTCCAACATGTGGTTGTCACTGGACAATTGATCATTAGCATCAAAGAACCCAAAATCACTCAAAACCTAAAGTCATTAGGTTGCTAATTATTTTATTATTAATTAAACAAATATCCATGTATAACAGATCAATCAAAAATTCCCAAACTTTTTATACAGCAAGGTAATAGTATATAAATGTTACACAAAATTTCTCAGAATTTTTGGAGCAACACATAGAGCATGAAAATTTATAGAAAAGCCACTTTTCAATTACTTTAAGCATTTTTACAGGATTAAAAACATACTGATCATGGACATGTTATATTTTTCTTAAATACTACACATCACAGAGAGCATTCACAATTTTTTGCAGAATTTAAACATGCACAGATTTAAACATATGAAAATAACAAAAGATGCTACTGTTCAAACAAGAAAAAGGGAAAAACCCTTTGATCTAACTCGCTGACGACTGGGTCCCGCCCGTCAGTGACTCAGACGCAGAGCAGCGGCGCCGGTGACCACAAAACACGGCGGCGCGTCGCCGGCGGCGGCCTGAACGCTCAACCGAATCGTGCGCTGGACTTAGCAGTTCATCCTGAACACAATGAGGTACGACACATCCGAACTTAACCCTCGCAAGCTCCTCACCGGCGGCGATGGCGGCAACCCGTGCTCGGTCGCACATGCACCGGCGAGTACAAGCATGCGCCGGTGAAACCAAGCACACCAACAGACTCAGCGGCCCCCAAACAACGCGAAGCAAGCGAAAAACAAACCAAAACCCTAACCTATCGACCTCGTCGACGGCCATGGCGCACGAGAAATACAATTCACACTGAACTCTATCACAATGCTTAAACAACCATTTGTAAATTCTTTATAGATTTTAAAAATCATGTTTAGGGTTGAATCCACCCCCTTTGGTAATTAGAGTTTGGATTAGAATTTGAAAAGATGACCAACATTCATACATATGATCAAACACAATCAATTAAACTCATTTTAGTTCAATGCATAACAAGGTTCTCAATCAAGTGAATGATGCTTAATGCATATGATGGCACAATCAACAACTCATTTTAATTAAGCGTTTAAACACCAGGGGTGTTACACGCCGTCCCCGCGCCGCCTTGCGCGCCAGCGTCGCGCGGGCCCCGCCGCCGCCGTCGTGCAGCCCCGCGCAGTCGCGTCGTCCCCGTGCGGCCCCGCGCCGGAGCCGTGGACGAGGAGGGGGAGGGGAGCCCGCGCCGGAGTCAGGGACAAGGAGGGGAAGGGGCCACCCACACGCGTCCTCGTGCCGCCCACGCGCCGCCGTCGCGCGGCCCTTGGTCGCTCGTGCCGTCCAGAGGTGGGAGACGAGGGAGCGAGGGAGGCAGACGGGGGAGGGAGAGAGAGAGCCGGCGGCTGAGGGGGAGGGAGACGGTGGAGGAGAAAAACCTAAGTTATGTATATATACTAGCCCGATAAGATAGAATGGGCCATGATTTCATGGGCCTCGCTGGTCCTCATCCAATTAACCGCGACGGTCCCTTTAAAATAACCGCCATGGTTAATAGACCATTAACCGTGGGGGTCAAATTATAACAACCGCCACGGTTAATCCATTAACCATGACAGTTGATGTTACTTAACCGCCACAGTTAATAGACCATTAACCGTGGCGGTTGTGACCCTCAGCCGGTGGGCTTGGTGGCCACCTATTAACCGTGGCGGTTTAGGTGTTTAACCGTCACGGTTAATAAAACTCAAGTGCTATGCAAAATCATTTATGTAGTAGTGGCGAGCGCGAACGATGGTCCATCAGAGAGCGCAGGGGATGGTCCATCAGGGACGCAACGCTGGGCATTCATCGACATTCTCTGTGATGGTCCACCGTGAATGTGGATTAAGCGAAAACAAATAGAGCCTTCGACGTCTCCACAAATTTTGTTTCATAAACTATATTATGGAGTAGCTTTATAAAAAATAAGTTTTTAACATTATTTTAGATACTCTAACAACTTTACTTTTTTGTTTGGCTAAAAAATATGGAGTGAAACTAAAAAAACTTTTTTTTTTGTTGGCATCACCACATATGTTACTCGGTTTGTCCCTTTGATTTAATTTGTATCCTCTCTGTATGTTTTTTATTTGTACTTGGCCATTATTGTATCTTGCATGGGATGTATATAAATACTAATTCTGTATGTATATATCAAAAGAATCAAACGATATAAATTTGACGAAATATATTATACCGGTTAAGTGCCTCACCTCTGAGCTGTGAAACCGTTTTGCACCTCAACCAATGAACCAATATAATGCTGTTCTGCCCTAGAAATGGGCCTCAGTCCAAAAAGCAGATGTGCAATATATATCTGTTCTTCCCAGAAATTGCCCTCCTCGGTACCTCAGCGATAAAACAACACCGGCATACGAAGAAAGTTGAAATGTTATGCATGCAAAAAATCATGTATAATATGCGTGTCCTTCAACTTAATTGAATCAAAGAAATAACTACTAGTAGACTAAGACAAGTTTTAGTGGAAGTTTCATTAGAGTTTTATTCGTATTAAATATGCTATTATATAGGTATTTTTTATGATATACCCATAGTATTTAGAAACCGTAGTTTTAAATAATGGTTTATAAAAAAGATGTATGAAGTGAAGTGTTTTAAACTCCAAAACTTTAACTAGCCTGTTCCTTTAACTAATCAGACATGGTATATTGTTTTACTCTCACAGCAAAAGATTAAAAAAAATCATAAGTCAGCTTATCGGCCACAGAAATCATGAGCCAAACAAGAAACCGTTTTAGCAATACTACTGTATTCAAAACAGTAAAGTTTGTAATATACAAACTGACCCCCAAAAACGAAAGTATCAAAATAATAGCATTTTATTATCTCTAAAATTCCAAAAAACATTTTTCATCTAAACGGGACCTTTACCCAGCATTTTTGTTGTCAACCTGAGTCCTGACTTAGCCTCTCTCGCCCTATTTACCTCGCTAGCTCTTTCTCTGGACCCCAACCACAATCAAGAGTCCACACTCCACAGCCGACGGACGACCCGGCCGTAAGAAGACGGTCAACTTTTGGTATCCTGCTCATGAGTAGTAGTACAAACTAGACCAGGCGCCCAGCAAACGAGAGCGCTAGCCATGGCCGAAAACGAGAGCAACGGAGTGCGGGTGTGCGTCACCGGAGGCGCCGGATTCATCGGCTCCTGGCTCGTCAGGAAGCTCCTCAAGAAAGGCTACACCGTCCACGCCACCCTGCGGAGCACCGGTGCGTCACTCATGAGGGAGGCCGTGGACCTCCTTCGTCGTTAGATGGCGGCTCACCAGTTCGGTCCGCGCGTCGCGAAACACGCCAAAAGGCAGAAGGAGCGGATCGGCTCTCGTGTGTGGCTGCCTGATTCGGAAATCTTATCCGGATTCGTCGTCGTCTACTGGTGGCTGCAGGAGACGAAGAGAAGGCGGGGCTGCTGCGGCGGCTGGTCCCCGGCGCGGCGGAGCGCCTGCGGTTGTTCGAGGCCGATCTCTTCGACGCGGCCACCTTCGCGCCGGCGATCGCTGGGTGCCAGTTCGTCTTCCTCGTCGCCACGCCGTTCGGGCTCGAAGACGCCGGCTCCAAGGTGAAGTTTGTCATCGCGCTCCCTTTCCCTTCCATTGTTTTACATGTCACATACCAGGGGGGGTGCCGTGATGTCTCTTCTTTCTTTATTTTGTGGGAATGAAAATTGATGTCCTTCCAAACGAAAATTTGAGATCGAGTACGACTGTACTGTACGAGTAAGACAGACCAGCGAAAGAATCCATGGATTGTGAGCACAAGAAACATCTTCCCGGTTGTTCTGTTGTTATTGTGTTCTTGTTTTTTCTCTATCTGAAGCGAAATCTTGTCGTGGCGGCCGGCTGCCTAGCAGTATAAGAGCACGGCGGAAGCTGTAGTGGAGGCGGTGCGCGAGATCCTCCGGCAATGCGAGGAGTCCAGGACGGTGAAGCGAGTGATCCACACGGCCTCCGTAACGGCCGCTTCGCCGCTCAAGGAGGAGGTTTCCGGCGTCGTCGGGTACAAAGATTTCATCAGCGAATCTTGTTGGACTTCGCTCAACGTTGACTATCCTCTCCGAAGCGCACACTTCGATGTAAGTAGCCAAGGTTCTTCTGATTTCTTAACTGAACTGAACGCCGGAGGATAATTTTACTATGGGCTTTACTTTGTTATTATGGATTTACTATGTTTCTATTTCAATTAAAAAAATGGGCTATTCGATTATCAGTTATGCGTACATATCAAACATCTACTCGTAGTATATTTTTCTCAATTAAAACGGCTAAAACCGACGCCCGACGACTATTTGCAGAAGTACATTCTGTCCAAGCTGGAGTCAGAGCAGGAGCTCCTGAGCTACAACAGCGGCGAGAGTCCGGCGTTCGAGGTGGTGACCTTGGCCCTGGGCCTCGTCGCCGGCGACACGGTCCTCGGCCGCGTCCCAGAGACGGTGGAGAGCGCCGTGTCGCCCGTGTCCCGCAACCAGCCCTACTTCGGCCTCCCGCGCATACTGCAGCAGCTCCTGGGATCTCTGCCGCTGGTGCACGTCGACGACGTCTGCGACGCGCTCATCTTCTGCATGCAGCGCCGCCCCTCCATCGCCGGCCGCTTCCTCTGCGCCGCCGCGTACCCGACGATCCACGACGTGGCCGGCCACTACGCCAACAAGTTCCCTCACCTCGACATCTTGAAAGAGTAAAGATCAAATATCCTGCTTTCACACCATCACCCTGCACAAGAACACAGTATGAATGATTTGCTGTATTGGGATACTCAGTATCTGACAAGGTGATTTACGTCAGGACGGAGGCGGTGGAGAGGGTGGAGCCTGATGGGGACAGATTGGGCGAGCTGGGTTTCAAGTACAAGTACGGCATGGAAGAGATTCTTGATAGCAGTGTTGCCTGTGCGGCGAGATTAGGTTCTCTTGATGCATCGAAGCTCAGCGTGCACAAAGGATAAAGCTCCAAGGTTAATCATAGCAGCATGGGGAACTAAGTTGCCTTGTTCATTTTCCAGTTTAGACATCCAAATCCGGAACTAGGCAAACTTGAATAAAACAAGAGATAAACCAGGGGATAACTGATAAGCATTGAGTTTACCTAATTTAGTCCACTTGCGTGCAGGGTTCAAAATTTCTCCGAAATTCCGTGACTTTGGTAATTTCGTGGGGTGGTCAAAAGAAAAATCTAAAATTTCATATTGTGTAATGTATGTGCTTTGTTGTTGAAATATACTCAACTCAGTTTTTCTATTACTTAATAATTTTCATAAACCATGCCAACATTTAGTTTACATTGAAAAATTTTAGAAGAGCATACCTCTTGTTGAAGTCTCCAAAAGGTTCTCTTAATTTTTTTTGTGTGAATTTTGGTACTTTGGGTTGGACAACAAGATTGAATATCGAAACTGAAAATACTGCTTGTGTGTAGCCCTCAATCTTGAAATATAAGGTGTCCATGAATTCAAACATTATACAAAGTTATAAGAGAATCTAGATGAACTAACTCGGAGTGTGTTTGGTAGGGAGAAACTTTTCAGATGCTCAATAGAATCACTAGAATCGTTATCAAGCGCCACAAAGGGAGAAATATTTTAAGAAGAATCACTTGAAACCAATTCTTATTTTTTACTACTCCACAAAAACAGCCAAAATCTAGTTTCTCCTCGTTCTAGTTTCAAGAATCCAACGAGCTATGCAAATAGTTCCACGAAGTGATTATAGTTCAGTAGAGAAACTGTTTTATAAGAATTCGGATCCCAACCAAACACACGTCTTCGGGTTCACATGTATAGCTACGGTGAATATCTACCTCCGTCCAAAAATAAGTTACATGCAAGTAGTAGTATATAACACTATAATATGTGCCATTTGTTTTGCCACATAATATGGCCTATCTAAAATATCTTGTATTTCAGGATGAAAGGAGTAAGTATATAACACTATAAAACCTGACAATTGTTACATGCAAGTTTCATTCGGTGATTTTGTCTTACTATCGTTGGAATATACTCCCTCCATCCTTTATTAAACGTCGTTTTGGATTTCCGTGCCATAACTTTAACTTGATTTATACAAAATACGTGTAACATTTGTGTCTCTAAATAAATTTATTAAAAAAACTAGATCAAAAGATCTATCTAATGATATAAATTATGTATCATAAATATTATTAGTTTTTTATATAAAATTAATTTAAGTTATTTCTCGGAAAGTGAGAACGATGTTTAATAATGGACGGAGAGAGTATATAGGCTAAACGAGCATAAGATTTGAGCCTGTTTGGATCCCTACCTCTAAACTTTAAACACCTTTAAACTTTAGAGCACTTTAGTTCATTTTTTATCTCTAAAGCTCTAATGGGAGGTGGACTAAAGTTTAGAGCTAATTTTAGACCACCTGTGTCGGTGTTTGGAAACTACCAACGAGTAAATTTGTACGCGTGTCGGGTTCTGAATGGCGAGACAAAGAGACAAGAGGTTTATACTGGCTCAGGCAAAAAATCCCTACGTCCAGTGTGGAGCTGTTCGTGTTCCTTATCTCTGCTTGCAAGGGGCTACAAGCTGGTTCGAGAGAGGAGGTATGAGCCCCAGGTCTCTAGATGGTGTAGTGAGTGTGTATGCTATCAACTAGCTGTGTTCTTCGGGTGTGTGTGTGGGATCTCTTTCTCTGGAAGCTTGAGAGTGGAGAGCCCGGGTTCCTTGAGTCGTCCCCCTATCCTCCTTTTATAGTCACAAGGAGGACAGGGTAGTTACAAGCATGCGTCGAAGGATATCTACCTAGGATACCAAGCCATTTCCTTCCTCACGAAGGATGTTGGGCACTTATAATACTTTATTCCTATTGTCTTCGTACTTGGTCGGAGGAGAGGAGTCGTGTCGGCTCCTCGTTGCATCGTCGGAGGATACGGGGGGGGGGGGGGGGGGGGGGGGTTGGTTGAACCCATAGCGTAGTAGAGGTATGGAGTTCGTTGTACCATTGGAAGTTACACGGTTGTACCTTCTTATAATTCTTTTTGTATACAACGGATTCCTCCACTCCGGGCCAATGGGTTTCGTTACCTGGCGGGCCCCATGTACCCGATGTACCTCCATTTGAAGGGTTCCTGTAGGGGCCCGGTGGCCGGAGGAATGGCCGTTGCTTCTTGGAAGCGTGGGTCCCGCATGTTCAGAAGTCCGATCCGTCCCATCCCTGGCTGGAGGACTCGTCGTGCCTCCGTTTTAGTAGGGGACTAGGGTGTTATCATGCGCTCCAGTTTATACAGGGTGTACGATCCTCAGGGTGGTGTACCTCTGTTCTTATCGGTGTTTGCACCGTCAGCGCCTACAGAGCGATAGCCGTCACCTTCTAGAAGGGGTAAATAAGTCTTTCCCCTACCAGCGGCGCTCTTCACGTCTTCCGCTGACTGTGGAACCGTGTTGCTCCCTGTGTCAGGCGAGACGGAAACACGTCTGCCCGGGGGCGCGTCTGCCTACCCGGGCCGGTGGGATTCTGTGGGTCATACGCCTCTTCTTCGTGGGCCTACGGCGATTTCTCCCAAATGGGCGTCTTATTTGTTGGTTTGTTTTTGAGAGTTTGTCATTAAATTAGATCTCCGACAGTAGCCCCGAGCCTTAGGAAGAGTTTTCTAATTATCTTGTTGAGGCTTTATATACGCTGTTTAGACATCTATTTTAATCCTTCGCCGAGAGGGTGCGCGCGAGCACACCCGCCGGGTGTAGCCCCCGAGCCTGGGTGAGAGTGTAACTCTTGCGTATGCTTAGATTTCGTCGTTTTTGTCTTGATGTTTTGACCGTAAGTGGTGGATATGCTCGGATTGTTTCGCATCGCAATCTTTTGATCGTGTGGACAGACTCAACCGGGTCAATTTTGGTTCTACTCCTGACAACCTGTCACTGTTGTCGGTGGCACTGTTTAGTCATGATGCTTTAAGCATCGAAACTTGTTCTCCTCTAGCCTGCTGCCACGCTTCGTACCTTCCTGATGTCGACGCCTTGGCTTGTCTGTCGTGATCAGAGGTAATGGAGCAGCTATCTTGCCTTCTTACGCATCCATTAACAAGCTCTCTGTGTATGGTGATTTTATGTGGCGTGAAGCCCCGGGTGTATGCCAATACATGGTTTCCTCTATGGTTGTAGCCGTTTGGTCGGGCCGCAGGGATCGGTTTGTGCCTGAATTGGGGTTGGAGCCGCGATAGTGCTCTGTCAGTGACCGGGACACCGCCGCGACAGGCCTAGGGATTAGGACGACTCGCGCCGCGCCCTAGCCTGGTGGAGTTTGTCGGTGCTCCGCGTGTCGCACTCCCCAGCCTGCGGTGTATCGACTAGCTTACCGTGACAAGACTTGACACAGCGCTTCGCGTTTCCCTGACCATTTCTGCCAGTGGAAAATGGGAGTAGTGGGGTCTGTCTGATATGGAGTGACCTTGGTCTTTGCTGACTCCGTTATCCGGCCTATTTAAAGTGGCGGGAGGAGTGAACTGTTTCATCCCGTTTCATCGCTTCCACTCCCCATTTAAACTCCTTCTGCCTGGGTCACTACTGCTTGTTAAGCCATGGACCGTGGCAAGCATCCCCTGGAGATCGGTCTTGTTGGGAGTGCGTCTGATCCCCGAAGCCTTCATCGCCGGATGACTGAGGCGGGATGGTACTCGCATTGTGCTATTCTTGATATCTTTTTTCTCGTTACTGTTTGGACACTGATTGGTCTCTTGTCGTTTTGATCAGGAGGCCTTACCCGTCTCCTAACACCTCCATCCCTCGTGGTTTCGAGGTGTGGGCGGCGCCTTCCAGCCTGCTTACGCCGACATGCCCAGTGTTTTGTGCGAGCCCGGGTGGCGTTCTTCGTCCAGTCGCGGTCTTGGCGCCGCCTGGTACGATGCCAACGCCTCCCATGCACCGATTCCGGAGCCTGCTGGAAGAGCTGCTTAGCCGTCCAATGCAAAATCTTCGCCGTATCCAGGATATGGAGCTGCTTTACCGGATGCTTGAGGGTTTTCGCCAGAGCCTGTTAGGTTCCGTTCAGGCGGGCTATGATCTTCATGATTGGCTGGCCGAGGCCGACAGGCGCGTTGTGGGTAGGCTTTGATGTTTTTCCCTGAGCATGTCTTGTTGTGATTTGCTTTTGATGCATTGTATCGTCTTTTCTTCGCAGCACTGGAGATGGAGCTGCAGACGCTCTGTTCTGCTGCGGACGACGTCGTCGGCCTTCTTCATGCGCCTGGGGGTACCGTGGCCGATCGTCTCCAGGCCGTCCCGCGCGTTGTGCGCAACGTCGTTGTGCGCGCCGTCTTTCGCGGGGCGGGAGTTGCGTTTGCCATGGCCGAGGTCCGCTCTGGAACGTATATGGTGGATGTCGCTGGGTTCCCTCACGGCCGGAGCGTCGATCAGTATGTTCACCTCATCGAGTGTCTTTCTGACGCAGCGGAGGCTGTCGTCGATGTCGTGCCAGCCGAGGAGGTCCTGGCGGAGGAGCCGAGGGTGGTGGCCCCATGATTCGTTAGCTTTCCGCGGGGTTAGATGTATTTTGCTTAGTTGACGTGCTTTTATCTGCTTGTAAGAACTGGGCCTGCTGAGCCCCTATCTTTAGCTTCTGCAACCGTCATTCCTAGCCATCGTTCCCGTTTCGTAGGCCTTTGTTAGTTTGCCTGTCGTGTTTGTTGGACCATACGTTCAGGGGCTATCGTAGCTCCCATGCTTCTTCCTCGCACCCCCATGGTTTAGGATGTGGAAGTGAGTCACCTCGTATCTTACCTCGGTGGGCGAGATCGAGGGCTCGGCGAGTTGCTAACGGGTAGTTTAGGTGAGACCCCAGGTCCTCATCCGTTGAGGCACGCACCGGCGGAAGTCCATCGTGGACCGATCTCTAATCTTCGACAGTCGATACGTATAGTACCTGGATCCATTCGATGGGATCTGAGGGCTCGATGCCGCCCCTCGTGGGGTTTACCACGTATTCTGTTATCTGCCAAAGCCAAAACACGTTTACTAAGCGCGTTCGACGTGAAAACATCAACGTTCTGGTCGCTAGGGCGCACTTAGCAACGTCCCTCACTCTTCATTTTTTGGCCAGGGGGGTTGTAGAACCCGTAATATTTTGGGTCAACCAAGATCCCTTAGCCTAGTTGTCTCATTTGTTAAATGAGTACTACGGGTAACAAACGGTCTTTCGGCCGTCACCCGTTTTTGGTCCCTGCATTTTGCATAGTAGGGATAAAGAATTTGATGTTCTTTTAAACGACGTACTTACCGATTGTGCTCACCTTTTTATTAGTCGTGGTGGACTGGTTGTGCCTCTCGCGACGCTTGCCTGTTCCTGGGAAGTTGGCGTTGCGTGTAGTTCGTGGGCCCCTGTGGCAGCCGGTTGCTCAGTTCGGCGAAGCGGTGTACGTGTCCTCCAGCGGTTCGCTGATGTCATCCATGCCTGGAAAATGAAGGGTCGCGTCTCTGTGGGCCTGAGACGCGCGCGTGTGGAAGATGGAGAGGTAATAGCCATGCGCTATATATTGGATGGGGTCTGGAGTATTACTACTTTCCACCGCTCTTCTCAGTCTTCTTTTTCCCCTTTGCACCAGCCAGTAGTAGTAATAAAAGAGGGTTTCTCGCCGTTGTTGCCGAGGAAATGCGCCGGCCTTGTCTGCGGGATAGATGCTGGCCGTGCTCGCCTTGCTGTGGCATCTGGCGCTCTGCTGCTGCTATCAGAAGAGCTTCTCTTCCAGATCCTTCTCCGCGCCATCGACCATGGGGCTAGCTACACCGTCTACATGTGCCTTCGCCAGGTATGCGGCCTTTTCCAGAGGATTTGCAACAATGATGAGTTGGTTCGGTTTTTGTCCCTCCGGATGATGCAGCGCTGGTGTCGGTCGACGCGCCATATGCTTCGGGAGGCGATTCTTGTGCGCGACTTTGTCGAGGTCGACCATCAGGAGGCCCTGTGCTTCCGCGGCGTGGAGAAGCTAATGTTGTGCGGTCAGGACCCCTCTGGCTGGGAGCTCATTGGGCTGGCAATCGAGGCTGGGGATGTCGGGGCTATGTATTTCCGGGCCATGTTGTTGTATTTTGCAGATCCGACAAACCCCAAAGCTCTCGCTCTCTTCAACCAGACTACCGATGGCGTGCTTCCGGGTGGCAGTTGGGGCAGCCATGGCCTTAACTCGCTTCGTTTTGACTCCCTCGAGGATCTCCGCACCATCGCGCAGGGGATGGGCATTCGTTGCCCGAAGCGTGTGCCGATGATAGAGGTCGATTATCATCCTATCTATACTTGGAAATGGTGTAGGACCCTAGACCACCGCGCGGGAATCTATTCGGAGCTATTGTGTATTGCAGCTAAGGATGAAAACGGATCGGATACGAACGGATATCGCTGATATTGTATTTGTTTTTATATTTCTGTTCGGATTTGGATTCGAATACGAATAGTATCAGAAATGTCGGATAGGATACGATTAGATATCGACATCATAAATATACTGATTTTAGTAATCGGATACGGATACGGTATCGGATGCTAATCTTCGGACTCAGATACGGATAGGTCTAAAGTCCTCTAAACGAATTCGGTCGGACGGACGGTCGAATAAATATCCGTACCGTTTTCATCCCTAATTGCAGCCCGGAATGTCGTCTTAGTTATGAGTTCAAACTCTAGAGTATGCATCTTTCCGATGAGGCTGCCCTTCGTGTTTGTAGAATTAGGGTGTTGCCTTGAGAGATTCGTCTAGGCTCTGGCTCTTTTGCTTTTGAAATGGTTGTAATGAACTTGGATTGTATATATATGTTCAAATTTTTCTTTTTCTTCGTGTGTATCGGGTAGCCCCCGGGAAAGGGGTTTTTCTTTGCATGCCGTGTATGGAAGAGAAGCTCTTTTCCAAGACTTTGTGTTGTGTGAAAAGAAAACTTCGATTGAAATGTTGTAATGGGGAATTTTTCAGAGGTAAAAACGACGTAGTTGTTATATGTTCCAGGCGTTGGTGAAGATTTTGCCGGCGAAGGTTTTGAGTCGATAGGCTCCTGGCCTTATCACTTCGTGGACAATGTAGGGTCCTTCCCATGGCGATGTGAGCTTGCGCCGCTCCTTGTTGCTCTGGATTTTTCGGAGTACTAGATCCCCTGGCTGAAAACCCGTTGGTCAGACGCGTCAATCGTGGGTACCAGCGTAGCGCCTATTGGTACTTGGTTGAGTGTAGGAGGGCAGCGTCCCTGGCCTCGTCAATCTGATCTATGGCGTTTTCCAGGAAAATTTCTGCCTTCTTAGGATCGTAGGCTTCCACCCTTGGGGACCCATATTCAAGGTCGGTGGGTAAGACGACTTCCGAGCCGTAGACCAGGAAGAATGGTGAAAAACCAGTAGCCCTGCTCCATGTTGTTCTTAAACTCCACAGAACGGAAGGGAGCTCTTGGAGCCATTTTTCCCATACTTGTTTAGCCGGTCGAAAATCCTTGCTTTGATTCCCTACAGGATTAGTCTGTTGGCACGTTCAACTTGACCGTTGGACTCTGGGTGCGCGACGGAGGCCCAATCAACCCGTATGTGGTGCTCGTCACACCATTATAGGAACTCATCTGCGGTAAAGTTCGTTCCGTTGTCGGTGATGATGGAATTGGACACTCCGAAGCGCTGGATGATATTGTTGAAGAAACTGACAGTTTCCTCCGCCCTGACGTTAGTGATGGGGCGCAATTCAATCCACTTGGTGAACTTGTCAATGGCGACCAATAGGTGGGTGTAGCCCCGGGTGCTTTGTCGAACTTGCCAACCATGTCGAGCCCCCAAACCGCGAATGGCCACGTAAGAGGGATGGTTTGGAGTGCCTGGGCGGGCATGTGGATTTGTCTAGCAAAGAACTGGCAGCCCTCGCAAGCGCATACCAAGGTCTGTGCGTCGGCCATGGCCATCGGCCAATAGAAACCTTGTCGGAACACGTTGCCCACGAGGGTTTTAGCTCCCGCATGGTGTCCACAGACCCCCCTGGTGGACGTCTTGCAACAGCTTTTTCCCCTGCTCGGTGGGCATGCAACGTTGCAGTACGTCGGTGGCACTTTGCCTGTACAGTTGGTTGTCGACGAGAGTGAACGTTTTGGCTCATCTAGCGAGCCGTTTAGCCTCCACCTGGTCCGTAGGGAGCTCACCCTTGGTCAGGCGATCTAAATATGGTTGTCTCCGATCCTTTTATTTTGACATTGGCTCCTCTAATTCTATGTTCATCGCCTCCGTTACCTCGATGTCGCGAGTGGTCGAGGTCTCAGTGGCGCCTGAGGCCGCCAAGGAGATGGCGTTGGGAGAGCTGGAGACTTCTGATCCTCCTGTGTTAATGGATGGTTTTGGTTGATCACTCGTGAAAACCCCAGGTGGCGCGGGTTCTCGTCTTGAGGCTGCCTTGGCCAGCGCGTCGGCCTCCTCATTCTGACGTCGCGGTATGTGATTGAGCTCGAGACCGTCAAACTTGGATTCAAGCTTTCGCACTTCCTGACAATACGTTGTCATGCGTGGGTCGACGCAGTTGGATTGTTTCATGACCTGGTTGACCACTAGTTGGGAGTCGCCGCGGGCGTCGAGCCATCTTATGCCTAAGTCGACTGCGATCCGTAGTCCGCTAAGCAAGGATTTGTACTCGGCCTCGTTGTTGGATGCTGGGAATAATAAACGCACCATGTATCTCATGGTCAGCCCATGGGGTGACGTCAGGACGATTCCTACTCCTCTCCGGTTTTCATGAGGGACCCGTCGAAGTACAAGGTCCAGTACTCCTGTTCAACGGCCGGAGTGGGGAGAGCTGCATCCGTCCACTTCGCAATGAAATCGGACAGGACCTGTGATTTGATGGCACTCCGTGAAGCGTAAGTAATATTTTTATCCATCAACTCCAATGCCCATTTGGCGATGCGATGGGCGGCGTCCCTGTTCAGGATGAGCTCTCCCAGCGGCACATCGCTCACGACTGTAACTTTCTGTGACCCGAAGTAATGTAGCAACTTTCTTTTAGTCATGATCACCGCGTATACCAACTTATGCAAATGGGAATACCGGGTTTTCGAGTCTCTTAGCACTTCGCTGATGAAATACACGGGTCTCTATACTTTGAGTACGTGCCCTTCCTCTTCCCTTTCTACGACAAGGACTGTGCTCACCACCTGCCTCGTGGCAGAGATGTACAGTAGCAGTTCCTCCTCGTCAGTAGGGGACACCAGGATCGGTGCGTTGGTTAGCAACTGCTTGATGTGGTCAAGAGCTGACTGGGCCTTGGATGTCCACGCGAATCACTCGGATTTTTCAAAAGTTTGTACAGAGGCAAGCTTTTTTCGCCGAGGCGGGAAATAAAATGGCTAAGTGACGCGAGGCATCCGGTGACCCGCTGAACCCCTTTCACGTTGTGGATCGGCCCCATCTTTTCGATGGCGGTGATCTTTTCAGGGTTAGCTTTGATCCCTCTTTTGGAGATGACAAATCCTAGGAGCATGCCCTTGGGGACCCCAAAGACACATTTCTCCGGATTAAGTTTGATGTTGTTCTTTTTGAGTTTTGCGAACGTGAGAGCAAGATCAGCCACGAGCCCGCCGGAGTGCTGGGTTTTGACGACGATATCGTCTACGTAGACCTCAACGGTCTTGCTCACTAGTTCATCAAAGCATCGGATCATAGTCCGCTGAAAGGTGGCCCCCGCGTTTGAAAGGTCCTAGATGGCTAGAGGGGGGGGTGAATAGCCTAATAAAAAAATCTACAAATCACTAGAGCAAAGGTTAGATAACACTTAAGCGAAGCTTTTTGCTCTAGCTCTACTTGGGGTGCAAAGCCACCTATCCAATGCAATTCTAGTCAACTAAGTGCTTGACAATCAATAGCAAGAACCTAAAGCACTTAGCACAAGCTAGCAAGAACAACTACTAAAGAAGCTAACTAGCAAGCTAACTAGACAAGATATGAAATAGTAAATACAAGAGAGGAGGTGATTGCTATACCGATGCCTTGTGATGTATGGATTTCAATAGGATGAACCAATCACAATGAATACCAAAGAGTAGCCGGGAGACAAGAATACAATCGATTTTTCTCCCGAGGTTCACTTGGTTGCCACCAAGCTAGTCCCCGTTGTGTCGACTACTCAAATGGTGTTTCGGTGGCTAATTGGCAATTCACAAGCCAAGCCCACTAACTCGGGCGCCACAAGAAACCACCCAAATGAGAGTAACTCAATGACACGAGCAATCCACTAGAGTTACCCTTTGGGTACAAGCCCTCTCACAATCACCGAAGTCGGCCGCAAACAATCACCAATTGCGCCGAAGCTTCTCCACAATCGCCAAGCCGTCTAGGTGTTGGCAAACACCAAGAATAACAAGAAACCACGCAGCGATGACGATGAACAAGTGCCACTAAGAAGCAATGCAATGATCAAAGCACTTGGATCACTGAAACTCTCACAAGTATGCAACAAGAGTGAAGAGAGTGAGTTGGGGGCTATCTCAAGCAAGAACGAGTATGTCAAATGAATGAGAGGTGCAAGAGTAAGCCCTAGGAGCTAGCCAAAACATATTTATAGCCATCCAAGTCGAGCTAGCCGTTTTGCCCCTTTCCACTGCCTTCTACGTCGGTCCGGACGCAGAATACATGGGGGGTCCGAACCATTGCGTCTGCGTCCGGACCCTCCTCCAATTTGAATCTGCCCGTTGGCGCCTTCACTGGTGCTAACGTGCCACCTCCGGACGCACAACACAGTAGAGTCCGGACCCATTTTTCCTTGTGTCCGGACCCAACACAGAGCCGGTCCAGAGAGCTCCCTGAGTCCGGACACGCGTCCGGTGTCCTCGGTCCGGACACAACTCAGCGTCCGGATAATTAGACCAGAGGAGTACAGAGAGTGCTGAGCTCCGGACGCTACGTCCAGAGTCTTGCGTCCGGACCATCATCAGCGTCCGGACCTCCTGTCCAGAGAGGCCGAGGCTAGGGTATGCCTCCGGTCGCAAGACCATTGGTCCGGACCGCACCGACCCTGCGTCCGGAGTGCTTCTGAGTACCAATCCGAGCCGTCTCTTCTTCTCCAAGTCTTCAAGTGCTAACACCTTATGATCCAAACCTTGTTCACCTGTGTTAGCTCTGTAACATATATTTCTTGGATTATATTTAGTTCTTTGTGTCACTTAGGTTCATTTTAGATATGCAATGCAAATGACCTAGTGGCACATGATAACCACAATCGAAACGAGTTTTCCCTTCTTGATAGTACGGCTATCTATCCTAAGGTGATCACACTCTCTATAGTGTCTTGATCACTAAACCAAAAATGGCCCTATAGATATACCTTTGCCTTGAGCCCATTTTTGTTTTTCTCTTTCTTCTTTTCCTTAGTCCATGGAGCACTTGATTCAACATGATCATCCATCTAGCTCCATGTACCAAGGTGAACCACCCTATCTTGATCATACACTTAGTTCAAGGGTTAGTCCATAGGTTTCATCAATTAACCAAAATCAAACAAGGTCTTTCAGCGTTTCGAAGTCCGAAAGGCATGGTAACGTAACAAAAGGATCCGAATGGGGTGATGAACGATGTCGCGAGCTGGTCTGATTCGTTCATCTTGATTTGGTGGTACCCTGAGTATGCGTCAAGGAAGTAGAGAAGTTCGCACCCCGATGTCGCGTCGACTATTTGGTTTATGCGAGGCAATGGATATGAGTCTTTTGGACAGACCTTGTTGAGACTCGTGTAATCAACGCACATTCTCCATTTCCCATTCTTTTTTCATACCAGTATAGGGTTGGCGAGCCACTCAGGGTGGTACACCTCTTTGATATAAAGCCCGCGACGAGGAGCTTTTTGATTTCTTCTCCGATCGCGGCATGTTTCTCTTCGTTGAAACGGCGTAGTCGTTGCTTGATGGGTCGGGAGTCTGGCTTGATGTGCAAGGAGTGCTCGGCGACGTCCCTGGGTATGCCCGGCATATCCGAGGGCCTCCATGCAAATACGTCGATGTTTGCACGGAGGTAGTCGACGAGCTCGCTTTCCTATTTGGGGGAGAGGGAGGTGATGACGCGCACGGTCCTCTCTTCTCCGTCCCGAGCGTCGAGCACGACTGCCTTCGTGGACCCCGTAGGCTCGAAGGATCCGATCTTCTTGGTGTTTGAGGCCTCTTCTCGCGACGCGCTGGCCTCGGCCGCCATTTCGGCCGTGAGTTGTTTCGAAGCCACGAGTGCCGACGAGTACGTGCAGCACTCGACGTCGCACTCGTACGCACATTGGGGCGTCGTGCCCACGTGATGACACCCCTTGGTCCCGACATTTTAAGTTTCAGTTAAGTGTAGTTCGGGACAACCATAAACTTTGCATAGCATGGTCGTCCCAATATGGCGTGGTACGTTCCCCTGAAGCCGACGACCTCAAAAGTCAATGTTTCCTTTCGGAAATTGTTCGGCCCGCCGAACGTGACGGGCAGATCAATTTGTCCAATAGGATCCGCCTTTTTGCCGGGAATTACCCTGAAAAACGGAGCCCCCAAGGGTCGTAGTCGTGACCGGGGTATTCTCATCGCGTCGAGGGTCTTGGCATAGAGGATGTTTAGCCCACTCCCACCGTCTATGAGGACCTTAGTGAGGTGCTTGGTGCCAACAATGGGATCAACAACTAACAGATAGCGCCCAGGATACGGTACGTAGTCGGGATGATCATTACAGTTGAAAGTAATAGGAGACTCGGACCACTTGAGGAAGGTGGGGACAGTTGTGTATACCTCTCTACGGGCGACCTTCTGTTGACGCCTGGAGCTGCATGACGTTGGGCCGCCAAAGATCATCAGGGTCTCGTCCACCGGGATGTAGCCGTCGTCCTTTGCTCCGCTATCCTTGTCGTCGCCCTCTTTCTTCTTCGTCCATCTCTTCTTTCTCGCACCGCCGCCAAGGAATTTCTTCATGAGGTTGCAATCCTTGAGAAGATGTTTCACTGGGGTCGCGTGGTTCGGACAGGTCCGTTCCAGCATCTTCTCAAAGTGATCATTTGCCGGTACGTCCTGTTGCTCCTCGCCTTTCTCCGTCGCGGCAACGAAAGACGAGTCGTACCGTTGTCGGTTGCGCCCTTTCTTGTATGGTCGGGTGAAGGGTCCCTCGGCCTCCGCGTCGTCGTGCTTGTTGCGGCTCGTTGCTCCTTGGAAGACGACGTCGACTGCCTCTTCGCCCGAGGCGTGATTCGTGGCAAAGTCAAGAAGCTCTTTCATCGTCTTTGGTTTTTCGTGTCCTAGTTTGTGAACTAAGGACTCGCATGTTGTCCCCAACAAGAAAGTTGTGACGACGTCACCGTCGGCTATATCCGGGAGCTCGTTACACTGTTGAGAAAAGCGACGAATGTACTCTCGGAGGGTTTCGCCTCGCTTTTACTTATAGTTCTTGAGTTGCCGGGTCGGATGTAGGTCCCTTGAAAGTTTCCGACAAAGGCCTCTTTCAGGTTCCCCCAGTTCCGTATTTTTCCTTTCGGGAGGTGTTGTAGCCACACGCGAGCCGTGTCCGAGAGGTAAAGCGGAAGATGACGGATTATGAAATTCTCGTTGTTCGCCTCGCCTGCCTCGCAAGCGAAACGATAGTCCTCCTGCCAGAGGCCGGGGTTTGTGAGCCCCGTGTACTTCTGGATGTAGGTTGGTGGTCGGAAACGTGATGGGATCCGCGCGGCATGTATGCGAGCAGAAAAACACCGTGGTCCGGTGGGCTCTGGGCTAGAGTCCCGGTCCTCGGCAGGGTCGTGTCGTCCGCCCCTACGCGGGTGACGCCCGCGTCGCTTGTCGCCGTCGTCGCTGTCGCTCGGCTCGCGGTCATCACTTTCGTGATGCGTCGCGCGGCCGGGACGCCGCCTGACTGGCTCCTGATCCCTCGCAGGGGTTGGTCTCGGTCTTTGACGAACGGAACGTTCAGGCTACGGCATGTTGGGAGCGCTGGAGAGAGCACCTTCTCTCTGTCGTGCCGAGCTTTCCGCCTGCTGGGCCGCCGCACGGTCAAGAAGGAAACGCAGCTCCCCTCTGAGCTTCTTTTCCTCGGGCGTCGCGGGTTCTCGGAACTGCATCATGAGCATGGTGGCAGCTGCTATGTTCTGCTGCGCCCTTGGAAAGGTGAGTGGAGACATGTCATCCTCGATGATGCGGCGTTGCACGTCCTGAGCTCGGGCTCGGGGTCGATCTCCGGCCTCGGGTGCAGTTGCTGCTCAAGAAGAGCGCGCTCGTCGTCGATCTGGCGACGAGCGTCGTCGAGTTCCTCCTGCCGGGCTTGCATGGTGTCTAGGTTGACGTGCGGCAGCGTAATAGCCCGAGGGTTGGCCGGGAGGATTTCGTTGACGTCCTCGTCGATGTCGCGCACGACTCCCTCGGGGGTGTCCTCCCTTCCGTCGCACATGAAGCATTCCTGCGAAGGGACCTCGTTGACCTCCGAGGTGACGTGCTCAGTCCCCGTGCTGTCGGTGCCGGAGAGGGCCATGTCATCCTCGGTTAGGAGGTCATAGAATGAGTCGATGGTCCCCACAAACTCGTCGTCCGGGGTATCGGTCATCTTCAGGGTGATGAGCCGTTCGAGGATGGACGCGGCGCTGACGAGACCGAATGGGTACGTAACAAAGACGCCCTCTTCTATCGGCGCGCCTCCCTCGATCTGGATGGCGGAGTCGATGTAGGCGAGTGCCTGTTTCTGTGCACGGACCGGGGAGGGTCGCGACGCTCTTCGGCCCTTGGTGCGCTGGCGTGATCGGTGCCGACGGAGGAACGGACGATCGCTGCCCTCGGAGGACTACTCGTCCGAGGCATAGTGTGCCGCTCGCTCGACGGCAGGCTCTTTCCCTGCATCGGAGCCTGGGGGAGCTTGCCGACGCATCCCTCGGTGTCCTGGTGGACCCTTTCCGTTGAGACGACGGCCCCGAGGCGGCTGTCGCTTAATGGCGCTTTGTCGTCATCGGAGCTGGGGTCCGAGTCCAGGAGGTAGTCGTACTGAGAACACACGAAACGCAACACAGCGTGCTCGGTTGCGTGGTTGGTTTCGTGGTCATCGTCTTCAGAACCCCCCAAACCGCACGCGAACGCTTCAAGCAGATGGAGTGCTCTGTCGTTTGGAAAGGTTTCCTCCCCAAGTCCGGTAAGGTTGGCTTCAGGGCTCCGTGGCCCCAGAGCCTCAACCGGTGCGTCCCTGCGGGGAGTAGGGTGGTCTTCGTTCGTCCGTGCCAGGATGTCGACTTGGATCGGCGAAGATAGCACGCGGGTGACAGTTCCGTTCGGGGAGCAGGCGAACTCCAGCCTCCCAAAGTGGATGAAGGAGAGCCCGGGGCTGCCGGAGTTGAAGGTGGCCATTCGGAACCACTAAATCGTCGTGACACGCGATGCCCCCTACCTGGCGCGCCAGCTGTCGGTGTTTGGAAACTACCAACGAGTAAATTTGTACGCGTGTCAGGTTCCGAATGGTGAGACAAAGAGACAAGAGGTTTATACTGGTTTGGGCAATAAATCCCTACGTCCAGTGTGGAGCTGCTCCTGTTCCTTATCTCTGCTTGCAGGGGGCTACAAGCTGGTTCGAGAGAGGGGGTATGAGCCCCAGGTCTCTAGATGATGTAGTGAGTGTGTATGCTATCAACTAGCCGTGTTCTTCGGGTGTGTGTATGGGATCTCTTTCTTTGGAAGCTTGAGAGTGGAGTGCCCGGGTTCCTTGAGTCATCCCCCCTATCCTCCTTTTATAGTCACAAGGAGGGCAGGGGAGTTACAAGCATGCGTCGAAGGATATCTACCTAGGATACCGAGCCCTTTCTTTCCTCACGAAGGATGTTGGGCACTTATAATACTATATTCCTATTGTCTTCGTACTTGGTCGGAGGAGAGGAGTCGTGTCGGCTCCTCGTTGCATCGCCAGAGGATACGGTGGGGGGGTCCGGTTGAACCCGTAGCGTAGTAGAGGTATGGAGTTCGTTGTACCATTGGAAGGTACACGGTTGTACCTTCTTATAATTCTTTTTGTATACAACGGATTCCTCCACTCTAGGCCAATGGGTTTCGTTACCTGGCGGGCCCCATGTACCCGATGTACCTCCATTTGAAGGGTCCCTGTAGGGGCCCGGTGGCCGGAGGAGTGGTCGTTGCTTCTTGGAAGCGTGGGTCCCGCCTGTTCAGAAGTCCGATCCCGTCCCGTCCCTGGCTGGAGGACTCGTCGTGTCTCCGTTTTAGTAGGGGACTAGGGTGTTATCATGCGCTCCAGTTTATACGGGGTGTACGATCCTGAGGGCGGTGTACCTCCGTTCTTATCGGTGTTTGCACCGTCAGCGCCTACAGAGCGATAGCCGTCACCTTCTAGAAGGGGTAAATAAGTCTTTCCCCTACCAGCGGCGCTCTTCACGTCTTCCGCTGACCGTGGAACCGTCTTGCTCCCTGCGTCGGGCGAGACGGAAACACGTCTGCCCAAGGATGTGTCTGCCTACCCGGGCCGGCGGGATTCTGTGGGTCATACGCCTCTTCTTCGTGGGCCTGCGGCGATTTCTCCCAGATGGGCCTCTTATTTGTTGGTTTGTTTTTGAGAGTTTGTCATTAAATTATATCTCTGACAACCTGTTTGGAGCTTTAGCTCTAAAGTTTAGAGGGGAGGATCCAAACAGGGCCTTATGACTGTGATTTTCTTATGTACATATTCTTTCTTACCCTATGCAGTTTCTTTGATTCCTTCTTCCCTTGGTAATTAAGGAAGTGATAACAAAAACTAAAATAATAGCAGTTTGATTCGATGCAAGTTGGATAGAAAAATGCCAAAATACATATTCCATACGCAATTGCTAAAGGAAAGTTTTAATAAAACCTATGAAAAGATAATATTGAAAAAATCTAAACAAGTAGTTCATATAATAATTATTAAATAGCTAGGTTCAAACTAAAAATATATAGAAAATTAGTTTATGACTACGGATGCTACAATAAACAGTAAACGTCTGTGTTAAGACTAATACAATAAACAAAGAAACAAAAATATTTATAAAAAATCAATAAATATATATAAATAAACATTACAATGAGAAAAGCTAATTGGCCGTGTTATTTACGTGTTTTTTTTAGCAACCCAGTGTATTTTAGTCAAACAGTAAACGTCTGTGTTGTGTTAGAATTCGGCCGGGCTAGTAGAATTTGGCCCAGCAACCAAATGGCCCATATCCACGGCAGAGCCGCAAGCAACAGGGAGGGTAGCATCGTCCGTCAGGACCTGAAAGCGTGACGGCGTGGTCATATCTCGCGAGGAGGAGGAGCACAAGGTTATCGTCTTCTCGGGTTCTTCATTGCTCAACGCCTCGATCAAGTATAGTACTGTATACTACTGCAATACTGTCGGTCTGTACGTACGTACATGTGAAACAAACTGTCGTCTTCCTCTTGTGAGTGCCAATCTTACGACGCAAGCTTTGTACCTTCTTCAAATACCCTCGCCACGGCTGGCCCCTTTGCCGCCACAAATCCGCTAACGACCTCGCCACCATCGCGCCACCACGGTCGACACGACATGGATCCCGACGCGGAGGTCACGTTCGAGTTCGTCCCCGTGATCCGGCAATACAAGAGCGGCCGCGTGGAGCGCCTGCTCCCCATGAACCCGGTCCCGCCCTCCGTCGACGCCGCCACCGGGGTGGCCTCCAAGGACGTGACCCTTGACCCGGCCACGGGCCTGTGGGCGCGCCTCTACCTCCCCCCAGTATCCGCGCGCGCCGTCGGCGACAGCGACAGCGACGACAGGCGTCTCCCCATCGTGCTCTACTTCCACGGCGGGGGCCTGGTGGTCGGGTCCGCGGCCGACGGCCCCGAGCACGCCTTCGTGAACCGCCTCGCGGCTCGGGCTGGCGCGCTCGCCGTGTCCGTGGAGTATCGTCTCGCTCCCGAGCACCCCGTCCCCGCCTGCTACGACGACGCCTGGGCCGCGCTCCGGTGGGTGCTGGCGGCGGCCGACCCGTGGGTCCGCGACCATGGCGACGTGGCGCGCGTGTTCGTGCTCGGGTTCAGCGTCGGGGGGCAACGTCGCGCACAACCTCACCCTCCGCGCCGGCTCGGACCCCGACCTCCACCTCCTCCCTCGTGGCGCCCGGGTGCAGGGGATGGCGCTGCTGCACCCGTTCTTCCTGTCGCCGCCACCGGGGGACAAGGGCAAGGCCGCGGAGGAGGGCGAGGTAGCGAAGGACGCGTCGTGGGTGCGCGCGAAGCTGGCGGAGATGTGGGCGTTCGCGTGCGGCGGGCGGAAGGCGGGGCCCGACGACCCGCGCGTGAACCCGCTCGCGGACGGCGCGCCCAGCCTGAGGCGCCTCGGGTGCGCCCGGGTCCTCGTGTGCCTCGCGGAGGACGCGCTGGTCGCCGAGGGCAAGGCCTACTACGACGGCTTGCTGGCCAGCGGGTGGGCGGCGCCGGACGCCGAGCTGCTCGACTCCGCGCCCGCGGACCACGAGTTCCACCTCCGCGAGCCTGAGAGCGCCCAGGCGGTGCTCCTCATGGACCGGCTGGTTGCGCTCATCACCGGGAACTAGCACTAGCCACGACCACGAGTAGTTGAACCGAACGCGCGTCTCCAGGCGGTCACGGAACCTGGCGCAAGAGCGTACATGTGTGCAGTGTGCCGTGCTGGCATCGACTGAGCAATTCCAAGTTCTAAAGTTCGGAACGGTATGAAATGCTGACCGGCCTGCCGTGTTGCTGCTGAATAATGAAGAACTTCGTTGCACCTGAATTTTGATGGAGTATGTGTGTATGTGTCGTGCACGTTTTGAGACTAGTTTTTGTTTTTTTTTTTTTTGAGACTAGGCTGTGGCATCGGGCTCCAGGCTTGATGATGAGAAAAGGTCTTGACGTTGACTGGTTGTTGCTCGCGAATCCATTCACGCGATCGTTCGCTCAGTTTTTATACGGTGAACGGTTGCACCACTCGTTTAGCTTTTGCCTAAGGGTGCGTTTAGATCCAAAAAATTTTGGATTTTGGCTCACTGTAGCATTTCGTTTGTATTTGGTAATTAGTGTTTAATTATGGACTAATTAGGTTCAAAAGTTTCGTCTCGCGATTTCTCGACCAACTATGTAATTAGTTTTTTTTTTCGTCTACATTTAGTACTCTACGCATGTGCCGCAAGATTCGATGTAACAGTTACTATAAAAAAATTTTGGCAACTAAACGGGGCTTAATTGCCGGAACGGTCGCGCGGGGGCGCGGGTCCAAGGAAGCTGCGATCCGATCCGGAAGGCAAGGCAGTTGGTTGCCCGGGCTAGCCAAGCAATCCGATCCGATCGAAGAGTTGCTTCTTTTTTTTCTGTTTGCTCGCTCTTGTTTATTATATACGTACTAAATAAATATTATGAATATTTTTTTTACAATCATTACCGTGGTTTACATCATTTTTATTTTCTACTTTTTTCTTTTTATTTTCTTTCTTTTTTATTTTTATTTTATATTTGGTTTATATTTTTTAATTTTTTTAGTATCTTTTTTTACATGTTAATTTTTTAGGCAATTTATATATTGACTTATAAAATATAACTTATAGCATACGATTTATGCATATAAATTGTATTGAATAACTTATATAGATAAGTTTATATTAAATAACTTATGTACACAAGTCGCGTTTGATAATTTTTGTATATAAGTTGTGTTTTGATAAATTTTGTATCTATTTTCAATTTCTACTTGTCTGGTAACTTTTTGTATATAAGTTATGTTTTGATAATTTTTGTATCTATTTTAAATTTCGTCTGCATCGATGTACTCTACGTGACGAGATAAACAAAACTAGATTCCACTTACATATGTTTTGAATATTTTTTTCTAATAACAAATTATGTGTATTAACTTATATCACGTAACTCAAAATATATAACTTATGTTCACAAGTTTTGTACGCCTCGTCGCCTAAAACATATTGGTACAGACGAAATAAAAAATAGATACACCGTTTATGAATTATAGCATTTTGAAATAAAATGCTTCATTTTTCTGAACGGTGTCTCGTGTTGGGAGGGGAGCTGAGCGGGAGGAGAGCGTGGGCCGGTACTGCTGATGTCAGCGCGTGTGGGGGAGCGGAGCGGGATAGCGTGGGCAGGTGCGGGACGGGGGCTTCTAAAAAGGAAAATTGTGGAAAAAAATTCTATAAAAGGAAACTATTATGTGTCAAAAATTATTCGCTCATTTTGAGCGAGCGTTCGCTAATTAGTGCTGCCCGTTGTTGCTAGGTTGAGCAGCCAGCGATGGTTTGCTGAATAATCTACTCCCATTTGATGCTTTGGCTTGAAGGAAAGGTTGTGAGAAGGGGAAAATTTCACCAAAACACTAGCATCTGAGAGGCGTATAGCAATTATAGCAACTTGCAAGATTAGTAATTAAAATTTCAGCGTCGACTAGTACATCACCGAACGACTCTGCTGTACTACTACTACCAGCTTACCCACAGGCCACCACAGGTGAGTGCCCCCTGCCCCTCCAAACGGCAGGTGAGTAGTCGTCGTCGTCGTCGTCGTCTATAGTCTCGGCCCAGATCTCCGATGGCCGCCGCACCCGTCGCCCCGCCGCCGGCGTCCGCGGACGACGAGATCGTCTACGAGTCGATGCCCTGCATCCGCGTCTACAAGAACCGGGTGGAGCGCTACTTCGGCACCGAGTTTGTCGCCGCCTCCACGGACGCCGCCACGGGCGTCACCTCCAGGGACGTCGTCATCAACCCCAACGTCTCCGCGCGCCTCTACCTCCCGCGCCTCGACGACGACGGGAGCGCCACCAAGCTCCCCATCTTCGTCTACTACCACGGCGGCGGCTTCTGCCTCGGCTCCGCCTTCAACCCACCTTCCACGCCTACTTCAACACCTTCGCAGGCCTCGCCAACGTCCTCGTCGTCTCCGTCGAGTACCGCCTCGCGCCCGAACACCCCGTCCCGGCCGCCTACGCCGATTCCTGGGACGCGCTCGCCTGGGTCGTCTCCCACCTCAGCGACGCCGCCGCTGCCGCCGGTGACGACCTGGACCGGTGGATCGCTGGCCACGCTGACTTCTCCCGCCTCTACCTGGGCGGCGAGAGCGCCGGCTCCAACATCGCGCACCACATGGCGATGCGCGTCGCCGCGGAGGGGCTGCCCCACGCCGCCAAGATCCGGGGCCTCGTCATGATCCACCCTTACTTCCTGGGCACCGACAAGGTGCCCTCCGACGACCTCAGCCCGGAGGTGCGCGAGAGCCTTGGGTCCTTGTGGTGCGTCATGTGCCCGACCACCACGGGGGAGGTGACCCGCTCATCAATCCGTTCGTGGACGACGCCCCGCCGCTGGCGTCCCTCGCGTGCGGCCGCGTGCTCGTGTGCGTCGGCGAGGGCGACGTCCTCCGTGACCGCGGCCGCGCCTACTACGACCGGCTCAGGGCCAGCGGGTGGCCCGGTGAGGCGGAGATTTGGCAGGCGCCTCACAAGGGACACACGTTCCACCTCCTGGAGCCGTGCTGCGACGAGGCCGTCGCGCAGGACAAGGTCATCAGCGACTTCCTCAACCGCTGACGAGACTCGCCGCCGGTGGTGGTGCCGTTGTTGGGCTTGGATGGATCAATTTTAGCTTCGTTCATTTGTATACCCGGAGATCGGAATAACTGCAGCTTCTTCGTCACTGATGAAGATTGCTGGCGCTACATTACTTATTTTACTTCTAGTACATTTCATGTTCAGAGTTGTGCTTGTATTCTTTGAAATTGGGTCTAAGGATGAAGGGGGATTTGCCATTGTTAGTAGCCAATGGTGCTCATGTCTTGCACCTGGCAATTTGGGGATGATGATACAGTCATAGTGTCATACAGATGAAATTATACTTGTTGGACACACAGAATTTGTTGAACATTTATTTCCATCTTTTACTAGTTTAACTGTGCTGAAAATTGTGCCATTTCTCATGGAACATTTGTAGTAGCAATTGCTCATGGAACCACTTCTCAATTTGGATACAAATGTCAGCTGAACTTGCCAGCCAATTCTCGGACACACAGAATTTGGAAACATGATTCCATCTTTTACAAGATCGTGCATTTTTTTTAATTTGCAGCAGCTATTGCTCATGGAATTACTTCTCAATTGGAGTACAAATGTCAGCTGGGTTCGATTGCATTTGTCAACTATGCCGGCTCACATGCCAAGATGCCTTTGCATAAATTTATATGTGCTTACTGTTTCTCTTTCCTAGCCTCTTCTGCTTCCCATGTTAGCCTATGTTGGGAGGATGATGATAAAGGCTGAAAGTCAATGGCTCGGTACACAAGTATTTTAGACTTCTCAGTTTCACAGATGCCAGAGAAGCCACAGGATAATATAGAAAACATTGCCATCTCTTTCTTTGTTTCTTCAGTAGTTCGACTTTCTTGTTTCTACAAAGGTTTCTTGTGGGGGAGCCTTTTCATTTTTTTTAAAGAAAGCCTTTTCATTTTCTAGTTGGGCTTTGTTTTTAATTTGGCCCATTTGAGAGACCATATCTATTGGTTACTGCATGCGTCCAACTCCCCGCTCAGCTCGGAGCCTCGGACAAGGCCTTCGTCTTCTCTTAGAGCTCAGAGGTACATTGTCAATCAGCCAACTGAAATGTGCATGGAACACTTAACCAACCGAAAACAGCACTTGTTAGTACAATTGTTTATAGATAATCACCAGCTGCTCTTTGAGTCTGTGCACTGAAGGGAGACTATGAAATGATTTCCAAACCAAGTTTGATGGGTTTTCAACCGTGACAGTTGTTCAGTGTGGTTATCTGTGTGTTCAATCTCTTTTTTTTTTAGAGTACACAGGCGCCTCGCCTACCACTTAATACGTAGCGCCGGAAAATTCTGGAATAAATCCAGAATAAAGTGTCGCACCCAGGATTTGAACCCTGGGTGGGAGCCCCCCAACCAATGGCATTTGCAATTGCGCCGTGAACCCCTTGACTGTGTGTTCAATCTTTGATGAAACGTCATAAAAATTACTCTGACTTCTGAATGAAGCATATTGTTTGGTAAAGCATCGGCACAGGCATCTCCAAAAACGAGAATACACAACGACTGCTGCTCTTTAGTTTGATTATCTGAAATCTCAATAAGAAAAGAACGGATACTCATTGGATTTTTCAGCTCAAAGTAAGCAATGGAGCACTTTTCTTTGGCTACCATAGATATATTTACGGGAGCGGCATTAAAGTAGCCCATTTCAAATACACTTTCTGCAGTTGCTCTACTGACCTCTCATATGTTTATCGAAACTTTTAGATCATTCTAAACTAAGTTGAATTTCGTAATCCTCCAAATTTGGATAGCTTTTTTTCCTTGAAAGAGCCAATTTAGACGGACTAAAGTTGATTCCAATGCTACGCTGTGTGTTTGGTTTGTGGAATCACCCCATATTTTATAAGGTGGCGCATCATGATTTCATTCCATGAATTTGGTGGAATCAACTCATTGCACATGTATCTACTTGTTATTAGCTTGTGAGGAATGAAGTGATGATGGATCAACTCATTCCATTCTATAAACCAAACAAAAAAGAGAAGAGTGAGAAGAAGATGGATCACCTCATTCCTCAGACCAAACACATCCGAGCATCTCCAATATTCTCTAGAACAAACACCTAATTCGGTTGTTTAGCAAAATGGAAAAAGAGCATTTTGACAGTTTTCTATCTGAACTTTCTAGAGAAGCACTTGGTTAATATTAGCAACCAAACATTGTAAACTATTAGAGAAAGCCATAAAGCCAAAAAAAACAGCTTCTGCTCTGTTTAGACACTCGATGTAATACATGATTTGGCAAGTGTCATTTTAAGGAGCTCCTGGAGATGTTTCTTACATCATGTACTATACAAAAGGGTTGTTCCTATTTTTTAAAGGGCTTTGTTGTGGTACACCCAAATAACTGTGAGCCCTTCATTTATTTTGATCGGACAGTTGTAGTCACGTATTAAGGTAATAGGTGAAATATATATATTCTTTTGTTTATTTATTTTGTAAAGTAGGATAAATTAGGAAAGTTTAAGATATAAGAAATCTTTTTTCTAGATTTGATTGATATAAATGTGATCTAATCGATATGACAGTTTTTTTTTACTTTACAACTTTGAACTTAATATATTTTGAACTGGTTCACAAGCACTCACGTTGATATATTTTGAATTGATTCATAAATACTCACATTGATATATTTTTTTACTTTATTTCCAACCGTGAGTACTTGATATTAGGAAAGTAGTACATTTGAATGTGTATGTATGTCAACGTGACTTGTACTTGATTTGTATGTGACGTGATATGACATGTTCATTATATAACTTGTTTAATGTTGTTTATTAATGAATTTTATTAGTTAGCGACATGTTTCTCATTTGACTTGTGTTTGTGTGTACTGTTTAATTACTTTAATATATGAAATAATTTTGGATGTACAAATTTAAAATATGACTATAAAAGATCTAGGAATGATTGAAAACGGTTTCGTTCCAGGTCATGTAGACAAGAAAAAGAGAAGCATGTTTTTGTTCCGGTCGGTTTTTATTCCGGATCCGGTGAAATGGAACGCACATTTTAGTTCTCATCCGGATTGAAAACGAGCCGTAACAATCCACCCGGATTATGGATCAATCCGATGGAAACGAACAAGGCCTTAGTAAACTTGTCAGTTTGAAAAGAAGAGAACAAATCATACCAACAATGCTACGTATACTGTGAGGCCAACAGAGCATGGATGCTAAGAACTTGCAACGAGAGAATGGCATAAGGTGCTATTAAGACTCTTGTAACTACTAGGCTACAGACCTTTTTCATAAACATATAGAGCATTTTAACACTAGGAAGACAAAGACAATTATTGGCCATTGGGAGCTGTGTTAGTGTTTTTTCCTTTTTGCCACCATTCGGTGTATGTATGAAATGGAAGTGCCCTTGTTTAGGCATTGGTGTACGTTGTTAATTGTATTAGAAAGTGGTAAGATGGATATAGTCTTAGTGTAATACGGATGAAGCTCCTTGTATACACCGACACAATGAGCAAGAACAGACACAACGAATAGTCCCCTTTAATTGTTTATCTAAGATGTCATTAAGTGAAGGTTTTCGGACTCCATAAGCACTGGGCCACTTCTTTCTGCTGATGCTGTATAAAAGTAGTCTCATTTATTTATTTTTTGCATGTGATGCCTCTGGTGTCTGGTCACTGCATTAAAAGAGTATTCCAGTTAATTTCATAAGACTTGCAAATTTTTCTTTTCATAAGACTACATTAAGAACAGTATTCCTGTTAATTTCATAAGACTAAATTAAAAGAGTAATCCAGTTGGGAAAGAATTCTTTCTTGAAAGGGTCAACTTATACAAATTAGAGTTAATTCCAATGCTAATATATTCCGGGTTCCGTGTGACAGAGACTCATTTCAAAATTTAATTATACTTCTGTTGCACTGTTGGCCTCTTATATTAATTAATTAGTAACTTTGTTTTAAGAGAAGTTAAATTTCTTAAGATAACTAACTACCTTATGCCATTCTCTCGTTGCAAGTTCTTAGCATCCATGCTCTGTTGGCCTCACAGTATAAGTAGCATTGTTGGTATGATTTGTTCTCTTCTTTTCAAACTGACAAGTTTACTAAGGCCTTGTTCGTTTCCATCGGATTGATCCATAATCCGGGTGGATTGTTACGGCTCGTTTTCAAGGGAACATATGCTGTGGAAACCAGATTCCCGTGGAAACTATGAAAACTCATACGTGGATCGTTGGATCTAAATTCAATAGTGGGAAATATTAACAATTAACCCCTCCCACAGTGTGGGAGAGATTAACACGTGGATAGACACACTGTGGGAGGGGTTAATTGCTAATCTCTCCTAATCTCTCCCACCATCGGATTTAGATCCAACGATCCACATGCGAGTTTTCATAGTTTCCATAAGAATCTGGTTTCCATAGCATACGTTCCCAACTAAAAAAGACTCCAAGTTGGACAACTAAAGTTGACTCCAGCGCTCTGTTTTCTTAAAATTGATCCCGATATTTTACGTGTGACATTCCTTGGTGAGGCCAAAGAAGAACATATATGCGTCTTTTCTTGTGACCAGAAAGGGCATCAATCACCAAGCTAATTTGCAGCTATTGAGAAACTCCAAAATATTTGTGGCAAATGCACTTGCTGATTTCAGTTAGACTAAATTTAACTTTGATGCTAAATATGTTAAGTAAGATTTGTTACTTTAGATGAAAATACAAATTTGCCATTTGACTTAATTTTGGAAGAAGTTTCTATCCCACAACTTAGGTACTCTTCCTCGAAAAAAAAGACTTAGGTACTCTCCATTTCAAATTATAATCGTTTTGATATTATTAGATACATAACTTTTGTTATGCACTTAGATATAAACTATGTCTAAATACATAAAAACAATAAATCTAAAAAAGCTACATCGACTTTGGAATAGAGAGAGTACCTTCTATATATTTAACCTGTAGATATGAACTAATGAACAACTATCATTATTTCTAAGCAACGTAAAATTGCTCATATCTAGGAGATGTGGATGATACTGTCCAATTTTAAAATGTGAATAATATACTAGAGTTGATCTATCCATCTTTGTAGCTAATCAACAATCGATCTCAAACAAATTTGAACTTTATGTGGTTACAAAAGGAATGCCCCAGGTTAGAAAAAATAAAATTGGCCCCAGTATCTGTTTCATTCTTTTGAAATGTATATACTAATGCTACGTACGACATTCCTTTGTGAGGCCAGCCGAACATCTGTGCTACTGGCTACTGCTAGGCTATTCTTGCGATGATGAATAAACTGGCATATCTCAGTCCACCAAACAAATTTGCAGCAACTGACCTCTCGTCACCGCAGATCATAGATGTACTTGCAGGTTTAGAAAATACAATTGTCGTTTCCATAAACATATATGAGCATTTTGATATGCAGGAGACAAAGGCAATTGGCCGAAGGATCTTAGCGCTTTTGTTGGATGGTAGCAAAAATATACAACCATCAAGCGCAGAGGAGCTTCCAGGAGGTCCTGCCCGTTTATGGCCCGTAGCTCTTGAAGATCGTTGTGGACAGCGACTTCTCGGCAGATTTGCGCAATGATTAAGATGATCCTGAAACATATACGAGTGATTTGTTTGGCCAGTCAAAAGCTGGTTATTTTGATGGTGGAGCAAAATGGTACGCCGTACGATGCGTTTCATTGTTTATATAGAAAAAAAAAGAAGCAAACGAATTTGCCCGAAAGGTATAACAATTTAAACGAGTATTTTCCGTCATAGCATTTGTACGGCTGATATGCTATAAAAATTGACCAGTACCTTTTTTAAGCTACCCATCCGTTCCAAATTTTATATGTATTAAAAACTATGAATTTAGAAATGTCAAAACATCTTATAATTTGAGATAGAGAAAAAGAAAATAGCATGTAGAAATTAAACAAGGAGCACTCGGAAGTTTGGGGAAATTGACATTATGTCCTTATGCCAAAATTAGACAATTGTTAGTTATTTTAACTAGCCCCCAATCCGCGCTCTTTTTCTTTCTTATTTTTTCCCCATGACGACTAGGAATGGATAAATCATGATTTTCATTTCGAATTCCTCCTCTTTTTTATTTTGTGATATTAAAACATCCTTCTATTTATTTTAGTGCCCTGATCTATATGTCCGTGTTAGATATGCTTTAGAAGGCCTTGCTTTACTAATAGGTAGGGTGCGTTATATTTACTAGCACAGGGGCGCGCTCCGCTGCGTTGGTTCTTATTAAGTATTTGTTGCAAGCAGTAAAGGGAGTTAGTTTTTTTGTACATACTGAAACAATATATGTACAATAGCATGGATAAGTACTAAAAATTGTTGTTATAATATAATAGAAGTCCAATATAAAGATGTAGTGGTTTGATAGAAATATTACAAACTCTTTATTATCAATATGAATCACCATACTACATGCACTTTATAGCGTGTGATCGCTGCTGGTATAAAACCAAAGATAAAAAAAAGAGAAAAAATAGAAAAGGTTAAATAAATTTGAAACTAAAAAATAATAAAAGATTTTAGGAAGTAAAAACTAAAAAAGCTAAAAAAATGTATCTAATACACTGACATATAAAGTATACTGACATATAAAAAGGCTACATGCTTTTTATTGCTATAATTGATATAGACTAATACACTGCATGCACTCCGCCATATATGTACAAAACAAAATAAAAAAATAAATTTTAAATCTATAATTTAAAACTAAAAATAAAAAAGAAAAAAAGAAAAAAATAATAAAAAAATGTCACATCAATGAACAATGTCCGATGGCCCAGATGCCTCCAATTTATGCGTCAAAGATATAAAAAAAATAAGAAAAAAAAGAGAATAGAAAAGGTTAAATAAATTTGAAACAAAAAAATAATAAAAGATTTTAGGAAGTAAAAACTAAAAAGTTAAAAAAATATATCTAACAATTTAATATAAAGTATACTGGCCTAATAGAAAGACTATATTTTCTTTATTACTATAATTAATATAGACTATCACACTGCATGCACTCTACGTATATATACAAAACAAAATAAAAAAATATAATTTAAATCTATAATTTAAAACTAAAAATAAAAAAATTAAAATTAAAATTAAAAAAATAACAAAATAAAAATAATAATAATATAAAAATGTCACATCAATGAACAGTGCCGGATGATATGAGAGGCCTCCAATTTATGCGCGCATGATATCTATCTTATTCTTTTCCCGCGTACCCTCATGATAATTTGGTGAGTAACACTGCCTAACATATATACCTCCTCCGTCTCAGAATAGATGGCGCTATGGGATATATATAGGTCAAACTTTCTCAACTTTAACTAGGTTTATAAAAATACGTACAATATTTATATTTTCAAATAAATTTATTATAAAAGTATATACGATCTATCTAGTAATACTAATTATGCATTACAAATATTAATATTATATATATATATATATAATTTGTCAAGTTCAAAAAACCTAACTTCTCGAGAAAAAAAAAGGCTTCTATTTTAGAACAGAGAGAGTATATAGTATAGCATATAGTGCCGCATCGGATTAATTTGGTGGCCTTGATAATTATGGCTCTATTTGGAGTATGACCTCATTCAATTCAACTTATCTGAAATTCTGGCCTTATCCTCTATCTAATATTCTAGCCACTCTTAATTCATTTTAATTAGAGTAACTCTCACATGTGCGTCAATGTGTCGGTGTTTAGAAACTACCAACGAGTAAATTTATACACGTGTCGGGTTCCGAATGGTGAGACAAAAAGACAAGAGGTTTATACTGGTTCGGGCAAGAAATCCCTACTTCCAGTGTGGAGCTGCTCGTGTTCCTTATCTCTGCTTGCAGGGGGCTACAAGCTGGTTCGAGAGAGGGGGTATGAGCCCTAGGTCTCTTGAAGATGTAGTGAGTGTGCTATCACCTAGTCGTATGCTTCGGGTGTGTGTGTGTGTGTGTGTGAGTGTGATCTCTATCTCTGAAAGCTTGAGAGTGGAGATCCCAGTCCCCTTGAGTCGTCCCCCTGTCCTCCTTTTATAGTCGCAAGGGGAGCAGGGGAGTTACAAGGTGGCGTCGAGTGATATCTACCTAGGATACAGTGTTCCTTCCTCATGAAGGATGTTGGGCATTTAGAATTCTATATTCCTATTGCCTTTGTCCTTGGTCGGAGAAGAGGAGTCGTGTTGACTTCTTGTTATATTGTCGGAGGATGCGGGGGGGGGGGGGGGGGGTCCAGTTGATCCCGTAGCGTAGTAGAGGTATGGAGTGCGTTGTACCGTTGGAAGGTACAAAGATGTACCTTCTTATAATTCTTTTTGTATACGATAGATTCCTTCGCCTTGGGCTAATGAACTCCGTTATTCAGTGGGCCCCATCTACCCGATGTACTTCCGTTCGGAGGGTCCTTGTAGGGGCCCGGAGGCACACAGGGGTGGCCGTCGCTCCGCAGGCCCCGTCTGTCACGGAGCCCTGTGCCATCCCGTCCTGGATTGGAGGACTCGATGTGTCTCCGTTCAGGTAAGGGACTAGGGTGTTATCCTGAGCTCCGGTTTATACGGGGCGTACGATCCTCAGGATGGCGTACCTCCGTTCTTATCGGTGTTCGCACCGTTAGCGTCTACGGAGCGGTAGCCACCACCTTCTAGAAGGGGGTAGATAGGTCTTTTACCTACCGTCGGTGCTCTTCATGTCTTCCGTTGGTTGTGAAGCTGCCTCGTCCCCTGCGTCGGGAGAGACGGATTTACATCTGCCCGGGCGCACGTCTGTCTACCCAGGCCGACGAGATCCTATGAATCACATGCCCTCTCTTCGTGGGACGGCGGTGATTTGTCCCTGATGGGCTTCTCATCCCTATCTAGATGGCCGTTGTGGGCCTTTAGTTTATAGTTTTATTTCTAAAAGTTTATCATTAAATTAGATCTCCGACAGTAGCCCCCGAGCCTTAGGAAGATTTCCTAATTGTCTTGCTGAGGCTTTGTATTCGTTGCCTTGGAATCTATTTTAATCCTTCGCCGAGAGGGTGCGCGCGAGCGCACCTGCCGGGTGTAGCCCCTGAGCCTGGGTGAGAGTGTAACTCTTGCGCATGTTTAGATTTCGTCGTTTTTGTCTTGATGTTTTGATCGCAATCGGTGGATATGCTCAGACTGCTTCGCACCGCAATCTTTCGATGGCGCAGACGAACTGAACCGGGTCGATTTCGAGGTCCGTTCTGACTACCTGTCGTTGCTGCCGGTGGAACTATTTAGTCAGGATGCTATGAGCATCGAAACTTGCTCACCCCTAGCTCGCTGCCACGCTTCGTACCTTTCTGCTGTCGACGCCTTGGCTTGTCCGTCGCGATCAGATGTAATGGAGTGCCTGTCTTTCCTTCTTATGCATCCATTAACGAGCTCTCGGCGTGCGGTGATTTTCTACGGCGCGGAGCCCCCAGGTACCTGTCGATGTATGGTTTCTTTTACGGTTGCTATCGTCCAGTCGGGCCGCAGGGATCGGTTTGTGCTTGAATCGGGGTCAGAGCCATGGTGGGGCTCTGTCAGCGATCGGGACGTAGCCGCGACAGGCCTAGGGATTAGGACGACTCGCGCCGCGCCCTAGACTGGTGGCGCTTATCGGTGCTCCGCATGTCACGCCCCCCAGCGTGTGGTGCGTCGTAGCTCCCATGTTTCTTCCTCGCACCCCCATGGTCTAGGATATGGAAGTGAGCAATCTTGAATCTTACCTCGATGGCCGAGATCGAGCGCTCGGCGAGTTGCAAACGGGTAATCTAGGTGAGACCCCGGGTCCTCATCCGTGGAGGCGCGCACCGGAGGAAGTCCATCGTGGACCGATCTCTAATCTTCGACAGTCGATACATATAGTACCCGGACCCATTCGATGGCGTCCAAGGGCTCAATGTCGCCCCTCGTGGGGTTTACCACATATTCTGTTATCTGTCAAAGCCTAAACATGTTTACTAAGCGCGTTCGACGTGGAGACGTCTACGTTCCGACCGCTAGGGTCTGCTTAGCAACGTCCCTCACTCTTCGTATTTTGGTCAGGAAGGCTGTATAACCCGTAATGTTTTGGGCCAACCAAGATCCCTTGGCCTAGTTATCTCATTTGTTAAATGAGTACTACGAGTAACAAATAGTCTTTCAACCGTTACCCCGTTTTTGGTCCCTGCACTTTGCATAGCAGGGATAAAGAATTTGACGTTCTTTTAAATGACGTACTTACCGGTTGTGCTCACCTTTTTATTGACCGCAGTGGACTGGTTGTGTTCTCGCAACGCCTGCCTGTTCCTGGGGAGTTGGCGCTATGTGCGCTCCGTGGGCCCTTGCAGTCAGTCGCTTGGTTTGGTGAAGCGGCATACGTGTCCTTTGGTTGTTTGATGATGTCGTCCGTGCCTGGGAAATGAAGAGTCGCGCCTCTGCGGGCCCGAGGGGTGTGCGCGTGGAAGACGAAGAGGTAATAGCCCTGTGCTCTTCTCAGTCTTCTTCTTCCCCTTTGAGCTATCCTGTAGTAGTAAGAAAGGAGGGTTTCTTGTCGTCGCTATCGTCGAAAGGGGTCGCCGTCGTCGGGGAGGTGCGCCTACCCCATCCGTGAGATGGATGCCAGCCGCGTTTGTCTTGTCGTGGCGTCTGGTGCTTTATTGCTGCTGCCGGAGGAGATCCTCTTCCAGATCCTTCTCCGTGCCATCGACCACGGGGTTAGTTACACCGTCTATATGCACCTTCGTCAGGTATGTGGCCTTTTTCGAAGGATCTGCAACAATGGCGAGCTAGTTCGGCTTTTATCCCTCCGAATGATTGTCGGTCGACGCGCCACATGCTTCGGGAGGCGATTCTTGTGCGTCACTTCGTCGAGGCCGACCATTGGGAGGCCTTGTGCTTCCGCGGCGTGGAGAAGTTGATGGTGTGTGGTCAGGACTCCTTTGGCTGGGAACTCATTAAGCTGGCAATCCAGGCTGGAGATGCCGGGGCGATTTACTTCCAAGCTATGCTGTTGTACTTTGCAGATCCGACGAACCCCGAAGCTCTCGCTCTCTTCAACCAAACTACTGACGGAGTGATTCCGGGTGGCCGTTGGGGCAGCCGCGGCCTCGACTCGCTTCGTTTTGACTCCAGTGAGGATCTTCACGCTATTGCGAAGGGGATGGCTCTTTGTTGCTCGAAGCGCTTGCCGATGATATCGGTCGATCGCTATCCTGACTGTACTTGGGAATGGTGTAGGACCCCTGGGCCACCGCGCGGGAATCTGTTCGGAGCTACTATGTACTGTAGCCTGGAGTGTCGTCTTAGTTATGAGTTCGATCTCTGGTGTATGCATCTCTCCGACGAGGTTAACTGTTGTGTCCCTAAGATGAGGCTATGATGCTGAATAGTTCGTCCGGTCGGTGGTTTTTTGTTTTTGGAATGGTTGTAATGAACTTGGATTGTATATATCTGTTCGAATTTTTCTTTTTCTTCGTATGTATCGAGTAGCCCCCAGGAAAGGGGTTTCTTTGCCTGTCAAGTGTGGCAGAAAAGCTCTTTCCCAAGACTTTGTGAAAAGAAAACTTCGATTGAAATGATGTAAAGGGGAATTTTTTAGGGGTAGAAACGACGTAGTTGTTGTATGTTCCAGGCGTTGGTGAAGATTTTGCCGGTGAAGGTTTTGAGTGGATAGGCTCCTGATCTTATTACTTCATGGATAATGTAGGGTCCTTCCCAGGGCGATGTGAGCTTGCGCCGCTCCTTATTGCTCTGGATTTTTCGGAGTACTAGATCGCCTGGCTGAAAGTCCCTTGGTCGGACGCGCCGATCGTGGTACCAGCGTAGCGCCTGTTGGTACTTGGCTGAATGTAGGAGGGCGACGTCTCTGGCCTTGTCAATCTGATCTACGACGTCTTCTAGGAAAATTTCTGCCTTCTTGGGATCGTAGGCTTCCACCCTTGGGGACCCATATTCAAGGTCGGTGGGTAAGACGGCTTCTGAGCCGTAGACCAGGAAAAACGGTGAAAAGCCGGTAGCCCTACTTCGTGTTGTCCTCAGACTCCACAGAATGGCAGGGAGCTCTTGGAGCCATTTTTTCTCGTATTTGTTTAGCCGGTCAAAAATCCTTGCCTTGATTCCCTGTAGGATGAGTCCGTTGGCACGCTCGACTTGCCCGTTGGACTTTGGGTGCACGACGGAGGCCCAATCAACCCTTATGTGGTGTTCATCACACCATCCTAGGAATTCGTCCGCGCTGAAGTTCGTCCCGTTATCGGTCATAATAGAGTTGGGCACTCCGAAGCGCTGAATTATGTTTTCAAAGAAATTGACAGTTTCTTCCGCCCTGATGTTTGTGATTGGGCGTAATTCGATCCATTTGGTAAACTTGTTGATGGCGACCAATAGGTGTACGTGTAGCCCCCAGGTGCTTTGTCAAATTTTCCAACCATGTCGAGCCCCCAAACCGCGAACGGCCATGTAAGAGGGATGGTTTGGAGTGCCTGGGTAGGCATGTGGATCTGTCTGGCGAAGAACTGGCAACCCTCACAGGCGCGGACCAAAGCATGCGCATCGGCCACGGCCGTCAGCTAGTAAAAACCTTGCCGGAACGCGTTGCCCACGAGGGTTTTAGCTCCCGCGTGGTGTCCGCAAACCCCTTGGTGGATGTCTTGCAACAGCTTTTTTCCCTGTTCGGTAGGGATACAGCGTTGCAGGATGCCGGTGGCGCTCCGCTTGTAAAGTTCGCTTTCCACAAGAACGAACGCCTTGGCTCGTCTGGCGAGCCATTTAGCTTCCACCTGGTTCGTGGGGAGCTCTCCTTTGGCTAGGCGATCTGTGTATGGTTGCCACCAATCTTTTTCTTTTGGTGTTGGTTCTTTCGACTCTATGTTCATTGCCTCCATCACCTCGTCGTCGTGAGTAGTCGAGATCTCGGTGGCGCCTGAGGCCGTCGAGGAGATGGCGTCGGGAGAGCTAGAGACTTCTGACTCTCTGGTATTAATGGATGGTTTAGGTTGGTCACTCGCGAAAACCCCGGGAGGTGCGGGTTCTCAGCTTGAAGCCGCTTTTGCCAACACGTCGGCTTCTTCATTCTGTCGTCGCGGTATGTGGTTGAGCTCAAGACCATCGAACTTGGACTCAAGCTTTCGCACCTCTTGGCAGTATGCTGTCATGCGTGGATCGATGCAATTAGATTGCTTCATGACTTGGTTGACTACCAGCTGGGAGTTGCTGCGAGCGTCGAGCCGCCTGACGCCTAAGTCGACTGCTATCCGTAGTCCGTTAAGCAGAGCTTCATACTCAGCCTCGTTGTTGGACGCTAGGAACAACAGGCGCACCATATACTTCATGGTCACCCCGTGGGGTGACCTCAGGACGACTCCTGCGCCTGCTCCGGTTTTCATAAGGGAACCGTCGAAACACAGGGTCCAGTACTCCTGCTCAACCGCCTGAGTGGGGAGAGTTGCGTCCATCCATTCGACAATGAAATCGGACAAGACCTACGATTTGATGGCGCTTCGCGAAGCGTAAGTAATATTTTTATCCATCAATTCCAACGCCCATTTGGCGATGCGATGGGTGGCGTCCCTGTTCAAGATGACTTCTCCCAGCGGCGCGTCGCTCACGACCGTAACTTTATGTGATCCAAAGTAATGTAGCAGCATTCTCTTAGTCATAATCACCGCGTATACCAACTTCTGCAGATAGGAGTACCGGGTTTTCAAGTCTCTTAGTACTTCACTGACAAAATACATGGGTCTCTGTACTTTGAGTACGTGCCCTTCCTCTTCCCTTTCGACGACAAGGACCATGCTTACCACCTGCCTCGTGGCGGAGATGTACAGTAGCAGTTCCTCATCGTTAGTAGGGGATACTAGGATCGGTGCGTTGGTCAGCAACCACTTGATATGGTCAAGAGCTGACTGGGCCTCGGATGTCCACGTGAATCACTCGGATTTTTTCAAAAGTTTGTATAGAGGCAAGCTTTTTTCGCCGAGGCGGGAAATAAAGCGGTTGAGCGACGCGAGGCATCCGGTGACCCGCTGTACTCCTTTCACGTTGTGGATGGGCCCCATCTTTTCGATGGCGGTGATCTTTTCAGGGTTAGCTTCGATTCCTCTTTCGGAGACGACAAATCCTAGGAGCATGTCTTTGGGAACCCCAAAGACGCACTTCTCCGAATTAAGTTTGATGTTGTTCTTTTTGAGTTTTGCGAATGTGAGAGCAAGATCAACTACGAGCCCATCGGTGTGCTGGGTTTTGATGACGATATTGTCTACGTAGACCTCGACTATTTTGCTCACTAGTTCATCAAAGCATCGGATCATGGTCCGCTGAAAGGTGGCGCCAGCGTTTCGGAGTTCGAAAGGCATGGTGACATAGCAGAAAGATCCGAACGGGTGATGAACGACGTCGCGAGCTGGTCCGACTCATTCATCTTGATTTGATGGTACCCCGAGTACGCGTCGAGGAAGCAGAGGAGCTCGCATCCCGATGTCGCGTCGACTATTTGGTCGATGCGAGGTAACAGGTACAGGTCTTTTGGGTAGTCCTTGTTAAGGCTCGTATAATCAACGCACATCCTCCATTTCCCATTCTTTTTTCGCACTAGTACAGGGTTAGCGAGACACTCGGGGGTGGAACACTTCTTTGATGAAGCCCACGACGAGGAGTTTCTTGACCTCTTCTCCGATCGCGGTGCGTCTTTCTTCATCGAAGCGGCGTAGTCGTTGCTTGACGGCGTAGTCGTTGCAATGATCGGAGACGTCCCTGGGTATGCCTGGCATATCCGAGGGCCTCCACGCAAATACGTCGATGTTTGCATGAAGTTAGTTGACGAGCTCGCATTCCTATTTGGGAGAAAGGGAAGTCCTGACGCGCGCGGTTCTTTCCTCCCCGTCCCGAGTGTCGAGAACGACCGTCTTCGTGGACCCTGTGGGTTCGAAGGATCCGACCTTCTTGGCGTTCGGGGCCCCTTCTCGTGACGCGCTGGCCTCGGCCGCCATTTCGTCCGCCAGTTGCTTCGAAGCTACGAGCGCTGACGCGTACGTGCAACATTCAACGTCGCACTCATACGCACGTCGGGGCGCCGCTCCCACTGTGATGACGCCCTTAGGGCCTGGCATTTTCAGCTATAGGTAGGTATAGTTCGGAACGCCATGAACTTGGCATAGCATGGTCATCCCAGTATGGCATGGTACGTTCCCTAAAGCCAACGACCTCGAAAGTTAACGTTTCCTTTCGAAAATTGTTTGGCCCGCCGAACGTGACGGACAGATCAATCTGTTCGATGGGATCCGCCTTCTTGCCGGGAATTACCCCGAAGAACGGGCCCCCGAGGGCCGCAGACATGACCGTATGTAGGGTCGAGATGGTGGACTAGAGGGGGGGGTGAATAGTCTTTTCTAAAAACTTAAGCGCAATGGCTAACCGAAACAAATGCGGAATTAAAACTATTGGACTAGCCAAGACTACACCCCTCTATCTATAACTTTAGCACCTAGCAAAGTATACTAATTGGGCTCACTAAGGTGCCAAGCTAGGAAGCTCACCTAAACAAGTCTAGGTTGCAAGGTCACACAAACCTAAGCAACTAGTACTCTAAACACAAAGGGACCTCCTACACAAGCCTAACTAGAGAGCTCAACTTACTTAGCTACACAAACTAAGCAATGTGACTAACAAGGCTACATAAGCCAATTAGCCACTCAAGAGCTACTTCTATGCTACACAAGCTAGAAGGTAACTAGGCAAGATACACAAGCTAAACTAGTTACAAGAGCAACAACTACTCACTAGCACAAGTATATCAAAGTAAATACAAGCTAGTGATTTGGAGAATGCAAACCACCGAGAAGATGTACAAGGTTGACACGGTGATTTTTCTCCCGAGGTTCACTTGGTCGCCACCAAGCTAGTCCCCGTTGTGTCGACCATTCACTTGGTGATTGTTGACACTTCTTACGACACTTAAGCTAGGTTGTCATCCCCAGCATGCCAAAGAGGTGTGGTATTAAAAATATGCAATTTCTCTAATGAAATATAAATGTGTTTCTGCAAGCGCACAAATTATATCGATGTAGCATTTTAACCAGGAGTATTCCAGGTATCGTTATTTATATTTTTACCACTGGGAAGGGAAAGTAAGGGAATAAATGAGGAACGAATAAAGATGATTAATGAATATCACTACATGTGTAATGGAGAGTTTTCATCTATCTCACTCGGTACAAGATAAGTGTCACATAAGATATATATAGATAATGAATGAATAGTGACAAAAGATAAATACTGATCAGCATATATGTATAGCCACATAAGATAATGATAAGCACCTCAACAGATATTCTAGCAAGTAATTAGCATGGAATTAGGACGAACTACAAAGATATTTCCTAAGTCATTCTTAACTATACAGTCTAACATATTATGATTAGTGCAATTACACTTGGCAATCATGGCAAGGAAAGAGATATTCGTGTCTAGTGAGTATCACTAAGGAAGTGAAGAACATAGCAATCACTTCCCCGCAATAGAACTGCTCTGCCTGCCCTACAAACGGGAGGAGGACTACAAAGGACTCAACATGACTATCACTCCCGCGAACTACCTCACGATCCGAAATGTAGGGTACAATCGTAGATAAATACGGTCTAGGCACCACGCCTACACAATATCTATCATTTACCCATAGTACTGGTGGATAAACGCTATACGATCCTAAACATGGATATGATTCAGATCTAACTAAGCCAAGTATATAATCATAATAGACTAAGAACAATATAGCTAAGAACATAAACGAATAGAGTAAAGTCATAAACAATATAATGAAGTAGAGCAAAGTCATGTTCATAATATTGAAGAACAAATGAATAACAAGGAAGAACTAGAGAGAGAATTACCAATAATCCTCTTGATAGATCTGGAAACCAATCGAAGATTGACTCCTCCTAGTTCTAATCCTATATAGCTATGCTAAACTAGAGATCTAGTTGATGTGGTGGCTCTAGGGCTTGATTAGGGGCTTCTCCTCTTGAGATGGATGATGAATAATGAATTAGGTCAGAGAGGCTCTCCTCCTCAGGGGTAGGGGGTCTTCCTTATATAGGCTCCTCAAATGAACGCCGGCCGTCGGATGTGATCTCAAAGGTGGTGAGAGGTGGTCCCACAAGGCAGGGACCATTGGGGCTTGACCTAGGGCGGCCGCCCCAAGGGATAGGGCGGGCGCCCTGTCCCTGGGCCCGCTCGGCCTCTGGTTCCTTCCCGCGCCTTCTTGACTCTTCTAGAGTATTCTTGTTTGTACGAATGATGTTTATCTCTATGTAATCATGACATGTGGGTCTTTCCTCCATATTTCCTAATATCCCCCTACAGAAATATACATTCACCAAAACTTGTGGAATTCTGTTAGTGTAAACCTTATTTCTAAGTGTTGGTTTCATAAAGATCCTTTTCCTTGTCTAGTTGACGGTTGATTTGGGTACTTAAGGACCATCAACAAGCTCCCCAAGCTTACCTTTTGCTCGTCCCTGAGCAAATATAAACTCAGTGATGGATCAGGAGTTGCTGCAATGCTTTCACGCCTTAAAGGTACACATGCTTTCAAATAAGATCTCGTCTCCGGGTTAGATCAACTATTAAGATAAAAAAACTTACTCATTTTACCTTCCACCATGGGGCTTGTAACCGTTACCTTTGTCTTGGGTAGTTGAAAGATAGAATGGTCCAGCCAAGCACCATGTACCTGCTCTTTGATCAACTATAGCTCCGGAGTTTTTGTAGATTTTAAAAATAAAACTCAGAGATTCCTTGCATGACTCTCTCAGTCGCTCCTTTGTGGTATTTCTAGATCCTTACCAAGTCATTAATTTGTATGCCTTTCTCTCAAATATGTGGTATTTATGGTATAAGGCATTGTGGTATTGCCTTCTCTCTCTCACCCTACTTCTAAAAGGCTAATATCTGGAGCTCATAGGTGGGAGATAGCGTATACATACTTACAAGACATATGTTGCATAGTCAAACCGTGGATCCAAAGGAACATGTCAATAAGTCAAATCAAGATGTGCATGTGTGGCGAATGAATGGTGATAGTGATGATGGTAACAGAGGTGAAAGTCTAATTCTACTTTTGCTCCCTTTTGATGGATATACGTTTCTTGTATTTGAAACCTTTCGAAGGGAATGAGATGCTCAATATATATATATATATATATACATATTCTTTCTTTTTTCAGGTGGGTATCTTGTATCCCTAATTCTACTGTCGGACACTTGCCCATTTTTACCTCTCGTCTCTCTTTTTTTTCGAGGTTTGCAGACTTTTTGCCCTTTTTATTTCCTCGTATCTCTCTTTTTTTTCAAAGCACTCATCCTTGGAGAGCTATAAAGCGAACGCTGACTGGAGCATTTATTTTACAGGGATAAAACAGGGATAGGAGAATGTTTATGTGTTTCTATTCTCTCCCGGATTAGGAGTAGAATGTTTTTGATGGGTGGATCTGGAGATGGAAATGAGTGGATATATGTGGGTGCGTACTTTTGAGGATAGAAGTAGCGTGTGTGGGTGTATATATGTGGATGCGTACTTCTGAGATAGAAGCAACATGTATGGATGTGTATGAATCTTGATTCAAACCGCATGACTAGTTCCTGAGGGTCGCACAGCTTGACCACACTCAATGCTCATAAGCAGTATGTAAAAAAGTTTGGTTTCCTAATCTAGTAAGCATGTATAATGGTTGTGGTAGGAATTTAAACTCTCATCATACAGGAACTCATCATGTAGCATTTTTAAAGTTTTCAAAAGATAAAATTCTCCAGAATTCTAGCATCTCATAAATAGCAACTCAAACCTTTCCATATCATATCTGTCAACGACTTAGACTTTAGATCAGGTACTTCCTCCCACAAGTTTTAGGTTCAGAGCAAATTTTGAATCATAACAATTATGCCTAAACTTGAGAGAGAGCAAATTTAAAAACTAGGTACTTGAAAGCTATTACGACAGAGCAACTACTCATCATTTCCATGTTAAGAGTTTATTACTGGGATTCATTTTAGCATAGCTATTTTATTTTATTATCTTTATTTATTAGCAAACTCTTAACTAATCAAAAACACATATATAACTAAATATATAAGCGGGAAATTATTTATTGAGTTTTTTTTTTCATTATGCATCTTTTTATTTTTATCAAAGTATAGATATAAAAACTGATAGGTAGTAGTACTTAGCTGAGTATGGGGGTGCTCTCCCCCAAGCTGGATTTTGACGTAATTTCTTCTGGTGTAGCTGATGGGTAGAGGTGTTCTTATCTTGTCAGAGTATTCTAGCAATGGGTAAGATGTCCTCTGGTTGATGCTCTTCTTTTGATCCTTGAATTCTGTGAAAACTCAAATAGACAACAAAGCTTGTGGAACTGATTAAGTGTTAGCCATAAATCTTTAGCTTTGATCATGTCGAGTTTCCTCTAATGGATGTTATTATTTAGCAGGATCATAAGCTCAATATTTTTTATATTTTTATAAGACAAAAACTTATTTATTATTTTTATGTCACCACAGTGGGTACACTTATGGGTTTTATGCCACGAGTCTATTCACATGGGGCTTAACAGTTTTAAACATTTTTATTTTCTTTTTTTAAAGGTGGTGTAAACATGATTAACTAATTTTGAAAAAGTAAATATTTAAGGGAAAAGATAACTACCAAGTGTTACCTCTTGGCACGGCGTTCGGTGGTTTAAGTCCTCCGAACAGGACTCTTCACGTCCTTAGTTGTCCTGGGGCTCATTGGATGGTGTAGATGGTGCCTCCGGCTGCGCTTCTTCTTCTGGTATGATTTCTTTTTGTCTCCACACTTGTGTTGGTGTGGCGGTCTCCCTAGGACAAGTTTGCTTTTCTGGATATTCATTGTAATTGGAGGGACGTACCTCTCCTTCTTCCCAAGATTCTCCGCTCTCGTGCCTAGAGTAGTTGTGGAATGATCTTTCCTTTCCAAACCTTGGAGTTGGTGGTGTGTTCGGCCTCGAGAGTGGAGTTGCGTATATTGACTCTTCTTCTTCGGGGTATCTCTCTTTATATTTGGATACTTCTCCTTTATAGTCTGCCCATCCGTCCTTGGTGTTTTGCTTCTTCTAGTTGCGGTAGCGATGTCTTCTTCTCGTTCTATTCTGCTTAGCTTCTTCAATAATGTAGTTAGAATTAAAGTAACGTCGTACCTTCTCAGAGGGGAAGTGTAGGTGCACTTCTCCTATCCCGATATAGATGATAGCTTTGGTGGTGCTTAGGAATGGTCTTCCAAGGATGATAGGTGGATCATAATCATCTTCTCCCATGTCAACTACTAGGAAGTCTGTAGGGATGAAGTGGTCATCAATCTGGATGGGGACATCTTTTGCTATGCCTTCAACGACGCGGCACGTCTGATCTGCCATCTGGAGTTGGGTGTATGTTGGATGTAGAAGCATTGTGTCGTACAGAAACTCGTAGGTTAACTTGGTCATAATGTTGACGCCCGATCCGCTGTCACAGATTGCTTTCTGGAATGAGCATTTGTTCATTGTGCATTCAATGGTTGGGACACCTGGGTCGACCTTCTTGATCAAATGAGGGCATCTGATTTGGTGATCTTGATTATTGTGAAGTGTCGTGACCATCTTCGCTGACTCTGTCCATACTTGCTTCTTGTTCTTCTTCTACTTGTTCTGCTTGTTCCTCCCATTAGTCTTCTTCTTTGGCTCATCTTTAGGTTGTTCAGGAGATTGTATGGTTTTGTTCTTGAAGGTAAATGTCTCCTTCTTCCCTTTGATGAAGAAACTGATTCTAACGGTGCTAGCATAGATGATAGCTCCGGCGGTGTTCAAGATTGGCCTCTCAAGGATGATGGGTGACTTCTCATCAACTCTGGTTTCTATCACCATGAAGTCTGCTGGAACATATGAGGTACCAATTCAGACATGAATATCTTTTAATATTCCTCTTAGGTAGCATAGTGTCCGATCTGCAAGCTGCGAACACGGGGTTGTTTCTGATAAAGGATAATTAAAATATTTCTCATAGATTACCATGGGCATGACATTGACGCTTGCGCTAAAGTCGCAAAGTGCTTCAGGAAACTCTGTGACGCCAATGGAGATTGGGATGACTGGTCGTCCTGGATCTCCTTTCTTGGTTGGCATAGAGTCGCCACACCACTCTTCTATGGGGTTGTTCCAATAAGCACCTGCATCGAATATGTCTACAAGATTTGCAGATTCTAATCCTTCCGGTTGTGATGGAATACCAGGGTTAGTGATAGGAACAATAGCAGCTATTTGGGTTAACTGAGATTCAATCATTTTATTAAAGCTAATTTGATTCTTGATGGCAACAGAAAAATTATCCATCCTATTATTTATAGTTTCTAATATTTTATCATTGGATACTAATTTCTTAGACACGTTATCCATTAACTTTCCTTGATAGGACACTAACTCTCTCAAAGGTGGAAAACTAGGATTATTGAAAGAATTATTACCTTGATAATTACCTGAGTTGTTAGGCCTTTGTTGTTGTTGATTCCAACTTTGATTTTGCTGAGGACGATTGTAGTAGTTGTTGTTGTTGTTGATGTAGTTCACATCCTCTTGCAATTCTGGACAATGAGTGCCTGAGTGTCCAGTGTCTCCACACTCCTCACAGGTCATGTGAGAGTCGTAGATGTTCATAACTTCTTTCTTCTCTCCAGCTTTCTCATCGAGTCTCTTCATGAGTAGGTCTAGCTTTGCTGACAGCATGTCTATCTCTTTGAGCTGGTGCATACCTCCACTTTTCTTGCGAGGTTGAGTTCTTTCTTCACTCCAACCTTGGTTGGATGCCATCTTCTCCACAAGAGATGTGGCTTGTGGTATTGTAAGTGATAGGAACGCTCCTCCGGTAGCAGCATCCATGGTCTCACGAGTGTTGTTGCTGAGCCCATGATAGAAGGTCTGCATAAGTAACCAATTCTCCATTCCATGATGGGGACATTCTAGGATGTAATCTTGGAAGTGCTCCCATGCTTCTGGAACGGACTCGTCATGTTGTTGTTGAAAACTTGAAATCTTCCCACGGAGAGCATTGGTCTTCCCCATGGGAAAGAATTTTGCAAGGAAATTAGTGGAACATAGTGCCCACATGGTATTCTTCTCCTTGGTTACATAGAACTACTGCTTCGCTCTTCCCAAGAGTGAGAATGGGAAAAGGCGAAGTAGTATTGCGTCTCTGGGGATATCCTTGATAGTGAATGTGCTGCAAATCTCTAGGAAATGTTGGAGATGAGCACTAGCATCTTCGTGTGTTTTCCCACAGAACTGGCTTGCTTGCACCATGTTGATGAGCGCAGGCTTGAGCTCAAATGACCGATCAATGTTCTCAGCAGCTCCAGTGCGGATGTTGTCCGTGGTGGGGGCTGAGAACTCACGGATTGACTTGTCTGCCATGGCTTCGAACTCTGGTGTCAAGTCTTGAACGATGTTTTGATGATCTTCTTGACTGGATGAAGCTTCAAGCTGAGATGATGATGATTCTATTACTTTCTTGATCTTGGCTTTTGTCCTTCTGATTAATGCTTCAGGATTCTCAACAAAATTGTCTGGAAGATCAAATCTATTCATACATTACCCTGGATAAAGATGATACGAAAAATAGGAAAAGATCAAGGGTAAGGCTGTATGAGTAGAGAATTGATGTTTTCTCAATCACATTAGTGATGCAAGTGATAACTCATTTATTCCTTTTGATAGTTAATCAACCTTCCCCGGCAATGGCGCCAAAAATGCTTGTTGACACTTCTTACGACACTTAAGCTAGGTTGTCATCCCCAGCATGCCAAAGAGGTGTGGTATTAAAAATATGCAATTCCTCTAATGAAATATAAATGTGTTTCTACAAGCGCACAGATTATACCGATGTAGCATTTTAACCAGGAGTATTCCAGGTATCGTTATTTATATTTTTACCACTGGGAAGGGAAACTAAGGGAATAAATGAGGAATGAATAAAGATGATTAATGAGTATCACTGCATGTGTAATGGAGAGTTTTCATCTATCTCACTCAGTACAAGATAAGCGTCACATAAGATATATATAGATAATGAATGAATAGTGACAAAAGATAAATACTGATCAGCATATATGTATAGCCACATAAGATAATGATAAGCACCTCAATAGATATTCTAGCAAGTCATTAGCATGGAATTAGGATGAACTACAGAGATATTTCCTAAGTCATTCTTAACTATACAGTCTAGCATATTATGATTAGTGCAATTACACTTGGCAATCATGGCAAGAAAAGAGATATTCATGTCTCGTGAGTATCACTAAGGAAGTGAAGAACATAGCAATCACTTCCCCGCAATAGAACTGCTCTGCCTGCCCTACAAACGGGAGGAGGACTACAAATGACTCAACATGACTGTCACTCTTGCGAACTACCTCACGATCTGGAATGTAGGGTACAATCGCAGATAAATACGGTCTAGGCACCACGCCTACACAATATCTATCATTTACCCATAATACTAGTGGATAAACTCTATACGATCCTAAACATGTATATGATTCAAATCTAACTAAGCCAAGTATATAATCATAATAGACTAAGAATAATATAGCTAAGAACATAAACGAATAGAGTAAAGTCATAAACAATATAATGAAGTAGAGCAAAGTCATGTTCATAATATTGAAGAACAAATGAATAACAAGGAAGAACTAGAGAGAGAATTACCAATAATCCTCTTGATAGATCTGGAAACCAATCGAAGATTGACTCCTCCTAGTTCTAATCCTATATAGCTATGCTAAACTAGAGATCTAGTTGATATGGTGGCTCTAGGGCTTGATTAGGGGCTTCTCCTCTTGAGATGGATGATGAATAATGAATTAGGTCAGAGAGGCTCTCCTCCTCAGGTGCAGGGGGCCTTCCTTATATAGGCTCCTCAAATGAACGTCGGCCGTCGGATCAAACCTACCTTGATGGAGGGCCTGGATGTGATCTCAAAGGCGGTGGAGAGGTGCTCCCACAAGGCAGGGACCATTAGGGCTTGACCTAGGGCGGCCACCCCAAGGGGTAGGGCGGGCGCCCTGTCCCTGGGCCCGCTCGGCCTCTGGTTCCTTCCCGCGCCTTCTTGACTCTTCTAGAGTATTCTTGTTTGTACGAATGATGTTTATCTCTATGTAATCATGATATGTGGGCCTTTCCTCCATATTTTCTGATATCCCCCTCCAGAAATAGACATTCACCAAAACTCGTGGAATTTTGTCAGTGTAAACCTTATTTCTAAGTGTTGGTTTCATAAAGATCATTTTCCTTGTCTAGTTGACGGTTAATTTTGGTACTTAAGGACTGTCAACAGTGATTCGGCGGCTAATAGGCATTCAAAAGCCTAGCCCACTAACTCGGGCGCCACAAGAATCTACCCACAAGTGAGGGTAGCTCAATGACGGGCTCAACTAGAGTTGCTCTTCGCGATCTCCTGCGGGGCGAGCACAATACCCCTCACAAGCACTTCTCCGGAGCGCCGCACAATCTTCTTGCGCGCTTCGACAGAGCCTCCAGCCACCAAGCCGTCTAGGAGGTGGCAACCTCCAAGAGTAACAAGCACCACGAGCTTGCAAGTCGATCACCTAGTGCCACACAAAGCTATCTCTCAAAACGACGCACTAGAGATCACTCACTTGCAATTAGATCACACTATTTGCTTCCACAAGTGAGTTAGAGGGCTCCTTCACCAAGCACACTAGAGGCAACAAATGCCCAAGGTGCTCAAGCAGCCCCAAGGGCTGGCCAAGGGCTATAAATAGCCACCCCATCGAAACTAGCCGTTTTTCCCACTCACTGGGTCTTCCTGCGTACCTCCGGACGCAAGTTCATAGGGGTCTGGACCATCACGCGCGCGTCCGGACCCTCCTAGCCGTTTGAATTCGCCCGTTGGCGCGCTCACCGCGCTCTGCTATGCGTCTCCGAACGCTACTATTCACTGGGTCTAGACTCAACGCCTCCTGCGTCCGGATCCCAGCAGAGAGCACCCGAGAGCTTCAAACCACTCCGGTCGCTGTCCGGACTCCACCGTCCGGACACCAAACAACATTCGGTTCCCCACTCAGAGCCGTTACAGAGAGGGCAAACCTCCGGACGCAGCGTCCGGAGTTCCCAGCCCGGACGACGCCTAGCGTTCGGATCCTTTGTTCCCGAACAGGCACGCCTAGGGTTAGCTTCCGGACGCATCCGCAATGGTCCGGACCAGCAGCACCCTTGTGTCTGGACCTGCGTCTGGAGCACATACCTGAGCCAAACTGAGCTGCCACTTCTTCCTTGCTTCTCAAGTGCTAACACAAATGTGTTCTTCACCTTGTGCATGTGTGTTAGCATTTTCACAATGATTTTCAAAGCATTTTTCACTTGCTTCTCACCACGCCACTCGATCCTAATTCATCGCAAAGTTAGATCGCTCACAGTGGCACTAGATAACCGATATGCAAACAAGTTTGCTCCTCTTGATAGTACGGTTATCTATCCTAAACCCGGTCATAATCTTCTCTACACACCTATGACCGGTGAAATGAAATTCCCTATGGTTATACCTTTGCCTTGCGCATTCCATTCCATCTCCTTCTCCAATGTTGATGCAACACATGCACCAACCACTTGTCAAATGATATGATTCACTCCATATCATCACATGACCGTGTTGGTTCATCGATCTTGACCTCACTTGCTCTTCACCGTTGCCTTGGTCCATCGGTGCCAAGCATCACCCGCTTGCCCTTCACACTCGCAACCGGTCCATCAAGCCAAGCCTCATCATGATCTTCTCCACCTTGATCACATGACTCCATGTCATGTCTCATGTGCAATAAAGCTCCTTCATCACACAATCACATGTGAACTAATCTCCTGTGTATATATCACTTGAACACATATTAGTTCACCTAAGTTGTCACTCAATTACCAAAATTACACAAGGACCTTTCACCATGGTATCCTCATGGCGTCGAGGGTCTCAGCGTAGAGGATGTTGAGCCCGCTCCCGCCATCCATGAGGACCTTAGTGAGTTGCTTTGTGCCAACAATGGGATCAATAACTAACGGATAGAGCCCGGGGAACGGTACATATTCGGGATGATCATGGCGATTGAAAGTAATAGAGGACTCAGACCACTTGAGGAAGGTGGGAACAGCGGGGATGGTTGCGTATACCTCTCGGCGTGTGACCTTCTGTTGACGCTTGGAGCTGCATGACGTTGGGCCGCCGAAGATCATCAAGGTCTTGTCCGCCGGGATGTAGCCGTCGTTTTTTGCTCCGCCATCCTCGTCGTCGTCCTCTTTCTTCTTCGTCCATCTCTTCTTCCTCGAGCCACCACTGAGAAACTTCTTCATAAGGTTACAATCCTTGACGAGGTGTTTGACAGGGTTTGCGTGGTTCGGACAAGTCCGTTCAAGAATTTTCTCGAAGTGATCGTTGGCCGGCGCGTCCTGCTGCTCCTCGCCTTTCTCGGTGGCGGCGATGAACGATGAGTCATATCATTGTCGGTTGTGCCCCTTCTTGTACGGGTGAGCCGAGGGCCCTTCTGCTTCCGCTTCGTCGCGCTTGCTGCGGCCGAGTGTGCCCTGGAAGACAGCGTCGACTGCCTCCTCGCCTGAGGCATGATTTGTGGTGATGTCGAGCAGTTCCTTCGTTGTTTTGGGCTTTTTTCGTCCTCGTTTGTGAACTAGAGATTCGCAAGTAGTCCCTGATAGGAAGGCTGCGACGATGTCGCCATCGGCTATGTCCGGGAGCTCGTTACACTGTTGAGAAAGCGATGAATGTATTCTCGGAGGGTTTCGCCTCGCTTTTGCTGACAGTTCTTGAGGTCCCAAGAATTACCAGGACGGATGTAGGTACCTTGAAAGTTTCCAACGAAGGTGTCTTTCAGGTCTCCCCAGTTCTGTATCTTCCCTTTCGAGAGGTGCTGTAGCCACACGCGCGCCGTATCTGAGAGGTAGAGCCGTAGATGGCGAATTATGAAATTCTCGTTGTTCGCCCCGCCCGCCTCGCAGGCGAAACGGTAGTGCTCCAGCCAGAGGCCGGGGTTCGTGAGCCCTGTGTACTTTTGGATGTAGGTGGGCGGTCGAAAACACGACGGGATCCGTGCGGTGTGTATGTGCGCGGAAAAACACCGTGGCCCGGTGGGCTCTGGGCTAGAGTCCCGGTCTTCGTCAAGGTCGTGTCGTCCGCCCCTGCGCGGATGTCGCCCACGTCGCCGGTCACCGTCGTCGTTGTCGCCGCTCTCGAAACATGCTCCACGGCCAGGGCGTCGCCTGACCGGCTCTTGGTCCCTCGCGGGGGTTGGCCTTGGTCTTTGGCGAACGGAATTTTCAGGCTGCGGTGTGTTGGGAGCACTGGAGAGGGCTCCCGCTCTCTGTCGCGCCGATCTCTCCGCCTGCTAAGCCACCGTGCGGTCGCGGAGGAAACATAGCTCCCCTCTGAGCTTCTTTTCCTCGGGCGTTGTGGGCTCCGGGAACTGCCTCATGAGCATGGTGGCAGCCGCTATGTTTTGTTGCGCCCTCGGGAAAGCTAGCGGGGATGCGTCATCCTCGACTATGCGACGCTGCACGTCCCGGGCTCGAGTCCGGGGGTCGACCTCCGGTCTTGGCTGGAATTGTTGTTCGAGGAGAGCGCGCTCGTCGTCGATCTGGCAGCGAGCGTCTTCGAGCTCCTCCTGACGAGCTTGCATGGCGTCTATGTTGACGTGTGGTGGCGTAAAGGCCTGAGGGTTACCCGGGAGGATTTCGTTTCCATCCTCGTCGACGTCGCGCACGGCTCCCTTAGGGGTGCCCTCCCTTCCGTCGCAAATGAAGCATTCCCACAAAGGGATCTCGCTGACCCCGAGGGTGGTGTGTTCGGTCCCCGTGCTATTAGTGCCAGAGAGAGCCAGATCGTCCTCAGTCAGGAGGTCGTAAAATGAGTCGATAGTTCCTACGAACTCGTCGTCACCGGCGTCGGTCATCTTTAGGGTGATAATGCGTTCGAGGATGGACGCAGCGCTGACGAGACCAAAAGGGTACGTCACAGGGACGCCTTCTTCTATCGGCGCGCCTCCCTCGATCTGGATGGCGGCGTCGACGTAGGTGAGTGCCTGTCTCTGCGCTCGGGTCGGCGAGGGTCGTGGCGCTCTTCGGCCTTTGGAGCGCTGACGTAGCCTGCCCCGGTGGAGGAGCGGGTGGTCACTGCCCTCAGAGGATTGTTCATCTGTGGCGTAGTACGTTGCTTGCCATGGGACGGACTCCCTCCCCATGACGAAGCTGGGGAGTAGGTTGCCGACGTGTCCTTTGGCATCCTGGTGGGCCCTTTCGGTCGAGATGATGGCCCCGAGGCAGGCGTCGCTCGGCAGCGCCTCGTCTCCATCGGAGCTGGGGTCCGAGTCCAGGAGGTAGTCGTACTGAGAGCGTACGAAACGCGTCACGGCATGCTCGGCCGTGCGGTCGGTTTCGTACTCGTCGCCGTCAGAGTCCCCCATGCCGCTCATGAACGCCTCGAGCGGGTGGAGTCCTCTATCGTCGCTCCTGAGTTTGGTGCGGTTGGATCCAGGGCTTTGTCGCCCCGGTCCTTCAACCGGTGCGTCCCTGCGGGGGGCAGGGAGATCCTCGTTCGACCGTGCCAGGGTGTCGATGACCCGGACCAGCGAGGACAGCACACAGGTGACGGTACCATCCGCGGAGCAGGCGAACTCCAGGCTCCCGAAGCGGATGACGAAGAGCCCAGGGTTGCCGGAGTTGAAGGTGACCATTCGGAACCACTAAATCGTCGTGACACGCGATGCCACCCAACTTTCGGTGTTTAGAAACTACCAACGAGTAAATTTGTATACGTGTCGGGTTCCGAATGGTGAGACAAAGAGACAAGAGGTTTATACTGGTTCGGGCAAGAAATCCCTACTTCCAGTGTGGAGCTGCTCGTGTTCCTTATCTCTGCTTGCAGGGGGCTACAAGCTGGTTCGAGAGAAGGGGTATGAGCCACAGGTCTCTTGAAGATGTAGTGAGTGTGCTATCACCTAGTCGTATGCTTTGGGTGTGTGTGTGTGAGTGTGATTTCTATCTCTGAAATCTTGAGAGTGGAGATCCCAGTCCCCTTGAGTCGTCCCCCCTGTCCTCCTTTTATAGTCGCAAGGGGAGCAGGGGAGTTACAAGCTGGCGTCAAGTGATATCTACCTAGGATAACGTGTTCCTTCCTCATGAAGGATGTTGGGCATTTAGAATTCTATATTCCTATTGCCTTCGTCCTTGGTCGGAGAAGAGGAGTCGTGTTGACTTCTTGTTATATTGTCGGAGGATGCGGGGGGGGGGGGTCCAGTTGATCCCGTAGCGTAGTAGAGGTATGGAGTGCGTTGTACCATTGGAAGGTACAGGGATGTACCTTCTTATAATTCTTTTTGTATATGATAGATTCCTTCGCCTTGGGCTAATGAACTCCGTTATTCAGTGGGCCCCATGTACCCGACGTACTTCCGTTCGGAGGGTCCTTGTAGGGGCCCGGAGGCACACAGGGATGGCTGTCGCTCCGCAGGCCCCGTCTGTCACGGAGCCCTGTGCCATCCCGTCCCGGATTGCAGGATTCGACGTGTCTCCGTTCAGGTAAGGGACTAGGGCGTTATGCTGAGCTCCGGTTTATACGGAGCGTACGATCCTCAGGTGGGCGTACCTCCGTTCTTATCGGCGTTCGCACCGTCAGCGTCTACGGAGCGGTAGCCACCACCTTCTAGAAGGGGGTAGATAGGTCTTTTCCCTACCATCGGCGCTCTTCACGTCTTCCGTTGGTTGTGAAGCCGCCTCGTCCCCTGCGTCGGGCGAGACAGATTTACGTCTGCCCGGGCGCACGTCTGTCTACCCGGGCCGGCGAGATCCTATGAATCACATGCCCTCTCTTCGTGGGCCGGCGGTGATTTGTCTCTGATGGGCTTCTCATCCCTATCTAGATGGCCGTTGTGGAGTCTTTAGTTTAGGTTTTATTTCTGAAAGTTTATCATTAAATTAGATCTCCGACACAATGTGTCTTGCCTCAAATTCTTGATCAAGTTACTAATCTTGACACCTTTAATAGATTCGTCAAAGAAAAAAAAATCCTAACGATAAGTCTAAGGGCCTTCAAGACTAACTCACAATTAGACACTATGTGTATTTAGCCTTCACGAATACTATTGCGCCATACTCCGGAACCGGTCACCGGGGACCAAGAAAACCAATTGACCTAAATGTGACTAATGCTTGGTTATAAATCTTACAAAACAAAACTAGCCACATGTACTCAGGTGTATTCATTAATTAATTAGTAAAACCCAAATTAGTTGTCAAGCCAGATGCCTTTACATTTCCTTGAGTGAACACATGATTTTTTCTTTGCAAGTCTTAGTTACAGACGTAGACGCTCACATACACATGTGTACACTTATCCCTAAAACGCATGTCCGTACACACATTTTATCTTTATCAGCGCCTTCGAAGAACTGAGTTGGATTGACAAATCTTAGAATTAATGAAGTCACCGTAAACGTCTCGTTGTCGATGGACACGTCGCCTACTATTGAAAAAATAGTACCATTAAATTTTAAAATAAATCTAGAAAAATACAAGCAAATGTGTTAAGTCTATGACAAATGATTGTTTTCACACATTCCGGCCGGCCGCTGAACCTTACCGTACACTAACTGGCACACATATATAACTAACCGCATCTTTGCGGTGCTCGCACCGCTATATATATGGTCGCGGACACCCTTCTCAAATGGAACCCAAGGAGACGTCAGAAGAGTATAGCTATAACTCTCCATATAGCGCTGATCCATATCCATCCTCTCTTCCTCTCCTAGTCCTAGCTAGCTAACATACATATTCATGGAAAGTTCCAAGGTGTTGTGCGCATGCATTCTCATCATGCTTGTCATCGTCTCAAGCCAGGCCGACGCGAGGCGGCTGGTGGCGGCCCCGTGCAACGGAAAGGAAGGAGCATGCAAGGGTGGCATCGTCGCCGAAGGATATGGAGGCTTCAGCGCAAAGCAAAAAATGGCCACTGCGAGGAGAGCTGAAGAAGTGGGCGAAGGCATGCCGAGGACGACCACGGACTCCCGGCCTACGACTCCTGGCAACAGCCCCGGTATTGGCAACAAAGGGAAGATCAGCAACTAGTTTGCCGTGGTTCTTATCCGTGGATCCAATTAAGCTGAGTGCTAGTAGTACACCGTACTAGTTTGTAATTTAGTAATTTGCCACTTTCCTGTTCTACCATATTATGTCCATTTCTCTTTTCATTTTGTATTTTGTGCTCGTCGCTGTGTACAATGTTCAGATCACTACTTCACTGTGCATTATGAACTTTTGTACTGCTATTTTATAACCATGATTCGCTTTCTGCAACCTCTGATGTCAATCGAGACTCATCACCCATATACAACTCCTGTATTGATTCTTTTACACAGGAGATAGCTGAAAGAACTATCTAATAATAAGGTCTCAAATTATTAAGAAAAAATATCAAGATCAAAAATATTTTTGTATCATTCTCTGTCCCATGCATGTTTTTTGAGCATGTGGTGGCCCGACAAAGTGAGCTGTGGAGAAGAGGGGAACTTGGAAGACTGACTAGCTAGATATGGCATTGTCTCTCTCCCTGCCTTGACATTCTCTCTTCTGTCTTGCGTGAAACATTGCCGAATTTGACACCATATCCAACCCCTGAAGTTCAACTTGTGGTTTTATTTGTTACTATACTTTCGTTTTTAAGAAATGTTTCCAAAAGTAAGGAATCAGCACAACACAAAATAAGAAGTGGGGATATAATTTATGAGGGCAAGGTTTGCGTGCCCATTCGCACAGATTCGACGTTGCTTAAAATTATTGTCTGCATGCATGGTTGTCGACAATAAGAAACCATTAATCCATGATGCTCTGATCACAGTTTAGTTTAGAAGGACTGGGCAAAACATTCAGTTGTGGAGGACTTGTCTGAGATAACTTTATAATGCTTACATTTTCTATGCTGATGCCGTGGCGGCGTCACTTCTAGTTATTTATTTACTCCTGTCTTAACTGCTAGTTGGTACTCATTTTCAGGGTTTAAAATTTCACCCGTGGTTGAGATTACCTGTGAGTATTGACAGAGAAAAAAAATAGTCAACGGCAGAAAATTTGACTGCGATTTTCAGAAATATCAGCCGTTGAACCCCTGGCAGTTACCATTTCCAAATTTAAATTTGCTTAGAGCTTTGAATGGTAAAAGTTCGAGATCTCAGGCACCTTATCAAACATTTTCGAACCGGTGGATGAAAATAATAAGTCCCCTTCTTGAGAAAAAAAGATAAGTTCACATTTAGCGCCTCAACTCTCTATTTTATTTGTACAATTTTGGCCCCCACCCAAAACTTGATACCATTTGGTTTGGGTAAGGCAACTTTCAATTCCATTTAGTTTCCATCCCTATGTTCTTGCAAACCTCTTAAATCTAAACGGGGAAGAAAATACACAACACCCCATAAATTTTGAAAAAAGTTAAGGAATCCTTTGGAATGTAGGATTTTTTGCGTACGTTTTGTGAAAATGAAGTAACTCCTATAAATTAGTTTGTATGATTTCTATGAAATTCTTGCAGTCCAAATGAGCCCATAATGTTTTGAGACACAAGAAATCACACAGCAATGACCATATTCCATGACACAAAAGTTCTAGAAGCTTCAAATAAAAGAGCTAAATCTAAAAATTTGAAGAAAGCTTTAGAAAAATCCAAATGGATCCATGTATCGGCTATTTCATCACCGCTACAACAAAAGAGAATTTTTTAGAAGGTAACCCTTTTATTTACTTAGGTAGTTGAAAAAAGCCTATCTCTAAAAATACCTAATGATGAATAAAGAGTTAGTCGGCCTATTTTCGAAGACAAGGTTAATTGATGAAGGCCTAACCTATTAAATGAAGCGGAGACCTAACCGACCCACATATACCTAACCTAACTTATCTTCTCACGCTCATCTACACTTCCCTATCTTAGCTCCCTTTCAAATTCTCAATCTCCTCGATCAACGCTTCTTTCTGTAAGCACCATCGAGCCTCTCTCAGGTGGCACCTCCAACCAATGGTGCCAAAGCTATACGTGACACGAGGATCCCTCGAGATGGGAATATGTGATCAATGACAAAGTATCGATTGGTGTTGAGAGATCCCCTAATTAAGGCGGCCTCCTACACCTCCCTTTCCATTGGCGCCGATAGGAACTTGCATTGGGTGTGGCAGGCCCTAGGAGGCGGATTTGGCCGAAGGCACAACGATCAGGTGGCGGTGAGGTGAATCTATGCAGTGGCATGTTTCGGGAGCAACATCAAAGCCACTACCATGCTAGCATAGTGGCCGTGTGGTGCACTCAGATCTAGCAAGATACAACACCAATGTTGATTGGGTCTTCAATGGCAAGGGGCAATTCTTGGTCGGCGGTGGTGCGTCGATGGACTCACGGGTCTCGTCGATGGCTTCTTAGTTTTTTTTTGTTTTTTATTAACATTGGGCGGGCATACAACATCTTTAGAAACTGTGATTAATATAGACATTGAATTAAAAGTGTTTGGCTTGTAGACTCTAGTTAACCCTTTTTGACCGACTCTGCAAATAGTTATTACAATAGTGGACAAACCAATTCATCATCTGTGATGAATGTAACCATCCAGAAATTTTTATTGTAGCCGAAGTGTGCATGAACTAGACATTACATTTTGTTTGTTATATTAATTGATGAATATTTGAATCTGTTATTTAGATTTAGCCTGTAGAATTTGGTTCACAAGCTCCAGGTATTTTTGCAGGATTTTACATCCCAAATATTTGTTTATATTTTCGAGATTTTTGTTTTTTTTCCCAATTAAATTTGAAATGTTGCCACATCAGCACTAAGCCGATTTGAGCAGATGAAGCTTTTGAGGGGGCTTCCAGGTGGCAACCTTACTCACCTGTCAGCCCCTAGCCCCTAAGTCCCTCTGTAGTGGATATGTGCCAAGCCAAAACATCTTACAATTTAGAATGAAGGGAGAATTTGAGTTGTGGGTTAAGATTAGATAAATTGGAGTGTTGAGGTGCCAAATACAGGTTTAAACCTGCCAACTCTCAGTTATCTTGATCTAAGCTAGTATTTCAACTACATCTGTATTGTGTCGATCCTGTCATTGCACACAAGACCACTTGGCAAAAGAAGAAAGATCAGTATAACACCATACGGAGTAGATCTTTAGAACGGAGAGAACCGGCGTGCCATGCTTGCACATGCCTGCCGCTCGTTGGACGGTGGACTGCACGCGTCGACGAGATCAGTCTGGCAAGCCGCAAGGCCGGCGCGCGCATGCACAATAATGCACGTACCTCTCCTGACACGCATGGCGATCATCTGATCCATCCCGATCCTCGATAAGATCTCTCGCAGTCGCAGTAGTAGTTCAGAGAACCAACCAACCAGCCACGAGATTCCTCTCCACTCCGCACTCACTGCTGCTTTCCCGTTCCATGTGATGTACCAGATGGCCAAGATTCCTGGCAAATTCACAGTGGCCCTGGACCCTGGGAATATTCCAGGTTTCTGCTGCCAATGGCATACCGTGCGCGCCATGGTCGTCGTCGTCTCTGATTGTCCTAGCCTCCCGGCGCTCGCTCGTGGCGAGGTCTGCGCCTCCGCCGAACGAAAAGTCAGGTAAAAAGAGCCCCGCCGCCCCCTGGATACTCCTTAACCGTTGGTGTGTTTGCATGCAATGCAACCTAGTCCGCGGCATTATTGGACACACAAGCCAAGTGAAGGCCTCCATTATAGGTGGGCATGCATGCCGCCAGTGAGCTAGTGGTGCAGTGCAGCAGCCTGCTGGCGGGCAAGCGACGGTGCATCTGCTTTGCCCTGATCCTTATCTCGATACGGAGTTTGCAAACTTTTGTGCCTCTTGTGTTGGCTTAAAGTGGCACTTCCTCCTTTTAAAATGTTTAGTTATTGTGGCTTTTCTAAGTTTTATAAGTTATTTTGATTCAGAAAGAATTAAATCTCACTGCTGAGGACTCAAATAGTCTTAAGTTCACTATAATTATTATTTACATCTTAAAATATATTTATTATAAAAATATATTTCATAATTAATCTAATAATACTAACAACAATAGTAAATGTTTTTATATATTTAGTTGAACTTTTGGTTATTTGTCTTCTCGTGAAGTAAGAGATCTAGATTGAGCGGGTAGTCATAGTAATATAGAGTGGAGGTGCCGAGATGCCAAAGAAAGAAGGGAGTTGACCACTTGTACATGTGGATCGATATGCTCCCCAAGTGAAGGATATGCCAATGTCGATGGGATCATAGTTCAAACTAGGTAGGGTCGTAGTGAGATAGGATCGGAGTGGAGGACCAAAACAGTGTTATGATTATTTTTCTTAATACTGCTTAGCACAATCTTGAATCCTTTTCACATGTGTGAATGGTTATAAAATCAAGGCGCAATTGGTGTGTTGTTAGGCATAGTACACGGACCGTATATATTCTTTGCTTATAATATGTAAAAACAATCATAACCCTCTTGGTAATCAGTAGGAGATTTTAATTTAGGTAGATTTGTTGTTGACAAGAGTAACTTAGTAATCAATCATAAATATAATGGACCAATGCTTTTAATGAATGAGTTCACAAGTGGTCACTGGTGGAACTAAATGCTAGCAATAGGGATTTTACTTAGACAAATAACCAGCATAAGCCAGTTATGGTCAAGATAGATAGGACTTTTTATCTTAAAGGAATGGGAAAGAAGTTTCCCTCCAGCTAGAGTTAACAGTTTAGATATACTTCTAGTGACCATAACCCTACTATGTAGAAATGAAAACGAATCAAATAAGAACAGATATCACCGATATTGTTTTCATATTTCTATCCACTCGAATTCGAATACTGATAATGTAAACCATACCAGATAGGATATGATTAGATATCAACATTATAAATATTCGATTTGAGTATTCATATACAAATACGATATTGGATGTTGAATATTCAGACTGATCTAAATCTCTCTAAATGAATTTAGTCTTGAATACGGTCAAAAGTAAGTGGCGGATGCAAAACACGATCGACGGCTAATCTCTTCTTCTTCCTCTAATCTCTCTATTTTTCTTCTTTTCTCCCCTTTTCTTCTCCCTCAACCTCTCTATATTTCCATTGATACACCGGTTGTAGGGGGGCTGGAACCCACTAGCCCCCCTTTGGATCCGCCCCTATCAAAAGTATATGTACAATTTCCACCCCTACTCTTATGTTAGACACTGGTGATAAAGTCTTTGGTAAAAAAACGTATTCATTTTGTGGAATGGTGGTTACAAAAGGATAGTTTTGTCAAAGTTGTAGAAAAAAGGACAACTCCTTGTAATGCTTCCAATAGTTTATATGTTTGGTAGTTTAGAAACAAGACACTTCATAGACTAGCTAGAGGTTGGGTTTCAAATGAGGTGGATAGTATGAATAGAGAGAAAGTATAGTTGGTTCTAGAGTACAATAATTTAGAAGCAGAAATGGAAAGTAGAATTCTTACAAATTAGAAGTTTATTAGATTTAGATAAGTTGCTAAGGTTCCATATAAAACTTGGGCCCTCAAAGAGATCAAGGAATGGATAAGGATATTCTGGAAAGAGATAGGTATATAATTGAGGTTCTTAAGGGGCCTTCTACATTGGTAGAAGACCAAAAGGGTTTGATGGATATTGGTGTTGACTTTTGTAAGAAGTTGTTTGATAAAGAAGATAGGATGAACATCCATTTAGTAGAAAACTTTTGTGGCAAAGAAGAATTGGTCACTAATCAAGAAATCAATTACTACTCGTTTCACTAACATTGAAATTCGAGAGGTGGTGTTTATTTGATATGTGGATGGTGCACCAGGACCGGATGGTGTTTCTTTCATGTTTTATCAAAAACTTTGGGATATATTCAAAGATGACCTCATAGATATGTTCAATGAATTTTACCATGATAAATTAGATGTACACCACCTCAATTTTGCCATGATTGCCTTAATACCAAAGGAGGAAGGTGTGAGGTCTACAAAAAAATTATAAGTACCCATTAGTTTGATAAATTGTAGCTTCAAAATCTTCTCTAAAGCATTAACTTTAAGGCCATGGAAAATAGCTAGTATACTAGTATCCCCTCAACAAAGTGCTTTTTATTTAGAGATGACATATTTTGGAAAGTGTGATCATAGCTCATGAACTAGTTCATAGCATACATAATAGTAAGGAGCCATGTTGTATCCTTAAACTAGATTATGATAAGGCCTATGATACAGTCTGTTGAGATTTCCTTTTTGAAGTGTCATCTTCAGCCCTATTTGGAGCAAGTCAATAGAAAGGTTAGTGAAAAAAAAACTATGTTGGTGTAATTCTTGATGGCAAGGAGAGTAGGTCTTTTTTAATATGCAGATGATACAATCTTTTTTATTGACCATGATTTTGAGTAGGCTAAGAACATTAAGTTAGAGCTATGTGTATTTGAACAATTATCAGGTCTAAAAGTTAACTTTCACATAAACTATTTTCTTGTTTTGGAGAATCCAAACAGTACGAATAAGAGTAGACTAAATTGTTCATTTGTGATATAGGCATGTCACCTTTTAGGCACTTAGGATTTGGGATGCGCCACCAAAAACTACGAAATATGACGTTTGGTACTATAGAATCTAACATATTACATCTTCATTAGACAAGAAGAAATAAGTTATCTGTTTCATTGTCCTTCTTAGGCACATGCTTCCAACTAAATAGGTCAACTTTCAATTTTCCGGGCTAGGTAAATTGTTGACACCGATGCGGTTCACGCACTAGTAGGGCTCGATCACCCAAGGACACACATAGCTTAGCATGCAGCGGAGAAAGGTCCCAATGGTGAGGCCGATCAAGCGCTTGTTCTTTGCCCGATAAACTCACAGACACTTACTAGGAAAAACAATCATGGAGAGCATGCCAAGGTTGTTATAGGACCGACAAGTCCACCTAGAATGTCAATGAATCTCATCCAAAAAACACCAAAAAAACAGAGGGCAGAAGAGGTAAAAAGGAATCACAAATTGATAAAAGATTGATTTCATAGTTTGATACCTCAATTGGTTGTTGTGGGGGTACAATCCGGATACCCAAAGGGAGACACATGGGCCACGCCACCAGAGGTGGTACAACCCACAAGGTCAAAGCTCATGGTATTCGGCCCTGGTCGATGTGCACCGTAAGGCAACAAGAAGATATCTTGAAGATGAAGGAAGATCTGATTACACATGCTAGATATTGTATTCCTTGTAAATACTTATCATGTATTCAATTAGAAATAGATCTAACTGACTTGTAACCCTACCCCCAAGCTATATATAAGACGGGTGGGGACCCCATTGAAATCCACCAAAGACACTATGTTGACTTGACAGTCATATAGTTCCTATTATGTGCACCTCCATTGATCAATCTATTACCGCAGATATACCAGGGCCATATTTTGTCGGTATAGTTGTGGATCCAATATTTTATGTGGCCCATATTTTATAAGGAATAGGAATGGTCTTGTTTGGTTTGAAAACTGATGTTGTATAATTTTATAGTTTTTTTTTTGGATTGGACAAATACTAGCATGAGCTGATTCTAAAACCGGCCTGCCTACAATTCAAGTACCAACACAAATTTTATCAAATTTGCAAACAACAATACTTTTTGTTAGACAAGTCGTCTACCTCTCTAAAATACACCCTAAAATACGGACCCTATGTCTACACTTTAATGGGTTATTGGGCTGCATCTAATTATCGTGAACTCTTGTGGTTAGTTTCTCGTTAGCTCTCCAAAATACAGACCGCCCAGACTTTAACGGGTTATTGGGCCGCATCGTACCTTCGTGGACTCCGGTTATGGGCCTGAAAGACAGAAATAGTGGTGTCGCACTTTATTGTCGAAAAAGTAGCTCGCAATTTGCTAGGAATTATTCCACCAGTATTCAAACCGACTTCGGATAAAAAAAAAAGTATTCAAACCGACTTTACATGAAATCCGCGGTCAGTTTTACTAGTCTTCAATTTTTCTTTCAGAATCTCACCTAACATTTTTTTGGAACAAAAAAATCTCACCTGACATTTGTCCAACGATTATTTGATCTTGTGGCGGTCCTCACCTTTTCACGAGCAGAGCAATGCGCCTCCAATCATTCTTACGGTCTGTAGCGTAAGGCAACACACAATGATTTGAGAAGATTTTAAGCAGCAAAATGGATTGCACCGGCATGCTGATGGCTGACAGAGTGACAGTGAACGAACCAAGACAAACGGATAAATCCAGAGAGCAAGCCACATTTCGCCTTTGGATTCCGACATCATTGTCGTCCCGGACTCTTGAGGGCCGTGGCCATGCTAAACACAGCGCAGCAGTACACAAATGCGCAACGATGGTGGATGAATCGATGGTAGAGTAGGAGAGACAATGCAAGCTTTTAGGTGCGAAATTTCAGCTGCCACTGAAGGTGTCAGCAAGGCAGCAGAGGCATGCAGGCAAAGGCAGCCCGGCGAGCTGACAGCTTTTTGACACTGGACTGGGCTCTGCTGCCCGCTTCCATTTCTTCAGGCTTCAGCGCTTGCTCATCAGCTGCGCTGCGCTGTGCCCGCCATTGGCTAACCTTCTGATGGCCTCTCTGTGCCAGATACATGCAACTTTCTGCTGCGGAAGCAGGTCGGCAAAGGCGCGGTGGACCATGAACAATCCTTGGATTTTTTTCGGTATGTGTTGGGCGAGCTGGGCTAGCAGATGATTGAATGAGTGTGAGTAGGCGAGTAGACATGTCCTTGCAGCTCTGATGTGTTTTTTTGCTGCATTGCTACCACCTCTCTTTCCTTTCACTGCCTCATGCTATGCTACTGATGGAAAGGGATCGGCTGAGGCTGCAAGATGAACAATGATTCATTAACGAAGAGACAAGAGAGTGATTTGAGGGACAATGTGGTGGATTTGAGGGTGATTCTTGAAAGCTGTTGGCGTAACTGTTTCCCGAAAAAAACTTTGGTCAGGCTGCTGCTGTGCTCAGCTTTCTTCTTCCTGCGAAAACAGTCGCTGACAGGTGCGGGATTCTGAAATTGCCAGCATGAAAAGGAAATTTTAGCGATATAATTCCGCAGCTTATGCTGCGATTTATTTTTTTCGATGTCTAACACTAATGTATTTTTCCTACAGGCAGAAAGCTACAAGGATGAACAGGAGCCGGTGTACTACCTCTGCAAGGAAAGGAAACCATAATTCCTCAATGAATAAATCCTAGCAGTGAGGCATCTGTCTCTAGTCTCTACCACTGGTCCACTGTCACCTCCTTCTCCATGAACAGTTTCAGTTTTCGGGTGAGGACACGCCCCAACAAACAAAAACCAAAATTTGTGACCTGGAAACAGGCCTCCAAACTCCAGCAATAATTTCATGAGCATGAGACATCTTGTCTCTGTTGCCCCAAATGAAGTCACTAGCTACAGCTGCAATTTGTCTTTTAAAACGAATGAGGCAAAAGAGCTGTCAATTATAATTTTAAACAAAATAAAAATCTAGAGTGGGGTAATCCAAAGGAGCTGTTGAATTGTGGGTTTCACAGTTGGAAAAAAAAAGAGAGAACACAAGCTTTTTTTTTCCTTTTTCTGATTTCTAGCAAAGCTATTCTTGCAAAGGTGCTAGCACATGATTTAGCCAGGGTGTCACAGCCGGGTGTGATGATTATTATATGCTTTTTCTATGAACTAATGTTAGTAGATTATACTAGTCGACAGCTTTCGTTCAAATGCAGAGCAGTTACTTCAGATAGCTGAGGACTCGTCAGTAGTAGTATAACACAAGCATAGGTGCTCATTGGGTTCAGCAAAGCGAGGTCACATGAACTGTTAGCTGAAATGTAAATATGATTAGGCGCGACAAGCAGCAGTCTTAGCGCGTACGGTCCTCTTCCTGCTCTTCAGAACAAGCTCAGCAACTGCGACGCCGTCATGTGAACGCCTTTCTCTTGTTCAGTAGCTGCTGGTCCCGCCTTGTGGCGTTGGCGCATTACCACTAGCTGAGCTGAGTGCTTTGGATTCCAGGGGTTAGTTAGGACTTAGGAGAAGGATTCTTGTCTGCTTCCTTCCCGGGGCTCTGAATCTCTCCGATTCTACTGTCAAGCCGCCCAGCCACCGACTTTTCAGCTGCAAAAGCTTGGACGGTCCCCATGTTCGTTTGAATCTGCTTAAAAACGAGCAGCATCTGTAGTGGTTTCAGAAGAAGACGAACAGAGTGCTGATATTGTTTAATCTGATGGCAGTAGGACATACATGGATCCTCTGCCTCTGCAGAAGGATAGGCTGAGACTGCAGTGCGGTGCCTTGAATCTCGTTTAAATCCAACGGCTACAACCGAAACAAATGCTACTGTAATGCAGCATTACCTACAGATTAAAATTGGGTTGAAAGAAGATGTTATTTTCTACTGATGGTTATATATTTGGATTCTAATTGCTGGACGCATCCTTGACCTAAGCTACAAAAATCCAACAATATAGATCAATTTATGTCCTCAATGTGAGCTTTAAAATCTTCACTAAAGTTGGCACTAATAGACTAAATATGGTAGCTAAAACAGTGGTGAGCCCAATGCAAACTGTCTTATATATGACAGACAGGAATATCATGGAAGGAGTAGTAATATTGCACGAAACTATCCATGAGCTCCACATCAAAAAAAGAGACGGGGTCATTTTCAAAATAGACTTCGAAAAGACTTATGATAAAATGAAGTGGGATTTCTTACAACAAACCTTACGCATGAAAGGTTTCTCACTCATATGGTGTAGATGGATTGAGAGTATGGTGACTCAGGGGAAGTGTGGGGATTAAGGTCAATGACGATATTGGCCCCTACTTCCAAACGAGTCGCGGACTCGGGTAAGGGGATCCTATGTCGCCAATCTTATTTAACATCGTCGCGGATATGCTAGCTTTTCTTATTAATAGAGCAAAAACCGACGGTCAAATAAGAGGAGTCATCCCCCACCTTATTGATGATGGTCTATCAATCCTACAATATGCAGATGACACCATTATCTGTCTAGACCACGACCCAGAACAAACAAAGAATTTAAAACTATTGCTATGTGTTTTCGAGCAATTATCTGGGTTTAAAATCAATTTCCACAAGAGTGAAATTTTCTGCTATGGGGAAGCTAAGGAGATGGAGCCTTATTATACTAGTCTCTTTAGGTGTAATGCGGGGGAATACCCTTTCAGATATCTAGGGATCCCAATGCACCATATACAACTCCTCAATTCTGAATGGAGAAAGGTGAAAGAACGGTTTCAACATAAACTCTCTTGTTGGAAAGCAAAGTACTTATCCTATGGGGGAAGGTTAATTCTGCTAAATTTTGTCTTAAGCAGTTTACCCATGTTTATAATGTCTTTCTTTGAGATCCCTAAAGGGGTACTCAAAAACCTTAATCATTTCAGATCAAGATTCTTCTGGCAAGGATCTATGGACAAACATAAATATAGACTTGCCAGATGGGACATCCTATGTCGGCCCAAGGACCAAGGGGGCCTAGGTATCTTGGACTTACAGCTGCAAAATAAATGCTTATTGGCTAAGTGGTTGGTAAATCTAATTAACACCGACGGAATGTGGATGTGACAGTCCATACTTACAAACAAATACCTTAGGTCGAAAATACTTACCCAAGTGACAGCTAAACCCCATGATTCACAATTTTGGAGAGGCCTCATGCGCATCAAAGATGAGGTCTTAACTAAAGGATCCTTCGATATTAAAGATGAGACCAAAACGAGATTCTGGGATAACACATGGGTAGGAGATAAGCCTCTTAAAATTAAATATCCTTCTCTTTATAATATAGTGCGTGATCGGCACACAACTGTTTCGAAAGTGTTGGCCTCCGGCCCCCTAAACATCTCCTTTCGTAGGGCGTTGGTGCGCAATAAACTTTTAGAATGGCTAAATTTAGTAGCATAGATTTCAAATGTGGTTTTTGTAGGGGTTCGGATTATTTTAGATGGAACTTAACCAAGTCAGGGTTATTTTCAGTTCGCTCGCTGTATCTTCATCTCATTGATACACAACTACCTTGTCCTCATAGGAAGCTCTAGAAAATAATAATTCCTCTTAAGATTAAAATCTTTCTGTGGTTACTACAAAGGGGAGTGGTCCTAACCAAAGATAACCTCACTAGTTAGGAAGAACTGGAAAGGGAGTCAAAAGTATATATGTTGTAACATGAATGAGACTATTCAACATTTATTCATCGATTGCCCTTTTGCCAAAATAATTTGGAGGATAATTCTATTTGCTACTAATTTAACTCCGCCTAGATCTATTAGCCACATGTTCGGTTCTTGGCTTCGGAATCAACATAAAGGGCTTAGAGGCTTGATTTGGGTGGGGGTGGCTGCGATTTGCTTGGCCATCTGGCGTTGTCGAAATGATGTTATTTTTAACAAACTCAAAACTAACTCTTTTTTGCAAGTTATTTTCAGGAGGGCATATTGGCTCCGCTTCTGGGCCCAGCAGCAGCGTGGTGAGCAAGCCAAAGACATCATATCGTCGATAAGCAAGAGATTATAAATAATTGCTTTAGAGATTTCTAATAAAGAATAAAATCAGTTGTACTGTTTACTCTAGTATTCTGGTCATTGTTTAAGATCATGGCTTGAGTTTTTTCCTTTTTGAGGGACGAACTATTTTGTAATAAGTGGTTGTGTACATCCCAAAATGTAGAGGCTGGATATTTTATATCCCTTATCTAAAAATCATCAAAGAAGAAAAACTTGTAGCCATGCGTGCATGCTTCCAAATGCGACGCCCTTTGTTCAGTGTTGCAGTCTATGATTGACTGTGGCTACTAGGATGTGTGTGCCACTGTCCGTGTGGACCATCTCACATGGACACTGTCAGGACATAACTAAATTTTGTCGACAAAAAATTGGGATTACTTGCTACCTCCGCGACCGGCATGTGCCTCCCCGCCTTCAGAAGTGAGACTGGTCTAATCTGATTTAATGAGCACGACCAATCCAAGTTATGCCTCGCAAAAAGCAAATGATCAACCACACGCACGCACAAAAGCCACGTGAAGCATCGACTTTGAACGTACGGTTGCTTATCTTGATTCAAATCTTATCCTGTATCAAACATACTTCCTCCGTCTCAAAAAAAAAAAAGTTATTACAAGATACATGTATGTCAATTTTTCTCAACTTAACTAGATTTGTAAAAATACATATAGTATTTATATCTCTAAATAAAGTAATTATAAAAATATGTTCAATAACCTATTTAATGGTATTAATTATATATTATAAATATTTATATTCTTTTATATATAATTAGTCAAAGTTAAAAAGTTTAACTTATTGAACAAACTATATCATAGAACAGTTTCAATAAATCTGGAGTTTATAGAGTATATCTTCATACAACTGCATCCTTTTTTTCTCTAACAAGATGCGTGAAGGTAAAATCATTTGGCTAAAAATATGAAGCGAAGCTGAAAAATGTAGCGCAGAGTAGTCCCAAATGTCCTACATGCGTGTTACAATTTCTTTTCCTGTTCAGATTTTAGCCAGCAGCAGCAGATAATCCTGATGGATCATTTTCGATATAACGCAAAACCCGACGCTTTTCACCTGCCACTTGCGTTCCTGTCCGCTTGTAATCTTGCAGAGGCAGAAGGCGAGGTGCACACCTTTGGTAAAGGTTCCCTGCAGTGCGGTGGCCGGCTCAAGCTCAACGGTATGAACACCACCGCAGAGGGAGCCCCCAAAAGGTAGATATCTCACGTGGCCGCGAGCCTGGCGTGCAACGGCCGGCCGGCCGGCCGTCGACAAGTGCGTCTTTATTTCACATGCACGGTGCATCGATCGCCTGATGGTGTCTCTGCATGTATGGTTGGTTGGGAAGGCCAAACCCACTGGAACGAAGATGTTCCCATTCTCCAAGCCTTTAGGTAGGTACCATTAGATGTCACGCACTCACGCTGCTTATAACTTATACATTTTTTCTTTCGTCCAGTGTTCACAAAACCTGCTTATTAGTGTGCAACTGGATCCAGCAGTGCAGTGGGTCGAGGGGTCAATCCTCCACTGCCTTGGTAACCCATCTCTGTGTCTCAATTCCAGCATATAGAAAGTGCGACAAGCAAAAACAAAGACACTCATTCCAACTTTAATTGGATGTGGAGTAGTTCATGTCAAAAGAAGCATGAAGTCTTTTGTTACCTACTTCTCCAGGATAGACTGAGCAGATGGGAATTGCTTTGTAGAAAAAATGTAGAACTTTCAGATTACCATTGTGTTCTATGCAACATTCTAGTGGAAGAAAATTTGAAACATCTACTCTTTTATTGTCCTTTTGATTCAGAGCGCCGTCGGCGTCATTTAAAAAAAAAAGAGTGCACACTAGCTAAGCTTACAAAATTTGCACTGATCCTTTGGCGTGCAAAGAAAAGATACTTTCCCTTAGTTCAGTAATGGTTAAACAATCTTGTTTAAACTTTCTAGTTTGCGTATTTTTTATTTCTCTCTTTGTCTCTTGAATCCACTTGTATTATGATTCTGTTTTTAACTTATGGTTTAATAAATCTCACAATAGAGGTGCACCCCTCCTGTTTTGCATAAAAAAGAGTAAAGCCACACTTATGCAAAGTTCAACAAGAAAATGAGTGTAGGACATGTGGGACATGGTGCTAAAAAAGTATAATGTGACATAGTTACAGCAATGAATTATACATACGCCTCAGAAACCTGTGGTACACCTGACTTTCTCGATGAATATGATGGCTCCTTTTGACATTGTTGTAAATAGATATATTTTAATACTAAATTTTAGGATATCTTAAATTTTATATTAGTACAAAACGTCATATATTTATATAGCTTTCAAGATTCCAGGTAGTGTATATATCAAATATCATATATTTATCATATATGTAATATGGTAACTCATGTATGGCATGGAATTTTTTATGATTAATAAATGTATATAATCTATACATTCTCTTTCACATCTTTTATTTTAAATTTAACTATATATATAATATATACATATATAGTAATATTATCTATTTATTTATCTATCTATCTATCTATCTATCTATCTATCTATGAGCCTTCCATATCCTTTAATTTTGAACTTAGCTATATTGTAATCTTTTATTATTAGCTTAAAAAACGTGGTACATTCGGTCTGCTCTCAAAGCCTTCATACTTGTAGTACGACAATCATGGCTTATAAAGTTAGCTATATTTAACAGTAAGTAATTGTGTCGGTGTTATGACCCGGGGGTCAAGACCACCGGCTAGTAAATTTGTATATTGCGTGCTCCCTCTCCCAGACGTGATGCAAGAAGAACATAAGATTTATCCTGGTTCGAGTACAGAAGGCCCTACGTCCAGCGGGGGAGGATGGATTGTATTATCTCGCACCGAAATGCTCGTACAGGGGTGGAACAAGCAGGTTTACACGGAGGTGCTCAAGATGAGCTGAGGCCTAGGACTAGCAGGGCTACCCTAGGTGGTCGGTTGATTGCTTAAGAGGTCGATCAAGCAATCGGGTAAGTGGTGTATGCGGGTCAGAGCTTAAACGAATGTGTGTTCGTATTGTCGATACGAATGCGCCTTCGTTTTCGCCCCCCTCCTTCTTCTATCCTGGCGTCCCCTTTTATAGATCAAGGGGAGGTACGGGAGTACAGAGTCCTAAATTGTACCGGCATGAGAGGCGTGTCCGTGGCACCATGCTGGCGAAGGGACGTCGATCGCTGTAGCGGCGTGGTCTTCCCGTCCTTCCGGTGTTTCGGAGTATGGTGATGGCGGACTGGACGTTGCGGCACGTCACGGCGCAGCAGGGTTGACCTTCTGTAGACGGGTGCGAGTCCCACAGCTGAGGCGGGACGGAGCGGATAGGACGGGTCCCATGCCAGAGTGGTTGGAGACGATGGTCGAGCCCCCTGGTCGAGGGGGGTCGAGGCCGGCGTGACCCTGTCGTATCCCTGCGACGTGGCTACAGCGGCAGCACAGTTGACGGAGGTCTAGGGCATGGGCGGTGGGTCGATGGATTTGACCGCGGTAGTGGGCGCCCATGACGTTAGGCGGGGGCAGGTAGGCGCATCGGATCCCCGTCGGCAGTCGGGGCAGAGGCGGGGGTCGTTCGTTCGACCCCTATCCGTCAGTCGGGGCAGAGGCGGGGGGTCGTTCGTTCGACCCCAGTCCGTCTGTTTTTTCAGTAATGGGCCGGCCCACGACTGGTTGCTGTCGCCGGTGAGGGAGGCCTTTGCGTGATGGGTCTTTCTCCATTGACTTGAACGGCTGATCAGATCCTGTCTTAAAAATGGTTGCTATGTTGAGTGTTAGTTTATCGTAGGTTTAGGGTACCCCTTACCTTTGTACCCGACAAATTGTATAACCTCTTTCATATTTCTTTAAATCGAAGTTTAGCTATATCTTGTTAATCGTATTTAATATGAACTCTTTGGTTAGATCTATACTGTTAGGTGATCATTAAACTCAGTGGTATATATTTTTTAAATTAATCTTGTACACCCTTTACGAACATGATAGCTTCTTTGACAATGTTGTATTTTCTTCTTTTTAAATTATAAAATATTTTGATATTTTTATAAATATTATTTTTATTATATATGTAGATATTTTGTACGTGTAAGTGTATAATAAAAATATGTTTTTAGAAAATCGAAATCCTTATAATTTTATATATATAATTAATAATAATATATGACAGATGGCACCGTCAGACAGTCGTCGGGACCAAATGCACGAGTCACTGACCTCACCCAATCCTCTGTGTCAGCTTTTCCAAGACCGTGCGGGGAGCAGCACCCCGTTTTTTTTACAGCGTGCCAACAGTCAAATCGAAGAGCTGCCACTCCACCAAACCAAACGAATAATAAAAGGTGAAAAAAAAAGGCCCCCTCGAAGTGGATACTGCCAACAGTAAAATCGAAGAGCTGGCCCTCCAGCTCCAGGCGGATGATCCCTGCTGGCCCTGGGAGCCGCGACTCGCTACGACGAGCGCCGGCTGCACTCATGATTAGCCCCGTGGGCCGTGGCCCCCTGGTGCGCAGGGCTCCGCTGACCCGTTCCGCAGCGCTGGCTCGAGCAGCCAAGCCCGATCAGAGCCAAGCCACCCGCACCGCTAATGCGGCAGGCTCCACCACGCTGGCAGACGCGTGCCCCGCGCCGGCCCGCCCCCGTCGCTCCGGCCGCCCCGCGCCGCGCAGCAGGTCGGCGTCGGCACGGTTAAAACAAAAAAAACAAAAAAAGACACCGCCCCGCCCCGCACGCACGCGGTCCAGATAAAAAAGGCTTCGAAAACCCATCACCACCACGGCACGAGACGACGACGCCGACGCAAAGCCACCGTCGCCATCGCCACCGCCGGCACACTTCCCGCGCGCGCTGTTATCCCAACCCAATCCGCGCCGCGGAATTCTGGCCTCTCTCTCCCGGCCCGCCCGCTTCGAGGCCTTTTATCTCCGCTCGTCCTGCTCTGCTCCAGGCGCCGCCGCTGCGCTCGCTAGAGAAACCGCTCCCGAGCTCCAGGTGGTGCCTGGCGCTCGCCACAACGACGCCATAAATGCCAATCCATTAAGGCTCCTCCTCATCCTCCCGCCATCTAGCTAGCTAGCCCTCTTCCCCGCCCGGTGCGGTTCCGTTTCCATTTCCGTCGCGCGTCAGGCGTCAGCAGATGCACGCGCCGTTGGAGGCCATGAACGGGAGGGCGGCGCGGAGGCCGGCAGCGGCTTCGGCGCGCGGCAACACCACCAGGGCCGCCCCGAGGAACGAGAAAGTGAGTAAAGCCTTGCGCTGCCGTCCGTCTGTCCGTCCCTCTCTTTCTTAATTCTTGGGCTCCGCCGCAGTCGGAAAGTTTGCGCCTTTCGTCGAGTTGAGCGAGCGAGCGAGCGTCCAGGTCAGGTGATGATTATATTCTCTGCGTTTTCGGTGGACGGTTTCCGAGATGTTTATTTTCAGTTTCTCGCTGGCCTGCGTCTGCGTGCTCCACCCAATCGGAAAGCTGGCGGCTTTCAAGAATGAAGCCGCATGCTGATGGATGGGTCCTTGAATTCTTTCCGTCTTCGTCTTTTACATACCCTGCGCTCGCGCTTTTGTTGTCTCCGAGAGATGAAGAACTTTGCACTCTAGTACTCCTGTTCTTGGGGCGAGTGATTTTTTAGTTATTTATTTTTGGCTAGAGTATCAATTAGTTTTCTGTGACTACGGATTGTTTAGTACGGTTGTGTGGTCGGCACTCTGTTCCTCCCTTCTTTTCTGAGCGAGCCAAATGTGGTGGCCTTTGTTTGTTCTACTCCTAGCAATCGTTTGAAATGGGCTCGGTTGGATCCGTCGCCGTAGAGAGCAGCTCGAATTTGGTACTCCGTCCTCCGATTGCTGCCGGTGTCGTGCTCGCTTCTTCGACTCAAATTTTCCTTCCCTGTTGTTTTCTCTGTTCATTCAAGGCGATGGAGAAGGAGCAGAGGAGGCCACCTAGCTCGAAGAAGACGGCGCCGGTGGCCATGAAGGCGTCCTCAGCAAATGCAACGCCGCAGGGCATCAAGAACAGAAGCCAGTCTCGGAGGGACAGGAAAATCGCACTGCAGCAAGATGTATGTACATATATCTCTTTCGTTCCACCTGGTGTGAGGCCAAGCCAAGCCATTTCGTTTTTGCTGAGGACAGAGGACATGCATGGTTTCGAATTTCGAGTTGCAGGTGGACAAGCTGAGGAAGAAGCTACGGCACGAGGAGAACGTCCACCGAGCTCTGGAGCGGGCGTTCACGAGGCCGCTGGGCGCTCTACCTCGCCTCCCCCTTTCCTGCCGTCTCAAGTCAGGGCCCTTCTTCGCTTTTCGATCAATTTCACAGAGCGAGCAACCCAACCCACAATTCGTTGCGGTTTCGAAGCAATTCCCTTCTGAAATGATTTCTGCCTTTCTTCTGAATTGTGCCCAGACATTGGAGCTTCTAGCCGAAGTCGCCGTGCTGGAGGAGGAGGTCGTCCGGCTCGAGGAGCAGGTCGTCAATTTCCGGCAAGGACTGTACCAGGAAGCCATCATCACCTCCGTGGCGAAGAACGCCTACTTCCCGGACAATGACCGGTGCACGCCGGCACGGCACAAGCCATCGCCGGCCCAAGTGCAGAGCTCAGAGCTGTCCACCTCCTCGACGCGTCAAGGCTCCTCCAATCAAGATGCTGCTCATTGGCCATCACCTCGACGCGTGAAGCAGACACCTGCAAGAAGGCCCGGCCGTTCGCTGAGCCAAGGTGACTGTCCGGGGAAGGAGAACCAGTCGTTTGGCAGTGGCACTAACTCGTGCAGAGATTCTAGCCTGGCGCCTCTGAGTAACGTGCCTGGATGCAAGGTAGTACAAGAAGCAGAGACATGCGCAGGTTTTCAGGTACGATACGATGCTGTAACTTTGAGCAGGAATTGGCATTGAATTCGGCTAATGTTCTTCCATGTTCACCTTCCGTTTCAGACAACCAGTACAATGGAAGACCACAAAGCTATTGATGGCGGCAATGGCATTGCCTCAACGGCGGCGAACAAAGTCTCGGAGGAGCTGCTGACGTGCCTGCTGGCCATCTTCTCGCAGAAGGGCACCTCCAGCAGCAGCCAAGACGATGAGCGGGTGTCGCCGCCGTCAGTCTCCGGTTCCTGCTCAGACCCCTACGGTGTCCTAGAATTCGGGTGGCGAGACATTGGCCGGTACAAGTAGTTCCGATCAGTCGACGCCACTTCGTTGGGCGTGGGCACAAACATTTCTGCCGGCGACGCCTCCGCACTTGGCCAGAGATTGAAGTGAGTTCCCATTGATGGGTAACTACTACTACTACTACTAATCTGTTGGTACTGTACAATACAAGCTATAGATTTTGTTGTCGCATGGTGAGCTGTTAGGCTGTTTGACTTTGCATAATGCATACTGATGGAAATGGAATGATCGTTGGTTGCTACCTGTCAAAAAAAAAATATTCAGGGCACTGCTCCGGAAGCTCTGCTTGGTTGACCTAGCGGGCCTCTCCCACCAGCAGAGGCTGGCGTTCTGGATCAACACCTACAACTCCTGCATGATGAACGTACGTAAGCTGTCCCTCATAATTGAGGCCTCCTCCTCTTGCTTCTCCCCGCAGCATCCATGATTCATACTAGCTTTATACCTCATGTTCTTCCTTGTCGATGGGAGATTCACGTTGGTAGGAACTTTAGTTACAAATTTGTGGGACCATTTGAAACTGGAACTCACAAGTAGGGTTTAAACTTTTGGCAAATCTCACCGAAATTTCAAGAATTTCAGAAATTTCGGGTTGTCTGAAAAAAAAAATCTGAAATTCAGTATCATACTAATGCATGCGCTTTACTGTTAATATTTTGTTTAGATCTACAAATGTTATAAAACCATATCTCTTGTTGAAGTCTCTAAAAGTATTTCGACGAAAATTGGCTGAAATTTTGCAAAACCGAAATTGAAAACCCTGCTTATAAGAACGTTCGTGCTGTACATGAGGTACAACTGGAGGTGGCTCCGATGGTATGTTATGTATAGGTTCAAATTTTTGAACTACTTCTGTTTCAAAAAAAAAAAATGCTCAGAGACAGGGCATGTCTGTGCCCAGAAATGGTCGTACCGGTTATTAAACTTTAGTGCTGAAATGCTTCCTGTCTCCTTAATCATAAGCAAAGCCCTAAATAATTGCGATCTTGGCAGCATTAGCCTTTGACCATAGCACGTCCTCCGTCGTACAGTACTTACAAACCACAAACCTAACTGGAGTACTGGATACATTAATACTAGGCTCCAGTGGCATGTATGTGAGTATGTCCCTGATCTGGCACTGATGCTTGTTTATTTGCTCTGCAACTCCAGGCATTTCTTGAGCACGGAGCACCTACCAAGCCCCATATGTTGGTGGCCATGATGCCCAAGGTCCCCATCCCATGTTCACTTCACCTCTCTCTCTCTAGATATACTATACATGTAGCAGTTGCAGCAGGGGGATACTGATACTGCATGACAAATAAATCTCTGACAAGAGTTCGCTGGCGGTCTTGATGTCTTCCCCACAGGCGACCATCAACGTCGGCGGGCGCGTGCTGAGCGCCATGACGATCGAGCACTTCATCCTCAGGCTGCCCTACGACGCAAAGCATGTAAGGCCGGCCGCTGCTGGCCACATCATCATCATTCATCGCTGCGGTGTCCTTCACTGAAAAAGGCTGAAATCTCTGAACCGTCGTCTACGACGAATGCGTTTTGACAGTGGACGTTTGGCATGCATGGGCAGGTGAACACTGTAGGGGCGAAAGGCGACGGCCCGGCCGTGTTCGGGCTGGAGTGGCCGGAGCCGCTGGTGACGTTCGCGCTCTCCTGCGGCAGCTGGTCGTCGCCGGCGGTGAGTTTCTTGGCTCTGTGTGTCCGTGCCATGTGCCAATACTGCATTTCTTTTGCTCCCTCGGAGCCTCGCACTGTAGAGCTCTAGCTATATGCCCTGATCCAGGACTGACAGAAAGAAAAGGTGCTGTCCTTGCTGCTCCTTTTCAACTGCTACAGTATGCTAATTTTCCGGAAAATCCTATTTATCGTCTCACAAAGGACAGGGCGGGACGTGATGGCTGCCGATCAAACCATGTGCCGTTGTTGAGCAAGTCGCATTTTAGTACCAAGCAGTTTAAATAGGGTAGAACTGAAACTGTTAGTCGAACTTAAAGTTTACTGTAGTAAGTTTGTTACGCTCTGACATTATGTGGAGACTGAAAATAAAGTGAATTTCCCAAATATGTGATCAGCCAATCTTCTGAAGCAATCTGGCAGCTCCAGCTAAAACAAAGTTGTTTTTTCTATTATAGCCTCCAAATTAGTGTTTCTAAGTACTACTACATGTAAGCATCAGTGTTCATCTACTAGCTGCTCTTTGTTCATAGACATGGCATAGGCAATCACGCAGAAAGCAGACGACATTTTTAGGTGCTCCGGACGCCCGACGTGCAGTCTTGTCCGAGGAGCTGTCTCCTCAACGCATGCAAATGATTTTAACCGCGGGCACTGATCAGCGATCAGTGACCAGAGTGACATGGCGGCCCCCGCAGGCATAGTTTCTGTTACTGACAGCGTCACCACCACTGCTTCTTGTCTCTGAAGGTGCGGGTGTACACGGCGGCCGGAGTCGAGGAGGAGCTGGAGGCAGCGAAGCGGGAGTACCTGCAGGCCGCGGTGGGCGTCTGCGTCTCGCCGGCGGGCGGCGGGCTGGCGATCCCGAAGCTCCTGCACTGGTACCTGCCTGACTTCGCCAAGGACGTGGGCTCCCTCGTGGACTGGGTGTGCTTGCAGCTGCCCCGCGACCTGCAGCGCGACGCCGTTCGAGCGGTCGAGGCTGTCCTGCCGTACGAGTTCAGGTTCCGGTACTTGCTGGCCTTGGCCTCGTAGAACGTTGTTCTAGGCATGTATGGTTTCGTTGGGCAGTGATTCTTTTTGGGAACGAATTGTTTCAGCCGTGATTTGTTCTTGTTTGCTGGAAAGAAAAAGATGGTCAGGGTCCAACACGCAGCTTTGGGCTACAAAGGTAGGACAGGTCCACGGAGGCCCAATGCATTAGGCCTCTGCTTTAACGGGCCCTGCTAGGGCTCTGACACCGACTGCTCGGGGAAGCTCTGGACTCGAGCCCATTAACTTCCTCCTACTGGCCTACTGACTGAATTTAACCGGGAGGGCCCATTAGTGACTGCATGCCACTAGCCCACCACGCTCCCCCGACTCGTTGAGTTCTCCAACTAGCCACGTATGGAGTCACGCGATTATAGATGGCCATCGGGCCGTGCCGTGCCTCTTCGGTCTATCGGGTCGTGCCTAGTCGTGCTTCGTGCCTGGGTGTCAGCCCACGGCACGGCCCACGGGCCGTTTTGCCGTGTCGTGCCGCCCGTCGTACCGTGCCGGCCCATGGCCCGTTAGACAAGAAATACTTCAAAATTTTTATAAGTGTTCATCAATTTCAGTTTTTGACAAGTATTCATCATTTTTAACATGTCACAATTCAATTATTAGTTATCATAAATCATTTTAACAACTTATTTTATAACTGAATAAGTCGTTGGAATCACAATCACCGTACCGCTCCCGTGTCGCCTCTTAGATCGGGTCGTGCATGTGCCGTGCCACGTGCCTAAGTGGCGGCCTAGGCACGATCCATCCACCGGGCCGTGCCGTACTCGGGCCGGGCCAAAACGTCGGGCCATGGGTCGTGCCGTCGGACCTCGTGTCTCATGGACAAGTATAGACACGACGACTCTGACAGCACCGGCGTAAACCGGTGGACACCAGCTTGGACGCCAACAACGCTGCTACCTCTATTGCACATCTCCACGTGCCAGATCTGCAGATGTTGGAGTTGTGTACGAGCATGGGAAGCGGGGTTTCTCGCGTGAGTCGATCCAGTGTTGGAGGAGTTTGTTGTCTCGCTTGACATGTGCCAACCAGTAAGAGAACTAGCGCCTACGGTGTATGCCCCTCGGGATGTGGAAGCATCGATGGTGGACACTCGTTCTCTGACGGATGCTCAATGGGCGACAAGCTTGTCTCTATTATCGCTTGTACAGAGGCAGCCAGAAGTCACGCCCCCCGGATGGTGGACCGCCCGACGTCGTTGATGCCGAGACGTGGCCACAAAGCTCCAGCACCATATTCCAAGGTGCGGGCACGGACGTGGCCATCCTCCCTAGCCACGTCGAGAGGGACAACTCGGTGTCGTGGTTGCATAGGCGCGCACACAAAGCCCCAACGCCACCCCAGACGTGGAAACAACCATTCCTCCCCCGCCAGCTGACTCCGGCACTGTTGACAGGCTAAAGTTGTTCACCGATTATCTTGCATAAGGCGCCACCGCCATTGCTGTCTTTACCAGTTGTGAAGGTGCCGACTGTGGAGGCACAACCAAAGTTGCCGATTCGCACAATGGCTTTCACATGTCCCGGCTAATAAGCGTGGAGAGGTGTTGGTAATGAAGTGATGGAATTTCTCGACATGCGAAGCCTTCCACATCATCCACAATCGTCTATGACCGCGTCTTCGTGGACGAGCTCAACCCATGCATACTAAAGTATGCAACAAGAATCCACTGGTTAAGAGAGGGATACGCCGCGCAAGACACCGTGTTTGATCGCCGGTGATTTCTAGGTAGCATATTTACCGAGGAATAGTCCATAATCTCCGTATGGTAGGGAGTAGGGATGAAAACGGTACGGATATTTATTCGACCGTTCGTCCGATAGAATTCGTTTAGAGGAGTTTAGACCTGTCCGTATCCAAGTCCAAAGATTAACATCCGATACCATATCCGTATCCGAATACTAAAATCAGTATATTTATGATGTCGATATATAATCGTATCATATCCGATATTTCTGATACTATTCGTATTCGAATCTGAAACCGAACAGAAATATAAAAACAAATACAATATCAGCGATATCCGTTCGTATCCGATCCATTTTCATCCTTAGTAGGGAGGACATAGTCAATTGTATAATACTATGTGCTCTAACATGCCATGTCCCTTAGCACGTCCTTGTAACTTTAACTATTTCTCGATTTTAAAAAACATATAAGAATGTTGAAAAAATGTAGCCACGTAGGACTGCATTATTTTATATGTGCAATGTGCTGATCTGACGCAAAAAAACTCCTGCATTTGGACATGATATGGCATGGTATCTAAGGATGCAAGTGGTAGCTCGCATAACCCGTATATAGACTTAATTTTGTAGGTTGTCGTTTAAACTCGCGAAAATTAAACTTATATGTGGGTTCACGGAGTAACCCATTTAAATCTCTAATGGTATCCGCTCACCTGTCCGAGAAAAAAGAGGGGCCCGGGTATCGAATGCCGACAGGCGCTAAGAGATGGGCCATGGGCGGCATGCATCCAGCGGTGCCAGGGCAGCCAGAAACGGAATACCACTCAGGGCGAGATCAGATCAGACAGCCACAAGTGGTGGTGGTCAGCGTACAGCGTACTTGCTGTGCAGTTGGGCTACGTACAGTTCAGGGTTGCAAAGCGCCCAAGATATTGGTGGTCGCGTCAAGAGGTTCACGGCGCAATGACAAAGGACATTGGTTGAAGGGCTTCCACTCAGGGTTCAAATCCTGGGTGCTATGTATTAAGTGGTAGGCGACGTTCTCGTCGACAGCGAGGCGTCTGTGGTGACTTCGTGAACTTCAAGATTTGCCGGCTCAGTCCTTCGAAGGTGCTCATAGAGGTAGGGTTTGCGTGCGTGTGTTCGTAGGGGTGAGTGTGTGTACGTATTGAGCGTCTGCGGTGTACTGTATAATTTAAAAAAAAGATATTGGTGGTCCCGGTGCACACCCACAACTTGCGAGGATTCGTGTACCCGCATCCAAATTCCGGTGTGGTGCTGGTACAGGGTGCGGTGCGGACGAAGAGAAGCCAATCCTGAATCCTGGCAACAGGCAGCTCAAGCCGTGAGGTATACCGCGTATATATCTCAGTACAATACAATCGTGCTGTTTATGTTGGCCGGCACTATTGGCTGTCATCCATCAACGGAAGCTATATGCTAGTTAGGATATATATATAAATATATATATATATATATATATATATGGAAAACATTTTAACCTGTAATCTCTAGTGCTGTTTGTTTTCAACGCTTTCCACCCCGTAACTGTTTACGTTGCTATTAGTTCCCATTGTTACTTGTTTGTTTCAGTACACGCGGAGCCGTTCACGGAGGGATCAAGTCCGATACGTGAAACATCATTACGCCCACCCCTGCGGTGTATCTGTTTACACTGAGCAGCGGGAATGAATAAAGGGATATCTAATACCAAACCAAACAAAATGACGTAATTGATTGCAGGCAACAGGTAGCGGTGGGATCTACTTCCATTTGCGGTACCGCTCCGTATACAGAACCAAACAGCACCATCTGAGAGACTCCGAAATGAATTACAATTTTACTTGATTAGATGGTTTTCTCATTCTTACGTACACAAAAATGTCAACATGGTCAGAATCATATGAACAATATTGTGTGGTGAGCATCATCATCCTCAAGCACCCTGAGTGTAGGACATAGACTCATCATTCATCCCAACCATCGTTCTCGAAGTCATATAGTCGGGTTCATATATCCTAAAACGAAAATGTTTCGGTTATGATTTGTACTGGCCAACATCTTACCCTTTGATTGTATCATTTTGTATAAAGTGGGGTTCAAGGATGGTCTAGTTGTGGACTAAGCCATAGCGATAAGCCAATAATATATCATAATTATCCTTCTCAATATGCTCCTAAGCCACACACACATTATAGTCGAGTCTAAGAAACCACTCTATAGTCGACAAAAACAACTCTCGCTCGCCCCCACCTCAAATGACATCAAACCGAACCTTAACCAACCATAGGATAAAGACACACGGTCAAAGTGAAGCAGAAATATATGAATGTTAATTACTATGGAGGGACTATACATATACTTCTAAACTCTATAGAGTATGTATGCATGTTCACAAGATCACCATCATTAGTGGTACCTCATCTTAGACTGACGTCGGATAGTTGTCTAGCATGTATAGCATCACTCTACCTTCACCTCTGAATTAATACCGCGGAGTACCATCTGACACGCTAAAGCTGTGAAACAGTCTAATTCCACGATAAATTACAAAAATAATTGCAGAAATTAAGATTAATTTGTGAGATGAATCTATTAAATCTAATTAGTTCATGATTTTGAAAATGTGGATGAATTATTTAGGTTTAATGGTTCGTCTCACAAATTAGGCACAACTTCTATAATTAGTTTTATAATTAACTAATGTTTAGTCTTTAATTAATATCTGGAAATCCGACGTGACACTGATCGGATCCAAACACCCTTAGCGGAGGCGGCGGCATGGATGATGTCCAACGACTGACGCTGTGGTACATGCACCGGTGCAACTCGTTAAGTTGTTAGCATGGGTTACGGCATGGTGCCACGGTGGTGTCCATCGGGAGCAGCTAGTAGGCTAGCAGCGCTGTACGCCTGTACTCGATCGAGATCTCCCCTCTGGGCATCGATCGAGTAGGGCAGGAGGCCGTGGCCACTGTCCAGGCAGCGCGCCAGATTCTCTGCTTCAATTACCTTGTTTACCCGAAGCGAAAACGCCATTTTTGAGGTGATTGTGATCCCGCTTTCCAGTGCTCCGGCGCGGCTGTTAAAAGCAACGGAGAAACCGAGGGAGGAAGAGGGGAGAACCGCCTTCTCCATCCCGGTCTCCAAACCAACGACTCTCGCAGTCTCGCAGTCGTTCAAAACTGGACACACAGGACGAGCTGCTTGCTGTCGTCTCGCCAAGTCGCGCGCCTCCCTCCTCTCTCTCTCTCTCTCTCTCTCATCTCTCTCTCTCTCTCTCTCTCATCTCTTTATTTCTCTCTTTTCTCCCTCGCGCGCTCCATATGATGAGGTCAGTGTCCGGCTCCAGCTCCTCGAGGGGCATCGCCGCCGTGGTCGGCGTCGGGCCCCGGCTTGGCTCGGCGGTGGCGCGCAAGTTCGCCTCCGAGGGCTACACCATCGCCATCCTCTCCCGCGACCTCGGCACGTCCCCTCTGTCGTCCTCCCATGCATCTTTCCTTCTTCAATTCGATCGTAGTGAGTGACTAGACGATGCGCGAGCTGAGCCTGATGAGCTGACTAGTCGTCTTGTTTTGCTTGTGTGGCTGTTGCCTTGGATGGGCACGTGCAGAGAAGCTGTCGCAGCTGGCGGAGGAGGTGGCGCAGGAGGCCAAGGCGCAGGTGTTCGCGCTCCGGTGGACTGCGCCGACGCCCGCTCCGTGCGCGAGGCCTTCGAGGGCGTCCTCTCCCTCGGCCCCGTCGAGGTGCTCGTCTACAACGCCTGCGAGCCGCCGGCAGCCAACGACGACGCCGCGGCCGCGCGCCCCACGCCTTTCCTCGCCGTCACCCCCGATGCTTTCCACCGCGCTCTCGCCGTCTCAGCTGGAGGGGCCTTCCACTGCGCGCAGCAGGTCATCCCGGGCATGGTGGAGAGGGGTAGGGGCACCATCATCTTCACGGGCTCCTCGGCGTCGGTCACCGGCTTCGCCGGCTACTCCGATCTAAGTAAGTGGACGGCTTCGTCTGTCTGGCAAACCTACTCGATCTACTGCTTCTTCTGTAGCTAAATAAGCGGTTCTTCGATCGTGCAGGCTGCGGCAAGTTTGCCCTTCGGGGGTTGTCCCAGTCGCTGGCCAGGGAGTTCCAGCCTGCCGGCGTGCACATTGCGCATGTGATCATCGACGGCGTCATCGGCGAGAGGAGGTCAGTCAGTTCACTCAGAACCTCGGCTACATTGATTAATACAGTAATCCATTATCGTCTATTCGACGCGCTCGCATAGTATCAGCTGGTCCCTCTTTTCCTTTTTCTAATGCCAAAAAGAAGCATCAAGTTCCGCCGATTGATCCACCAGTTCGCCCTAGCGGCGGCTCCCTCAGCGCGTGCATTTGCGACCGATTTTGCGTACGACCAGATTCAGACTAGGGATTGAGTTCATAATCTGGCTCAGGAGATAGATATACCAGGTAGGCGGCCGGGGTGTGGGGTGGTGGTGGGATACTGTTCTTGTCACTGCTGAGCTGTGTGTTTTTTTTCTCGAATACGCAAAAGATTTGCGTATTATTATGATTAAGAAGAAGAGTTTCAACGTACAAACGACGCGCTTCTCATGAGCGCGCTAGGTGGTCTTACAGCTAAGACTGGACCTACCTAACAGACTATTTCAAACTTAAATATTACATAAATGGTAAACAACTAAATCAAGAACACCCAAAAAACGACCTAGGGAGTTGGCCGTCTCCGCTGTTGAGTGTGGGACTCTACTCCACCATCCGAGAAGAGCGTTCTTCTACCGGCCTTGTTGTCGATCGCTGGGAACAACTCATCCAGAGCTGCCTCGTGGCTCGGCGTCAAGTTCCCAGCGAAAAAGGCGTCGTATGTCCCCTGAGACGCAGATGAGACTGGAGCTGCCGGTGGCGCGATGCCCATCCTCTGCATGAGGAGTACCTCGCCTCGCTTGGCAGTTGGTATGTGCACCAACGGCTGAGCAGCAATACGTCTGCTCCTGATTGGCAGGGGCCTCTTGGTTGCCACCATTTGCCTCGGTGGAGTGGCGATCAAGGGCGACATTCTCTTAAGCTGCACCTCCTCGGTAAACCGTGCGAGACATCGAGCGGCCTCGCGAGGTGTGGGCGTCGTGTCACCAGGGTCGAGGGTAGCTTGTTGTCCGTCCTTCACCGGCCCCGGCGTACCAAGGTTGGGTGTGGCATGGCCATCTAAGTGGATGTCCTGTGCCGGCATAGAAGAACCGGCCTTGTGCTTGGCCGGCTCAAACCCAGGTGGCTCGACCACCACATCCTCGCTTGACGCCACAGCACCCGCGACAGGCGACAACGGGACCGCATGACGGCTCAAGACGAGCGAGGCGGCAAGCTCGTCCAACATCGGGTCGACTGAGACAACCCAAGTAGGAGGCTCTGTGCCGCCACACATCGCCTCCACCAGCGGATCTGCCACAAAGAAGCAGCGCGCCACAGTCGGAGTTGTGGCATCGTCGACAGGCGCACCCATGCTGAAGACCTTCGCCGACCCGCCACGAGGCCGCCGACGACGTCTCCTGCTTGGACGGATGTCGGAGGCGCCCCCCACGGCACACGATACGGTCCCATCCAAGCTCGGGCCGCCGAGGGGTGTGTGTAGGTTGGCCACGGTGTTTTCCATGGTAGCTGAATGGCGAGGCAAATTACCCCCCTTTGGTGCCGACTTAAGTCGCTTGCAATCCCTGGCAAGGTGGTGGAAGTCGTGGCAGCGCAAGCAGCGTCGTGGCAGTCGACAAGTCGCTACTTCGGTGCGAGTAGGAGAGGCAGTTGAAGCACCTGTAGCGAAGCTCTGGAGGAATTCTTCGGGCCTGCGAGAGCTGCTCTGAGCGAGGCTCAATCGAGGCGGTCGTAGGTTGTGTCTCTGGCCGAGGCAGGATCTCCCTCCACCCATCGGCGTTGGGAGCGGAAACCCGCCCACGATGGCGGACAGGGGTGCGGCCCTCCACTGGCCGAGCGGGCATGCCGCACACCAGCAGAGGACGCGGCCGTCCATGCTTCTTCCGGCAACGCCCACGTCCGTGTCATCCAGCGTCCGCAATGCCACGATCAATGACCACGGTTGAAGAGCATGGCGGGGACGTGGTTGCTGCTGTCGCAGGTCGACGAACAACCTCCAGGTAGGTTGCGCGGTGGTGGTCTTCGAGATCTTCTTCGTCGCCATCTGCCCACCTATGGTGCTTTGTGCGTCCACCCGGAGGGTAGAAAGAAGCCGCGACGGGTGAGAGCGAGCTGGTGGAGCCTGGCGTCGGTGAAGGAGGGGACGGAGTCTGCACAGGAGCGCTGGATCCCGCGGTTGTAGGCTTGATGCAGCAGCTGCTGAAGGTTGTCGCCGTGGCGGCGGAGCCCGGCTTCGCTGGTGAGGGCAGGGAGCAGCAGCTGTTGGAGGACGGCGGCGAGGTCCGCTGTGGCCCTCCTGCGCCGAAGTCGATGGGGATGGGCTCGGTCGGAGACACAACCCGCGGCGGTGCCCCAGCACCCAACCCGATGGAGGCGGATTCGGAGGCGGCCGCGGCCACAGCTTTCGGCGTCGGCGCTGGCACGGGCGTAGAGGAAGCCCTGGGGGAACCCCTGCGCCGGATCCAGTGGGGACGAGCGGGCCTGCAGCGGCGGCGGACTCGGCGATGACGGCACCCAGTGGCAGCGTCTGGGGCTTCACATCGGATCCGGCAGGGGCGGGCTCGGAGGCGGTCGCGGTTGCAGCACCCGTTGCCGGCGTATTGGAAGCTCGCGGAGGTGCCCCCACGCTGGATCCGGAGGGGGCGGCCCAAGGGGCAGCGTCGGAGGCGGTCGGCGACGCCGGCGACGGTGGGGTCGGCATCGGGGAGGAAGGGGCGGCGTTCCCCCCTATGGCTTTCTTCAAGACTTCGGCGTTGAGGTTGAGGGTGGAGAGGTTAGGAGAAGGGGAGGGGGAGGGGGGGAGGGGGCGGCGCCGCCGGGAGGCGGCCGGCGCCTAAGGCTGGACGAAAAACTCGAAACTCGCTAACTCGCTCGTTAATGACTCGGCTCGAGCTCGACTCGTTTTATAATGAGCCAGCTCGTTTGATAATGAGCCAGCTCGTTTTATAACGAGCCAGCTCGGGCCAGCTCGTGAGCTGTTCGTTAGCTCAAACGAGTCAGATAATTTGTCAGGTCAAATGAGCAGCATATTGAAATCGGCCTAGGTCAACCCAATTAGCACAAACCCCAGGCAAATATAGAAGTCCCCTTGACTCCCATTCCCACTCGGCCACTCCTACATCTGCGGTGCGCAACAGATAGAGCAGTCAACAAGTCTTGCTTTTATAATTTCCCTAAAATATGTTTTTATGATTTGGCTCGCGAGCCTAACGAGCTAGCTCGAGTTTCTTAAAGAGCCGAGTCGAGCTGCTCTTCTAGCTCGTTTGCATAACGAGCCGAGTCGAGCCAGAATACTAACGAGCCGAGCTATAACGAGCCGAGCTATAACAAGCCGAGCTGGCTCAATATCCAGGCCTACCGGCGCTGGCGGGGGTGGGGTCAGCGTCGGGGAGGAAGGGCGGGGGCGGTTCCGCCCGAACCGCGATGGATCCAAATCCCCGATCTTTCAATGTTTCGACCACCATCATACCAAAATTTGAGTGATGAGTAGGAGAGAGAGAGGCCACATTTGGAGTTGGAGAGCTCAGCTGAGAATGAATGAATTCCCTCATCCCTGCCTCCCTAGTCAGGGTGGTCCAGCGGTATCCCAACGTGTAGATCTGATCCGTCCAGAGGCCATTTTCAGGAAAGACAACAAAAGGAAACATCATAATATGCAAGAATCCATTCCCAAACGGTGGCGCGATATATACGACTTTTGTACCTCAACAGACTCCCAACCTGCTTTGGTGATGACTCGTGAGATATTTAAGGGCGTTTTTGGTAAGGGATTCCGGTTCCTTCGGATCCTCTGACATAAAACACTGTATAGATACTGATGTTGTTTCTCTTCCCTCTCGTGCTCTCTCACTATATATAACACACATAGAACTGCAGGAGTAAGAAAAAAATAGCTTCACCAGCCCCTACAAATGTTCTATGAAAGGGAAGGAAGAGACTTTTAGCTCTGATAAACATGAGCGAGCCGCTGGATCCGTCCCAAACAGAACCTAAATCGAACACCTTATATATTCACCCTCCTAGATAAATTAGCTTCTATATAGTTATCATATATAAAAATCAACTACATACTCCCCTCTGTCCTTAATAAGGTATGTTGAAGCCTTCAAAATTTGTCTCATGTTAAATTAAATCCTCAGCACCACGCCGTTTTTATATTAGTTTTTTCTATCTTAATTACAATAATGCACAAATGTTATGTATTTGGAAAAAAAAACTCCCCCAAACACTAATCACACATGGACTTTTCAACCATCAGACTTAAATATAGTAAGCATAAAAACTCTATACTTAAGTGAGGACTACATACATCATTTAGTTTACCCAGTAATTTGTCTAAGAATTCTTCTAGGATATCTTATATTTTAGGACGGAATAATGAGTATTAAGTTTGACTATCATTAATTATAAGGAATAACACAAACATTCATTATTATGTAAACACATACTCTGTCTATTCCTAAATGATTGTCGCCAAAATTTACGTGCCGATAAGTTTGACTCAGTTTATTGAAAATACGAACAATATTTATGTCTCTAAATAAATTTATTTAAAAATTAAAATTTAAATATCTACCAACTACACTAATATGTACTATAAATATTAATATTTTTTAAAATATATTTAGTCAAAATTATTTCTCAAGAAACAAAAACACACATATTTAGAGATGGAGGTTGTATCTCATGTTGTATCTAATCTAACGATATACTGTACTCATCAGAATTGTTCAGCTATTCAATAAGTAATGAGGTTAATAAACAAACCAGCTTCAGAGAGGAAAAAAAGCACTGTGTTGTATCGATCATGCTCCAAAATTACTTCAGTTCAGTTTTTCTTACACCGTGGGTAAATAATGGGGTTTTAAGGAAAAGAAGAAAAAAGTTGATATATACAGCCATATACACGGCTACTTGGTTATATTATATTTATTATACTATCGCTCAATAAATAGATTTGTAGAGTTATTTTAATTTAAAATTTTAAACGTTAACTATTTTTAAAAATACTAATGTTCATGTATCAGATTAGTATAATTATATTTTTATTATAAAAATATAGATTTATAAAGTGTTTATTTTATATTACATATATTATTATTTTATATATATAAAGTTAGATAAATTTATAAAAAAATAAGTGTCACGAATTTTAAGAAGTGATTTATTTAAAAACTGAGAGAGGATATAGATGACCCCGTCTCTTTATTCTGCCACACTAGTACGCGAAACTTCCGGCTCATGTTACGTACCATACAAAGACAGTCGAGAGAGAATCTGGATGTGCTTTTCGCACCCTCCTCCAGCCTGCTCGGAGACCCCGGAGGCGCGTCGGGCGCCGCACACGTCGAGCCTGCGCGCTTTTGCCCCCGCACCCGCACCCGCGCCCTCGGACGACGGAGACCCGGCCACCGGCGGGCTCGCTCGCTCGACGATCGACACGTTGCATTGGCTCGTCGCGGTATATGCTGCCGCGTACGTTCCTGCCCGGAAAGGGTGCAGTTTTTTTTATGCGGCGCCGCCCTCGTCACGGGTGCCGCGTGTTGGGCCGAGAGAGGAGGTCGCGTGGTGCCGCCGTTTCGCTGGACCGCTCCACGCCGCCACGATGCCCGTCCGTGCCGCCTGCTGAGCTTTCGGTCCGGTCCCCGCGCGGCGCGCGCGCGCTGCCGAGCGATCCACGGTCGAGAACGACGTGTGAGAGTTTCCACGCCAACTCCACTTGTGTTGACACCCGGCCGCGTTCCACGTACACGCACACGTAGCCGGCCGGTCATATATAGAAAAGAAAATTATATCAATGCTGGCACTCGTAGTCGTAGTAGATACTCCACCTGCCAGCAACTGTAGAAGCAGCAGCCAACATAGCTAGCTAGCTAGATGACCAACTCACCTCAGAGTCACTTCACACAGTGGCCCTGCGAATCTACGTACTACATACTCTTACAGTCTTACGTACTGACAATGAGATATATGTGGCGCTAGCGAGCTGATCTCGTCTTTTCATTTGGTCGATCAGGTCGCCGAGGAGCAGCAGGGCCAGCGGCAGCACCACCGGCGAAACGGGGGGCGCGGACCCGGACGCGGTGGCGCAGAGCTACTGGCACGTCCACGCCCAGGACAAGAGCGCGTGGACGCACGAGATGGACATCCGGTCGCCGCCGTCCTTCATGTAGCAGCAGCTAGCGAGTCCGCCCGCCCGCCCGCCCGGCCCGGCGGACCCCATTGATCGGCCGGATCGAGCAGCAGCATGCAGCCGCTGTACTGTGCATATATAGCTCCCTGGATTGCTATGGCCGGCCGGGCGTCGTCGTTGCCGATCGAGCTAGGAGGAGAGAGAGAGAGAACAAGTCGATCGGTCTTGCTTGTTGTGTGTGCGTCAAGGTCGTGCCATGTCGTGTGTGTTTGTGTGCGCGGCCGCGGGCCGGGAATCGTGTCCCGTCCCGCGCCGCACGTTTGCGCGTTGCGCCTCTCCCTGCTTGCCTAGTAGCTATAGCTTTTCTCGGTCATTTGGTGTGAGATGCCCGTCGCTGGCCCGTCGTCCGACCCCGCGGGTTCAGTGTGCGGGAATTGCGGCCGAGAGCGACGGCGCGGCTTTCGCGTGCAGTCGTCGTCATCGCATCCTGTACCCATCGCCGCCGGCGGCGACCGGCCTGAAAAGCTCTCATGTGATGTGTGCGCTGATATTACTCAACATAAGTTATATTATATTATATGTATATATGTGTGTGTGTGTGCAGGATATGCTTGATGGTTTGGTTGCTGCCCACTGGAATTAATTGGGCAGGCATCTTTGAGAGACCGAGACTCTTGACTATTGTATCCTGGGCTTGTGTACCTAATCCACATGGTAGATACTACGTGCATACATAGTTGGCTGACGTCGCTTCTCTCTGCACCGGCACCGGCTGTTAGTTGGCTGACGTCACTTCTCTCTGCACCGGCACCGGCACCGGCTGTTAGTTGGCTGACGTCACTTCTCTCTGCACCGGCACCGGCTGTTAGGCAGCAGAGTATTGGAACGGTCGTTTTGGATTGACGGGCAAATGTTTTGCCCCCGTCACATCGAAGCTCCCATCTCTGATTTGGTCTATTTAAAATATATACTAATTAAAAAAGTAATTTGTCAGCCGGAGACAACTTCGCGAGACGAATCTTTTAATATAAATTAGTTCATGTTTTAACAATGTTGTGCTACAGTAAATATTTATTAACTATAGATTAACTTAGCTTAATAGAATCGTCTTGTTAAGTCTGTCCCACAGGGGTATGTAATTAGTTTTATAAGTATTCTATTTTTAATACACTAAACTAGTGCCGAAAGATTCGATGTGACACGACAAATAAATTTCTCACGGAACCAAACACGCCCCTTATACAGCTCGCTGGCTATTAATATATAATACCTATATCTCTCTAACAAACTTTCTTGGTTTGTCCACCTCTCTCTCTTATACTATACCTAAGTTGGCTATAAGTTTACAGTCCGTTTCTTGTCTCTTTCTTTCACGTCATCATTTAACACGCTTACAACTATTATACTTGTTTTTTTTTTTTTGCTTTTAGGTGAAAAGAGAGGAGCATCACAGAGCATTTTGTGCCACCAGTGTGGCAGAGCACGCTCCGAGTGGTTAGCCAGTACAGCTCTGCAATCATGGTGTCCTTTTGGACGAAAGGGACGGGTTTGATGTGTCGTCGGCGCTCAGTTAGCTGGACGAAAGGAGCGCCATCGATCCGACAGAGACGCGCTACTTCCTCGGCCTTTTTATGCCCTCCCTAGTCCCTACACTGGGCCAAAGCCTCCGTGCCCGATCGCACGCCACGCATGCATCCGGCACCGTCATCGCACTGCGCGCGAACAGCCGCAGGATAGAATAGAAGCCATGATCCACGGATGTGGACGAACATGCGTAAACGCAGATCGTTTTACCTCCACATGAGCAAGCCAGCAATGCACGACCGGGGCCATAATTAAGGATTCGCCGTTTAGGCAAAATTCCCCGCGTTCCTCCCAACGGGGTCCAAGTACGTATATACCATTCTCCACTAGACCCACTATAGTGATAGCAACATGCAGCCTGTTCGTTTGGTAGGATTATGCACTGTTCCGACAGAATTATTCACTGCTTGCTGATTTCTTGTGAGAGAAAAACACTGTTTCGGCTTAGATTTAAGCCGGCTGAAACAGGCTGATGATTGATTGGTACGGTAAAAATACCAAGAGCGAACGAAACGAGGTACTATCTGCACGTGATAAACGCTGCGTACGTGATAAATGTTGCATGTACTACTACGATGCTTTTGGAATTTTAGGCGGAGGTCTTATCGCCACCAAAGGCATTCTCCAGGACGCCCGTCTCCTGAAGGTGACTGATGTCCCCGCACATCTTGACGATGCAACGGCCGGTGGCATCGGACACGAGGATGACACTCACTGACGTGTTGTGGATTTTACAGTGGAGCGGCTTCGTAGGACTGGCGTGCCTGTAGAGTTCTCTGATGGTGCCGCCATGTGAAACCAGGATAACCCGCTCCCCTGTCAGTACAAACAACGGCTCATGAGCTCACAGGCCGGTAAACATCAAGGTAACAATTATTTGCCGTATCTAAATAATATATACAACCCACCCGGCCAAGCAATCATGTCTATGTATATATCAGTAACTCGAATTTACTTGTAATAAGGATCAGGTTACAAGGAGTCCAGGAATAAAGCTCACGTCTTACCTTTGTGTTTCTCAACAATTTTGTATAGACACGACACACATCGCTCCGATAGTTGATCAAGACTCTCTCCACCACCCTGAGAAACAAAGCCAAAGAGAGTCAGAAAACAATGCACAAGAGAAAGCAGTGCATGCAGCTAAGAATAAATCTAGTCAAAGGTAAGCTTTATGGAGATCGGATGTGAAAATCAAGCTGTTCTTTCCAGATACAGCATAACTCAGGGAAAAGAGGTTCCACCAATAAGAATTTTATTGCTCGTGTAAAGGTCGAGGAACTGCATAACTAAATGGGTACTGACTTGATTGGAATACTGAGCTTTTATCAGTTCAAGTTGTCTATAGATATACATAAGCCCGTAAGAGTAAGTTGTCTATAGATGTTGCAGTATGCTTCCTCCCAATAAGCTTGATCTTATTTCACTAGTAGCATACTAATACTTGGAACACACAATTTGGATGTGCAAAATCACTGTATATTCCAGTTTGAATTGTTGATACCAACATAATAGTTGACCATGACCCATTTAATGCACATGGTTTCTTCATCTATGCTTCAGAACATCCTTAATATCACTCATACATGCTTCAACACATCTTAGCATGTGCAGCAATACTAAGCATAATACCTGTTGATAGGTTATAAGAACACTTACAGGAATTTGTTGATTTCTCTTGTGGGACATAAAAGCTTTGTAAGCCTCTGGCCTCTCTGTTGCAGCATCTTGAAGCTTCATGCCCTGCAAATCTCCAATGTGTCTTTCTCTCAGTGCTGGATCAAACACGACCTGGACAATTAAGCATTGCATTCATTAAGCTCCATTAAGAATTTTACAAACAACTGAACCATGTACAATCAGTATATTTCGTATCACAGAAGTAACATGTCATGCAGAAATATCCACACAACATAAGAGGGGATGAGTAGAATGGAGTAATGGACATACATTGGGCACATTGCAAATTCTTGCGATTGTTTGTGCAGTCTCTGCTGCTCGCTTCAGATCAGAAGAGTATATGGCAACTGGTTTTGCTTCTTTAGAAAGGCGATGAGCAACCTTTAAGATAAAATTCCTTATAAGAAACGCTGCTAAAACTATCTAGTGAAAACCAGTATAAATCATACCATACCGCAACGGCTTGCTGCCTCCCAATATCATTAAGCTCTGCATCCAAGTGTCCCTGGTGCAGTATGATACAAGTGTGGAGTTAAAAAAAAAACACTCTTATGCTGACAATCAAAGAGCTTAACAATATGTGATTTCTCAATGACTATAACTTCCTGGTCAAGGCAGGGTATCAGGTTCATGGTGATAACCAGCTGGCTAAGTCTAGGATATAAAACAATGTATTTTTATTTCCATCAAGCAAACACTAGAGTTATGAAAAAGTACTAGGAGTATTATCTTTAGTTTGTTTGCAAAAAGGTTTTAATAATACTATGTACTACTGCCCATCAACTTCAAAATTAACTCAAGGGTGCTCCAAGAGAAGAACAGAAGTTATCCCTAAGGCCTAACAAACAAATGTAGCAAAGGACACATGGGTGAATGCTATCGATTTCCATACATATACATCACAATAGGCATGAACTATCTGAGATAAGTACATATGCATTACACGAGGAAAAATGTTAATACTCCCTCAATTCCAAATTATAAGATGTTTTGGTTTTTCTAGATACATAGTTTTTGCTATGGACTTAGATACACGCCTATGTCTAGATACATGGTAAAAGCAATGTATCTTGAAAAGCCAAAACATCTTATAATTTGGAATGGGGGAGTGTGTCACAATGAGCAAATGCATCGTTTGATTACACTAGAGATAAGACTTTTCTTCAATGGATAGAGTAGAGACTTAAACCTTTACCACTTTAATAACAATTTCAGACTGCAAAGTGAAAACGAAAATTAAGCAATGTTCAAAATCTCAACAGCCTCGGGAGCAGATTCTTGCACTGTTCTATATGCAGTGCAAGCAGGGAATGAACCAACATCCTTTTAGCAAGATGACACAACATCTTAGTTGGCTTCATGAGTAGATCCAAATATCCAATTCCACTATTCAACGCAACACTAACAGTCATACATATACTGCAGGGTAATTATTGTTGCCGACGCAAACCACTAAGATTTTTTTTTTGTCCCTTCACTTGAGAAAGTAGCTGTAGAGTAGCCCCCACAAGGACGAAGCACTAATCCAAACATTAAAAATTATTAAACTAGTGCGTCACATCTTAGGTCCCTCAGGATTCCTCCATCACAGTATTTTCCCAGTTTAAGCAAACAGTGAAGTCGTGAAGAGCAGTCGTAGGTTAGCCAGCTGATGGATACCAGGATGGGGGAGGAGAAGCAAGCGGCACCTGTATGATGCGCGAGGCGTTCCATGAAGTCTCTCCGTGCCGGACAATCACCACCTCCGTGAACTCGGCGGCGGCCTCGCCCCCGGTGCTGGAAGCGGACGACGACATCCTCCGACCAGTTCTCGGAGCGTCAACCCAGCGGATCGGCGGGGTGGGGCCTGTGGTCGGCCCGGTACGGAGGGACGCAGCGGCGGTGATGGCGGAGGGTGGGGAGGGGAGGGAAGCGGCGAGGGACGCGACCGAGGGGGCGGGCGGCGCGGACGGCGGCGTGATTGTGGTAAGGCGCCAGAGCATATCTGGCGCACGGCACCGCCGACCACGAGCTGGGCGGTCAGGCAGGGTCCAGGGAGTCACGTGATCAGAGGTTTACATGGCCCGGTTTACTGGCAGGATTGTTGGGCCGAACCAAAATTAGCGCATGGGCCATATCAGGGAAGTTTTACCGAAGGAAGGCCCAAGATTAAAAATTCGGTTTGGTCTGGACGACCGTCAGTTTTGTTTCAGTCGCGGTCACCACCTCCTTTCGCGGCTCCGATCCTCACTGTCACTAGTGACGGTTAGATCTCAAATCAAATGGATATGTAATGGTATTTATAAGACATATAATGAATTATATGATATTGTCATTTTAGTTCATTTGTCGATGATAAAGAATATGTCCCCTTGTGCCATATTATATTCTTAATTTGGTAATTGAGGTGACAATAGTCACAATACACCCATGGGGACTAACAGTTGTGTCAAGATACCATTTACATATATTTAGGTTCTATATGGGTGTAATACAAGAAAACAACACGAAGAAACAAGCAAAACAACACAAATTCAGAGAAAAATTACTCAAGTGATGATCTAATGGGAAGCACTTTGACTTCATTGGAGTATTAGGCGTGCACAATCAAAATTGTGAAGGCTGTAAAAAAAAGATGACTAGATGATCCGGTGATAGAAGAATACATAAACCCAAGTATTGACTTGAATATAAGACATGGAATAAAAATATATGTACAAGAAGATTTGGTGTTGCTAGAAATAATACTTGCATTGGAGTATATTACCCACAATGCACAGTACTAAGCTGGCTGGAAGAAAACAACACACGAGATGGTCCAATGATTGAACGATGCCTTGGATAGTGGATTCAATAGAGAGGGTTGCAAAGTTAGCGTTAGCATTTTACACATGTCAGATGATCTGATAATGTCACTAGATTATTGACTAGTGTATTCAACCATATGCACCCTAGCAACTAGCTTAACACTTGGTTACACAAATTGTACTCACTAGATGATCGACCCAGTGTACATTTCAATGAGTATTGAGTCATCTGGTGAGTACACTCTTAATTAGACTATTGGTGAGTATCTCACCAACTAATAAGTAGAAATTAGAGATTGGTATAGAAGATGATTGGAAGCAAGGAGGATGTATAATGCATCCAACTTGAACCAAACTAACTAGGATGCTTAATATATTCCAAGACTTGCCTTGGATTGGCCATGCACATGATTTTGAATGTTTGTTTGCCTCATAGCAGTGTGAGCTTAAGAGAATGATATATATGGTGGTTGCATGTGCAGTTCAATGGGAATGATAGATAGGGTGGCTGCCAGATCGCTAATACTCCTATATACATACATGTGTTATCAGGGGAGGAGATACCGCAAATAATGGTTCAAGTGAGTGTGGAAATTGTGGGGGTGACAAAGTCATTCATGGCTCTTCGAATATGTGACTACTTGTTCTAGTTTTGGTGCAAATTAGTGGTGTAGTGAGGAGACGAAGAGGCAACTGATGACATGGAACATTTTGGTGCAAGATAGAACACATCTAGTGGGGTTTTGCTTTATATGTTGGTGCAAATTAGTGATGTAGTGAGGAGACAAAAGGTCAAGTGATGATGTGGAACTTGTGGTGGAAGATAGAACTTCTAGTGGGGTTTTGCTTCATAGAAGATATAGATTAGAGTTGTTGGTGCACATTCGTGACGCAATGATCACAAGACGAAGAAGCAACCGATAACGTGGAATGTTGTGGTGCAATATATAACTTTTTGTGGGGTTTTGCTTTTATAAGAAATATAGATATAGATATAGATATATATATATATATATATAGATATGAAGAAATAAACTATTATAAATTAATGGTAGTGGATGGTGTGGCATACTAATGCCATTAATTAAATGCGTGTGATAGTGAACTGCTCCGGTAGTGGGGTTTAGGATTGTAAGATACTAGAAGCATACCCCGTGCACTGCTACGAAAATTATGAATGATTTAGAATGAAATTACACTATGTAACTACTTATATGAAGGATTAATAAACAATTATAAATCAATGTTAGTGGATTGTGTGGCATGTTGATGTGGATAACGAAATGCTTGCGTGTCTTGCTCATGTGGACATCACAATTACATATGCTAGTAGGTTTTAATGTATGTGATAGTGCATTGCTAAGGTGTACAACTTACATGCTAAGATGTGTAGCTAGTGGATTTTAAGATTATAAGATATATAGATATAGATATAGATATAGATATAGAATTATATATAGATATAGATATATATTTGTCACCATTCATGTGAGAACTATATATGTATATAATTACTATATAGCAGTTTTCTTTGCATATTAACTGCAACATGTAGTAGACAAATCATATCATTAATTGGCTACTATTGGCGTTACAAAGACTCATCACTTATGTGGCTGTCACCTATAACATTAAAATCTTTAGTAGATTGAAATGCACTACGATGATATGCATAGATCAGTCTTAAAAAGTACTACAATAAAATTATATAATTTTTGAATTTTTTATGTATTATAAAAAACCAAATTTTAGAGACTGTCATCACCTAAAATAAAGTGAATTATGAGATTAGGAGTAAGTAATCCAGTGTGCAGCCTTGTGCGCCTCAAGGTGGGCGGTTGGCCAAGTAGCATCCTTTGATTCTTTCCGCCTTCGTATCGTCCTCGCAATGGTTACGATGAATAATCGCTGACACACTGGTTTTGCACGACAACCTAACCCTAATAGGAGCACGGCTGCCAGATGTGTGCATCCATTCATGAACCAACGAACACTGCATGTGCCCAACGATTATCAGTGAGCTGTGCCTCCTACCCCAACAATAGGTTTCGCAGTACAGAGTTAATGTACAGTCTCATCGATCATCTCTGCAAAAGAAAGCCCAGAAAGTTCATCCAACTTCTTGTGCTTATAAAAGCATTGGATAGTACTTCCTAAATAACTATTTCTCCGTAGTATAAATTTAATTAAATTTATAAAAAATATATATACAATATCTATATCTTTAAATAAATTTATTATGAAAATAGATTTAATAGTATAACTAATAATATGTACAATAAATATTAATATTTTTTTATAAACTAGTCTAAGTTATTTTTGCAGAAAAACGATAACGAAACGGAGGGAAGTAAAGTTTTATGGCTGCTGTAAACATCTGTCCTTGTTGCAGTTGACTGGCTTTCAAGTACCACGAACCTACGAACCAGACACATCACAATATATCTAGTCTGTCAGCCAATTGAGAATTGAGATCAGGATTAGCACAGATCCCAAAGCGCAACATCAAAACGATCGACCACCCAAAACCTCTCCTTCAGTCTTTCGTCCATCCTCGTCACAAGTTAAATAAACGAGGTGGCCGATCAACTTCTTCTCCTCCGTGGCTCGCAGCCTCGGGGCTCCATCGAAGGAAAGCTGCAGCCATCAGCTGGACCAAACCCACCGGAACCAATCAATCCAAGCCGATGCCATCTCTTATCGATTACAGCCCGGCCGCGCTACGGTCGCTCCTCCGGCCGTCCACCGATGAGCGTCGGGCGAAGCTGTCCAGGGCGGGAACGGGCCCCGGTGCCGATGCCGGCGGTGTCTTGGGGCTCTTCAAGATGTTCAAGCTCCTGCCCGTGCTCACCACCGGCTGCAAGATGGCCGCGATGCTGGGGCGGCACAATAACCGGGCTCTCCTGGCGGACCACGCGCCGACGGTGACGCTGTTCGGGCACCGGCGCGGGCGGCTGAGCCTAGCCATCCACGAGGACACGCGGGCCCCGCCGGCGTTCCTCATCGAGCTTCCCATGCTGGCGGCCGCGCTGCACCGGGAGATGGCCACGGGCACCGTGCGCCTGGCGCTCGAGAGCGACACCCGCGCTGGCGTCGCCTCGTCGCGGCGGCGGCGGCGCCCGCTGCTGGAGGAGTACGTCTGGGCGGTCTACTGCAACGGGCGCAAGGCCGGGTTCGCCATCCGCCGGAAGGACGCGTCCGACGACGAGCGCCACGTCCTGCGCCTGCTCCGTGGCGTGTCCATGGGCGCCGGGGTGGTGCCGCCGCCGCCCGACGAGAGGGCGGGAACGGGAGCACGCGCCACGCCCAGCGCTTGCCCCGATGGTGAGCTCACCTACATGCGCGCCCGCGTGGAACGCGTCGTCGGGTCCAAGGACTCTGAGGCGTTCTACATGATCAACCCCGACGATGGCAGCGGCAACGCCGCCGCCCGCGGCGGCGACAGCGCGCCGGAGCTGGGCGTTTTCTTTGTGAGGAACAAGTGAGAATAATACGAATCCACACTGTACTCCGTACGTACGTATGTATCCATAAATATACACACTCTTCTTTTCCCTGTGGATAATATAATGCGTGTACATGTACATATGCTGTGTTCAAACAGCGCGCCATGATGCACTACCAATAAATTTATTAATTTCTCATGTACTGTGGTGAATTGCAAGTGAAATGGTAGCACGTTGATCAATATATCCGGTAAAAAGGTTAACATAGTAGCTAGCATGCACGGTGATTCGGTGAAACATCACTGTTTCTGAATTCTGATCAATCAGATCTTTCGTACACAAGTTACTGTTGTGTGCTGGCTTTGGTCGGTCGGTTAGCATCTGCCTGCACTGTTCCACATTGCAAGTACTGCATGACACAAATCATGATGTGGTATGTGCGTGCCCCTAATTATTTTCTCGTGAGCCAGGAAAAGTTAGAACACGGTTCAATTAATAGAATATACTTCATCCACTCCAAATTAAGAAAGATTAAGTCCACTTTTGACCCCTCAACTATCACGTTTGTCTAATTTTAGCCTCCAACTTCAAAATCGTTTGGTCTAGGCACCCCAACTTACAAAACCAGTCATTAAATACCCTGGGGCAGGATTGAGGCGGATTTGACCGTCCACGTGGCGTTGACTGCCACGTTGGCGCGGGGTCCTCCCACTGACATGTGGGACCCACTTGTCATCTCCATCTTCCACCTCCACTCTCTCCCACGTTGGTTTCTGGAACGCGACATCTGTCTTCAAACGCCGGCAGGCTCTCGAGCTCGAACAGGTCGGAGGTGGACTCACTCCTCTCCTTGGCCCTCTCCCCCTCGTCCTCCACACCGAGCGCGCGCAGCAGCTCCTCCACCCTCCTCTCTGCCTCCGCCGCGGACTCCTCCGTCCCCGTGTTCGTCGTCCACCACCGTCCTCCTCACTCCTAAAGCGGCCGGTGAGCAGGCCTCCTTCAACCGACGCGGACCACATGTAGGGAATTTATCCCGGAGCCGTCTTCCTCCTTGCATCAACTCGCGACCGCCACTTCGCGTGGTGCCGCGAGGATGTTGGTGGTGCCGCTACTTCGTGTGCGCGCAAGCGGGCCGCGCTGCCGTCGCCTCGCGTGCACGCGCGTGCTGCACTGGGGCCGCACGGGTGTGCTGTGCCGCCGCCGCCACGCCATGCCGCCGCCTCGATCAGGCTCCGGAACGGGCACGCGCGCACACCGCCAGCCCCGGCGGCTGCTCGGGCCCGAGCCGAGGCCGCACTGGCGAACAAGGCGGCCAACACCGTGGCCGAGGCCGCGCTGGCGAACAAGACGGCGCGCCATGGGCACGGCCCGGAGGTCGTCGGAGAGGAGTCAGGCGGCGTTGGGGGACCTCAGGTGGCCGCGCGGTGGACTCCGGGAGGATGTGGGCGGCGCGGCGAAGCCATCCAAGGGGCTGGCGGGGTCGGAGGGACTGCGGCGGAGCTCCATGGATGGTGCTCGGAGCTCCGCGGACACGCGGCGGGTGGCGCTCGGACAACGCTCGTGCAATGGCGAGGTGTTGGGTGGACGTGGAAACCACGACGGACATGGACGCAGGCTCGGTGCGGTGGTGGAGCTCGCCATGGGGAAGCGCCCGAGCTCGTCGGCGAGCTGTCGGGGCGGCGCTGCTGTCCTCGGCTCGCGACGCTGGCCGCACCAGGAGGCGGCGGCGGGCGCGCCTAGGGACACGGCGACGACAGAGGGGAGGACAGCAGCGCCGCCCCGACACCTCCCTCGTCGTGCCTCTGCCGCTGCCGCCTTCCTCCGCGCCGTCGTCCATGTCGTCGTTGGGCGCACTGTCGGCACTCGGCGCGCCCACCCCACTGACCTCGGTGGGCTCCGCGCCAGCGTACCTGCCGCCGCTGTGCAAGCTGGAGCACGTGCGGCGCATCGGGAGCGGCTCTGGCTGGATGTGACGGGGGAAGCGGAGGCGGCGGCAGGAGGAGGGAGTTGTTCGAGCTGTGCAGCGGGTCCGGCCGGATGCGGCACGGCCGTGGCGTCCTCTGTTGCAGCCGCGGTGACCGGACTAGTGGGTGTTGGTGGTGGAAGACTTGAAGATGGAGCTGACAAGTGGGTCCCACGTGTCAGTGGGAGGACCCCACACCAACGTGGCAGTCAATGCCACGTGGACGGTCAAAACCGCCTCAATCCTGCCCCGAGGTATTTAATGACTGGTTTTACAAGTTGAGGTGTCTAGACCAAACAGTTTTGGAGTTGGTGGCTAAAATTAGACAAGCGTGATAGTTGAGGGGCCAAAAGTGGACTTAATTCTAAAAAAATTGTTTAAAGTAGTTAAATTAAAGATATTCTTGAAAAACTTGGTGTCAAAAAGTCAAATGTATAATTTAGGATGGAGGAAGTAGCAGCCATGCCCATGAACCATGACCCAGTTCATCCATCCATTCGATTTAATTCTAAGAACTGGAGGCTAAAGACCAACAGATCTAAGAAGAAACAACAAGATGATCAAGATGAGAAGCCAAATCTGTGCCTAGGAGACCACACACGATGCAGTTGGTTGGGGACGAAGGAGGTGCAGACAGTGACACAACAACGACGAGAGAAGAAATGATCCTCGGAGCAGTATCCAGGAGTGGTCGTGGCATAACGAGGCCCTGGGTCGACGATGGCTAGATCAAGGGATGGAGACGGCCATGCTCAAAACCCTAGCCTCCTTGCTTTCATGCGCGACACGACACAAAAGTAGAGAGCGAGCGAGCGGCGGCTAATGGGGAAGAAACAACGACTTCAAAGGCGTTTATTGTTAGCCACATGGATCGATGTGGTTAGGTTGTAACAACCATGGGTTCATTTTGATCACAACAGAGAACAGTGGTGATCGTGAGGGGTTCTTGAGCCTTCCCCGTGGGAGTTCCCGAAAGGTATGTTTAGTGAATTGCTCGTAGTTTGTGGATTCTCATCTTGTGTTGGTTGTGCGGTACCCGATTGCGGATTAGGCGTAAAAAGTCTATTAGTGTGTGAACCTCCAAGTGGATGTATCGCTACAATGAGAAAATAGCTTGCCGACAAGCAAGTGAACCTTGGATAAAAACTTTATGTCATCATTGTTTTGAGGATTTCATTTGTGCTCTTGTATATTGATTGATCACTTACCACAACAATATAACCCTCTCTATGCAATGATAGTTTACCTTATTTGTTGTATTTAGCTCTCTTTCTTGTTCTCTAGAAGTAGACTAAATACTTAGCCTTTGAGTGCTGAGAATTTATAGATCATTAGACTTGTGGATAGGTGGCTTGTAACATTCTTGAAGAGCTAGCGCAAAACTTGCATTACATCATTTAGTTGTCTAACCACCTTGTTTTAGTGTTGTTGTAGAAAATTTTATTAGGCTATTCACCCTCTAGCCATTTAGGACCTTTCATTGGTGCACACCAAGGTGGAGCTACACGACTCTCAAGGTTATGGATATGGCAACAACATGATGATCAAGTGCTCCACATTTTGAAAAGAAGAAAGAGAAAAACAAAACCCTATGGAGCTCAAGGAAGGTATAAATAAGGATTTGATTTTGCTGGTTAAGATGCAATAGAGGGTGTGATTTAGTTTAGAATAGATAGATGGACTTTTAATAGGGGAAATCTCATGATATATGTGGTTATCTAAGTGCCACTAGGTGAATTGACTCCATGCATTTGCATTAGGACCTACTGAGTGCTAACAACCCTTGAAAATGATTGGGTGAAAATGTTAACTCACGAACACAAGTGATGGAACTTTGTGGAGTTAACACATTTGCACAAGGGTTGAAGAAAAGAAGGAGTTCACTGGTTTGCATTGGACAACAGAGGCACATGCATCATACTAATTGGTTTACCGTCCGATTTGTAACCCTAGCATAGGCTCTCAGCTATAAAACCATTGGACGCTGGTGGAAGTGTTGCATCGTACAAATTGAAGAATGTGTCTGTTGGGGTCATCAGACAATAAGGGGTAATCAAACCATTATACTTAGTGTCCAATGAGATTTTGACAGTCTCTGTTTGAAGAAATAATTGTGTGGACACAAGAACTGATTTGATGTGAACCATCAGTCTATGTGACAGTTTGAGTGATCTACATCATCTATGAAGGTCAAGCCAAAGTTATATTGATCATATAAAGTGGTTTTGTGAAATATGTGGACAACACCTTCTTTGTAAACATAAACTTGAGAGAAATTGAATAAGTGCAAGGGTGTTTCATTTTACCGGCTATGAGGTGTGTAGAGAAGATTAAATAACCATGTTTAAGATATATTGTCATACTATTAAGAGAGATAAACATACTTTACATTACGGTTGCCTAGTACCACTTGTGAGCTCTAACATTGAGATATGTTTTAGTGGTGAGTGGCGGAAAAGTTTAAGCCTTTCGAAAAGTTTGTGAAAAGCTAACTGGTGGCAAAGTTGAAACGATCTTAGATCGTCTCTTGGTGCTGGCTTACATTAAAAAAGGTTTTTGAGAGCGCTTGGTACTGACTTTGAAATGTTTTGGAACCATACATGGTGTATGGTTTGGTAGACCAAAGCATAGGAGATGACACTACGCCACGACCCCCTGTTCGGCAACGCATAGGTTGTAACGGTTCTGAGATGTGTTGTTAGCGGTCGACTTGCCGCTCCCACCATCCGCAGGCCACGACTCGTCCCACCTCCGTAATTTATGGCTCGATCCCCTGCCTTTGTTTCAATAGAAACAAAAACTTCCCCACCACTGCCACCTCCCAGGATGCGATTAGCTAGGGTAGACAGTTCGATTGGCCAAACTTCTCGCTGCAGGTATCTGGACTGGACGCCAGCGCCACGCCGGCCGTTCTCCACCACGCCGCCGGTAGTATTATGCCCCCATCTTCCTCCCATCGTCTCTCTGTCTCCTTCGAGCGATTGCAACGACCACCGAGGAATCAATTCGACAGATGCAGAGGGGTAACACGAGCTGTCTTCATGACCCTGAACCCTCATAGATTTCTCCCTCTTAAAATGGGATCGTAATCTGTGATGGTCTAACTCAGGTCTGCAGTAGGATCGCTGCAGTTCATCCTCTCCCACCGTCTTGCAACTATCTGGCCTGGTCGTGACTGAGGTCTGCTCTCCTCCCTTCTCTTTTTTGCCTATGCTTTTCCATGTGGAAGCAGATCAGTAATATACTTCTGTCATAGATGGATTTAAGTAGATAGTTCATGGTCCTATGACTTCTGTCAATGATCAGTTTTGTTGTACATTACTACAGATCACATCGGTAATTGCAGACCATCATAATATTCTAGTGTTTCCATGCTTGTAAGGTGTTTGCTAAAATGCCAAGGTTTTGTACTAGCCTAGCCTTTTCTTTCTATTCCAGACTACAATATTCAATGGATCACTACATCGAGATGCTATACAAATTCCAACAAGAGCAAATTATTAATACCTCAAAAATATGTTTATGGGTTGTCAGATTATTTTTAGAAAAGCATGTGCTTCTGTCATATGTTTATTTAACGTAAAATTGTCATATTGTTACTGATATTAGTTCAGAGATAAGCATATTATTATCTTATTAGTTGCAGCCATTTGTTATGTGAGAAAATTCATGCTGCAGATCTGCTACTTCAAATCTATGGTCATCAGGCAAGTGTGTTGTCAGCTGAACCATGAAACTAATAGGTAATATTTTTTCTTTATATCTGATTCATCTTTTTTACTACAGCTAATTCTTGTTTCAATATTACTTTAATTACCACCATCTTTATATCTGATTCATATTTTTACTATAGATCTTTTGCATGTACCAGTTAATTCTTTTTTTTTTTAAGAACATACAGCATAATGAAGTGTCAGCTGCGTTTGGTACTATATCTCTGAATACCTGGGATCTGGCTGAGCATCGTGAGAATAGCTGGTACATTAACATAACACGACCCTCTTCAAATTTTGGGAGATAATGTACATCAATCTGAGTATATCAAGAGTACAGAAACTTGCATGAATAATGTATAAGTTGGAACGGCACTTGTAGTATTGTAAATCTTCTCTCTCCCTTTTCATATATTTGTGCAGGTTCAACAGTATTCACTTCACCATTTTCACTGTTCCAGAAATAGTGGTCCAATTTTCTTCACCATTTCACTCTCCTGGAAACAATGAGCCTTCCTTGCTTCTCAGGTACTTAATAGCATTCTTTTTTGATATGGTGTTTAGCACACTTTGTACTTTGACTACTCAGGATTACTTCATAGATTAATAATTAGCCTACTTCAGATAAACTATGCAAGATATGTTTCATCTAGTAACAAGCTAGCTTCCTCAGCATGTGCTGGGTAAAATACTAGAGACTAAATTTTTTTCTTCACTAATCTTTGAAGAGTAATGGGCTTCCGCTGAATGTTTTCTTTCTTGATCAGATTACATCACTTTGGACTATTATGGTGAGATAACATGCCAACTCAATAAGGTAGGACCAATTTGAATTTTTCTATGGGCACCATAAGATTTTATTTTATTTTTTATCCCTGTTTTGATTCTGTACTCTGGGCACTACATATGATTTGCTCTATCACTGAAATTAATTGAGACTTTTGGATTGAATATCTGTTATTTATGGCCTAATATTGCTAAAGAATTGTGTTGCAGACCTGCTGCTACCAATCTGCATCCATGGTTTGTCAACTAGGATCTCGATCAAGGATGTGAACTATCAATTTTACTAGTTGATTTAAGATATTTTTTTGTTTACACAGATCTCAATTTTATACTTGAGCTGATCTACTAGTATTCAATTAATTCTGTGTTTTTTTTGCAGACCCTACTGAATGTTATGGAATCAACAGCTGACCATCTAAAACCATGCCATCCTCAGTTTAGGTTTTACCAGAAAGGAGGGTTGTGGCATTCTAAGAGGGATCTCGCTATGATTTATATTTTACTCCCATAAGAACTTGTAATCTAAACAAAAATTGTATCATGAATTTTGTAAATGGTATTCATTGTAAACAACATATTCTTTATAACATATGGCTATGTATACTTATTTTTTGTAAGTGGCATGGTCTTGCATTTCTCGTTAAATTATATAGGCAATATTTCTATATTCGACTCAAAACATAAATAATTATTATATAAATGGTTGAATGTTTTATTCCTTGCAACATATATAAATGTTGCAACAAACTAAATATATTTGTTGCAACAAGCAACAAAGGTCATTCGCTCTTGGTTTGTGCCAAGATATATAAGCGTTGCCATGACCCATTGCTATGTGTTGCAACATTGCAACGGTTATACAAGTTACCAACACATAAATAAGTGTTGCAATAGATCCTTGCAACGTCGCTTTAGGCAACACATATTGGATGCGTTGGTATAGACCCTACCAACATATATATGGACTTTTACACTACTACAAAATTTATTTTCCGTGGTGGTTAAAATCGATTAACCGTGGCGGTTATTCCAACCGCCACGGATCAATGGTCACGGTTAATAGGACCATTAACCGTGACGGTTGAAGCAGATCCGGGCCCAAGCCCGGTTAGGCCCAGATACGCCGCCCTGGATCCGCTGGATAGGGCTCCTGTCCCGTGCCGGGTGGGAGGGTGGTGGGAGGGTGGGAGGGTGGTGGGAGCGCCTCGCGCAGCCCCGTGCGCCGCGCGCCTCCCTCGCGCCGCCTCACGCCCGCCCCGCGCCGCCTCACACCCGCCCCGCGTCGTGCTTCCAGTGACAAGAGGAGAGGGAGGTCGGGAGAGAGAGGACCCCACTACCCGAGGGGTGCGGCTGCTGGGCTGGGAGAGAGAGGGAGTGAGGGTGAGGAGTGAAACCCTAAGACACACACACACACACACACACACACACACACACACACACACACACACACACATATATATATATATATATATATATATATATATATATATATATGAAGACAATTATTGGGCCTCGCGTGGGCCTGTTGGACTCGGCCTTTTTTCCGTGGTGGACCTTATAGTGTGACCGCCACCATAAATTGATTTTGCGAGGCGGTTGTACGTAACCGCCTCCGTTAATGAAAATGCCCGCCACGGTTAATCCCGACATTAACCGTGGTGGTTTATAGGTTTAACCGCCACGGTTAATAATTGTCAAGTGCTATGCAAAATAAATTATGTAGTAGTGTTAGCAACGTATATTTGTGTTGCAAAAGAGGGTGTCATTTTGTAGTGTGACATGCTTGACGTTGGGAGTGTTCTAGGTATTCATGGACTGTCTGCCCTAGTGGCGGATTGTCGCTGGCCAACCTAAAAGAACCAAACAGATTGGAAAAGTTTTTGATCCTTACGGTCGCATGAATGGCCACCACTTTCCAAAGTTTACATATAAGCATATCTCAAATTTACAGGATGTGAGATGAAAATTGATTCTATAAATCACTATGCTATGTTTTTACTCAACAATTATAATTATCTCCCTTCTATGGTTAATAACAACAACACCTCCCTTTTATGACTAACTATAATTATATTAGAATGAATTCTTTTTTCACGATCGGGTATGAGCCCGTATTTCTTTAAGACGAAAGAAGTTTGTTTTACAACATGTTGTTAGTCTGGCTACCAGCAATCATGTTTGCGAGGGGCAGACGACTATGGTAGCGAGGCTAACAACCGACACAAGAAATTACATCGTACTATACGACCAATAATTGCGCTACTGATGAACCAACCATGAGAATGAATTCGGGTCTTACATCATTTGTGGAGAAACTTTGAATGTTTATACAGTGGTACCAATAAAGGGGGTTACACATGTACACTAGATAATGATGTGCGAGGTTTTCTGTATATACAATATGATAAAGAGATAAATAAACACTTTGGAAGTGGAAGTACAAATCAACGTGGACTAAGAACATGAATAAAGGAATGAATTATATATATAGGGAGCGTGCATGCTTATATATGCTACTTATCATGTTCCAATATCCTAGCCAATTAATCCATTTTACATCATTGTGATGTTGCCTTTCTTCTGAAGTCTTGCCCGTCGCTCATCTACCAGCATCCGGGCGAAATGGACGAGCTCCTGCTCATTGGTGCCTCTATGCCCGTCCGGCTCGTTCTTGCCGGTCTCAATGTTCACCTTGCACACGGGCTTCTTCAGCAGCGCCTTGCCGACGTCGACGAGGCGGTTGAGGTTCTCCTTAGTAGACACATCGACGGACGACGTCTGGCCCTTGAGCTCGTCGTCCTGGATGCGGAGGTAGCTCTTGCTGCAGTGCAGCGCCTGGAAGAGCACGGAGGCATGGATGTCGACGAGGTCGGAGCTCGCCTGGCTGAAGCTGTCGATGATGGGCGTGGCGCCCTTGTTGTAGAGCCACCCGAGGATGCCCCACTTACTGCACTGCACGACGTCGAACTTCTCCTCCGCCTTGGCGGAGCCGGTGCCCAGCGATAGCACCATGAACTTGCCGTAGTCCGCGGGCTTGATGGGGAAGAAGTCCTGGTTGCCTAGCAGGATCTGCTTGCTCACGTGCGTCATCGCCAGCAGCGTCTGCAGAATTTGTCAAGTTTCGTCGTCAGCGTCACTGTTCACAGAAGTCAACAAGCTAAGTATGCACACGTCGTAGCATTATGTTGGGTCACTCACCGGGTTGTTTGCGGCGACGCCTCCGTCGATGAGGTTGAAGGCCCGGGGCTTGCCGTCCTTGTCTTTGGTCTGGAACTGGTGTCCTGGGAGGTACGTCGGCGCGGCAGAGGTGCTGATGCACACGTCCGAGAGCAGAGCGTCCTTGGAGACATCGCTCATGGCCTGCGTAGGTGAATCACCGGAGCATCAGCACGGTTCCAAAGTCGATCGAACCATGCATCGACGATATGATTGTGCTCGATCCTATCCTGGCTATCTCAGATATATGTGTTTCTGCATATATGGACGTGTACATCGTATCTGGAGAAGACAGTGGGCTGGAGGAGCTTGATGTCGAAGGTGGGGATGACGATGTTCTGGAGCGCCTGGCTGACCGTCGTCTCGCCGAGGAGCTCCCGGACGATGGAGTGGAGGTACTTGCCGTCGTACTTGGGCCCTGCTATGCTCTTGAACAGACCAAGAGGACCGCCGCTGCACAACGTACACCCGGTCAAACATTTGCACCCGGTTGGGCGCGCTGATGCGCATGCGTACCGCTAGCTCGTATGTATGACTCGTATAGCTCGGTTCGTGCATGCAAAGTTTGGATGGATCCTCGCTCGATCACCTGCCGGATGGGAAGATCTTGGGGCAGTGCGTGAGGTAGAAGTCGTTGATGTCCTTGGCGGCGAAAAGCGGGCGGCCGTCCTTGTTGGGCGCCGTGAGCATGGCGGTGACCAGCCCGCCGGTGCTCGTCCCGGCGATCACGTCGAAGTAGTCCGCGAGCCTCGCGTCTGGCCCGTCGAGCTCCTGCGCTCACAAAATTCCGACCCATGGTTAGACTATCAGAGAAAGATGCCGGTAGTCTGGTACTTACACATGCATGCTTCCCATATGCAACTCGAATGATCCTCACCTGCAGCTTTTCCTCGAGGAAGCCGAGGATGGTGCCCGGGATGATCCCGCGCACGCCGCCGCCATCGATGCTCAGCACGGTGACGATGCTCCCGTAGGCCGGCGGCGGCGACTTGGGCGTGCCCAGCGTGGACACGCCGCGGCTCAGCGCCCTCTGCGCCACCGGGTTCAGGGTCAGGCCGCCGGAGGAGCCGAGCTCTCCAGCGTACACCGGCGCCATGGATCGGAATTGAAGACACGTACGTACGACGACTTGGTTCACTCAAATCACCGATCGACTCGACCAAACCAAACCTTCCCTAGCTAGCTAGCTCGCTCGCTCGGAGGAGATGCTCACAGAGAAAAAGGCTCTCGTCGTTGCTTTTGCCTGATGAGCGAGCTTCGTGCTGTGTGTACTACCAGTAGCTTGCAGGCAGGGGCATTTATAACCGATGGAGAGAGCAGGGTTTCAACGTTAAAGACTGGCCGGCCGGGGCAACACGGAATCAAAAAAACGGCGATTTCGTCAGCGGATACTAGGAGATCGAAGGACGTGAGTCCCCAGGGATGGAAAGGGATGACGAGTCAGAAAGCTGCATTGAACAGATCAAACAGAGGAACGAAGATCCTGTCCGGTCGCCGTCGCGGTGTGTGCCTGGCATTACGACGATCTACCCCAGGTCCAGCAGGAAAGGATCGGGTCAAGGTCGCGCACGAGTGGAAACCGCGATACATTATTTTTTTCGGGGAGGAAAAGTCCAGTTCCGCATCGTGGGCGTGAATGCGTGATGGGCATGGCCCGGAAAACCTTATTTTCCACGGCAGCCCATCCATTCGACCGGTGCCACCACTTGCCCCCTTTTTTTGCGATCGCGATCGCGATCGGGTTGGTTGGCAGGCAATTGGGGTGGGCGCACCGGGTCACCGCCGCCACCTCGACGGCGCCACGCGCGGACCGGACGGCGAGGAATTCTACGCCGGGGAGGAAGCGGGTGGAAATACACTACGCTACGTAGTTGTGTCAGATGACTCAGGTCGATATATACGGACATACGGTACGTGATGACTCGCGTAACTGTTTGGCAGGAAAATATCAAGCTTCACAGGCACCGCCCTCTAGCTACGTACGACTCCCACAGCTAGGTGTGGTGTCTGACCGTTGATATTTTCCACTGGTCATGCAGCTACTCGATCTACTGGACCAAGGAACGTACAGGAGACCAACTCAGGGAAGAAAGGACGACGGGAACAGAAATGACAAGGGTTAAGTGCGAGCTGTACACTCTCTTTTCATCTTATCTTTTTACTTCTTTCTATAATTGGGTAAATGACCATTGGAAGAAAGGGCCGTGTTGATTTTTCCAATTTCCTAGCTAGTCCACACGACACAAATCGTGAAAGTTCTAAAGCAACCAATGATCTCTTTTTAATATATAATAAATTGACCGCCTCTATCATTATAAAAATAATGCCCGGTGGTTAAGTTCCCCCCACGTTTTCTATTAAAAAAATTAAGCAATATATATCAACTACGTTTGGTACCAGAAGAATAGTGCTCTCCGTTTTAAATTATAAAATATCTGACTTTTGTTATATATATATATATATTATTTGTACTCTATACATAGACATATATATAGTGTATACTAAGTATATAGTAAAAAATATACATCTAAAAATGCTAAGATGTTACATAATAAAAATAATATATCTAAAAAACAAAATACCTTAGGTCAGTTCCAATGATGTTTCATGTTCCTACTTTAAAAGTTCTCGTGTGTTGAAAACAACATCAGAACTCATTGCAACCCATAAAAAAATTATCTTCTATCTCTTCATCTATTATTACGCCACACTCAGCTCATTTAGTGCCATAAAACTATCATGAAACCTCTACACCTTATAATTTTTATAATTTAATGTACTACGGTTCAAAGCAAGGCGCCATTGTCAACGTAGTTATTATCCCCCTTGTTTTGTTTTAACTCGGTTGTCGTGCATGGTTGGTGCATGCCTAGCTTCTTGCAGTTACGAACGTTTGCCTGCTTCATTTTTGCATACGGGAGGCTTGTGATTAGCACTAGCTAGCCGCTGTCCGCCTAGCCTGATCTGCCCTTTTTCTGCTCGTACTCCTTTCGTTCTTAAAAAATAGATTTCTAGAGTTATTTAATTTTTAAAATTTGATTAAATTTATATTTAAAAATATAATATTAAATTAATATTATTAGATTTATTATATAATATATTTTTATATGGTGTTTATTTTAAATTATAAATGTTGTTAATTTTTTATAAGATTAATCAAAGTTAAAAAAGTTTGATTGACATAAATTTTAGAAATTGATTTATTCAGAGACAAGACAGATGGAGTATAATTTATGTCTGCAGTTCGCATAACATTATTCCATCGCGTTTTGCCAAGCCTAACATTCTACGCACGTCCCACATGTTTCAATTTTTGGAAGCATAAAAAAATTATTCTATGCACATCACATCCAGCTCCAGCACGTTAATGTTGAACGTACGGTGAACGGGATACTGCAGTGCAGGTGCAGAGAAAAAGATAGCCATCATGCATACAGCTAACGATGATGTTGAGTTCGTAATTAAGTGTAGTATATATCAATCGATCGTGCCATCAGTAAGGTATTAAATTCAATGACAACATATGGACCGGCAATATTAAATTGGTTGTGGCATACCTTCCTTTCTTAAACAAAAGGATATTCTATAGGTCCAGAACAAGATCATGCATGGTAGAATGTCTGTTCAAATACTCTTCCTACCGGTTAATTAAAATCTCTCCGTTTCAGAATTCAGAGAACATTTCTGACTTCACTACACACATTTCCTCGATCGAGCAGAAACTTCCGCAGTCCTGCGTGTGGGCTAACTTGGATAACTGCCACGCGTTGTCATTTTTCATACTCCCTCCGTCCCAAAACAAATGATGCTATATGATTTGTCTAGGTTAAACTTTTTTAATTTTAATTAAGTTTGTATAAAAAAACATGTAACATTTATATTTTTAAATAAATTTATTATGAAAATACACTCAACGATTTATCTAATGATACTAGTTATATATTATAAATTTTATTATTTATTTATATATAATTATTTAAAGTTTTAAAATACTGACTTCTCGAAAAGTGAGAATGACTTCTATTCTAACACAGAGAGAGAGAGTATGCTATGTACCACACTTCAAAATAATAATCGATTTATAATATGAAGATTTTTCACAAATCAAATAGGACCAAGTTTTGCATAGTCCATAATCAATAGCGTGGAGATGTTAACAACGATTAGTACGCCCCCTTTTCCAGCGTATGACACGGTTAAAACAAGAGTATGTATTCTAAGTTGATTCTGTGGACTGTCTTAAGATTTGTGATGACTAATCCGTGGTTTGAAATTTTCTGATATGCATATCACTGTCCTTCGGCAAGTAACGTTTTACTCTGCAGCTTTTTTTTGTATGGTAATGAGACTTCATTTTTACATATATGATGTTTTTAAGACATGCTAATTAGTTGAAATGAACTAGTAAAATTACTTGTCATAAAAGTTATATATTAAAAACAGAGGAAGCAGCGAGTTTTTTTTTTTCAGTTAACTGAATTCATTCTCTTGGTTTGTAGGTGTATGGCTTTCCAATATGTGTGTACCTCTAGATATTAAAAAAGGTAAAATTATTGTGAATGGCCTTAGGAAAAGGTATGTATGTATATGAGTGTTTCCCCAAAGTAACTAATTATATGAGTAAAAAAGGTACTACACCAAATATAGCTAATTATAGTTTCTCATAACTTAAACTATTTAAATTTGCTGAAAAGTTTATTGTGAAATTTTAATTCATAATATGATACTGATTTTGTGTCTACGATATTGATATGATATTGATACTTTGTTCATATAAATTTGGTCAAAGCTAACATAGTTTACTACTCACCAGTGCCGGAGCTAGGAATTACACTCGGGGGGCTGAGTACTCGCAATTTCTTATATGTATTATAGGATCTAAGCATTATTTTTACATTGATAAGTGATGTACCCGTTAATAGCAAAACGTCCAAAGTAACTGCAACTTTGTAAATCTTAAGTATCGGTCTTTTTTATTGCGATAATTTTATAATCTATATGTGCTTTGTACAATTTTATTATCTAAAAGATACCCCCTCCTCTGTCTCCGAATATAAAGTACGATTTGACTTGGTGTAGTCTTGAAGAACATATTTTAACTTAATTATAATTTCTCTTACACTATATAATTTATGGGAACAAAAATTTGATCATTAGAAAGTATTTCTAAAAATACAAATCTAATATAACTACTTTTGTAATACTAACTATTGATATAATTAGGCTAATTATTAGTCAAAGATAACAAAGTTTAAATTTTAAAATATGTATTCGTGGACGGAGAGAGTAATAATAAGAATATAAGACAAGAATTTTATATAATCTCTCTCTAAATATAAATAAAAAATGTCAAGTTATACTAATAATTTTTTTTCTATCAAATGTTAGTGGGGGGGGGGGGGGGGGCATGGCCCCTGCCAGCCCCCCTTGGCTCCGCCATTGCTACTCACTCCATTCCAAATTATAAATTATTTGAAAATTCTTAGAGAGTCAAATCACTTTAAATTATAAGTTCCGTTTTGCTGTTTTCATTCTATATATTTTTTTTCTTTGGAGTTTCCATACTTTTGTCAGTTTGTGTTTTGTTTAGGTTTGTGTCTGTTTGAATCGAAGTACCTCACGTTCTGTTTTTTTATGTTTATATTCTTAACAGCTCAATATGACCCTATATTGCAATAGGAGAAAAAAACTATCGATTATTAATGAGGAAACGAGAACAAGAACCCTCACAAGAATGATGCGAATGGATTACACTGTTCTTCTTAATTACAACAATAAGCAAATCTTTTGCATATATATGAGAAAAGAAGAACCCTCACTAGAATAAACGAATGGATTGCAGAACACATATGCTTGCGGCTTAGGCTATCATCATGTAATACATTTTAATTTCTTACACATATATATTTGACACAATTATATCCGGCTGTTTATGGCGTGTTGTTGCTGCTGTCTTTCCTCTGGAGCCTGGTCCGGCGCTCCCGTACCAGCATCTTGGCGAAACGGACGAGTTCATCCTCATTGGTGCCTCTTTTGGCGACAGGCTCGTTCTTGCCCGTCTCGATGTTCACCTTGCACGCCGGCTTCTTCAGCAGCGCCTTGCCGACATCAACGAGGCGGTTGAGGTTGTCCAAGGTGGAGACGTCGACGGACGAGGTCTCTCCGGTGAGCTCGTCGTCCTGGATCCGGAGGTACTGCCGCTCCGAGTGCAGCGCCTGGAAAAGCACGGAGGCGTGGATGTCGACCAGGTCGGCGCTGGCCTGGCTGAAGCTGTCGATGATGGGCGTGGTGTCCTTGTTGCTGAGCCACCCGAGTAGGCCCCACTTGCTGGACTGCACGGCATCGAACTTCTCCTCCACCTTGGCGGAGCCGGTGCCCAGGGAGAGCACCATGAACTTGCCGTAGTCCGCAGGCTTGATTGGTAAGAAGTCCTGGTTGCCGAGCAGGATCTGCTTGCTCACGTCCGACATCGCTAGCATCGTCTGCACACATATGCAAAAATTGTCAAGTTTTAACTTTTAATTGGTGCACGTGTGAGAAAGTTAAATATGCTCTTGAGGGCATATGCCCTCAACAAATCCACCGTTGATGGATGTACATTGATCTGTATTGAGATATGTGTGTGCACACATCTCAATGCAAATCCAACGGTAAATGTGTTAAAGACATGTGCCCTCATGAACAAAAACCGATCGACAGATAACAGCTCGACGTAAAGAAGTCAACTTGACATTAAGTCTCTACAACCAACTCTAAATTCAACTGTGTTGATAATCCACTTGTCTTTACTACACATGCATATGACGACGACGTCGCGGAAGTACACTGCAGAATTCGTCAAGCTTTGGTGCATATTTTCCTATATATATTTAGTGTAGCAAAGTGTCGCTCGTCACCTCGTGCTTAATTTGTTGCCGTTCGCTAGCGAGCACGCTAGTTGTGTACTACGTGGTCAAACACGCACAATCAGTCGTCGTCATATCACTCACCGGATTGTTTGCTGCGACGCCTCCGTCGATGAGGTTGAAGGCCCGGGGCTTGCCGTCCTTGTCTTTGGTCTGGAACTGGTGCCCTGGGAGGTAGGTCGGCGCGGCGGACGTGCCGATGCACACGTCCGAGAGCAGCGCGTCCTTGGAGACATCGTTCATGGCCTGCATGCGTTCACTGGAGCGTTAGCACGCACGGCCGCGAATGCAAGTTTGTCTCTAGCTTGTGCATGGACGACGGCGTCGACGGGTACGTACATCGTATTTGGAGAAGACTGTGGGCTGCAGGAGCTTGATGTCGAAGGTGGGGATGACGATGTTCTGCAGCGCCTGGCTGACCGTCGTCTCGCCGAGGAGCCCCCGGACGAGGGAGTGGAGGTACTTGCCGTCGTACTTGGGCCCCGACAGCTTCTTCACCAACCCAAAAGGACCGCCGCTGCACGCGCAAGATCGACACACACACACACACACAACACGTACGGAGTCAAGCATTTGTACATGTGAACTCTACTGCTAGCTATTACTAGTAGTAGGCATCAGTCATCACGTACCTGCTGTTGGGTGGGAAGATCTTGGGGCAGTGCGTGAGGTAGAAGTCGTTGATGTCCTTGGCGGCAAACAGCGGGCGACCTTCCTTGTTGGGCGCCGTGAGCATGGCGGTGACCAGCCCGCCGGTGCTCGTCCCGGCGATGACGTCGAAGTAGTCGGCGAGCCTCGCGTCCGGCCGCTCGTCGAACTCCTGCAGCTTCTCCTCGAGGAAGCCGAGGATGGTGCCGGGAATGATCCCGCGCACGCCACCGCCGTCGATGCTCAGCACGGTGACGATGTTCCCGTACGCCGGTGGCGTGGACGCGCCGCCGCCGAGGCTGAGTGCCCGCTGCGCCACCACTGCCGCCGGTTCACTGTCAGGCCGCCGTATCCGCCGCTGGTGCCATGGTCCGCGGCAGCAGCTTGCACGGGCGCCATGTTACTACTACCTCGATCGATCGATCGATCTCAGATCAAGTCTGGGAGCCTCGGCTGTTGCAAACAAAGCTCGCGCGCGGCGGGTCGAGGAGATGACTCAGATCGTAAAAAAGGCTTGGCTTGTTGTTTGCTTGTCGATCTCTGGCTGTTGTTGCGCTTTGTGATGATGTGGTGTGGCGATTGAGGTCGATGGATGCACGAGAGTGAGCGAGTATTTATAGGCCAGCCAGCTGCGCGCTGCTGGGATGAAGAACGGTACAACACGGAGTTGGTACCTTAACACTCGGGCCGTCCAAGTGTTTTTACTGGATCAGAATTCAGAAGTACTGTATGTACGAGTACTCCGTACATAGTCATTGTCGCGTTCGTACTTGGCTGCACCCAGGATGTCACTGGCACGGCCGCAGGCAGGGATCGTCGTCGTACACGGGTCCCAGGCTCCCAGCGTTCTCGAGTCAGTAAAAAAAATAAAAATTGAACGGGTCAATGCAAGCAAGCCGCAGCCAAGACCCGAGCTCGATCGATCGATCGCACGCGGAAGTGGAAACCTTGGATCATGTCCAGGCGCGTTGCGCTGGCTGTCGCATCGCATGGCCACAGTCACATGGAACGTCACATGGAACGTGCCGTTCAATTTTGTCTAGGTATTGTTAAAATAACTCAAAATTAACGTTCCACGCCCCGCGATCCATAAATTCGGGAACTTTTGTGACTGTGCGCATGACACGATGGTGATCGAGTCAAGGTCGCGCACGAGCGGAAACCAACCTTCCGTATTCTACGGAGTACGTACGTATAGTTGTGGATGGGCCAGAAACCTTTGTTTTTGTTTTTTTGCTTGGTTCTTGCATGCGATCGAGTTGTGACTTGTGAGAGTGCGACGAGGCACGCGCTGGCCGCTTGCTACGATTGGGCGCCGGGGGCGGGCGCGGGCCATGCCGGCGGCTACGGGCTACCGTATGTATGGTGGTGGTCCGAAGCCATCGGCGGATCGATGGATGACACAGCATGCATGCATGTGCAGTGTATCGGTGCAACGAGCGGCGGACGGCGAGGAATTGTATACACAGGCCAGGAAAGCGGCCGGAAGTGTCGTCTCGTGTGCCTAGCTAATTTATAATACTACTTAGTTCGCGGCGGATGGGACGACGAACATGGTGGTAGTTTCATATGGCTACTAGTGCAAGTGCAACCTTTTGTGAAGACATCAGGACAGGATCAGCCCCCTTGACCGTACCGGCCGGAGGAAAAACTTGGTCTGTCGATTTGTCGGATTGTTCCCGTGCGCGCGGATAGGCATTACATGCATGCAGTTTCGAGCTCTGACCGTTGATTTTCCACTGGTCATATATCGCTAGCTTGCTAAGGTTGCTGTGTTTTCCCAAATACTGGACCAAACGAATAGAAGCCAACTCAAAGAAGAAACGAGAACAGGCAATGACTAAAACGCGCGAGTTACTGCACGGACATCTTTATATTCACATATAGATTACTCACATCTATTTGTAATAACATGGTCCTATTTGGTGTGGCTCGCACAGCAGAGCAGGCGGAGCCGCACCAAATAAACGAGTCCGGCATGAGTAGCATTTTTGGCGCTAAATACATGGAGTCGGAGCCCTTTGGCTCTAGTTTATCTGCGCAGCCCCAGTTGGCTGAACGGGCCACTCTTTTTGAAAACAAAAATATATTATTATATGATAGTTAGGTTTATCACTACGTTACCACTATTCTGGATTAAAAAAAAGTACACACGCGGTAAATAGCGCAACTCAAAATCTAATCTGCTAATCGCTTTGTAGTGTAGATAACTGCATACTCAAACACTCGGCAAATAGCTTTAAAACAACTGCCCAACGAACGATGGTCAACACTCCTATAGGCGGGATTGAGGTTTTTTTTTCTTTCTGCTGTCTTCCTTCTTCAATCTACCACCAAAGCTTCATCGTGGCCAGATCTAACCACAACAAAAGGGAGAAAATATTAAAGAAAATTATTCCACGACAGCGACATCATCTCTACTTTGATGTTGCCGTCCGAAAACAAAAAATCTCTGTTGGGTACAAAGGTAAGGGTACCCTAAACGTGTGGTAATCTAATGCTTAACATAGCAACCATTTTTAAGCCAGGATCCGATCAGCCGTTCGAGTGAATGGAGGAAGACCCATCACGCAAAGGCCTCCCTCATCGGCAACAGGGACCAGTCGTGGGCCGGCCCATTGCGGGAAACACAGAAGACAGGGGTCGAACGAATGACCCCTCTGTCTCTACCTCGACTTATGGACAGGGGGTGGAACGAACGACCGCTCCGCCTCGCCTTAACCCCCCGAATGACGAAAGAGGGGTCGATCGAACCCCCCTCGACCTCGAATGAAGGACAGGGGTCGAACGAACGACCCCTCCGCCTCCGCCTCGACCCCTCGAATGACGGACAGGGGGTCGATCGAACGACCCGCGCGCAGGAGGCTCGTCAGCTCACCTGCTCCCGGTATGGGTTAAAGGGGATCCAATGCGCCTACCTGCCCCCGTCTAACGCTATGGGCGCCCACTACCGCAGTCAAATCCATCAACTCGCCGCCCATGCTCGGGACCTCCGTCAACCGTGCGGCCGCTGTAGTCACGTCGTAGGTACGGAATTCAGAGGCACCCCCTCGAGCCATAAACAGAACAGCCCTCGACTGCGTCTTCAGGGATACGACGGGGTCACGATGGCCTCGACCCCCCCTCTCGACCAGGGGGCTCGACTGTCACCTCCAACCACTCCGGCATGGCTCCTGACCAGTCTGCTCCGCGTCAACTGTGGGACTCGTACCCGTCTACAGGAGGCCGACCGCACTGCTCCATGTTGTACGACGATGTCCAGTCTGCTATCGCCATGCCTTGAGCACCGGAAGGACGGGAAGGCCACGCCGCTACAGCGATCGACGTCCCATCGCAAGCATGGAGCACGGACACACCTCCCATACCGCTACAGTTTAGGACTCTGTACTCCCGTGCCTCCCCTTGGTCTATAAAAGGGGACGCTGGGATAGAAGGAAGAAGAGGCCCATTCGTATCGGCTAAGGCATGCGCACTCGTATCGGCATGCGCATCGGCATGCACATTCGCAAACACCACTCCACACCTGACTGCTTGATCAACGTCTCAAGCAGTCAACCGACTCTCCTAGGATAGCCCTGCTAGCCCTAGGCCTCAGCTCATCCTGAGCACTCCCGTGTAAACCTGCTTGTACCCCCCCTGTACGAGCACTTCGGTGCAAGATAATACAATCCATCCCCCCGCTGGACGTAGGGTCTTCTTTGCCCGAACCAGGATAAATCTTGTGTTCTTCTTACATCACGTCTAGGAGAGGGAGCACGCAATATACAAATTTACTAGCTGGTGGTCTTGACCCCTTGGGTTCATAACACCGACAGTTGGCGCGCCAGGTATGGGGCTTTGCGTGTCGATCAACTCCAAACTACTCTCCTAGATGGACTCCACCGTCCCACCATTTTCATTCGCCACCATCGTCTGGTTCGGGAGCCTAGAGTTCATGCCCATGGACCACGACCACGACATGGTTCTACTCCCCGGTGGTGGCATGGATAGCAGCAGCTCCGGAATGCCGGAGCCAAGAGGGACCAGACGACGGTCCCACCACTCACGCCTTTCGCCTGCGACCAGGAGGAGGCGTGAACGACGCCGCCGCATCTTCGCCGCGCGGATCCCGAGACGCTGGACGCCATCTCCCCGGCCCCGGCTGGAGACACAGTCCCTCCCTTCAGGAGCCCGTTTGACCCGTGCTTGCGGGCCGGGGGCGGGTACCTCGCTGAGCCTGACTTTGGCTCTGCCATACCGTCATTTCAGAAGGTCCCCACGGCTTCTCCAACATACTCGGCCGCGCCGCTGCGCTTTCCACCACGCGGATCCCGAGACACTGGACGCCATCTCCCCGGCCTCAGCTGGTGACATAGTTCCTCCCTTCGGGAGCCTATTTGACCCATGCTTGCAGGACGGGGAAGGGTGCCTCTCTGAGCTTGACTTTGTCTCTGCCATACCGTCGTCTCGGAGTGTTCCCGCGGCCTCTCTGACATACTCGGCCACGCCGCCGCGCAACCTGCTTCCGCACGGGCTTTACAACGGCGCCAGACTCTGTTCTGCCTTTGTAAACTCGCAGATGAAGACACGTTATGGCTCCCTAGGGAACCTGCTACGTGCGACGATTAACCTCGTCACCACCCCTCCACTGGACGAGCGCCCGGAGTCACGACGAGCCCCGGCCCTAGGGCGTCAGACCTGGGGGACGGTACGGCAATGGCTGGAGGAGGAATGTTGGGGATCTTTCCCCAACTTCTACCACGGCTACCCCGATTCGGACTCCCCCGACGAGGGTTATGATCCCACGCGGGAGTGCTTCCACCTCGTCGATCCGGTCGACTCCCAGGACGACATCAACGACGCCGCGGCCATGGATGAAGGAGGAGGGGGCAACGCTACCCCGACGCGAGATGTCGCCCCCCCGGTTCCAGTCGAAGCTGATCCACCACAGGACGCTCAGATCGCGCAAGTCCGAGAGCTGCTCGCCAAGCTCGAGGAGGAGCGTCTGCGACTCCAGCAGCTCGAGCACGCCCTCGAGCGAGATCGCGGGCGACCACAGGGTGGAGGAGCCCGCGAGCGGGCTCGGGATGTCCATCGACAGATCGTCAACGAAGACGAGCGTCGCGTCTACAACCGTGCCAGCCAAAATGTCATGGCAGCCGCAATGCTGCTCCGCGACATGCCGGCACCGTCGACGCCCCAAGCGCAACGCATCAGAGACAAAACCCAAGGGCTTCTCCAAACCGCGGCCGTACAGCAGGCGGAGAGCTCAGCCTCGAGGCGCAGAGGAGCTGCTTCCGAGCGGCGGGACGTGCCCCCTCGACAAGATCGAGTGGTATCTGTGCACTAAAACAAGGCGCCCCAAGGTGGAGCGGAGCGGCAACCAGTTCGAGACCGCACCCTCGACAATCGACAACCGCGAGAGGCGCGACACGACATCAATGACAACAGACGACGCCGACACGGTGACACTGAGGCTCGAGGTTACAGTGCCCATCGAGGTGGGCGCTACGACAGTGACGAGGATCGACGTCGATCCCTAGAACCACCAGGGCCACGAGTCTTCAGCAAGGCGATCCGGCAAACCACCTTGCCTGTTCGTTACCGTCCACCCACTAGCCTGGTCAAGTACAATGACGAAAACAAGCCGGAGCTCTAGCTTGCTGATTTCAGGCTGGCATGTCAGCTAGGAGGAGCCTACGATGACCACGTCATCATTCGGCAGCTCCCGCTCTTCCTCTCCGACACCGCTCAAAGGTGGCTCGAGGAACTCCCCCCGGACTTGATCCATGGCTGGCCCGATCTGGTCAGAATCTTCGAGGTGAACTTCAAGGGCACTTACGTACGGCCAGGAAACTCCTGGGATCTCCGCAGCTGCAAGCAGAAGCCAGGGGAAACCCTCCGCGACTTCACCCGACGGTTCTCGAAGCAACGTACTGCGCTAACCCACATCTCCGACCACGGCGTCATCATGGCGTTCATCGCCGGGACGACCTGCAAGGAGTTGGTGCGGGAGCTGGGACGTAACACCCCCAAGACCGTCAGCGAGCTCATGGACATCGTCATCAATTACGCAGACGGCGAGGAAGCCGTCGACGCGTTCTTCTGCATCGACGCACAGAACATGGAATAGCTACGTCGTTTCTAGCCTTAGGCCTCAAGGCCTCATACATTTTCGCATTTATGTACCATTCTCGCATCTCGAATGAATAGAAAGTCCGCGATCCTAGTGCTTTCATTTTCATTCGTAACTTGAGGTAGATTTTACTCTACCCCTCGGCGCCTCTCTTTCTTCTGCCCCTTGAAGCACGCTTAGCGCAGGGTAGGAAACGCGCTCGAGACCCACAAGGGTCGAGGGGTGCCAAGCCGGGAACTCTCCTACGCCTCTGGGCTAAGGTACTCCCGCTCGCTCCCCCCTTCTCGAAGGCCTCGGGCATACGTCCAACAACTGCACCAAAAAGTGGAGCACCAAGGCTGGTAGAAGTAAGAATGGCTCGAGAAATCACCGCTCGTAGTCGTAAAGGTAGACTCGACCCTGCTCCTGCAGAGTCGAGCCTCCCTCGGGGCTAACCGGGAATATCCCCTAAGAAAGTCCCCGAAAACCGCTTTTACCCCTAAGCCGATAACTTAGGCCTTGTACATTTTCTATATTATGTACATTTGTCGCATTATAAATGAATAAAATGTTCTCGAAATACATTTCACATTCGTTCATAACTTTGGGGTAGCCTCAACTCTGCTCCGGCAAAGTCAAGCCTCCCTCGAGGGCTGACAGGAGGGACCCCCTTCCTAAGTCCCTTGAAAACCAGAACGTTTTTCGAAACTCGACGTTTCTCTTTCCATCTTTGCCCCGGGTACGCTTCATGACTAAGTAAAGACACCTCGAACTCCCTAAGGGTCGGGGGTCGTCGAGCCGGGGACTCTCCTACGCCTCAGGGCTATGGTACCCCCACTCGCTCCCCCCCTCGAGGGATACGAAAGCGCGTCGAACACTTAGTCTAAAAGCAACAGCTCAGGCAAAGAGAAATTGAGATGGCTCGAGAAATAAAAACGCCCAGATGCATCCTGAATAAAATGCATTAAGGTTTTGAAGCCCCCAGCGGCTCGACATCATATTGTCACCAACCTAATCTATTACATAGACCTTTCTTGTCCAGAGCTGGCTCACAGGCCTCAGCTATTTCCATTCGTCACCATCATCCGGTCCGGAAGTCCAGAGTACATGTCCTTAGGCCACAACCACGGCATGGAGGAGGCGTGAACGACACCGCCACATTCTTCATCACGCGGATCCCGAGACACCGGACGTCATCTCCCCAGCCCCGGCTGGTGACACAGTTCCTCCCTTCGGGAGCCTGTTTGACCCGTGCTTGCGGGTCGGGGCGGGTACCTCGCTGAGCCTGACTTTGGCTCTGCCATACCGTCATCTCAGAAGGTCCCCACGGCTTCTCCGACATACTCGGCCGCGCCGCCGCACTCTTCACTGAGCGGATTCCGAGACGCCGGACGCCGTCCCCCCGACCTCAGCTGGTGACACAGTTTCTCCCTTCGGGAGCCTGTTTGACCCATGCTCGCGGGCGAATCCGACAAAAGGCAGGTATGTCTCCACATTTAATATACCTACCTACCCCCCCTTGTATTCCACAGGATAGGACGTTATCTTCGGAGGTAAGCAACGGACGTCGACCCGTCCGCCAAAATCTCGAGGGAACGAAGGCTGGCCCTCGGTCATGGCTCGACAACCGCCCTCGAGTACCTGAGGTCAGGGAGGACCCAGGGTTACGGACTCCGGTCCACCCCCAAATCTCGAGGGGGCGAAGGCTGGCCCCACGAACAGGGTTCGACGGCCGCCCTCGAGTACGCGAGTCAGGGATGACCCAGGGGGCCGGCGTGAGCCTCAAGCTCGAGAACGAACTCTCGAGGCCCCCCGGGACATATCCAAGGCATAACCACGGAATACCCAAGGATCCCTTCGACGGGAGGCATCAGGCCACTGATTCTCATCGAACAGAGTTGACACCTAGGTAATCCACGCGGTGTTGCTTAAATGAGAACGCCTCAGGGCTTCTATCGACCCCCGTCGAAGGGGCACGAGTTCTCACTTGAATTTCACTTGAATTTATACCCGTTACCAGCTCACAGAGGACTTCGAGGTTCGTCCTTACGAAGGCTCACAGAGGACTTCGAGGCTCGTCCTAACGAGGATAGCACGATGCTCTTCACCCCACAATCCGAGCGCAAGAATCCGTGGGAAGGACGCTAGGAGGTAGTGAAAGCCCAGCCACACGAGGCTCGAGGGCTAGACTGCACACGGCACCCCTCGACGAAAGAGGGTCGAAAACACTCATAGCCTAGTAGACAGAGTTGACCCCTCGATAGGGCACTATGACTCTAGTTTAACGCTCGAGGGAGCGAAGGCTGGCCCTCGAAAGGGTTTCGACAGCCGCCCTCGAGCATCCCCTTCCCGAGGAAGTGAAACGCTCATAGCCTGGCGAACATGATCGACCGCTCGATAGGGCGCTACGACTCCAGGTAATCCTAACTCCCCTCGATAAAACACACCTCAAAGCCCCCAAAGGAGTTCTTTATCACTCCTCTGGGGCCTCGGGGGCTACCCCCCGCGGAGAATCAGACCTCGTACTAACCCTGCAGATCATCGGCAAAAGCCCCTATACGGATTCTTCTTATCCGCATAGAGGCTCGGGGGCTACTGTCGAGTACAAAGGTAAGGGGTACCCGAAACGTGTGGTAATCTAGTGTTTAACATAGCAACCATTTTTAAGGCATGATCCGATCAGCCGTTCGAGTGAATGGAGGAAGGCCCATCACGCAAAGGCCTCCCTCATCGGCAACAGGGACCAGTCGTGGGCCGGCCCATTGCGGGAAACACAGAAGATAGGGGTCGAACGAATGACCCCTCCGTCTCTACCTCGACTGATGGACAGGGGGTGGAACGAACGACCCCTCCGCCTCGCCTTAACCCCCGAATGACGGAAGAGGGGTTGATCGAACCCCCCTCGACCTCGAATGACGGATAGGGGTCGAACGAACGACCCCTCCACCTCCGCCTCGACCCCTCGAATGACGGACAGGGGGTCGATCGAACGACCCGCGCGCAGGAGGCTCGTCAGCTCACCTGCTCCCGGTATGGGTTAAAGGGGATCCAATGCGCCTACCTGCCCCCGCCTAACGCTATGGGCGCCCACTACCGCAGTCAAATCCATCAACTCGCCGCCCATGCCCGGGACCTCCGTCAACCGTGCGGCCACTGTAGCCACGTCGCAGGTACGGAATTCAGAGGCACCCCCTCTAGCCATAAACAGGACAGCCCTCGACTGCGTCTTCAGGGATACGACAGGGTCATGATGGCCTCGACCCCCCCCCTCTCGACCAGGGGGCTCGACCGTCACCTCCAACCACTCTGGCATGGCTCCCGACTAGTCCGCTCCGCGTCAACTGTGGGACTCGTACCCGTCTACAGGAGGCCGACCGCACTGCTCCATGTTGTACGGCGATGTCCAGTCTGCTATCGCTATGCCTTGAGCACCGGAAGGACGGGAAGGCCACGCCGCTACAGCGATCGACGTCCCATCGCAAGCATGGAGCACGGACACACCTCCCATACCGCTACAGTTTAGGACTCTGTACTCCCGTGCTTCCCCTTGGTCTATAAAAGGGGACGCTGGGATAGAAGGAAGAAGAGGCCCATTCGTATCGGCTAAGGCATGCACACTCGTATCGGCATGCGCATCGGACTGCGCATCGACATCGGCATGCGCATTCGCAAACACCACTCCACACCTGACTGCTTGATCAACGTCTCAAGCAGTCAACAGACTCTCCTAGGATAGCCCTGCTAGCCCTAGGCCTCAGCTCATCCTGAGCACTCCTGTGTAAACCTGCTTGTACCCCTCTGTACGAGCACTTCGGTGCAAGATAATACAATCCATCCTCCCCCGCTGGACGTAAGGCCTTTTTTGCCCGAATCAGGATAAATCTTGTGTTCTTCTTGCATCACGTCTGGGAGAGGGAACACACAATATACAAATTTACTAGCCGGTGGTCTTGACCCCCTGGGTTCATAACACCGACAATCTCCATGCTCATCTTCTACGTAGCCATCATAAAGAAGACGATTTCAACCCCCCTCCCCCCTCCCCCCTCATTGTTGCCACAAAGGAGGAGAAAGGGAAGATAAAATTCAGTATAAAAAATTGGTATGAAGAGAGAACCTAACCGTAATGACTTAATCTATTAAAATATTATTAAAACCAATAAATCACCACCCTCTTCGGCCTATGACGAGAGGACTAAGTTTAGAACTAAGTACAAGTATATGCATTCGCCAAAGTCGTTCATTGCTTTCCATAAATCTTTTTCATCGCAAGATTACCCTGTGATCAGCATGGATTATGCTGAGCGAACCTGCAAATTAATTATACAAGTATATCAATTATTAATCGATTGTGCCATATATCGTCGTCATAGTAAGGCCGGTAGCAAATTCATAGACAACATGGACGACGCCGCAATTTTAATAAACGTACTAGTTGGTTCTGACATATAGATACGGATCTAGCGTTCCTTCTTAACAAAAGGATGACGAAGTGCCCAATCATAAGAAGAAGGGTATATATGCAAGTATGCATGCGTCATCTCGTAGAATCTAATAGCTCGCATGATACTTCTACTCTGCCATTTCTCAGTTCAGATAACATCTTTGACTTCTCTAGCTATCTGCCTATCGCATTTTCGCATTTCTTCAAGTCGAAACTTGTGCGTCTGTGTGACCTTTTTTTTTTGTCCGCTACACCGCTTCAAGATAAGAATGAATGGTACATCACACATCAGCAGCAGTAGCTCTCCATAAATCAACAGGACTAAGCTTTGCATAGTCCATAATCAATAGCGTGATCGTGTTTCCTCGTATAAATCAATGGTGCATGACGCCATCTTTTGAGAATATATGATAGCCACACTTAGTTTATTTATTATGAAAAAGGTACGATAAGTTGATAAACGGGATTATGTGGACTATCTTTAGTCTTTAGATCTATAATACATATGACTACTACTAGTAGTCAGCTACTCAGTCATATGGGTCCATAATTCTTTTTTTTCTCGAATACGTAAAAGTTTTGTGTATTATTGTATTAAGTAGAAGAGTTTAAACGTGCAAATAACACGTTTCTATCGAGCACCGAAGGAGATTCTCCTAAAACAGTCATAGCTGGACCCTCCTAGTAAAATACCTCTAATTTCGATATTACATGAATGGAAACAATCAAGACTGACACACGACCTAGAAGGTCGCCTTTGCGCCTTTGCGGCCGCCTAGGCGAACCCTTGCCACCGTTTGGGAAGAGCGCATCCAACGCTTTGACGTTAGACGTAGTCAGGTTCGCGTCGAATATCTTGTCAAAAGCCTCCAGCTCCGATCCAGATGGCACCAAAAGACCCTTGTGTAGCATATATGCTGCATAATCAATACCTCACCTCGCATGGAAACAGTTACTCAAGAGAGGCTCTGAGCCGTCAACCGACTGCTCCGCTATAGTAGCACTGGCTTAGTAGGAGGCTGCTTAGAGCGCTCACAAATAAGCAGAAGGTCGACTTCTTTAGTATGCGCCTTGTGAAGATCTGGAGGCGACGTGTGGTGAAACTATCGCTGATGTCCACCGTGTGGTCCTCCCGAGGCGGCATACTAAACATGTCTGGAACCGCCTCGAGCTAAACCGGGCTGAAACCAGGCAAACCGCCCACCTCGTTCAGCGTAGGCGCATCAGCTCCTGAGGTGGTGTGCGCGACCTAGGTAGGCATGACCTGTGCCTGACCATGCCCAAGTGGTGTTGGAATCGAGTCCGCTGTCAAATGAACGGAGCGTGGGACCATCATCGCAGCGACGTCGGTGCATGCATCTTTTCTTTTTAATGATTTCTAATGGTCGACCACTAGAACAACACATTATAGCATGCATATTTTCTTTTTTCTATGTGGTTCTGTTTGTCATGATTGTTTCAGGTTCTGTTTTTTTTTCTCTTTCCGTTTTTTTGTATTTCCGTTCCTTTGTTCTCTTTTTTTTTTCTAGTTATATGTACTGCTATTTTCAATTCCGTTTTCAATTCATGTTTTTTTTTCCTTTTTTCTTTCGAGTTTCCATACTTTTGTGTTTTCTTTAGGTTTGTGTCTGTTTGAGTCGAAATACCTCACGTTCTGATTTTTTATGTTTATATTCTTAACAACTAAGAGCATCTCCAACAACTTAGAAAAATTGACTTGCTAAATCTTATGTTGGCAAGTTGCTAAATTATTTAGCAAGTGGAAAAAAACCACTCTCTCCAACAATTTGCTATTCCAACTTGCCAAACTTTTGAAAAAGAAAAGAAAAGGAAAGGCGGGAGACTGATAACAAGTTGGAAAAATAGCAAGTTAGTTTGAGGAGTTGTTGGAGAGAGAATTTTGTGATTTTGCCAAATCTATAAGGATAACGAGTTGGATAACAACTTGTTAAATATAGGAGTGCGGAGGCCGTGAATAACAACTTGGGAAAAATAGCAAGTTGGTTTGAAGAGTTGCTGGAGAGAGAATTTTATGATTTTACCAAATTTATAAGGATAACAAGTTGTTTTAAGGAGTTGTTGGAGATGCTGGCCGTATATTGCAATAGAAGAAAAAATCTACCAAATATTAACGAGGAAACGAGAACAAGAACCCTCACAAGAACGATGTGAATGAATTGCACTCTTCTTCTTCGTATGGTCTGTTTGGATCCCTTAGCAAATGACAAATGACAAATAAATTTTCCCAAGGAGATCCAAACATATCCTTAATTACAATAATGAGCAAATCTTTTGCATATATACGAGAAAAAAAGAACCCTCACAAGAATAAACGAATGAATTGCAGAACACATATGCATGCGGCTTAGGCTATCATCAAGAGGAATACATACATAATATTTGACACAGCTATATATCCGGCTGGCCTCAATATACCTCCATGTTTATGGCGTGTTGCTGCTGCTGCCTTTTTTCTGGAGCAGCCTGGCCTGGCGCTCCCGTACCAGCATCTTGGCGAAACGGATGAGTTCATCCTCATTGGTGCCTCTTTTGGCGACAGGCTCGTTCTTGCCCGTCTCGATGTTGACCTTGCACGCCGGCTTCTTCAGCAGCGCCTCACCGACGTCGACGAGGCGGTTGAGGTTGTTCAAGGTGGACACATCGACGGACGACGTGTCTCCGGTAAGCTCGTCGTCCTGGATCCGGAGGTACTGCCGCTCCGAGTGCAGCGCCTGGAAGAGCACGGAGGCGTGGATGTCGACGAGGTCGGCGCTGGCCTGGCTGAAGCTGTCGATGATGGGCGTGGTGTCCTGGTTGCTGAGCCACCCCAGAAGGCCCCACTTGCTGGACTGCACGGCATCGAACTTCTCCTCCACCTTGGCGGAGCCGGTGCCCAGGGACAGCACCATGAACTTGCCGTAGTCTGTGGGATTGATCGGGAAGAAGTCCTTGTTGCCCAGTAGGATCTGCTTGCTCACGTCCGTCATCGCCAGCAGCGTCTGCACATGCAAAATTTGTCAACTTTAGTTTGGTGCACGTACGTTTCGTCAGCATCCATCGATCGATCGATCGATCGATAACAGTTCATATGTACAGAAGTCAACTCGACATTAAGTCTACAACCAACTAACTCTAAATTCAACTGTTGGTAAATCCACTTGTCTTTACACACATTGACGACGTCGCGGTAGTACACTGCAAAATTCGTCAAGCTTTGGTACACATTTTCCTAGATATGTGTAGTAGCAAAGTGTCGGTCGTGTTTAATTTGTTGCTGTTTGCTAGCAAGCACGTTAGTTGTGTACGTGGTGAATCACAATCAGTCGTCGTCATATCACTCACCGGATTGTTTGCTGCGACCCCTCCGTCGATGAGGTTGAAGGCCCGGGGCTTGCCGTCCTTGTCCTTGGTCTGGAATTGGTGCCCTGGGAGGTAGGTCGGCGCGGCGGACGTGCCGATGCACACGTCCGAGAGCAGCGCGTCCTTGGAGACATCGCTCATGGCCTGCGTGACAGCGGGCGTGAGTCACCGGAGCGTTAGCAGGCACAGTGAAAGGTTGAACTAGGGATGCAATACGCAGTCCGCGAACCTACTAAATTTTATAGGTTACCGCTTGAACCCACAAAAATTAAACATATATGTGGAGGTTGAACCATGTAAGTGTCTCTATCTTGTAGATATGGACATACATCGTATTTGGAGAAGACTGTGGGCTGCAAGAGCTTGATGTCGAAGGTCGGGATGACGATGTTCTGCAGCGCCTGGCTGACCCTCGTCTCGCCAAGGAGGCCACGGACGAGGGAGTGGAGGTACTTGCCGTCGTACTTGGGCCCCGACAACTTCTTGAACAGTCCAAGAGGACCGCAGCCACTGCACGCGCAAGACAAGAAGCATATTGTGTGAACTCAATGCCAGTACTCGATCGCGTAGGACGTGAATTTGTGCATATGCATGTAAAGTTAGTTTGGATCCTCGCTCACCTGCTGTTATTGGGTGGGAAGATCTTGGGGCAGTTGTCGCGGTAGAACTTGTTGATATCCTTGGCGGCAAACAGCGGGCGGCCGTCCTCGTTGGGCGCCGTGAGCATGGCGGTCACCAGCCCGCCGGTGCTCGTCCCGGCGATCACGTCGAAGTAGTCCGCTAGCCTCGCGTCCGGCCGCTCGTCGAACTCCTGCAGCTTCTCCTCGAGGAATTTGAGGATGGTGCCGGGAATGATCCCGCGCACGCCACCGCCGTCGATGCTCAGCACGGTGACGATGCTCCCGTACTCCGGCTCCGGAGACAGCGGCGTGGAGGACGCGCCGAGGCTGAGTGCCCGCTGCGGCACCACCGCCGGCGGATTCAGGGTCAGGCCGGAGCCGCCACTGGTGCCGTGGTCCGCGGCAGCAGCATGCACGGGCGCCATGATGTTACTACCTCGATCGATCGACCTTAGATCAAGGCTGAGAGCCTCGACTGTTGTGCGCGCAGGCAAACGAAGCTCAGGGGATCAAGGGAGATGACGATGCTCTAGCTAGCTAGACTCAGATCGTAAAGGCTTGGATTGTTTGCTTGTCTCTAGCTGTTGCTGCGCTAGCTTTTGTGATGCGTTAGTTGTGGCGAGGTCCATGCACGAGATTGAGGATTTATAGGCCAGCCAAGCCAGAACCAGGGATGAAGAACGGAACAAGGAGTTCAAGTCAAGGTCGCGCATGCTCGAGCGGAAACCAACCTCCCGCTACAGGAAAACGGTGATTTGCCGAGTGCTAAATAAGTTGTCGAGTGGCAAATATCGGGCACTCGACAACTAATGTTTTTTGCCCAGTGTCACACTTGGTAAAATTTTACACTCGGCAACTAATTAAATGCCGAATGTCTAGTACTCGGCAAAAAAAAACACTCGACAACTTAATTCTTTTTACCGAGTGTCGACTCTCGGCAAATAATACACTCGACACTTTACCACGAGGGCTAACGCCATCCCGCTCCGTTCAAGTTATCGAGTGCTTAACGTTTGGCACTCGACAACTTAAATTAAGTTGCCAAGTGTCACCCTAGGCACAACAACTTAAATTTAGTTGCCGAGTGTCAACCCTAGGCACTCGGCAACTTAATTAATTTGAGGCACTCGACAACTTAATTTAAGTTGCCGAGTGCCAACCCTAGGCATTCGGCAACTTAATTTAGTTGTCCAGTGCCAACCCTAGGCACTCGACAACTTAATTATTATTTTTTTTGTTTTTTCGCTCCTAGTTTTTTGTGTATGTTTATTGAACTATGGAAAACAACATGTTCAAATTTGGAAGCTTTTCATTGCTTTTTGGTATATTTCCTTAGTTTATTTTGTTTTCTTTAATTTTCTCGCTTAATGTTCATTTCAACTATAGGTGCATGAAATAATAGATTTCTTTCGTTCGAAAAATATTTTTCTTCTTTGTTAGTGTAAATGATGGCTAAATTCATGACCTGTCTCAAAAGTTCGATCAACGTGCTCACGGGAGAAACGTCGCCAACTTCGGTGAGAGTTGTTTTTTAATTATATAAAATGCAAAAAAATCCGAAAATCACGAAACTTGTGCACGTGTCATGATCTCATGTGCGTATGTTGTGGTAAAAATTTGAAAAAAATCCGAGCACGTCGTCACATACATTGCTCACCAACCTCAAAGTCCACATATGATATCACTTGTGGATTAAAACTGTCAGTTTCCCAGAGTTGCTGCACTCGGCAACTAATTATTAAAAAAAAATAAAAAAATTAGTTGCCGAGTGCCAGCCACCAGGCACTCGGCAAATAATTTCGGGAGAAAAAATAAAAAAAATTTAGTTGCCAAGTGCCTGGTGGTCAGCACTTGGCAACTAATTTCGGCAAAAAAAAGAAATAGTTGTCGAGTGCCAGCCACCGGGCACTCGGCAACTAATTATTTAAAAAAATAAAAAAAAATTAGTTGCCGAGTGCCAGCCACGTCAGCACTCGGCAAAAAATCTGTCAAGGTTAACAACTCAATTTTTTTTGCACTCGACAAATCAAATAACACTCGACAAATTAGTTGTCGAGTGTCCGAAATCTGACACTTGGTAACTAAATTAGTTGCAGACTCGTCGTTTGCCGAGTACCAATTACCGAGTGCGGTACTCGACAAACTATTTGCCGAGTGCAAAAGGCTTTGTTGCCGAGTGCCCTAGCACTCGGTAACTCCTGGATTTCATGTAGTGTATTGTATTCTACGGAGTACGTACGTATAGTTGGAATGGGCCAGAAACCTTTGTTTTTGTTTTTTTGCTTGGTTGCTGCTGGCGGCTGGTTCCATGCGATCGAGCTGTGAATAGGAATGAAATCGGAAGGGAAATATTCCGAACTGAACCGTATCATTTTCTGTATTTAATCCGATCAAATTTGTATTTTCTTGCTTAACTTTATCGTTTTTTTGTTTTTATTTTGTATTTCAAATGTAGAAGTAGAAACGGTTGAGAAATTTTTCTACCGAGTGACCATTTTCTACTTTTCTACTTCTAAATTGGATTATCCCGAATTTAAGTTTTGATTTAAACCGAATTTGATTGTCAATCAATATTGTCCAAGCAATTAGTCAAATGCAAATGTTGAACATTGATATCCATGAATCACATTATATAGAAAGCTCATCCCCGTCATTCCTCCCTAAGTTGCCGAGGTGAGACTAATCACCTCGTACGATATGACTACATCTAGCTTTATACGGTGTTATTATTGTGTTGTACTCCCACTGTCTCGATACTAGACGTTATAGGATTGTGGGTAGAAATCAAGGCATGAGATAGAAGACTATAACACCCCTACAAAGTACTCATCACTTTTGTTGGTAGATTTGAAAGAATACATCGATTGCTGATGCTTCTCATCGTCACTCTTTCTCACAACACTACTTTTGCATTAAATAAGTACTGGAATGAATCCACAAGAAGTTTTTCTCCACCGCAAAGGACAATGATAGGATGCATCGATGGAATAATGGAGTAGTACGCAGACTAGGCTGTCACTAGCAGGTAAGTCTATAACGTCAACTAATATTGTGAGACAAAATTTAAATCCTACAACGACATTTTTAATGAGACCGAGGGAAAGTATGTACTAGCAGGACAGGTCCCGGCCAGCTTCCCGAGTATCAAAAATCTGAACGGGTCAATGTCAATGCAGCCAAGAGCTAGCCGAGAGCACGCGAAAGTGCAACTATTGGATTCATATATTGGATTGTGTCCCCGTACGTTGCGGTGCCGCATGATGGGTTGACGATGGCGCGCGATCAAGTCAAGGTCGCGAATGCACCAGCGGAAGCCTTCTGTATTCTACGGAGTACGTACTTATAGTTGGAATGGGCCATAAACCTTTGTTGTTGTTTTTGTTGCTTGGTTGCTGCTGCTGGTTGCTTGCATGCGATCGAGTTGTGAGTGCGACGAGGCACGCGCGGCCCCGCTGGCCGCTAACTACCGATTGGGCTTTTGGGCGCCGGGGACGGGCGCGGGCCATATGCCAGCGGCTACGTATGTATGGTGTGGTGGTTCCTAGCGATCGGCAGATCGATAGTCAACGTACAGTACAGTATTATAAATGTATACAGTATAATACGGCTGTGCAGTGTATCGGTGCACCGAGCGGCGGATGGCGAGAATTGTATACACAGGCCACGAAAGCGGCCGGAAAATGTCGGATTGCGTGTGCCTAGTTTTTATAGTTCGCGGCGAACGAATAGGACGACGAACATGGTGGTTTCATTTCATATGGCTTGTAGCGCAAGTGCAACCGTGTTTTCTTCTTTTCCATCCTTTGCGTGATCGCATGCAAAGGTTAAAGTTTCCGTCGGAAGGGCTCTGCCCTCCGACACCAGAGAGCACAAGCGAGATCGAGCTACACCAAATGAGGTCTAAAACATAGTTAAAGTGGAATGACACTCAAATTATTTACGTCGTCTAAACCACCAATATAATCTATGATGAAAAAAGAAATAAATATTCATCTATATGTTACCAAATTACTTACACTACGGGAGAACAACACGTTGCCGAGTGCCTGAAGCGTTGCCGAGTGCCGAAAATCGGGCACTCGGCAACGAGCTTCCTTTGCCGAGTGCCATAGAAATGCACTCGGCGACGAAAAAACACTCGGCGAAAAATTCTTTGCCGAGTGCCACGGAAGGCACTCGACGACGCCACCCTTTGCCGAGTGCTGCACTCGGCGAAGAATTACGCCCGGCAAAAAAATTCACGGCGTAACGGTCGAATCAACCGCGCTGTCAAACTTAAAAAAAAAATCGCTGTCGAGTGCCATCCACGACACTCGGCGACGAGGAGCCTTTGCCGAGTGCCAGGAAATTGCACTCGGCAATGAGCCTCCATAGACGAGTGCCTCTCACGGCACTCGGCAACAATTTTTTTTTTGGAATTTTTGACCCAATTTTTTTTGAGGACTTACCACATTATATAAAACTCGCTGTTAAAATTTGGGGCAAGTTTGACTTTTTTTTGCTATATATAGTTTATTTTTTTCTTTTCTTTGTATATTTTTGAATATTTCAAATTTGAACTGCAGGTACATAAAATAATGAAATTTCGCCGTTTAAAAAATGATACTCATGATACTTGGTGTATGTTGAGGCCGTATCCAAAAACCCACATGAAATATCGAGCATCTTGTAGAGGTAACATGGCGAGGTAATTGCAGATACAGTGTTTTAAAATTATATAAATACCGAACGAAGTCCGAAAATCACGAAACTTGTCTGGGTGTCATGTTATCGCATGTAGAGGTTGTGGTAAAAAAATTAGAAGGTTTCGAGCAAGTTACGACGTCGGATGCTTAAAACCCAGATATCTCCATCAAATGCATCTAAGTGATCACATGCGGAGATGTTTGTGTTTTAGGTATCCGACGTTACAACTTGCTTGAAACATTCTCAATTTTTTATCGTAGCCTCTATATGTGATAACATGATGCCTCGACAAGTTTCGTGATTTTCGGACTGCGTTCGGATTTTATATGATTTTAAAATAGTTTTCCCATAATTACCTTGTCATGTTATGTCAACAAGATACTTGAAATTTCATGTGAGTCTCTGGATACGGCCTCAACATACACCAAATATCATGAATATAATTTTTTGAACGACCAAATTCCGTTATTCCATGTACCTACGGTTCAAATTTGAAATATTCCAAAATATTCAATGAAACAGAAAAAACTAACGAAATATAGGAAAAAATTTTAAAATTATAAAAAATTTGAACAGGGAGTTTTAAATACTTTCATTAGTCAGCAAAAAAAATTTGGTCAAAAAAAATTGTTAGTTTCCCTTTAAAAAATGAAAAATAAAATAAAATTGTAAAAGAAATTGGAATACCTTTGCCGAGTGTCGGAAATTCGGCACTCGATGAAGGTTAATCCGGCACATGGCGAAGGCCTTAACCCTAGTTTTACTGGGCCGGCCCAACACACACCACAGACACAAACACACACACACTCACGCACACTCGCCGCGCCCTGCGCTGTCCGCACTGCCGCCCAGCGCGTCCCCGCCCCCGAGCACACGCGAGCAGCGGCCGAGGCGGCGTGCTGCCTCGCCTCGGCCGGTCCTCTCCCCGGCGAGCGCACGGGCAGCGACCGCGGCTGCGCGGCCCCGCCCCCCCCCCCCCCCCCCCCCCCCCCGAAGCTGAGTTCTTCTCCCCCGCATCTCCCTTTTCTTTGTTTTCTTTTTAACCCTAGATATAAACTCTGTAACTCAAGCTACATACATGGGAGCTATAGATGTGCAGGTTATTTTGTTAGATTTTAGCAAAGACTTAGGTATTATGTGTGTGCTTAACTAAAAAGGAATACTGGATTCTTGTTCTAATGACAGCTAGCTCATTCCCTTGAAGCCTGGACATTTTATCTAGTATTTGTTTGATGTGCAAAATTAATACAACCTAGATCTCTACCCCATTGACATGTATTCTGTGCTCTTAGTAGATAGAGCCCAAAGTTTTGTAGACGGTGCATGTGAAATCTCATCTTAATCTTGATGATATTTAGCTACAATCCTGTGTTTGTTTCCCTCAGTCCTCATTAGCCTGGACATTTTATCTAGTATTTGTTTTATATGCAAAAGAATGGTGGTCTGAAGTCATTATTTTGGAGTGAACTTGGTCTGCTGGCATGTAACTCTGCTACTTGGGTCTCTTTAGTTTTTGTTTTTTGTTTGTTTTTGTTTTCATCCCATCTTCGGTATTAGTACTACTACTAGTACAGACTACATAGCAGGGCAGTTTTGGTCCAAGTGTAGCTCACGTGTGACTTGGGAATATTAGTTAATTAGTAATTGATGAATTACACAAATCTGAGCAAGTATACGCTCTGTTCTAATTAAGATTTAGAATTGATGAAGTGTATTAACAGTAGTCGGGACACATGGGTATACTAATTCCCTGTATACACTAGTATGTATTTTGTGTTAGTAACGTGAGACTCAGAGTTGTGCTGCTAGGGCTGAATTGTCTCTAGTCTTTGTTCCCCTTTATATACACTAGAGCTCAATAGAGCTTTTTGGGATAGAATATTGCTTTAAAAGCACATTCCTAATGCTGTAAAGTAAAGTTAGCCTAAAGCATAAAATAAATGTCCAAAAACTGAAAAGAGACTAACAACTAAAGTGCTCTAGTAGCCAAGGCTTATCTATCAATTCTTCCTCTAAGCCTTGCTTCAGCCAGTCTTGATGATCTTCTTGAGCCCAATCTTGCTTCTCATGGTTTCAAACTTGGTTCTTCCAAGTGACTTGGTGAGAATGTCTGCAAGCTGCTCATTTGTGCCGATGTGATCTGCCTTGATGCTCCCCTCATCCATGCAGCCTCTGATGAAGTGGAACTTAGTCCTTATGTGCTTGCTCTTGTCATGGAACACTGGGTTCTTGGCAAGTGCAAGTGTTGACTTGTTGTCCACCTTCAACTCCACAGTTTCCACTCTCCTTCCTAGCAAATCAGCCAGCAACCTTGATAGCCATAGTGCCTGAGTTGCTGCTGTAGTCATGGCCACATACTCAGCCTCACAGCTAGAGAGTCCCACTACCTTCTGCTTGACAGACTGTCAACTGACCAAGCTGTAGCCTAGGAAGAAAAGGCAGCCGGTTGTGCTCTTGCTAGAATCAATGTCTCCAGCAAGATCTGAGTCACAATAGCCCAAGAACCTTGCTGAATTTGGTGCCTTGGTGAAGTGGAGGCCATAGTCAAGGGTACTAGTCAAGTACCTGAGAATTCTCTTGACTGCCATTTGATGTTCAGTGGTTGGTCTCTCTAAGAACCTGTTCACAAATCCCACTGAAAAGGTCAGGTCTGGTCTAGTGTGGACCAAGTATCTCAAGCTTCCAACCAATCTTCTGTATTGTGTTGGATCCACTTCTCCTGATGTGCTCTCCTTGCTCAGCTTCAATCTTTCTTCCATTGGAGTGGCAGCAGGGTTGCAATCGGCCATGCTCCCCAATTCCACAATCCTCTTGGCATAGTGGCTCTGCCTCAGCGTGATCCCATTACTACCTTGCTGCACTTCTACTCCAAGATAGAAGCTGAGTAACCCAAGATCACTCATCTCAAAGATGGACTGCATCTCTATCTTGAAGGTCTTTACTTCTTCTTCCTTGACTCCAGTGATGATCAAGTCATCCACATAGACTCCAACCAGTAGAACAGAGCCATTTGAGCCTCTTCTGTAGATGATAGCTTCATGCTTGCTTTGAACAAACCCCATCTTTTCAAGGTTGAGTTCAGCTTTGCATTCCATGCCCTGGGTGCCTGCCTCAGCCCATACAGTGCCTTGTGGAGTCGATAGACCTTGTCTTCTTGTCGGGTACAAAGGTAAGGGGTACCCTAAACGTGTGATAATCTAAAGCTTAACATAACAACCATTTTAAGGCAGGATCCGATCAGCCGTTCAAGTCAATGGAGAAAGGCCCATCACGCAAAGGCCTCCCTCACCAGCAACAGTGACCAGTCATGGGCCGGCCCATTACTAGAAAAACAGTAGGAGGGATCCCCCTCCGCCTCTACCCCGACTGACGGACAGGGGTCGAACAAACGACCCCCCCCCCCCCCGCCTCTACCTCGACTGACGGACAGGGGTCGAACGAACGACCCCTCCGCCTCGCCTTAACCCCTCAAATGACAGAAGAGGGGTCGATCGAATCCCCCTCGACTTCAACCCCTTGACCCCGATTGACGGACAGGGGTCGAACGAACGACCCCTCCGCCTCGACCCCTCGAATGACGGGTAGGGGATCGAACGAACGACCCCTCCGCCTCGCCTTAACCCCTCAAATGACGGAAGAGGGGTCGATCGAATCCCCCTCGACTTCAACCCCTCGACCCCGATTGACGGACAGGGGTCGAACGAATGACCCCTCCGCCTCGACCCCTCGAATGACGAGCAGGGGGTCGAACGAATGACCCGCGAGCAGGAGGCTCGATCAGCTCACCTGCTCCCGGTATGGGGTAAAGGGGATCCAATGCGCCTACCTGCCCCCGCCTAACGCCATGGGCGCCCACTACCACAGTCAAATCCATCAACTCACCGCCCATGCCCGGGACTTCCGTCAACCATGCGGCCGATGTAGCCACATCGCAGGTACGGAATCCAGAGGCACCCCCTCGAGCCATGAACAGGACAGCCCTCGACTGTGTCTTCGGGGATACGACAGGGTCACGCTGGCCTCGACCCCCCTCGACCAGGGGGTTCGACCATCGTCTCCAACCACCCCGACATGGCTCTCGTCCAGTCCATCCCGCGTCAACTATGAGACTCATACCCATCTATAGGAGGCCAACCGTACTGCGCCATGACGTTCGGCAACGTCCAGTCTGCTATCACCATGCCCTAAACGCCGGAAGGACGGGAAGACCATGCCGCTACAGCGATCGACGTCCCATCGCAAGCATGGCGCTACGGACACCTCTCTCATGCCTCTACAGTCTAGGATCTCTGTACTCTCAGACCTCCGCTTGATCTATAAAAGGGGACGCTGGGATAGTGGAAGGGAGAGGAGACACAAAGGACACAGGGAGAGACACAGAACTCCACCTCCAAGCCAAGCGGAGGGTCAGATCATCGGACATCCGCCCACACTCGCAACACCACTCCTTACCTGCTTGATCAACATCTCAAGCAATCCACCAACCGACCACCTTGGGTAGCCCTGCTAGTCCTAGGCCTTAGCTCATCCTGAGTACCCCCATGTAAACCAGCTTGTACCCCCCTGTACGAGCACTTCGGTGCAAGATAATACAATCCATCCTCCCCCGCTGGACGTAGGGCCTTCTTTGCCCGAACCAGGATAAATCTTGTGTTCTTGCATCACGTCTGGAAGAGGGAGCATGCAATATACAAATTTACTAGTCGGTGGTCTTGACCCCTGGGTCATAACATCGACAGTTGGCGCGCCAGGTAAGGGGCTTTGCGTGTCGATCAACTCCGAACTACTCTCCCAGATGGATTCCACGATTCCATCGCTTCCATTCGCCACCATCATCTGGTTCGGGAGCCTAGAGTTCATGTCCACGGGCCACGGCCATGACATGGTTCTACTCTCAGGTAGTGGCATGGATAGCAGCAGCTCCGGTACGCCGGGGCCAAGGAGGACCAGACGACGGTCCCACCACTCGCGCCTCTCGCCTGCGACCAGGGGGAGGCGTGAACGACGCCGCCACACTCTTCACCGCGCGGATTCCGAGATGCTGGACGCCATCTCCCCGGCCTCGGCTGGTGACACAGTTCCTCCCTTCGGGAGCTTGTGTACCTATGCTTGCGGGTACCTCGCTGAGCCTGACTTTGGCTCTGTCATACCATCATCTCAGAAGATCCCCGCGGCTTCTCCAACATACTCAGCCGCGCCGCAGCGCAACCTGCTTCCGCACGGACTTTACAACAGCGCCAGACTCTGTTCTGTCTTTGTAAACTCGCAGATGCAGGCACGTTACGGGTCCTCAGGAAACCTGCTACGTGCGACGACTAACCTCGTCACCACCCCTCCACTAGATGAGCGCCCGGTGCCACGGGATGCCCCAGCCCCGGGTTACTACACCTGGGGCACGCTACAACGACAATTGGAGGAAGAGCGCAGGAGATCTTTCCCCAACTTCTACCACGGCTACCCCGATTCGGACTCCCCGATGAGGATTACGATCCCACCTGGGAATGCTTCCACCTCGACGGCCAGGTTGACTCCTAGGATGACATCAACGACGCCGCGGCCACGGATGAAAGAGGAGGGCGCAACGCTACTCCGCCGCGAGACGCTGCCCCCCTGGTTCCAGGCGAAGCTGGTCCACCTCAGGATGCCCAGATCACGCAAGTCCGAGAGCTACTCGCCAAGGTCGAGGAGGAGCGCCTACAGCTCCAACAGCTCGAGCATGCCCTCGAGCAAGATCGCGGACGGTCACCAGGTGGAGGAGCTCGCGAGCGGGCCCGAGAAGTCCGTCGGCAGATCGTCGACGAAGGGGCGAACGAGCGCCACGTGCAAAGATTTTTTTTAAAAAAAAACAAACTGAATTTCTTTGCCGAGTGCCTCTTCCTGGCGCACTCAGCAAAGAATTTGTTATAAAAAAAACAATTTCTTTGCCGAGTGCCTTTCCTAGAAGCACTCGGCAACGATTTTTTTCCAAAAAAAAAATTCCAATTTCGTTACCGAGTGCTGCACTCGGCAAAGAAAAAAAAGAAGACGGCGTAGGCCGCCGGTGGACAGCGTTAAATCGTTGCCGAGTGTCGGTCTGGCACTCGGCGAAGCCGTTGCCGAGTGCACGAGATCCGGCACTCGGCGACGCCGCATTCGCCGGCTTCCGATTTGCCGACGTCTCTTCGCCGAGTGCAGCACTCGGCAAAGGCGTCGCCGAGTGCAATGAAGCCTTTGCCGAGTGCAAGGGGCACTTAGCGACGTGCCCGTTTGCTGTAGTGTTAGTTCTATAGTTTTAATTTTGAATCGAATATATAAATGCTATGTGTACTAGTATAACAAGTACCCATGCATACATTATATTAATAAATATTTTTTTTAGTTTATTGATCATGAAAACATATATTCCCTTAACAAACATATACTAGTGACCCTAAAAATCATTCTAAGTAATATAAAAATTTATCACAATGATTTTTGTAAGTTGTTACTTTATTTATTTTAACATACTAGTTCGAGTATTTTAATTATAAACACACTGTTTTTTTATAGATGGATATATAATTTTTTTAAAGAGGAAATTCAGTATCTTCAGTCTCTTAGATCTGTCTTAGTGGGAGTTTATCATAATTTTATTAGCATTTAATAAGCTACACATAAACATTTTTGTGATGTTGGCAACGTTTTTAACAAGATAGAGAAGGAATGAAACTTTTTTGGCACAATTACCAACTTTTTATTGAGTTGTCAAATTCATTGAGAGTGAGTGGATCATCCATGTTTCATTTTATTCTATCTCACACGGCAGTTTTAGAAAACAACATCATCAAACTCCTCACCGAGGCCGACCTTAGTTCAGGTTGAAGTTAATATTTATGTCATTGTAGTAAATAATATATAATATAGTGGAACATAGCACTTATACTTTGTTCAAAAATATGTTCCACTATATTATCAGTTAGCTACTATTGGCAACCTAATTTATGTCCCTCTATATTTAACTTAACACATGAATAAAAAATACATCATTTTTAATAAGATCAAAATTTGGAAGCCATATTATCGATTCATGAGGGCCACAAAGGAATACAATGTGTAAAAATAGTAATCCAAGAAATTTCTAAAAAAAAATAGATAAAAATATCACAACATCTAACTCTGTGTAGACTGACCACGATAGTCATAGGATATATATTTTTTTTTCTAAATTATGCACCTCAACCATTGTATAAATTGAACTAAATTAAGTAACCTTGAATAAGGATACAAACTGGTCAGCATTGTCATTATGTAAAGTTAGGAAATAATTCACTAAACATGCACAAATTATCCACTTAACTCTAGATCCAACTTAACCATCATGTAATTATTAAAGATAATCTAAGAATTATCCAACCGGCTTGAAACCAAAGTAATAACTAGAAAAAAAATCAGTTAGCTACTATTGGTAACCTAATTTAAAACCAAAAAAAATCTACTTTCATATAGTTGGGTTCTTCGATCAAATGGACTGCAGTAAGATGCTTCCTACTGAATTAATCTTGGTTCTTTGCTCAGTATAATTAGGATTAGACGGCCTCCTGATATATATTAAAAAAGGAAATTTTGCTACTGAACACTCATAATGAACTCCCTCGGACACTAAATATAGTAAGATTTCCGGAAGGACACTGTTTTTTTTATTAAATTTGCTACTGGACATCGTGTCCAATAAATCATTTTGAAAAAATTGATATAAAATCATATAAGTACCAAAAAATTGTACTATAAAATCTTCTATGCTCTACATGATAAGAAATACATTGTAAAAATATTGTTTTACACTGAAATGATCATTTTGTCCCTCTTGAAAAATAGACAAAGTTAAACATTATTAATTTGTTCATATATTTGTAGGACACTAAAATCTTGAGAAAATCACAGAATATGTACATCAACAAATCATTACTATGCTAAAAATATCATCTAAAAATAATAAAGTTTAATATATCAATTAAGTTTAACATGATATAAATCTATAACTTAGTCATGCTAAATATATCATTATAAAATTTATTATTTTGAGCTAATATTTTTAGTATAGTCAATATTTGGTGATATACACATTCTATGATTTTTCCTAGGTTTTTAGTATTCTATAAACATATTAATAAATTCATCATGGTTAAATTTGTTTATTTTTGAAGAGGGGCAAAATGGTCATTTTAGTATAAAACAATATTTTTCCTGTATAGTTCTCAGAACATAGAAGATTTTATAGTATATTTTTTGGGTGAGTATATGATTTTATATCAATTTTTCAACAAAATTTATTGGGCACCGTTTTCATCAGCGAATTTAATAAAAAATAGAGTATCCTTCAACAAATCTCACTATTTTCAGTATGCAGTAGCAAGGAGTTCATTGTGAATCTATAGTAGCAAAATTTCCTTAAAAAAGCGTTGTCTTTCTTGGGAGTCAACCCTTGTTCTCTTTAGTTCGGCTGTCACACATGTGGCTGTTGTCTGCTCGGTTAAAAAACGGAGATAAGTGAGGATTAGCATTTAGCAGCCCTTTGCTCGCCTCCGGCTAGGGTGTGCCCGTTTGCCTCCTGTTTATGCAAAGTGCTTGTGCCCTCTGTCTCTAGTTTATTTATCTACGCAGCCCTAGTTGGCTGAACGGCATCACATGCATTTTTGCCACGACCAGCATTCTACTACAATTTTTTTTTGAAACTAACATTCTACATCTCTACTTAGAATAATCTTAGATGCATCATGTATGTTTTTTAAAAGACAAATAAATAGCATTTCTACCCACATCCACACGACGCGAGTGTTGAACGGGCCACTCTCTAGGACTAGGTACAATGCATGCATTCGCCAAGTCGTTCATTGTTTTCCATAAATGTTTTTCATCGCAAGATTACCATATGTGATCGGCATATGGATTATGCTGAGGGAACCTGTTAATGATATAAGTATATATCAATTAATCGATCGTGCCATATATCGTCATAGTAAGGCATCAAATTCATAGACAACCTGGACGCCGCAATTTTAATAAATAAACGTACTAGTTGGTTCTGACATATATATATATAGCGTTCCTTCTTAACAAAAGGATGACAGTCGACAGAAGTGCCGAATAAGAAGAAGGTATGCAACTAGTACTACAACACCTACTCCTTTGTGCCAACTATGGCTAAAGCTTTTTTTATTTTTTCAACACGGTCGAAACCGAATTTCATTACCAAGAAGGCAACGAAATTACAAGATAGTTTGTGAAAGAAGCGTTTGCAATAGCATCCTAAGAGATCAGGTACTCACACAGGGAGCACTACCACTAAACTCATACCAGAAAAACAAAACACGACTCCTTTAAGAAACAGGAAAGGCACCCCGGCCGGAGTTAAGCAACCAAAACCAACGGCTCTAGGGGGAAGTAGAACAAATCTACTGCTGAGAGCTGCCGCCATTGTAGACCACCATCTGATGGTTGTCTTGGATTTGGGGTTCAGCAACCTTCTTGTGAAGCTCCAGCGCCGCCTTCTTGATCACCTCTGCACCTTGAATGACTTGGTCTCTGATGTCGTCCTTCAGAAAACCTGCCCAGTAGTTCAGAAAAGAGCACATCTCATACACACAATCTCAATAGGAGATTTGATTCTTTTTTTCTCAAAGCAAACTGTACTTCTAGTACGCCAAATGGCCCAAAACACAGCAGCAAGACCCATAGTATGAATTTTATAAGCACGTGGGAAGATTTTATGGATCCATAACCAGAACATGTCCACATTAGAAAGCCTACAACCGATCCCAAAAGAATGAGCCAGCAAACTCCAAATATATTTGGCCGAAGAGCACTCAAAGAACATATGCTGGATGCTTTTTGCTTTCATCAGCATTACAAAAAGCACAAGATTTCTTGCCCTTCCATTTTCTTTTTAACAGATTGTCCTTAGTTAAAATGGCATTTTGGAAAATGAGCCATAAAAAGATCTTGATTTTCAGAGGGATCTTGGCTTTCCAAATTCTACTGTAATTATCACCATACTCATATCTACTGAGAAAGTTATATGTAGATTTCACAGAAAAACATTTGCTTTTTTCCCAATCCCACTTAGCACAATCTTTCTCAGAAATGATGTCATATTGGAAGACGATGTCATGCAGTCTCCTATATTGATCATGTAAATCTTCATGCAGCCATCTTCTAAAAGATAATCTCCAATTTTTCATTTTTACTTCATTAACCGATAGCTCCTGCTCATTATTAATGTTGTACAGTCTAGGGAATTTGTCTGCCAAGGAGACAATCCCACACCACTTGTCATGCCAGAAGCTAGTAGCTTTACCATCACCAATAACCATAGATCTCCCCTTCAGATATATATGTTTCACCTTTAACAAATCATTCCACATTGGGGAGTTTTTGGCATTCTTAGAGAGAAGCCCAATCATTCTCTTTTTCAGATACTTTTTCTTGATAATATCTTGCCAAATGCCATTTCCATTCTCAATCTTCCACCACCATTTACAAAGAAGACTGATATTCATTCTCCTCAAGTTCTTAATCCCCAAACCTCCTTTATTCTTAGGTTTGGTGATCTTTTCCCATCTCACCAAATGACATTTCTTTTTCATACCCCCTCCCTGCCAAAAGAATCTTTTCCTAGCTAGCAACATCCATCTTATCAATTACTGATTCAGGCAACCAAAACATTGACATAGCATAAATTGGTAAGCTAATCAAGCAGGAATTGATCAGGGTTAGTCTTCCTCCCAGACTTAAAGAGCTCCCTTTCCAACCATCTAACCTTTTATACAGCTTTTCAATAATTTTATAAGCTGTTTTAAAGAGCTCCCAGACTTGCATAGTCCACGGCTAAAGCTTTTTTTAAGCTGTGCTTTCTAATTCACTGGTAGAATGATTTTGGGGCTAAAAATAATTTTATTCTTTAGTCTAACATCAAACGAATGATTTTTTTTTCCTGAAAGTCTACTTCACGAAACGCGTCTCTACCATTTCCCAGTTCAGAGAACATCCTTGACTTCTCTAGCTATCTAGCTAGCTATCGCATTTTCGCATTTCTTCGAGTGGACACTTCTCGTGCGTCTGTGTGACTTGGTTATTGTCCGCTACAGCGCTTCAAGATAAGAATGGTACATCAGCAGCAGTAGCTCTCCATAATAAATCAACATGAATAAGCTTTGCATAGTCCATAATCAATAGCGTGAGCGTGTTTCTTCCTAGTATAAATCAACGGTGCATGACGCCATCTTTTGAGAACATATGATAGCCATACTTAGCTTATTTATTTTTTTAAAAAAACACCCTGTAAGATAAGTTGATAAACGGGATTTTGTGGACTATCTTTAGTCTTTAGATCTATAATATGACAACAAGTAGTAGTCACCTACTCAGTCATATGGCTTCATTGGATATATGCATCACTGCGATGGGCAAGTAACCATTTTCTCTCCAGTATTTTCGTTTTTGCACTATGTGAGTGTGCGTGTATGTATATCTAGTTTTTAATAAAATAACTGGAATTATCGAGTTGTTATATGTACGGGTGTATGTGTACTCTACATTTTTTCCCCAAGATTTATATAAATATAAATAGGTAAAGAGGATACTGCTCCCGACCTGCAAAACTAAAACAATATACCAGCTCAGACCCTTATGACCCTATTATTATCTTAAGTTTGTTTATAAGCCAATGTACAATACTACCCCAGTCCTATTATTAGCTACTTAGAACATCTCCAATAGTATTTCTTAAACCCACCTTCTAAATTCTCCTCGGAGAGTTATTTTTAATAAAAATGCTTTTTATATATGTTTTCACTCTTCAATAACTTCTTTATATTTTGTTGGGCACTATACAACATTTTTTTTGTCTTTGACGAGTGATAAACTAGGAATAGAGGATGAAATATTTACAGCCCAATTTGGATGTTGGTATTCAGGCAAAATTTGGAATTAGCATTAGTACCCCTAATTCTATTGTTTGGATGGCTAGGTATTGGGCCATGGAATTGGGCTCCAATACCACTAGGCATTGAGTCTATCTCCACAACCTCGTCCACAATACCGAGCCCACCTCCTACGTATTCATGTGAATCGGACTCTCCATATCTTTCCCATGCAACACTTGTCCGCGTCCATAAAAAAGTGTGGGGTAAGACTCCCCATGGCGGCCCTTCTCAATCTCAATCTCTTTCTCTCTCCCCCATAGCGACCCCTCTATCTCTCGCTCTATCTCCCCTGGCCCTCTTGCTTGCCATGCCTAGGGTCGAGCTCCCCAATGGAGGAGACTACTTAGAGCATCTTCAAGAGATTAACTAAAAAGACTAGCTAAATTTACAGATTTTGTTACTCTCAAAAATAGATAACATTAGAGTACTCCAATAGACTCCGTAAAAGATAGCTAGTGAGGTAGGCTATCTAAAAGTAGAGAGCGAATAAGGTGGGATGGAGAAATTCTAAATTTGGAGAGTCATTTACAGAGTCTGTTGGAGTCATTTTTTTAACAATAGCCAAATTTAATTTTAGAAAATAATTTGGATAATCTCTTAGAGATGCTCTTATAAGGCTACCTGTCACGCGAGTACATACTAGTTGGAGGTTTACTTTCAGGGATGCAACGGCCCAATCAACATTTGTACCCAAAATATACCATGGAAAAAATACAAAAAGAAACAGGAGGGGATATCAGATGAATGGTCTGTATATCTTGTTTTTTTTAATTAGATAGAAGAACTGCTCCGGTACTCTTTTTGAAAATTGTGCACATCTTCAAGCAATCCATAATTAAATATTTTTTACTCCCTCGGTCCCTGAAAAATAGATTTATAGATTTGTCCTAAGTTAAATTTTTTAAACTTTGATCAAATTTGTAGAATAAAGTATTAAAAGTTATGATATCAAACTAGTATCATTAGATTTATCTAAGAACATATTTTTACACTGTGCTCATTTTAAATCATAAATGTTGTTACATTTTTCTATAAAGTTCATCAAAATTAAAAAAATTTGATGAACATAAATTCTAAGAATAGTTTCTTTCAGGGACGGATGGAGTTATTATCTTCGACCTGGGTCATGTATTGGCCAGGCTGTCCGTCCGAACCCACACAAACCTTGGACCAAAGTCATCTCTCCTGGTCCCAGCACCAGTCCCTTTTGTTCCATCTGGGTGAAAACATTGCAGATATTTTCCAAACGTATTTGAGACCGAATCCGTTTAGAGGAGTTTAGATCAGTCCATATCCGCATCCGGATATTCAACATCCGATACTGTATCTGTATCTGAATACTTAAATTTTATATTTATGATGTAGATAATATGAATCATATCCTAATCGGCTTGGTTGATACTATCTGTAATCGAATCTGAATCCAGATAAAAATATAAAAACAAATGTAATGTCAGTGATATTCGTTCGTATTTGATTCGTTTTCATCCCTAGTTCCGTCCTAACTCCATCTCTTCGCATCTGCCAGTTTCGCTCTCCAATCTCCATGGACATCCTCATCGCATGGGCACAGGAGGAGTGGCGAGGACGACTGTAGAGTGCCGCTGCCGATTGCTTGCGAACAAGGAAACTGAAGGTGCGGGAACAAAATGGAGGACATCGATGATAGATGAATTTAGGGCATGTTTGGATAAGCTAGGACTAGTTACTAGTTAGCTAAAAATTAGCTCAAATTAGCTAAGGTTGATTAGCTAGTTGGCTAAAAGATTTAGCTAAAAAAATAGCTCACCTATTAGCCCTTTTGGATGCACTAAAGTGTAACACCCTAAAACTTGCATTTCTTGAAATAGATTAAAAGTGGTTTATATGTATTTCTGGTGGTCATTATCATATAGGAAATTAAATTTTTTTTCACAAAATAAAAAGAATCATAAGGTTAGAAACACTTTTGTTACATACATGTTGCTGCATAGTGTTATTGTTTGACTGGTTTTTTTTAAATTCAAACTAGATTTTCAAATGTGCTTTAAAAATGGTTGAGAGTTCAAGAAAATAAAATGAAAAAGAGTTTTCTTTGTCTCTCTCTTCTCCTTTCTGGCACGAAGGCCTTTTTCCCTCAGCCCAACTCGCCACTCACTCCCACACCTCCCTTTCCCGCGTGGACCTCGCCCCAGCCCGGCTCCTCGGCCCAACTGGCCGCTCGGCCTTGCTCCCCTTAGGCACGGACGCGTGCACCCTCCATCGATGGCAGGTGGACCCTGCCCGTCAACCTCACGCCCTGCCTTCCTTCTTCTTCCTCCTCCCTCCCTTCCTTTCTCGCGCAGCGGCGCTTTCCTTTTTGCCGAGCGCGATTGGAGCACGGGATTGTTTCCCTTCCTTCGCTGACGCGCCCCCAGGCTATAAGTAGTCGCGCCCCGCATTCCCACGGCCCCCATTCTGCCTCCATCCTGAGCACCAATAGGAGTTGAGCCCTCGAGCGCCACCGTCTCGAGCCGCAGCTTAGCAGAGCCGCCTCCGCCGCCGTTCCGCTATCGAGCCCCTCCGCTCCGTCTGATCGCCACTCGGGTTCTGCATCGTGGTAAGGGAGCTCCCATGTGCTCCAGCATACCTACTCCCCTCCCGTTGCCCGTCGAGATTGCTCGCCGGCTTGACTGAGTCGCCCCACCACGCAGACAGCTCTCTCTTATGCGAAAACGGGGACAACCGACCCCTCCATCATGTTCGCCATCACCTCCTCTCTCTCCCTGTACTTTTCGCGTCGTGAATCATGCTCCTTTGTGGCGGATTGAAACGCGCCGCCCAACTCCGGCCATGGCGCCACCGTCTCCTCGGTCTCCGGCAAACAGTCCCCCCCCCTTGTGGATCTAATCTAGACCGTCTGTTTCCGATCGGACGGATCCCCGCGCCCGATACCCCTTCGCTCTCCGTTTTTACAAATGAAACCCTAATGTTTTTAAAGATCAACCCGCGGTCCTCGGTTTGGTTTAAAAATCAAAATAATTTGTTTTCATTTGAAAAGGAGTTCAAACTTATTACAGTTTTAACACTGGATTTCTTTTAGTCATAAAATGCTCATTTTAACTCCATTTTGACTGATTCAAATTGCATTAGGTTCGTATCGACGTAATCAACGTGTTAGTAGGTTCATAGATCATGTTAGACAACTTTTAAAAATATTTATTTGTCTAGTCTCTTTTAGTCTCAAGTTTAATTTATGAATCTTGTTTAGAGCATATCTTCTTCGTTATAACTCTGATTTTCGTGATCCAAACGTCTATGTGTTCGTAGTAAGACATAGATTAGTTTTATAAACTTTTAATCTTGTTTTACTACTGTTGGTGTAATTTTCTAATATATATAGCCTTGTTTATTTGCATGTGATGCCTCGGTATGTTTGTATGTTGATGTGGTGATCGAGTATAGACGGTGAGCAGTACGTGGGTGACCAGGAAGACTTCTTTGTTGAGCAAGAGCAGCAGGAACAGTTTGATAAAGGTAAGTATTACATGGGATCCTTCTTGTCGTCCTATTCATAATGGTTTTTAATCAAGTCATATGCATGTGTCTAATCTTGTCACCATACGGCTTACCTAGATTTTGTTACCTTGAACCTTGAATCCTATGAGTATTTTGCATCTGGGTAGTAATTGCTAGTGCTCTAGTTAACTAAGCATGATCTTGAATATTGATTAATGACTATATGAAATGATAAAGTAAAACTTGCTTTTTAGCAACATGGATCTAGGAACCTATTTGTCAGCAAAAGCTGAGACATACAGTACAATCATGAGAGTTATATGACTTTGACTTTAGTTAAGTATGAGGGTTACTTTCTCGCATGTGATAGTTCATGAAAGTTCCCATTGTCGAGCTGGTTGCGGGGTATGTACCATCGAGAGGAGACCCCGTTTACCCCTTGCTCTTGGATCTGTAATGTCTATTCCTTGTCAGCGAGCCCCTTTGAAAGACTTCATAGTGTACCCTGCCCTCTCACCTCAGTAGTGTTTTGGGAGTTATAAACCCGGGCATATGGGTAACACGACTCATGGGTAAAGTTGTACAACCTCTGCAGAGTGTTAAAAACTGATATATCAACCGTGCTCACGGACACGAACGACCCGAAAAACTCACAGAAACTTTATTTTACTTGTTGGTTATTTTTATGAATCACTTTATCATGCTATTATGTTATTCGTTCAATTGCTTATATGATCATGTGGTTTAATTTGGGGGCTTAAGCATAATCTATGAATTGACACTTGTAAAGTTTTGTTACAAATTAAAAATACCTACCGCAGTAAACCATGTCAACCTTTTTGAGCCTCATGAACCCCATGTATATTTGTTGAGTACTAGAAGTACTTACGCTTGTTTAATTTTCATTATTGGATAAAAATCCCGGATGGGTACCAGATTATCAAGGTTATGAGGAGTATCCTGAGGACTACTAGGTTTGAAGTCAACCAGTTGACGTCCCTGTGCGATGGAGCTTCGCGAGAGTTATCTTTTATTTCCGTTGTTATGTAATAGACTTTAATTAGTTACTCATTCACTATGTAATAAACACTTGTAATAATACCTTTTTGATAATTTGTCAACTTATATGTGTGTGACTAATCTCTGGACACACATAAAGTTTATGCATCTTGTTTTGTCTTTAAAACTGAGTGTGACATAATTTAAACGAAAATCAGTTAGCTAGTAATTAGCTCATGGTATCAAATAGGCCTTTAGAGTGCAAACAAAGCTAGACATGGGCTAGGATGGGCCGAGCATAGACCCGACCTAGGAAATAATTACAAAAATATTTATTTAATTAAACTAGTATAATGTCCGTGCTAACGCAACGGTTTAATATAGAAAAATACTTTAAAAAACAACCAATTTGTTTTTTTGCAGAGTTTAACTTGTTACACAATAATATTTGAGCTATACATAATAGATGAATCATTTTTGCAGTTAAGAAGAGATTGTTACATTCTCCCTAGGAGACATACAGCAATATCATGATGAAAATCAAACTAAAAAGAGATTTACATGCCAAAGACAAGTTGAGAAAGAACTCCCTCTCTCTCTCGAGATCACTTTGTTGTTACAATCTTCTGTCTAAATCCAACTCTGTTAAGAAATCATTATTTGTATGTGCTTTTCATTTTCACAAGCTAAGTTACCACGTTTGATTCTACCAAAAAAAACAGAAATTATGTATGTGGGTGTACACATACTTGAGAAATTGAAGAAAGGGGCACATGCTAACGCAACGGTTTAATTTAGGGAAATGTTTTAAAAAACAACTAATTTATTTTTATAGAGTTTAACTTTTTACACAGTAGTATTTGAGCTTATAGATAATAGATGAATCATTCTTGCATTTAAGAAGACATACTCCAAAAATATCTCTGGTTCTGTCTCTTACCAAGGAGCTGCTACTATTAGAGTTGAAACTGTTTTTTTTAACCGTTCGACAAAACAATTTCTTTACGTAACTAAAAGAGTAAAAAGTCTATAATACTCTTTTTTTTTACTTTTCACAATAAGGTCAGTATATTGCACGTGCTAACGCTACGAACCATATTAAGTAACATTTTTTAATATACACACAAATACTAATTATGAAAGAAAAATATGTGATATCGACTTTCGTAGATTCAAACAGCCCACATCTCTAAGTGTATCACCATCTTTTTGAAAAATCTACAGTAACAAATCATGATGTAAATCAAACTAAAGGAGATTTACATGACAAAGACAAGCTGAGAAAGAACTCCCTGTTTGGTTAAAGAGGGATGGAACAAACCCGTTTCTATTTGGATTAGAGAATAAAAACGGGATCTGCTACAGGTAGGACCCAATTGCTAGTTTTTTTTTTCATTTTCTTTCTTCTCCTTATCCTTTATTTTTTTTTATTTTTTCTCTCCTTATCCGTTCTTCTCCGACCGTCTGGCCTCACGCACGGGACGGGAGCACGACGCCTCGCGTCTCCGCCGGCGCCTCCTTCCTGCGAGTGGCTGCGTTGAAGTGGGGGCGGTCCTGCCGGCGGCCAGCAGGGCTGAGGCTCGACGGCGTGCCTCCAGAGCTCGCTCGCATCGGCGGTGACCGGGGGCTCTAGCGTCGCGAGCTCGCTTGTGTGGCCGGATCTTGGCGGCCGGAGCTAGGCCTGGTACCCAAGCCAGCAGAAACCGGCGATAGGGTCGGTCCCGACCATGTCCTCGTCCCCGCCCACCGGCGCGCCGCCGGAGCCGCCCCAATCCCCGACCCCGACCCCGACCCCGGAGTTCTAGTGCTACGATTGCGAGGCCACGTTCTCGTTGCCCGCCGAACCAGACGCGTCGTCCTCGGCCCGGCCCCTCTGCCATCGCAACTTCATCGGGGAGGGACCTGGCACCCCATCTCCGCCTCTGCCTCCTCCTCCGCCGCCCCAACCGCTGCTCTTCTTTGGCTCCTCCTCGAGCGGGCACCGGCTGGCCTCTAGTGGTTGTGGAGGCCGTGGGCATACCAGCCCCGCGCGAGATCGCTTCGCCCGCTCGGCCGTCACATCGGCCGCCGCAGCTACCCGGCTCCGAAAAAGGTGCAATGTTTTTAAGCGACCTTTTAGTTTTCAACTATAGAGGAGATAGAATTGATGTAAGGGCGTCCACAATGACCACGTCTGAAAACCATAAAAAAAAGGAATGTCAGACGCGGAGCAGAACTGGAAAGACATGCCAGACTAGCGATTTCGGCCTCGCTATGGCTGATTGGCTGTGCTCTGCTTCCTTTTTGGCCAATAGAATTTAGCCCCTGCTAGCAATTTTATCCGCGTTGGTGACGCTCTAAGATGTGTACAATTTTTAAAAGGAGTACCGAAACAATTCTCTTTAGACAAATTCAGCATTACAATGCTATTAGTATATGAAGTATGAACATTCAACACTTCTCCCTCCATCTCACAAATAAGGTCGTTATATGTGATACGTCAATCCCACAAATTTAACTTTGACTAGATTTATAAAAATATATGCAACTAAGATGTATGCTAACGATTTATAAAAATATATGCAACTAAGAAACAATAGAATTTAGCTCCTGCTAATGATTTTATCCCCGTTGGAGACACCGTACCCTAAGATGTATGCAATTTTTAAAAGGAGGAGTACCGAAGTAGTATCTTCAGACAAATTCAGCCTTATAGTGCTATTAGTATATGAACATTCAACATTTATCCCTCCATCTCACAAATAAGGTCATTATGTGATACATCAATCCCACAAATAAGGTCGTTACATGATACGTGCTTAATTTTAACTAAATTTATAAAAATATGTGCAACATTTATATGTCTAAATAAGTTTGTTATGAAAATATATGCATTAATGTTACTAATTATATATTATAAAAATATTAATAATTTTATATATTTAGTTAAAATTAAAAATAATTGATTTCTCAAGAAAGAATAATAACTTTTTATGTAGGGACAAGGGAGTACACATCTTTGGCTCTTTCCCCTGTCATAGTATGAGGAATAATGACACATTCGGGGCAGCAAGGAACGCGAACAGGTTTAGGCCCCCGTTTGGCAGGGCTTAAAACGGCTACAACTTCTTTAATGCATTCATTATTTATGAACTGTTTACTTGAACCGTTTTTATTTCTCTTCTCTCCTCCGCTCATAGAATCACTGAAATCGATTTCTCCTGCTTCCACTAGCTCTGTGAGAGGAAGAAAAATGAGAGATAAAAACAACTCATGTATACGTCAGAAAAACTAGAGTCGTTTGGAGCCCTACTAATTAAACGGGACCTAATTAGATCGTATAGTAGAACACCGAATGCAGTTCAAGCGTCACCGTACTTTTTTAAATATGAATTATAGGGTCGAGCCCAGTCTTTTAACCATAGGAAAAAGACAAAGTAAAGTTTATAGCATAGCAAATGGGTATGGCTTTTGTTACCGTACTTCGGAATGAATATGGATCGTCCATTTATTCCGATCCAACGGTCACGATCATCTAGGAGGTAATAGTATTTATTGAATTTTTATTTTATAAAAATAGGTTGCCGCCGTCGGCGAAGGAGCAGCCTTTCAACGACGTTAGCGGGGCAGTTCGTGGCGGCAGAGCCTCCCTTGAGCTACGTCGTCCAGGCGGCAGCGCGTACGGAGCGTCGAGTGGTGGCGTCAAGACGACGTACGACGCGTCCAGCAGCGGGGGCGTCCGGCGGCGGAGCCTACGGATGGCTGCGGCGGCGTCGTCGTGGTCCGGTGGTGCCGAGCGGGGCAGTTCGTGGCGGCGGAGCCTCCCTCGAGCTGCGTCGTCCAGACGGCAGCGCGTACGGAGCGTCGAGTGGCGGCGTCAAGGCGACCAGCAGCAGGGGCGTCCGACAGCGGAGCCTCCGGTTGGCTGTGGCAGCGTCGCCGTGGTCCGGCGGTGCCGAGCGGGGCAGTTCGTGGCGGCGGTGCCTCCCTCAGGCCGCGTCGTCCAGGCGGCAGCGCGTATGGAGCGTCGAGTGGCGGCGTCAAAGCGACGTACGACGCGTCCAGCAGCGGGGGCGTCCGGCGGCGGTGCCTCCCTCGGGCTGCGTCGTCCAGGCAGCAGCGCGTAGGGAGCGTCGAGTGACGGCGTCAAAACGACGTACGACACGTCCAGCAGCGGGAGCGTCCGGCGGCGGAGCCTCCAGATGGCTGCGACGGCGTCATTACCGGCCACATGATGTTTTAGTTTTTGGTTTTTTATTTATTAATTTATTTAGTAAATTATTAAATTTAGAAAAATAACGGTTCAGATTTAATTTAAGATATTACCTCTGGAGATAACCGGAGTACCTGAGCATTCACGGGTATACCATCTGAACCGATAAAGTACCGAAGCCAAAAGAATCCAAAGAGAAGAGATTACATCAGACTTAACAGCTTTAACAGAACATTGAGTATTCATCAGACTATTCACCCGGGACTCCATCAGACGTCCTGCAGATGTCAACTGAAGCCTGCTGCTTCTCCCCAGCTGTTCCACATGTTTCCATAGACTGCTTCAAACTCTGAAGCCACATCACTTGAGCAGTAGCCTCCTTGAACTTGAGCCATGCAACTTTCGTATGCAGCAGCAACTCCCTCTTCTCCTGCGGGCACAAGATACCCTACCTCTGTACTAGGAGCGTCACCGTACCAAGCTTGACGTTGGATATGGAATCCTACGTCGGAACTACTAGTAAGCTTCTTATCCTGGCGCCGGCGTCGTCGCTCGTCAGAAAGCTGCTTGGCGAACTTGGCGAGCTGTTCGGCGTTGGTGCCTGCACCGGGCACCTCCACGGTCCGGCCGGTCTCGAGGTCCACGCGGGAGACGTTCATGTCCAGCAGCTTATTCCCGATCCTCACCAGCTTATCCATGTTCTCCTTGGAGGTGTCGTCGATGGAGCCCGCGCTGCCCGTCAGCTGATCGTACTGAATGCGGAGGTAGTTTTCGCTGGAGCGGAGAGCCCTGAAGAGGACGCAGAGGTGGATGTCGACCATGTCGGCGCTGGCGGAGTTGAACATGTCGATGATCGGAGCCGTGCCGTTCTTGAAGAGCCAGCTGAAGATGCCCCACTTGGCGGCGGCCTTGGCGCAGTACCTGCGGTTCCGGTTCGACCCGCAGCCGAGGGAGATCACCATGAACTTGCCGTAGTCCGCTGGCTTCACCGGGAAGAAGTCGTCGTTCTCGAGGATGATGTCCTTAGACACCTGGTTCATCGCGCACAGAGTCTGCACGTACGCAGAGGTTAATGTGAGGCTGTGTGAACTATGGCATGTGGGGAAGAGTGAATGTGCATGCGTTGCTGCGTGGCGCTAGCTTACGGGGTTGTTCGCAGCGACCCCACCATCCACGAGATTGAAGGCCTTCCTACCGCCATTCTCGTCCGTCGTCTCGAAGTAGTGCGGCGGGAAGAAGGTAGGCGCGGCCGAGGTGCTCATCGATATGTCTGACAGAAGCGCATTTTTCCACGGCCGGTGCTTCAACTGATCATACAGGTTACCGTCCTTAAACCTTAAACTTTAGTAGCTAAACTTAGATGATTTTAGGTCCTAAACTACCAAACACCTCCCTAAACTTTAGTTGATGTACTAAACTTTAGGAAGCATTAAACTTTAGGGGTAAACCAAACATGCCCTTAATCAAAAAACGTGCTTAGGCGCACAGAATTCACGAAAACTAAGGAAATACACACACAAAAAAAATCCTTTTGATCGAGAGGCAGAGCTTGACCAAGTTCATCTAACTAATCAGTATTGTCTTAAACAACAGCGAACAAAACCAAATTTACTGTTTATATTACTAGAAAATTGCATTGGCCCGGGAAAGGGAGGGACAGACCACCTCAAAACCGAGAATGTAAACAGAATTCGACTCAATCTCGTATGGCTCGTTCTTGAGCCCAAAAAGACTGGATGACGTTTTCTATATTCTTATGCTTTCGTTCAGCGATACTTTTGATGAGGCGAGGATATGCCCAGTGGGAAGTCATGAGGCTAGCATCCCTAAATGACGTAGTGGGGCCTCCTAAGATCGAGGCTAACTTTTTCAAGCAATGGAGTAACTGGTAGGCGATCTTAGATCATCTCCAACACTCTATCAGGGTCTCTAATTGGAACCCTCAAAATTAAATATGTAGTCCAAAGCTAAAAAAATCAACTAAAAGAATGTCTCTATTAGGGACCCCAAATTTAAAGGACCCTCAAATCCCCTCTCACACCTCATTCCATGAGCCCTAATTGTAGCCCTCAAATTTTTATTTCGTCAATTTTAGTTGTGAGTCTTCATGTTCAGCATGTCATTTTCTATATAAATGAATTTGAAGGCTCTGTTTTGAGAGCTACTCGATGTTGGAGTGTCGCATAGAAAACAGGACACTCAAAAGTAGAGCTCTCAAATCAAAAGTAGAAATCGTGATTTGAGTGCTTCTAATGAAGATGCTCTTAGCCTTGACCAGCTCTGTTCCAGATCCTTTCGACAAGCAATTATTAGCTACTACCTACTACTAATGATGGAGCGAAATAAATAAGCCGATGATGACTTTATTATCATATATAAGTATATAAACTATAAGTTGTTGTCTGTCGTGATTAGACTAAAGTAATACTAGCAGTTGGCTGTGAAGGGTAAAATATAGCACATCAGCACCCTGTCTCCGGTTTTTCTTCCAACTTTTAGCTACATAGACTAGAGGGACAGAACAACAACCCAAATGCACACTAAAGTAGCAGTCATGGATACTGATAACAATGTCGGCCTACTTAATTAATTGGTTAAGTAGGACCATATTCAGGAATATATGCAAACACCGCCAAACAAACTGCAAAAGAAATTATTCATGAAAGAGGCCGATAACGAAATTTACTGGTATCGAAGTTTGTCACTTTTACCCTGACTCCTGAGCATTACTGATCCAACACAAAAATGAACGATTTACCTAGTACTACCAGGGAACGTCCCTTCAGGTTTACTGTTTAATAACAACGACATGCACATGTGACATGTTCTTGAAATAGAAACAGACTTCATACGAAGTGTTTCCAGTTCACTACTCATATTACTGTTTTATCTTAAAAACAACTTCAATTCTTTAGGGGCCTTCATATCAGCTATACAGTTCTTACTACTGTAGATATTTAAAGAGAACCTTCTCGTTCATTTCTTGTTAAACAGTGAAATGATGTATCATTGTACTAGTATCTCTTTACTTCTGAAGCTGCTTGCTAGCTTGTTTGAAACTGTGAACAGCATAATAGTGTACTACTGCTAAGAGGAACCCAGCGTTGGTTCGAAATGAACCTCGCTAGTGTGTCCACGCTAAAAACGATTTTCTTATCAAGATTTGAATTTGATACCTCGCTCAAGCGAAGTAAAAGACGTACGACAATGCAAAAGCCATCACATCAGTCCTACCGAGAGTACCGTTCTCTAACCTCCAGACACTCAATGATCGAGGGACCTGTTTCGATCAGTAGTACTTGATGATGACTTACCTCAAAGCTGGAGAAAATCGTCGGTTGCAGGTACGCAATGTCGAAGGTCGGAATGACAACATTGGTCAGCGTGCTGTCCAGCCTCGTATTACCAAGGAACCGTTGGAGCTGCCCATGGAGGTACTTGCCGTCGTACTTGGGCCCACACACCATCCTTAGCTTGCTGGCGAGCTTGGAGCCCATACTGTTCCTGCAAAACTCATGGCGAGATCACCCGTCCATGCATCCTTCTGTTGTAGTGGACAAATGTTCGTTCTGAAGTGTAAGAAGTCTAGCAGTGTCTTTACTTCTGTCGGAAGATTTTGGGTGAGTGCTGAATGTAGAACCGCGCCAGGTCCTTGGCAGCGAAGAGTGGTCGTTCGTTGGCGTCCGGGGCTGTGAGCATCGCCGTCAAGAGACCGCCGGTGCTCGTGCCAGCGACGACGTCGAAGTAGTCTGCAATACGAGCATCTGGCCCGTCCAGTTCCTACACACAGGCTAGGCACAACAGTGAGTGGACTCAAACGAGACATCATCAACATGCATGATGCATGAAACACTAGATGAACTCATATCTTGGTTACTTGGAGCTTGGCTTCTAGGAAGGCGATGATGGTGGCCGGGATGATCCCTCTGATGCCGCCACCGTCGATGCTCAGTACGGTGACCAGCTTGAGATTGTCTGGAAGCGTCCTCAGTGCACCTTCTGCAAGACTAGTACTTGACATGTCTGATTTGATTTTTTGGTCGCACAAAGAAAGCTACTCAGGTGAGTTATGGGAAGAGACAGGGGAGGAAAAGGTACCGTGAAGGTACTTATGAGAAGAGCTTGTATGCACTTTGAGTATATGAGTTATGAGAAGAGACACGGGGAGAAAGGTTCCATGAAGGTAGTACTAGGAAGCAGCCATATTAATTAAGGTTTTTACAGTTATTATTATTACACCCCATAGCTAAATCATCAAATCTTTTCAAATGCCCTTAGTTAGATAGTAAAATAATCAGAGCGGGCGCAAAGAACCACCAATTGGATAGCAATCCAATATGGAACCACCATTTCGTCACCAAGGGGGCCACCAATTGATTGCACCAGTAGTCTAGTACAATATGCAACCACCAATTGATTGCACCTCGACCAGGCCAGTACAATATATATGGACCAAACTGAACCACCAATGCAATGACACATCAATCCAAGATGCGACCATCAAGACCACTTCATTTTGCATGTGTTAACAGTTATAGTAAACACTAATTGCATGAGGGATGAGGCTGGCCTGATGAGATTGATACTGGATAGCAAACCACCATATATAGACAAGACATTGTAATGTGAACCAATCACACAAAGTTGGTCACGTACATACAGTGAAGCTAGATGAAAAATAACAATTAGTACGCAATGTGTTTAGTCATCTACAACATTTAATATGTGTTAATATATATAATACGTGCGGTGGTTCATTTAGCATTTAGCATTACAATGTTTGGGACCATTGGGGTTTATAATATCCAAGGTTGTTCCACAAAACATTATATCATATGGGGGAGGTGTACCTGGACACGAGCAACAAACGTAACTACACTATCCGAATCACAAATTACCTTTGAGTGTCGAAAATCGCCAAGAAAATGGCTATACTGAGAAAAATAAGATCCTTGGCTATAAAACATCAAACAAATTCCGTCAATGATAAAGATAAAGGAATTTGTTTTTCTTGCCGATTATGGTACTCAAGGTTGATATTGAAGCTAGCTACCAAGGAAACTAGGACCACAACTAATTTGCTAAAGCATAGCTTCCTTGAGGGCCAGCAAACTCGAAGGAAATATTCTTAACTGTGAATAAAATTAGTTTTCTTGAGGACTGGTGTAACATCCAGGAAAATATAGAGCAAGAGCAAAACAACATAAATCAATGAAAAAGCCCCTTTTATGCTCCTGCTAGAAATAGACTTGTGACCTATAGCTTCAGTCATTACCCCACCCAGATGCTATAATGCTATATTATATCCTTTATTACTAAGATTATATCGTATTTGTGAGTACGAATTGATACACTAATTAGATTTCCTTTGGAACATAGAAATTTCGCAAGAATTATATGTGAATTTTATAGGATTAGTTTATTTTCACGAAAAAAACAGGAAACAGAAAAATTTTCTACAATCCAAAGTGGTCTTAAGTTAAATTATAGGCCCATTAGGTGGCAAAGGCACAAGAAAGGCCCCAAACTTTTTGACTTGCCCTCAGTTTTCAGCATTGCAGCCCATCAAGACTTTATATTCCATAGCCCCAATTCAACAATTCCCGTCACATGCCTGAGGAGGAAACGTTCATTTCCGACCATGCTAGGCCTGTTCATCTTATCCCAAACGCGAACATCATCACGGTAAGGAAAGGACGGCAGGTCGTCAGCCATATACCGGGCCCAGGGCGAGTTGTCCTACTCTGTTCTCTTCCTTCGCTACTTCATCAATGATTCAGTTCATCCATGTTGTCGTGTGCACCCTTTGATGAATCAATCGTCATGTAGCCAATGTTGTTGTGCATGCAGGACATCCATCAGTTGTCACAACCCAAGCACAGTGGTTGCATTTGCGTACACAACTGTCGGCAAGGTAACAAGTAATTTATTTTCATTAATCCTATTAAATTATTCATACAAACTACCTTTTTTGTTGTTTATTAGTGTATGATTCGCATCTCTCTCAATATAGTCTGGTATAATATTTTTATCTCACAACAAAATAGTTAAAGTCGGTTTATCAGTCGTAGAAACGATCATGGTTCACTATTTGTTGTTGTAATATGATCTGAATTCTAACATGAGCCTTATGGAATGTTTGGAGAAAAAAGCCAAAGCCAACTTATCAGTCGTATAAACTATCATTCATGGTACAATGTTTGTTGTTGTAGTGTGATCTAAATTCTAACATGAGCCTTATGAAACATTTGGAGAGCTCGAGGTTTGGGTAAGTGGATTTATTTTTGTATTGAAGTGTAGTTCGTCCGCCTATATATACATCTTGTAAGCTGCATATAGGAAGGAAAGACGACTCATTGTATTTCTTGAGTTTTGTAAACTCTTTTCGTATAGTGAAGATTGCTAGTTGGTATATTATTTTTTCTCGCAAGAGTTTTTCATGTATAAAAAATGTGTCTCATGTTCGATCTTATTTGCATTATTTGCTAACCGTTCTCTTCAATATACGTGTGTAACAACTGGTCTTGATGTTTGTGTTCATTCAACCTATGTCTTATGAATCTAGTTACCAACAAAATTAACCCAAATTAGAAAGTTGCTATGCATAGATTTTTTGTTGAAAAGAGTCAACAATTTCCTCCAATAATTGGACAGGGCTTTGAAGACTGCAGTTGATAAACAGACACATGGTCATTAAAGATTTCACTTGAATAAACATAAAAAACAATGATGTTCTTCAAGTAAAATAATGGAAGTAAGACTCAAGTTGAATAACTATAATTATTGACATTATATCGTTGTTATGTAATACTCCCTCCATCATAAAAGAAGATTTTATTGGTTTGGTCGAAATAGTTAGCACTTTGCTAACTTTCCTATATTTTGTTTATGGTTAATGAAGTGTTAGAAAGCAATGCTCCCCAATTTTAGTTTAAAAACTATGATAATTTGACCAAGTTCATATAGAGAAAAATATGATCATTTATGACAATTATACTATAAAATTGTATTACATGACAAATTGAATATACTAATTTGATATTATAAATATCAATTTATTTTCTTATAAATTTGATCAAATTTATAACGGTTTAATTTTGACTAAATATAAGGTCCTTTTTAGCGAATGGCGTACATTATGACATATGTTATTTTATAATTCTACTTTTGTACCTTGCTAGGTCATATTTTAAAGTTTGGCATATGACCTTGGTTGCCGAGACGGTCCTCTTAAATTAATCCACACCATATTTTTGCCGGAGAAGTCCAGTCTTAGTGGAGATTGTCATGTCATATATAACAAAATAAAGCTTGGATAAAACATTTATTTTTAATATAAAATTCATTATGATTTTATAGATATTTAATTTTATGACTTGTTGATAATCATACCAAGAGAGTTTCACTCCCATATATAAAACTCAATTCTTTTCTCTTCGTTAAAACATTGCTATATCATCAAAAATACATGCATAGCAGTCTATTAAATACAAATAAAATTTTCACTCAGACTAGCCTAAGTATCTTATTGTTTTTTTTTAAAAAAGGAGCAGAGAGAACTAATACACAGAACATGAATCATCCATAAAAAAAACTCCAAATTTAACTCTTTATATATGTCACAAACTCGTAACTTATCTTTTGACTTCTTCGCATTTTCTCAAGTGGACAACTCTCATGTGTTTTAGTTTGTCAAGCTATCATGCTACCACTTCAAACTAAGAATGGATAATACATGAGTAGCTTTCCGTATATAGATCAGGATGTAATCACGTGGGTCAATATTTGTATAGTAATAGGATTAGTCCACATTCCATAATCAATAGCGTGAAAGTGCGCGCTAACAGTGTAGATGACACTACTAGGAGAGGCCACCAGGAACCCCCCGTCGCAAATCGCGTATGTTTTCGTGTAAAATTCGCGAACACGCTCTGGCCGGGATTCGAACCTAAGACCTCACCTTGTAAGGTACCTCCTCTACCACTCCACTCATGACTCACTTGTGTCTAGATTCGTTAGTCCTCCCTCATATTCTATACTAAACTGAGTGTAAATTGATTGTTTAAGCCACTAAACGAATTTAAATGAAAAGGTTGTGAACTACAAAGTTTCATAACTTTTCGAGATCTACAACTTTCATGTAGCAAGTTTTTTCATCCGAGGTCGTTTACAAAAATTTGGATTTCAAATTTGACACATTCAAACCTATGTTTCGATGACAAGATGATTTCAAATGAAAAAGTTTTGAACTACAAAGTTTCATAACTTTTCGAGATCTACAACTTTTATGTACAAAGTTTTTCCATCCGAGGTCGTTTACAAAAATCAAAAAATTAACTGTACAGGTATATCAGTGTCGGTTCCAGCCACGAACCGGCACTGAAGCTCATCATCACTGCCGGTTCGTGGCTGGAACCCTTCAGTGCTGGTTCGTGGCCGGAACCGACACTAATATACCTGTAGAGTTGACTTTTTTTATTTTTGTAAACGACCTCGGATGAAAAAACTTTCTACATGAAAGTTGTAGATATCGAAAAGTTATGAAACTTTGTAGTTCACAACTTTTTCATTTGAAATCGTTTAGTGACAGAAAAATACGTTCAAATGTGTCAAATTTGAAATTCAAATGTTTGTAAACGACCTCGGATGGAAAAACTTTCTACATGAAAGTTGTAGATCTCGAAAAGTTATGAAACTTTGTAGTTCACAACTTTTTCATTTGAGTTCGTTTAGTGGCTCAAACAGTCAATTTATAAATCTGATTTTTTAAATTACGAGGCAGCGAAGATTCATCACTGCCGGTTTTGCCAGACCCGGCAGTGATGGGCCGGCAGTAATATGCAAATCTGTAGTAGTGTGATGACGAAAATTTTATATAGCCTCACACTAAAAACACCTAGTGGTGACTGGTTGCTTCATTCCATGGACTCTGTTTAAACATACGTATACCAGATTAGGTTAGAATGTCATATCCATATCTGAAACTTACAAATGTCAACACTCAGTTAGGCGCGTTAACGATGTAGGTGTTGAGATTTCTTGTGGGGAAAGACTACGAACTATGAAACGTGTGATCTCGTCTACTCTCTAGGTATCAAAATAAGTGTTAATCTCGCTTTCTGATAAGTGTTTCCATACAGTTTAGTATTGAACTGAACAAACACATATTTGAAAAAAGATAAGTGCAGCTGTGTGCATGCATTATTTAGCATTTAAGACGTGAGAGCATCTCCTACAGTTTTGATAAAATTTACTTGACAAATATCGTGATTTGACAACTTACTAAAATATATGTCAAGTGAAAAAAATGGACTCTCTTCGACAGTTTAACATAATTGTTTAGCAAATCTTTGACAAACTTGCACCAAGAACCTTAAAAGAGAAACAAAATTAGTTTTATGCCTTTCCACCTCTAACAATTTGTATCAGAAATTCTGAGAGTGAAACAAAATTAATTTGTGTCATTCCACCTCTACGTATGCCGGCGATACGTGTTGGTTTGCAAGTGCGCATATATATGCGTGGAGGGGGAAGATTTCCCAAGTCACTAAAATTTACCAAGTTGGATGTCAAACCGTTGGAGGGTTGATTTTTTTAGTTTTGCTAGAAAAATAAAAGCAAAACTAAAGGATAGCAAGTAGGTTTGGCAAACCGTTGGAGTTCCACAAGTAAAACCCGTTCGCTTATTGATAATAATTGATCATGCATGGCGAACTAGCTAGATATAATATAATGCTATACGTGACAACAAATAAAAGCCAGGAAATGGATGGAATACACATGCCAGACCATGAAAACTTAAGCAGCTCCATAATGTTCAAACCATGTATGATTGGTAGTTGAAGTGTTCTTCCTTTTCTTTTCAGCAGTATGCTACTTTGAAAGCTTCTCACGTCGTCGTCGCTCGTCAGAGAGCTGTTTCGCAAACTTGGCGAGCTGCTCGCCGTTTGTGCCCGCGCCGGGAACGTCCACGTTCATGCCGGTCTCGAGGTCCACCCGGGAGACGTTCTGGCTGAGAAGGTCCTTCCCAATCTGCACCAGCTTATCCAAGTTCTCCTTGGAGGTGTCGTCAATGGAGCCCGCGCTGCCCGTCAGCTGATCATACTGAATGCGCAGGTAGTTTTCGCTGGAGCGCAGGGCCCTGAAGAGGACGCAGAGGTGGATGTCGACCATGTCGGCGCTGGCGGAGTTGAACATGTCGATGATGGGCACCGTGCCATCCTTGATGAGCCAGCTGAAAATGCCCCACTTGGCGGCGGCCCTGGAGCTGTACCTGCGGTTCCGGTTCGACCCGCAGCCGACGGAGATCACCATGAACTTGCCGTAGTCCACCGGCTTCACCGGGAAGAAGTCGTCGTCGCCGAGGATGATATCCTGAGACACCTGGCTCATCGCGCACAGTGTCTGCGAACGACACGATCGTCAGTGAAGGCACTGGCATGAACTGCTTGCCCGCGCACGCAAGGCACGGTGGTCGGTGGGTGCTTACGGGATTGTTGGCGGCGAGGCCTCCGTCGACGAGGTTGAAGGCCCTGGTCTTGCCGTCCTCGTCTTTCGTCTCGAAGTAGTGCGCCGGGAAGAAGGTCGGCGCGGCGGAGGTGCTGATCGAGATGTCCGCCAAGAGCGCATTCTTCGACGGCCGGTGCTTCAGCTGATCAAAACCAACGAACCACCAGGGCAGGCAGCACGCATGCGTGCAACGAGTTGATTAAGAAATCACCAAAAGGATTATTCGTTGACATTGTGACTAGATGATATAAGCATCATCATTAGCAGTAGTTAATGTCTTAATGATGGTGTTCTAATCATATAATAAGGAACCACAACCAGAATTTTAGACTTCTTCTAGTGATGTAGGCTTCTCCTAATATTTTAGGATTCAAAATTTAGTATAAACTTTTAGTGCCAAACGTCTTTTAGTGAAGATTTTCATGTATTATGGCTAGTTCGGATACACAAAAGGTTTGCACATCTTTATAAGATCAAAAAAAAGTGAAGATTACAACAACGTGTCGTGCATGGATGGCACACTATAGGAGCATGTTCGCTTAACTTATCAGTCATGGTACAAGCCATGATATGATACAGTATTCATCTCACAATAAAACAGTCAAAAACAATATAAATCGGCTCATCAGATGCAGAAATCATCTATCAAACAGGTTCTAGGGGAATAGTGTTATACAATCTACTTTGTCCTTCATAGCAGAAGGAGATCATGAACTATCACTCGGTAATCATGCTACCTAGCCATCACCCGTGATTAGACGCGCTTCCTTATGTGGCGCCTCCGTCACTCTCTCTATGGGTCTGAGAAGAGCTGTCGCATGGTGGACAAAGTTTGGCAGTGAACAAAGTTGGTGATCGTGGCTGGATCATACAAAGTATCTTATTATAAGATATACAAAAAATACTAGGTAATGTCTTTGGTTCACCCCAAGTTTAAGCTACAAAGACCGGAGAGACACGACAATATAGCAGACAGTGATGCATATGCGAAGCAATTTCGCATGAATGGGCAACCGGGGGTCGTGGGGCATGCTTAGCTTAGTACAATATTTATCATACTGATGACTTGCTTCGACTATTCTGCTATATATAACGTTGGCTTGACACAGACTTGTCACATTATGGAAGAGTTTTATTGGTCAGAAAAGATATATGTGCGACCATCTAGTATAGTAGTATGATTCTTTTTTTTTTTGAAACAACAGGCCTTTATATATATATATATATATATATATATATATATATATATATATATATATATATATATATATATATATAACATGGTTTGGTAGGGATCCTTGTATATTTCTAAAGACAAACGATTCACGTTTGGTACTGGTGATTGAATGCACTATTTCTGTTTACATACAGTAGAGTGGCAAGTGACAATGTAGTAGATGATCACTTCTTGACTAACTTGGTGCTAAATAATTGAGTCATGAGTCAACAACACACCACCGGAGGCTAGGACCCGTTCGTTGGTTACCTCAAAGCTCGAGAAAATCGTGGGCTGCAGGAACGCGATGTCGAAGGTTGGGATGACCACATTTGTTAGCGCCTTGTCTAACCTCAGGTCACCGAGGTACTGACGAAGCAGGCCATGGAGGTACTTGCCGTCGTACTTTGGTCCCCTTACCATCCTCAGCGTGCCGGCGATCTTGGACAGGACCCAGTTCCTGCAAAACTCACGGCAAACCCTACGTCAACGAACTCACTCGCCGGCCAGCATCTCTGTCGCAACAGTAGTACGTGGTGCGCGGTGCTATTACTTACTGCAGATCAAATAATATTTTGTGGCTGATAAACCGTTTGATGATGTTTTTGTTGTTTTATTTTGAGAGAAAAACATTAATTCATGACCGATAAACCGCCTGACCAAGGCAAATATTACATCTTTAATTTCTGACTACTACTATGAAATTTTTTGTCATGCAGCATGTATTATTACTTTTGTGGGAAGATTTTGGGCGAGTGGTCGATGTAGAACTGCGCCAAATCCTTGGCGTCGAAGAGCGGCCGTCCGTTCTGGCCAGGGGCTGTGAGCATCGCCGTCAGGAGACCACCGGTGCTCGTGCCGGCGACAACGTCGAAGTAGTCGGCGATCCTAGCATCCGGTCCATCCAGTTCCTGCATATATGCACACGGACGACATCATATAACCTGCTGATAATCAGGCAGCCTATACCACCCTAGCCTGCTGCTACATAAAGCAACAATTAATGAACTGCGTACGCGTACACATGGACGTATATATATCAGTGAACGCTACGTATGAAATTGCTAGCTAGCTAGATGAGCAGCAGGAACTTGTCGCTTACTTGGAGCTTCTCTTCGAGGAAAGCCAGGATGGTGGCGGGGATGATTCCTCTGACGCCGCCACCATCGATGCTCAGAACGGTGATGAGCTTGACCTTTTCGGGGTTAGTCTCGTGTGCACCTTGTGCAGAGCTAGCGCTTGCCATATTTTGAGGTTTCGATGACACAAAGCAAGCTATATATAATATGAGATTGTGTGAGTTATAAGAAGGAACACAATGCAATGTCTTCAAGCTAGCTATAGCTAGCTAGTAGTACTAAGAAGCGCAGAGACCATGCATATATTAAGCAGGTATATAAGGTTGTCTTATATAAAGACATGCAGGCAGGCTGGCCTGGATTAACTCAAGGATCGAACAAGCAACAGTTTTTTATTTATGTATTTTTTTTTTATAAGAAGAAGCAACAATGTTGCCTCCGCTGCAGGGTTATACGTACAGGGTCAAAGTAATGCCAAAAGCCAACTAATCTGATTAGATTAGACTACTCCTCGAGATAAGCCATCTGTTCCTTTCAACAGCATGTAGTAAGGAGAAGAAATCAGTGCCAGGCTGCCAGGCATGCATGCATCTTCAACGCGGTAAAAATACTGTACCTGAAACTGTATTAAAGACTAACTCATTAATTAGAGAGAGAGAGAGAGAGAGAGAGATAAAAAGGGACATCTCAGCGAGCGCTAATAGACACCTATAGCTTGCTTAACACAGTTGTCAGATGCTATGGTTAATTAAAAGGTCAACAAATTATTTCTACCACTTCCTTCAAATAAAAAACTCACCAAATTTGAGGTACACCAGCCACAATAATTTTGACTCAACGGTAACAAACTTATTAGTTACATCGTAGTCGTAGCCAATCTCTTGTTTGTCCAAGAGCATGTCTCTTTTGCAAAGATACTTGATCTTTGCTCGATCTCTATATAATAAATTAATAACTGAAATAAAACATATGTAATTGTGTACAGTACCTAGGAAATATAAATCGCACAAGTCATCCACGTTTGCACTAAACCCTCCCAATTTTATTCATCATCCCTTCTACTACAAGTTGTCATCTAGGCATCCACACCAATCGTTCTCCAATTCAAGGCACACGTGGGAGTAAATCAATCCAATAGGGCAACCATAATTATATTCTATTTCATCCTAAAACACAAAGTGCATGTCGAAACATTTATAATTTATCTCATATTATTTAGTTTTTGTTAGCTAGCTGATGTACCTAACTAATAATGGACTAACCACTAGCTGTGGATTGGTCAATTTTTTCCCCAAATGTTAGCCCTCATGTATATTACTCCATTCGTTCCAAATTATAAGTCACTTTGACTTTTTTTTACATCTACTTTGCTAAGTATTAGATATAATAATATATCTAGATACATATTAAAATCGATGGATAAAAAAGTCAAAGCGACATACAGTAGCTATTAATATTTTTCAGTCATATGTTTGGATATTTCCCAACAGTGGAAGGTGCCCACGGAATCAAATATAGGGTGTAACCAGATTGAATATGGATGGATACTACTGATCTCATATTTGTTTTCATATTTTCCCTTGGATTCGGAGTAGAACATGGATAGCTATTGAATACTGATGTCAATGCAGATGGTCTCGGTAACAAATATGAATAAATGTGGACTGAATATGGAATGAGTCGAATCCGGAGAATCTCGGTCAGGAATATTTCATTCGGTGAGTATAAGCAACATGTATATATGAAACATGTATTCATTTTTTTCTGTCAAATATTAGTTGAATATATCCGATTTGATTGCTGGATATTCTGTCCATTGCATATTGGTAATCTTGTATTTATATTTGATATACGACTAATGCATTTGTATTTATATTTGGTATCCGAGAAATACCTCAGATATCTATCTAAAAATTGCATCCAAATTATCTTTGGTTCAAAGGTTGGTCGAAACATATATACTCATACTGTTTAGGCCCATAGCATCAACAAATAATGAAACTAGTCTCCACAACTAAAAAGCACAAAAGGAAGACAAAACTTTCGTCCAACAAATGTTTCGGCTCCAGGGTTTCAACCACCCAATAAAAACAGTCGTCCCAGGGTTTCCACCACCGAATGAAAAAAAAATCGCCTACAGGTGGGCCATAAAAAAAACGAAACAGCGATTCCCCCGCCGTGGGAAGTGTATCTTACGAGTGGGCCATTCATTGATATATAAGGTAATGACCCAAGGTAATGACCAATCAACTAATGCATAGAGCAATCAAAACATCAAATAAGGTAATAACCAAATAGATTAGGCAATATTACGCACTCGCATGGTGCAATTAACAATCAGAATAAGGCAATATTACAAACCGGCACTCGCATGGTGCAATTACAAGATTGGAAATCAAATATAAAAGGCCCAATACACACAGCGCGATTATTCTATTGACCCAGAATATTTGTTCGTTCTTCATCTGGTTGTGTTCGTTCTTCAACCCAGAATTGCGTCATTCTATCGAACCTCCATCTGCCTACTGCTGTCCTCTCCACCTCCTCCCTGCTGTCATCATTCAAGTGAACAAACATTAGCAAATATTGTTTGTGTTCAGCCTTGATTCTATTCGATTGGTTGCAAAACATAAAAGTTCTTAACATCGTTGTAACAGGTTGGTGGCACTCTACCTGAAGAAAAAAACTGTAGGGGGCAATCAAGACTGGTGCTTCAGTCTGAAAAGAGGTAGGAAAAGACATCAGGGCATTTGGAATCAGGTAAAACTATATGCAGTTCAAACTATATGGTTAATCCGGTACCTGAAAACTTAGTTTATTAGTTCACCGCCCCTGCTATCAGTATGCCTGCCAGTTCCGGTGGAAAAAAACCTTTGATTGACGGGGCTGTGAATGTATATAGATTCTAACCCACTGGCAACTGTCAGATTGAAATCATGACATCAGCTATGCTCAAGAGGAAGAGGGTGTACGCAGATCAACAACCGGCGATCATTGAGACGACTACCTACATGTACGTTATTCAAGACTTTGTCAGCACTAAATAATTAGTTAGTAGTGGTTAATATGATAGGTTATGACCAACACGCAGGTGGATTAAATTTGGCCAAACACACTATCACATCATGGGATGTGTCAGCAAGAGTGTTTTTCAAAGATCATCTACGACAACACCGTGGCAAGACATATTTACGTGTAATATTGATTGACGAAGAGGTGTGTTTACTTGAATTTTGGTTTTGTGTTAACATCTTAGTATAAAAATGTTCAAAACTACTGTTTACACAAGGAACCAAAATGGAGGTGATTGCTTTCGGTGATCAATCCATGAGGTGGATCAGTTTACTGAATGAAAACCATACTTATTACTTCAGGGGAGTTGGGTTTGCAGATCCTGATATCGAATATTATAATAGCTATATTTTCCGGTTATTCACTCAGTATTATGTCGTCCTATCTGCTCAATCGTGTGTCAGTGAGCCAACTGGAATTGTTTTGATCCCTAGGTGTCCTCCTACATTTATGGATTTCTTAGAGGTATACATGCAAGATCAGAGTATGTTTGCAGGTAAGCTAATAGAGTTCTAACATTGTTTATGCACCTAACCCATTTAATATATATATATATATATATATATATATATATATATATATATATATATATATACATCTTCATTTGGACCAGATGTGATAGGGATGGTTGTCTATGCCTCTGATATCTATGGAAGAAATAACATATGGAGCCGGCCCTACAGATATGTGGTTATCATGAATGATCGTCGAGCCGTGTCAGAGTTCAACATTCTAGCTGCACTATACGTAAGAATGGATAAAATAAAAGGTACTTGTACCCATAATACTATTTGTTTGTGACTTTTGGAAATTATTGAAATTACATCGACTAATTTGATTATTCTTACAAATTAGGTGGAGTCAACACTAATGAATACAGCCAGATGATATTCAATCTTGTTTGCAACCAAATTAATTTATTTCAAGGTCAATTAAATTTGTAACATAGAAATATTTTATCTTTATAATTCAGTGCCGAAAATTTGATTTACTAATCTGTTTTCAGGACTACGCAAAAAAATGGAGGATGATGAAGAATTACGAGTACAAGCTGACAAATTTGCACATGGCATAGTGTCAAGGCTGGTGGTCAAGCAATAATACTAATTGATATGTGCAAATGCAATCTACTTTATTTTGTGTAATGTTGAGTGAGCTTTGTCTCTAAATTGTATAGTTCCATCAGATGTGTTCAAAATAATAATAAAGGTGTGTGTATTGCTTTGTGTAAAATTTTGAACAGTTGAATCCCCGTGCGTTGCTACTGTGCTTTGTCTCAAAACTGTATGGTTGGGTACAACTGTTATTAATTTCAGTGTTCCATCAGATGGAAGAAAATAAAAATAAAGGTGTGTGTATTGCTTTGTGTAATACTAAGTTGTTAGACAATTTTAATTGCTACAGCCTTAAGACAAATCATGGACAAAGCATACACTCAAAACATGCAGCCAATTAATTTGGCAACTTATCAACAAGATGTTTAATTTGTTCAACGAAACCTTTACAGTTCTTTTAAGAATGGCTCACATCTGATTCATACTCCCAAAATTAAGGCTGCAGCAATGGCAACCGTTCAAAATTATCCATGATCAGACAAACTAAGCATGTAAAGGACATTTTGTAAGAAGTATAGCAAATGGGCTTGTAGTTTTAATACCACTATCAGGAAGTTTCCTAGCAAGTGTGAATAGCAGAATGAAATCCCAACAAATCCCGTCCGTGGAAGCGAGTGATTTTGGAAGATGGCAAGCCCATTAATTGGCTTGCTATCTATGGCAAGCAAGATTTCAGGGATAGGAAACTTAATATTTTAGAAAAATAAATCACACATTTGTTGGAGTTTATTTTTTGCTGTAAAAATGTAAATATAGCCTATACAATAAGGATAGCATATCTATTGGAGTGTTTCTATTGCCGACTGATAACGGAAAGTTATCAATCGGTTAGACAAATTATCAGCCTGAAATTTAGCAAATTTATTATTTCGCTTTAACAAAAGATGCCAAAACCGATTGATAATTTCTCTATAATGGAAAGCTAAAGCAAATCAAAAGATTCCACCACCGATTTATAATTTCTCTCTCCCATAATTTTTGCTCGGGAAGGAAATGATTTATTTCCATACTTGACGTGAACATACAACATCTAATATTTTTGGCATAAATAAATTCTCTAGCATTTGGGTTTCCACGAATTCATCTTCCATTCTAGGTAGCTCGCCGGCAAGGTGTGATAGCACACAGACCTCCTTTGAGGTGAGAACCACCGTTTGTGACTAGGGAAAAGATGACTACGCCTCAAGATATAGGGACAAACGCAAACGCTGACTATTATGGAAAAGTCTATTCACCACATGATTCAACCCAAGTTTGTGCTCCCTGGCCTCAGAATCGAGATAGTTTTTTAACTGGGTGATTGTATACTGAAATCAACTCACGTTACCTACGTATGTGTGTGTGAAAGGATCAAGATGCCCAAGAGGGGGGTGAATTGGGCTCTTTTTAATTTCTAAACAAGAATTAAACCTATAAAGAGCCAATTAACCCCCAAGTGCCTACCGCTTGTGTGTCCTAGCTAGAAAGCAGTAGCAATACAAGAGAAAGCGAAAACTTCCTACACAATTCTAGTATGAATTGAAAGACATGTGTGGAAAGTAATGCGGTAAGAGGGAGCTAGGGAAAGAGATGCTTGACACGGCGATGTTTTGCCGAGGTATCGAGGAGTCGACACTCCCCCCTAGTCCTCGTTGGAGCACCTCGCAAGGTATAGCTCCCCCTCAATCCCGCGCAAGGGATGAGTGCTCTCTACGGGCTGATTCTTCGCCACTCCGGCTCGGTGAATCGTCCACAACCGATCACAACGTCGATGGAGAAGGGCCGCCGACAATCCTCCGGCGATCACCTTCCTTCAAGCACCACCGGACCGTCTAGGTGATGTCGATCACCAAGAGTAACAAGCTTCGATCTTCGCTTGACTCACTCAAGCTTCACAACTAGAGAATGCACACTTGAACTCTTGGATGAACTAGAGGAGAGGATGGATGGATTCGCGAATCACTCTCTCACTCTAGGGCTCTTGCTCTCTTCCCAACCTTCTCAACAAACTCAGCAACTCAAAATAGCAAAGGCAAGGTGGGAGAGAAGTGTGAGAAGCTATAAATAGCCCCTCAGAAAACTGCCTCGGGCTGGCAACTTAAGTTGGCGACGGACGCTCCGTCGCATGCCCCGACGGCTAGTTCTGCACAAAGTTTGGGCGACGGACGCTCCGACGCCTAGGCGACGGACGCTCCGACGCCTAGGCGACGGACGCTCCGACGCCTAGGCGACGGACGCTCCAACGCCCTGCCCAACGGCTATCTCTGACACGATTTCCCAGCGACGGACGCTCCGTCACAGGGGCGACAGACGCTCATCCCAGCGTCCGACGCTGCACTCTGGCTTGGGCTGAAAAACACCCTCTCTAGAAGGTCGACGGACACTCTCCAAGCGTCCGACGCCAGACCGACGGACAGCGTCCGTCGGACCCTGAAAAACTTAGCCAAACACACATGGCCACTGGAAGGCCGATGGACGCTGTGGACTTAACCACCCAGCGTCCGATGCCTTCGTCTAACGCGACGGACAGCGTCCGACGCCTCCGTCAGGAGCGTCCGTCACCCAGAAAACAGGACTCTCAACTTCATTTTTCGTCGCGATGAATACAGAAGTTGTTCTAGGCTATCTTATGGTCAACATAGGCTTGCTTAGAGCTAAGGAAGATAAGTGTGCACCACACCTAGTTCATGAAGCTTTCCTAAGTCAAGCTACTAGTCTCAACCCCTCTTAATAGTACGGTCAAAGATCAAAAGAGAAGCCCTATCTATTTCTAAGTGCCCTTTATCACCTTATGACACTTAGCCTATCATTCTAGGGTCTTCATCATGTCTCTTTGAAATTCGAAACGATATCCATCTTGGGGGCTGAATGATGACCATTAATGCCCATTCGTATTGATCACTATGGCTAAGCTACGTATAGTCTCTGCAAAACACACGTTAGTCATAATAATCGCTAATTGTCGTTAATCACCGAAACCAACTAGGGCCATGATTCTTCAATCTCTCCCTTTTTGGTGATTGACGACAATAATTCCTCGAGTATGGATAAGAGAGATAGTTTAGGATTCGGTGACTTGGAATAGTTGAGCAAGGGTTAGTGAATTTGTAATGAAACATACTTGCTCACCAAAGCCAAATCACAAACCATGATACTCATAAATATGAATGTAGAAAGGAGTACCTCTTGATATTCTCAACACATGTAATGGAGTATAGCGCGGAAGCTCAATTATCATTTAAACATAGAGATATATCATGAAACATGAGACAACTCACAAGATATATTAGTGATAATCAAGAGTTTGTCACATCCAACCATATTTCACACAAGCATCAACCATAGTATTCATCACACATAGATACAAATGCATGAAAGTAGACATGATGAATGAGTATGGGGAATTTAAGCACACAAAGATTCAAATCCCTCCCCCTATCTCTATACTCGACCCTCTCTCCCCCCTTTGGCGTCTAGCACAAAAAACTAAGCATCTGGGGCTGGAGAAGAAGGTGAAGAAGCTGCAGCCTTGCGATCGAGCATGATGAAGTCCTGAAGATCTAACTCGTCTAACTCATCATCTACCTCAGCCTCTGCAGGTGTAGGCACAGCTGGGGTGACCTCTGGAGCTGGCACTGGAAGCTCTAGAGCTGCTGTCTCAACTGACTCCCCCTGAGGCTCAGTTGGTGTCTCTGACGGTCCTGCCTCTATAGTAGCGGGCCTAGAAACCCGACGAGTAAAGACTCAAGGCGTGGGGGAAGGTGTCACTGCTAGTGCAACTAGTGACACTGCTGCTACAAACTCTGCTGGGTGAGTCTGAGGTGGAGAGGATACTGCAACTGTAACTGCCTCATCCTGAGCCTCTGTGACAGCTATCTCAACTGCTAGTGAAATAGCGCCTGCCTAAACTGTAGCTGGAGGAGTGGTAACTGTCTGCGTGGACTGCTCAGGTACGATCTCCGACGAGGCAACTGAAGAAAGGTAAGTGTCCGTCGTCGGAAGATCCACCTCAACCTCTAGAGCTGGTGAGACTAGCTGAGCTGCTCCTGGAGAATCTTCTCCCATGATCTCCAAGTAGGAGGTTGAGAGGTCTCGCGAGGCCTCTGCTATGGTAGTTCCCCGGATAGGAGTAAATCCTGTCTAAAGCTCACTGGGCAAAACTAACCAAGAGGACACCTGGGTCCTCGGAGACTGGCACTCGGGAGAAGCTGGTGCCTGACTCTGCTGTCCTCCGGACGGTAACGCTGGAGTCGGTACCACTACAACTGGAGTCTGCTGTGCTGGTGAGGTGAACTGCTGCTGCTACGAGACTCCGAGCAACTGAATCTGAGGAGTGAATGTCTGCCCAGAGCTGGAGGCTAGAAGACGCTCAAGTAACAAGGTCTGGGTCTTCTGAATCTCTGCCTGCTGTAGCTGATAGGCCAAGAATTGGTGCTGAAACTCATCCTGCCTGGCCTGAGTCTGTGCCTAAGCGGCCAACTGCTGCTCTGTAAGACTCCGAACATCGGCAGCCTGTCGCCTCTGTTCCTCTGCCTGGCGTGACTGCTCCTCCTGCATCCTCGAAAGAATGGTGAGTAATGTAGCCTCTGAGGTGCTGGAACCTGGAGCTGGAGCTGCAGCTGTACCTGACCCTCCTGCCTCATGATCATGAGACATCGGTGCGTACTCGCGCACTGGCTGATAATCCTCATCTGAGCTGTCAGAGTCCAGGTCCTCTCTGTAGATAGTCTCGGCAGCTGTGTCCATCTTAGCATCAAGATCTGCAAGCTCTGCCTGAGCAATCTGCTCAATTGTGGCGTCAATGACCTCTGCCGACTGAGGTGGCACACTTGTCTGCCTTGTGCCTGGTCTGTAAGCTCTGCTGGGGCGAGACAGGTTTCCATGCATGATTAGCTGACTCATCGAGTATACTGGAAACTCAGTCGCCGACCTGGTGAGAGTGACTCGCATAGCTCCAGATCGGGTCTTGGCAACTATAAGATATGAAATCCAGTGAGCAAACTGTAGCTGCCAGTGACCCCTGAATCCTGCAGCTATGATATCCTCAAGCTCGCTGACAATCAGATCCCAAAGGTCAAACTTCTCCTTTCGGATGATATGAGCAAGGAGCCACAGCTGTAGGCGGGTAATGGTGTCCCGAGCTCCAATCCGAGGAAGGATGGTACGCCTGAGTACCTCGTTGAGAATCCGAGCAAGTGGAGTGAGGTCTCGCGGTGTACGGCTCGAACCCTCCGAGAACGACAGCTGAAAGCACAGCCTCACGAAATCTGTAGATGGTACTATCCCATCGTGAGGTCGGCGGGGGCCTCCTAATCCCCGTATCACAAGCTGTGAATCCGTGTAGGGAGGACTCTAAGTGGAATAGCTCTCTGAATCGAGCTGCTGAAACCCTGAAGTCACGGCCCTGAAATCCGAAGTGAAGGAACTCGTGATCAGGGGAGATCCATAGCGAGGCATAGAACTGATAGACCCAGTCCTTCTGATAAGCTCCTGATCGTCCCATCAAATCTGATAACCCCTGAAGGTACTGCAGGTGTTGTAGGATCTCTGGACCACCGACCCCCTCTATGTGAGCAGATGGGCACACTCTGTGAGTTCTAAGAGGAGCGTCAGTGTCGACGTATGCTCTGTAAAAGTCCTCGTGAATCGTGGTATAGAAATCACGTCCAGCAGGGGGATCCCTCTGAGCTGGGAACCAGGACTGAAAGTCCACGAAGCGAAGTAACTGAACTTGCTTCGCTATGAGAGCTCGGACCTAATGCCTCACTGGGTCTGGTAGCTGAGGTCCTGAAGGACTAGGTGGTGCACCAGAGCCTCTGGATCGTGTAACTCTGCGGCTCATCAGCTCACCAATCGAAGAGTGGCCCGCGGCCTCTGTCTGCTCAGTCTCTAGGACTGGCTCTACCTCCTCTGCCTCAATAGCCTCTGTGGGCTCTGTCTCTGGACGCGTAGGGGACTCACGACGCGCTCCACGGCGAGGCGAAAGCCTCAAACCAGTGCAACGTCCACCTCGCTCCGCGATCTCTGCGGCCTTGGCCACTGCAAGTGCTGCTGCTGAATCAGGATCCATAAGTGGCCTCTTGCGCTTCCGTGACACAACCTTCTGCTTACCCCTTCCCCGATCAGTGGGTGGACGCGGTGGAGGTGGAGGGTCACCACCACTACCGGGAACGGGACCGGCGTTCTTTGTTCTTGCCATTGATCAACCTTTGCACACAATCTCCAAGCAAATCACTGACACACAGTGAGCTAACCTGTCAACTGTCAACTGACACTCCACTGGACAACCCAAGAAATCAAGAGTGGCACGACGACCCTGGACTGTCCTTTCAAGGCTTTTCCTTGTTCCGTATTCGCGGGCTTTGCCCCAAGTTCACTGTCACTTCCCAACTGACACACTGACCCTGATCGATTAGATAGATAGGGAATATAACCATAAGCATATAACTATAGAAGAGTGGGTCTATAGAAGCATGAATTAGATAAGAAAGGATCGAATGGCCAACTACCATACCTTAGACCCGGTGACCAAAAGAGAGAAGGAACGAATCTCGGTCAAAGCAATTCAAAATCCGCAACCTTGCAGATCCAAGGGGGAACCTAGGGGAAACCTCGGAAACACGGGGAGAAAGAGGGACAGAGCAGAAGAGTTTCCCGGCGAGCAGTATTGGGCGCTTGCTTTGGTGCTATGGTGCTGGATGGCGGTGGCGGCACTGGCACAGCGAAGCAGGGAGGAATTGTGGTGCGGCTATGCTGGGTGGCGGCGGCGTAGATGCGGCGGCGGCTCAGAGGAAGAAGGGCGGCGGCGCAGGGAGAGGCGGCGGTTAGGGTTCTGAGAGGCGGCGGAGCGGAAGAACTGAGATCTACTGAGAGAGAGAAGAAGAAATGGGGAATTTTAAAAAAATTTGCGCCTTAAGTTCGCGACGGACGCTCGGACAGCGCCCGACGGCATCGTCCGTCGGGTTTCCAGAACAGGTTTTGAAACGCCCGAGCGCATTGACCACGTCGGACGCTTCGCGACGGACGCTGGGGAGCGTCCGTCGCCCTGTAAGCGGGCAACATTTAGTCTCCGGACGATCGCGATGGACGCTGAGGCAATTGACACCGAGCGTCCGTCGGCAGCGTCCGACGCCTTTTAAATAGAATTTTTCAAAAAAAATTTTTGCGTCTTTCTCCCAACCAAGTTCCAATCCCAATAAGATCCAAATAACACGTGATTGGACTTGATATGAGAACCATCTCTCAAACTCTCATTTTCAAATAGTTTGCCATAGGCTTAGAATTTAGTTTTAGCTTAAAAATATTCAAATGGAAGCACCAAGGAGTCATCATATGGCCACAAGAGGGGTATAGAAGAGTCTTGCGCTTGGAATGCTCCTCCTAAGTGGACGAACACAGAGGATGCTCAAACTTAACCGAAAAGAAACGACAAAGCAACACACATGCATATGCTATGCATTACAGAAATTGAATCTAGGTTGCTTGCAAGTTTAAACCGTGGTTAAGCTTTGTCACACGCTTTGAGGGCGGTTATCTCAACTGCGTTAGCCAAGCCTATGTGCATTACCAAAATAACATGATTATATTACACATGATGCAAGAAGGGTTCACATAAGATCATCTTTTAGTGAAGTTAGAGTGATCAAGCCATTTAACTCGCTTCTCAACCTACAAAAGGTTGCTTCATCGAGTGCTTTAGTGAAGATATCCGCCAATTGATCTTCGCTCTTAACTCCAACTAGTGTTATGTTTTTCCTAGCCACATGATCTCTAAGAAAGTGATGGCGAATATCTATGTGCTTGGTGTGAGAGTGTTGAACCGGGTTATTTGCAAGCTTTACGGCGCTTTCATTATCACACAACAGTGGAACATCTTTTAAAACCACGCTGTAATCAAGAAGTGTTTGGGTCATGTATAATATTTGTGCACAACTTGCTCCCATGGCAATGTATTCCGCCTCGGCGGTTGACAATGTCACACTGTTTTGCTTCTTTGAGGACCAAGAAACAAGTGATCTTCCTAGCATGTGGCACCCGCCGGAGGTACTCTTCCTATCAACCTTACACCCGGCATAATCCGAATCGGAATAGCCAACTAATTGGAAGGGAGCTCCTTTGGGATACCAAAGACCCATGCTAGGGGTGTGCCTTAAGTACCTAAGGATTCTTTTAACCGCACAAAGATGCGACTCCTTAGGGTTTGCTTGAAACCTAGCACACATACACACACTAAACATGATATCCAGCCTAGATGCGGTGAGATAAAGTAAACTACCGATCATAGAACGATAGAGAGTTTGGTCAATCGGTTTACCTCCCTCATCGAGATCGAGATGCCCATTAGTAGGCATTGGGGTCTTGATTGGCTTGCAATCCTCCATCTTGAATTTCTTGAGCACATCATAAGTGTACTTCTCTTGAGATATGAAGGTGCCCTCCCTCAATTGCTTCACTTGGAAGCCAAGGAAGAAGGTTAGCTCACCAATCATCGACATCTCGAACTCCTTGGACATCAATGCACCAAATTCCTTGCTATGATCTTGGTTTGTTGACTCAAATATAATGTCATCAACATACACTTGGCAAACAAAGATCTCTCCATCTAGCACCTTGGTGAAGAGTGTGGTATCCACTTTCCCGATCTTGAAGCCCTTCTTGAGTAGGAAGTCCCTTAGCCTCTCATACCAAGCTCTTGGAGCTTGCTTCAATCCATAGAGTGCCTTGGATAACCTATACACATGATTAGGACAATTGGGGTCTTCAAACCCGGGAGGTTGTGAGACAAAAACAAGTTCATTGATGAAACCATTTAGAAAGGCACTCTTCACATCCATTTGAAAAAGTTTCATTTTATGATGTGAAGCATATGCCAAAAGGATACGAATGGCTTCTAGTCTTGCAACCGGTGCAAAGGTCTCCCCAAAGTCCAAGCCTTCAACTTGGGAGAACCCCTTTGCCACCAATCTTGCCTTGTTTCTCACAACCACGCCTTGATCATCTTGCTTGTTCCTAAACACCCACTTGGTGCCAATGATTCTTGCTCCTTTGGGATTTTCTACTAGTGTCCATACTTCGTTCCGGGTGAAGTTGTTCAACTCTTCATGCATGACATTTACCCAATCCGGATCCGCAAGTGCATCCTCCACACTAGAAGGCTCAACAAAGGAAACAAAGGAGTGATGTTCAACATAAGAAGCAAGTTTAGATCGAGTTGTTACCCCCTTGATGGACTTCCTATGATAAGGTCTTGTGGATGAGCTTGAAGCATAGGTGTAGATCTTCTATCAATCACTTGAGGAGGAGGTTGTGGTGCATCAACATCACTAGCTTGAGCCTCGGCTTGATCTTGAGGGATGAAGGTATCTTCTTGTGCTTCCCTCACTTGTTCTTCATCAACTTGAGGCGTGTGAGGTGGAGAGGGTACATGATTTGCATCATTTTCAACTTCTTCCACCTCTTGTGGGTTGATTGCACCAACGGGCATATTTTTCATAGCCTCCCTCAAGGGTTCATCACCTACATCATCAAGATTTTCATGCTCTTCTTGAGAGCCATTAGTTTCATCAAACTCCAAGTCATATGTTTCTTCAACTAGGCCGGAGGCTTTGTTAAATACTCGATATGCCTTGGATTTAAGAGAATAACCAAGTAAGAAACCAATGTCACATCTCCTTTGGAACTTGCCCAAGTGTTGGCGCTTCTTGTAGATATACACTTTGCATCCAAACACTCGGAAAAAGGATATATCCGGTTTCTTCCCATTCACAAGCTCATAGGGGATCTTCTTAAGAAGTCTTTGGACAAATAGTCGGTTGGCCGCATAGCATGCGGTGTTGATTGCTTCGGCCCAAAACTTCTCGGGGGTGTTGTATTCATCAAGCATTGATCTTGCAAGAGTAATAAGTGTCCGGTTCTTCCTCTCTACTACACCATTTTGTTGAGGGGTATAGGTGGCGGACACTTCATGCTTGATCCCAACTTCATCACAATAGTCTTCAATCTTGGTGTTTACAAATTTGGTCCCATTGTCACTTCTTATCTTCTTGATTTTCACATCAAACTCATTTTGGGCTCTAGTTGCAAACTTCTTGAAAATTGATTGCGTCTCTCCCTTGTCTTGAAGAAAGAACACCCAAGTGTACCTAGAGTAGTCATCAACTACCACCAAGCAAAAGAGATTGCCACCGAGCCTAGTATAGGTGGTAGGTCCAAATAGATCCATGTGAAGTAGCTCTAGGACTCTTGAGGTTGACATGAAAGCTTTGGTTGGATGAGTGTTTGCTACTTGCTTGCCGGCTTTACATGCACTACAAAGTTTATCCTTCTCAAACACAACATCCTTCACACCTCTAACCAACTCCTTCTTGACAAGTTTCTTCAAAGTTGACATTCCCACATGTGCTAATCTTCTATGCCATAGCCAACCCAAAGAACTCTTGGAGAATAGACATGTTTGCAAACTAGCTTCATTTGAGGTGAAGTCCACTAGGTAGAGATTGTTGTGCCGAAACCCTTTGAATATCAATGATGAATCTTAAATCTTGGACACAACTACCTCATTTGGAGTGAAGAGACATTGGAAACCAAGATCACATAGTTGTCCCACCGATAGCAAGTTGAAGCTCAAAGATTGTACTAGCAAGACATTTGATATTGATTGATCATTTGAGATTGCCACTTTGCCTAGGCCTTGCACTTTGCCTTTTGAATTGTCCCCAAAGGTAATCTTGTCTTTCCCTTCACAATCTTCCTCAAGTGTGGTGAACATCCGGGAGTCACCGGTCATATGTTGAGTGCATCCACTATCAATCACCCAATGACTTCCACCGGTCTTGTAGTTCACCTACACACAGGCAACTTGAATTTAAGCTTGTTGTTTGGGAACCCACACTTGGCGAGGTCCCATAGCCTTGTCCACCAACTCCTTAGCAACCCATATCACTTTGGGCTTGTTCTTCATCTTAGGACCGAGAAACACAACTTGGGGTCTACCCTTGGAGTCCTTGTTGATGATGAAGTGTGCATCATGAGCGAAAGGCCTTGTGTGCTTGGGCAAGGTCTTGGGAGGTGGAGTCTTGCATTGGAATTCAAAGTGACCCTCTTGACCACATCCAAAGCACTTCTTGGGCTTGGGCTTTGGTGTGTCATAGTTGTTCCTCATAGCCTTGTTCTTGTAGTAGTTCTCAGCTTCTATCTTGACTTTGGCTTTCATGATTTGGTTCTCCTTGAACCCAATGCCGGACTTGTCGGTCTTCATGATAGTGTTCATCAAGAACTCACTTTGGAGGTTGTGGCCCTTGGTGAACTTCTCCATTCCACTTGCAAGCTTAATCTTTTCAACCTTGAGCTTTGCATTTTCCTCTTTGAGAGAGTTGATCAAGGTCATTGCATCATTGTCATCTTGCTTGGCCGACTTGATAGTGAATGACTTGCTTGCCTTGAGGTTGATTAGCTCTTCGTTGAGCTTGGAGTTTTCTTGCCTCATCTTCACATAGTCATCATACTTTTCGGCCTCAACTACCTCCTTGCCCTTGCACTTAGCATTTTGCTCACTAGCAACTTCATCAAGCAAGTCCTCACAAGAAGTAGCTATATGACACTTAACAACCGGGTTAATAGCAACATGTGTAGCAAGATCATTTGTAAGCAATTCGTTAGCTATCACAAGTGTGCCATGTTCATTTCTAACTTGGTTGTAGTCACCTTTTAGCAAGTTGTATCTTGTATGGAGCTCTTGTGTTGACCTCTCAAGCTTATCATGTTTCTCATTAACTTGCTTGAGTGAGGCTTTGAGCTCCCTAGCGCTAGATGAGAGAGATTTGTTCTCAAGCTTTAAATCATCATTAGCACTAGACAAGTCATCAAGTTTAGCATGCAAGTTATCGTTGGCTTTCTCTAGTGATTCACTTTTAGCTTTATACTTCCTAATGAGCTTAGTGTATTTATTACAAATCACAATTAGCTCATCGTAGGAAGGTGCCTCAAACTCATCATCACTATCATCACTAGAGCTAGCCTCATCATCATTATCCTCTATTTGTACCTTCTTGTCACATTTAGCCATGAGGCATAGGTGTGTAGAGGATGAGCCCGGAGATGATGAAGGAGGTGGTGGTGGAGTAGATGACCCAATCACCAAGGCGGCCACCTTCTCATCTTCACTTTCATCTCCGGATGAGTCACTTGTGTCTTCAATGTCGGTGAGCCAATCACCAACAATGTAGGCTTTGCCATTCTTCTTTTTCTTGTGGAAGTTGAAGTTCTTCTTCTTCTTGAATGGCTTGTCATCCTTCTTCTCCTCATCACTTGACTCATCTTTGTTGCCCTTGTTGTACTTGAACTTGTTGTTGACTTTCTTGTTCTTGTACTTGTCTTTCTTCTCTTCGGGGCAAGCATGAGCCAAGTGTCCAAGTTTGCCACAATTGTAGCAATCCATCTTGGAAAGAGGCTTTCTTGAAGAGCTTGTGAAGAATTTCTTCTTCTTTGAGTCAAACTTGACTCCATTCTTGTTCAGCTTCTTCAACATCTTAGTTGTTTTCTTCACCATGAGAGCGAGGTCATCATCCTCCTCTTCATCACTTGCACTCTCATACACAATTTGCATCTTGTACTTCTCCGAGGAGGATGCCTTGAGTGTCAAGTCCTTCTTCTCCTCCTTCTCTTTTTCTTTCTTTTTGGAGGAGGATGAAGAGCCACCATCACCAATCTTCATGTACATCTTATGGGCATTGATCTTACCCAAGATTTGTGTTGGTGTTGCGGTGGAGAGATCTCCTTGGTGAAGAACCGTGACGATGTGGCCATACTTCTCAATGGGCAAGACACAAAGGATCTTGCGCACCACATCGGCCAGTGCCATTTGGTTGAGACCGAGCCCATTCAATTCTTCTACAATAATGTTAAGACGTGAGTACATTTCATTTGCATTTTCATTTGTATGCATGGAAAAAGAATTGAGCTTAGCCATGACCAAGTGATAGCGTTCCTCACGCTCACTCTTTGTGCCTTCGTGAAGAGCACAAATAGTAGTCCACAACTCAAATGCGTCTTTGGCATTACGCACTCGGTTGAAGACATCCTTGCAAATGCCACAAAAAAGAATGTTCTTCGCCTTGGCATTGTGCTTATCAAAGTTGAGGTCCTCCGCGAAGAGAGTGCCTCCCTTTGTGGCGGCTTTGAGCACGCCCACATCAACGGCCTCTAGATAGGCCTCCATACGAACTTTCCAATAAGGAAAGTCGTCTCCATCGAACAAGGGAGCTGGTCCATCCCCATGGGACATCTTGCTCTAGGCGGTGAAGCCTAATTTAGAGCAAACCTTGCTTTGATACCAATTGAAAGGATCAAGATGCCCAAGAGGGGGGGTGAATTGGGCTCTTTTTAATTTCTAAACAAGAATTAAACCTATAAAGAGCCAATTAACCCCCCAAGCACCTACCGCTTGTGTGTCCTAGCTAGAAAGCAGTAGCAATACAAGAGAAAGCAAAAACTTCCTACACAATTCTAGTATGAATTGAAAGACAAGTGCGGAAAGTATTGCGGTAAGAGGGAGCTAGGGAAAGAGATGCTTGACACGGCGATGTTTTGCCGAGGTATCGAGGAGTCGACACTCCCCCCTAGTCCTCGTTGGAGCACCTCGCAAGGTATAGCTCCCCCTCAATCCCGCGCAAGATCAATGCTTGATGAATACAACACCCCGTTGGCAACTTAAGTTGGTGATGGACGCTTCGTCGACTAGGCGATGGACGCTCCGTCGACTAGGCGACGGATGCTCCGTAGCATGCCCCAACGGCTAGTTCTGCACAAAGTTTGGGCGACGGACGCTCCGACGCCTAGGATACGGACGCTCCACCCTGCCCAACGGCTATCTCTGACACTATTTCCCAGCGACGGACGCTCCGTCACAGGGGCGACGGACGCTCATCCCAGCGTCCGACGCTGCACTTTGGCTTGGGCTGAAAAACACCCTCTCTGGAAGGTCGACGGACACTATCCAAGCGTCCTACGCCAGACCGACGGACAGCGTCCGTCGGACCCTGAAAAACTTAGCCAAACACACATGGCCACTGGAAGGCCGACGGACGCTGTGGACTTAACCACCCAACGTCCGATGCCTTCGTCTGACGCGACAGACAGCGTCCGACGCCTCCGTCAGGAGCGTCCGTCGCCCAGAAAACAGGCCTCTCAACTTCGTTTTTCGTCGCGATGAATACGGAAGTTGTTCTAGGCTATCTTATGGTCAACATAGGCTTGCTTAGAGCTAAGGAAGACAAGTGTGCACCACACCTAGTTCATGAAGCTTTCCTAAGTCAAGCTACTAGTCTCAACCCCTCTTAATAGTACGGTCAAAGATCAAAAGAGAAGCCCTATCTATTTCTAAGTGCCCTTCATCACCTTATGACACTTAGCCTATCATTCTAGGGTCTTCATCATGTCTCTTTGAAATCTAAAATGATATCCATCTTGGGGGCTGGATGATGACCATTAATGCCCATTCGTGTTGGTCACTATGGCTAAGCTACGCATAGTCTCTGCAAAACACACGTTAGCCATAATAATCGCTAATTGTCGTTAATCACCGAAACCAACTAGGGCCATGATTCTTCAGTGTGTTTTAGTTGTCCATTCTTCATTTCAAATTCTATTGTTTTGGTTTCATGAAGGAAGACCAGACTACGCCTCAAGATATAGGGACGAACACCGCCGCTGACCCTTCTGGAAAACTCTATTCACCACATAGTATGATCCCAGGTTTGCCCTTCCTGCCCTCAAATGAGCTAAGATTTTTTAACTGATAGACTGTATAGTGAAATCAACTCTTGTTACATACCTCTATGTGTGTGTATGTTTTGGTTGTCCATTCTTATTTCAAATTCTATTGTTTTGGTCTTATGAAGGAAGACCAGACTACGCCTCAAGATGTAGGGACTTTCACCGACGCTGACCCTTCTGGAAAACTCTATTCACCACATAATTGAACCTAGGTTTGCCCTCCCTGCCCTCATAAGACCAAATATGCAAAAATGCATGCATTCTAGTACGCAGCTAAGATTTTTGAACTGGGTGACTGTATAATATATAATCAACTCACGTTACATACCTCTGTGTGTGTGTGTTTTGGTTTGAAGAAGGAAAACTAGGTTATACAATATTATGATTCTGGTGAACTCGGCATCGGTGATGAGGAATGGTTGCATAGGATTAATGATGCAGACGTATCGCAATTCAAACTAGGCAACCAGGAAAGAGTCACCAAAATACCCAACTCTCAAAAAAAACCCCAAAATTTCTTGGGACTCACCTGTAAACCGAGAAGATATTTATTTTTTTAGGAAATTTTTTAGGAAAAACTTTTATTTATTCAGAAAAAAATAATATACTGAAGTGTTACTTTAATTCTACATTGATGTTGTCTTTTCATTCAGATTATGTATGTACTCAGAATGATATAGCCTTAATTGAGGATGTTAAAAAATATCCGGCTAAACCTGGGAAAGAAATGCTTGTGCTCATAGATGGCGTTCAGGTGTCGAGGAGTCATTTGGAATGTCTTTTGCAGCCAACTGAATACTTGGCTGACGAGGTAACAAAGACATGTCTACTAAACGCTGATCCAGTTTCATTTCAACACCCTACAAGTGAAATAATGTCCTAATTGTTCAGGTCATAGATGGTTATATTAAACTACTTAAGGCCCAGGACAAATTAGTACAGAGGGCAGGAGGTAAAGCCTATCTTGAAACTGCAGTTACAACTGCATTCATGAAGTGGGATGGAGAGAGACATGGGACAATTGCAAGCAACTATACCAAAGGACACAGTCGTGATGCTTTGGTTGAAAGGGTGCTAACTTACTTGGAACATGACATGGTACGCTTATTTAAAAATCATGTATGTCTTTGATTTGGGGAGTTTCTATGTCTAACAAAATTGGCAATATGACTTTTTACGGCTGTTCCTTCCAATTAATGTGTCAAACACACACTGGTACCTTGCAGTTTTATGTCCTGCCAAACAAGAGGTCCAGGTGCTAGACTCTTTGGGCACAATGTTCGGACGTGCTGATCTGTATAAAGTTGTAAGTGTTTTCTCGATAACTTTTTTTATATACTGAAAGGTTTATGATAGTCTGTTTCAATAATTCTTGTATTATGTCTATAGCGAGTTGGATTGCGAAAACAAATAGATTATGCACTTAAAAAGACTGGCATTCAAGAGCACAAGTGGATAGATGTTGATGTGGTTAACTGGACGATCAATGAGGTTTACGACGGCCCCTTTTTACAAAAGGATGGGTACGTAGTAGTGTTGTTTTTCCTCATTTGACGTCTTAATCTCCCACAACTATTAATGTGGGATCCTAAACAACTATGTGTGTTGTGCGTAGTTTTTCATGCGGATTGTTCTTAATAAACTTTATGGAGTATTGGACCGGTAACAACTTGTCAGACGAGTTTGATCAGGTGATAGTGTTTTTACTTATCTATCAAATAAAGTGTGCACTATATGCATGTGTGTTCATAAAACAACGTAAATATTGTCATAATATTGTGCAGGTTGATATGAAAGAATTTAGACTCAAGCTTGCAGCAATCTTGTTATCGTCAGATTTAAATAAAAGAAAGGGAGCCCCTTGTCTAGATTGCGATAACGAGGTTGCAAGCCCAGGTGATTGTGCTATAATAGCTAAAGTTGATTTCGCTGACCAAGAATCCATGAAGAAAAGGAAAGAACCTAAGCCTGAGTCAGATCAAAGGGACATGGTTCTTTATGATTACACTCAGTCAAACAACTCACATGACCAGAGCAATCAAGACATGGATGAGTTCTTTGCATTTCAGGTCTATAAAGATATGCCATTGGGCAAGCAAGAACTGATTGACTTACTTTGTGATTATATACTGTCCATACAAGATAAAGCTATGTTGACGTAAGACCCATGTTTATTTTAACTACAATTAACTCCATGTTTATTCTTACAAGCTATCGTATGTGTCTAACTTGGGTGCAGGAAGGCTTGGGTAAAAACTTATAGTCCCACCGCAATTACACTCGCCGTCGAGGACCTACAAGAGTTGTTAATGAACCATCGAATCATTTCTGTTAATTGTTTCAACTTAGTTGTCCGCTTTCAAGCAACTAGAGAGTACAGATTGCCCAAATATAAAACAATTGTCATTAGGCATCACATGGACCTAAGATTCTGTGTAAGCAATTGTTTTTACTGCTATTTGTGCTATAATACATCATTCATTTTTTATTTAGTTTAATCACAAGACTCGATCTACTTTTCTTCCAGACCATGTGTGATCTATGTAGAGGGATAGAATACCGAAAGAAACACAGTGTTCAAGAGAAGGCTGATGCTATTGGTGTATGTGGCGAAATGACATACAAGTTAAAAGACTGCAAATATGTATGATGCATACTCCTATGTTTCTTATATGTTCCTTGATATAGTACTAATTGCTACCATGTTTGCAGTTTCTTTTGCCATGGAAAAGCGGTACAAAGTATATGCTTCATGTTTTCGATCAAGAAAATAAGACACTTACCATGTATGACCCTACACCTGTATATGAATGGTGTATAGACAACCCAATTTTGATGTATGTCGCGCAAACCCTTGGATTTCAGAATCACTATTTGGCCGCGGTAAATGAACATATTTCAGGTTGGAAACAGTGTGTCTTTACTTGGAAATTCATACGTGAAACTAACCCAGTTCTTGACATGGATGGGTAATTTACCACTCAGCTGAATTTTGACTTTCTCAATTTTTTTGTGTTGCTAATAATGAAGTCTTTTACAGATTTGGTAGCCTTGTTCTACAGTATATGAGATGGTCGAATAGACCCAAAGATGAACCTTTTTGTACAGTGCGTGCAACAAAGTTTTGTCAGTTATTTTTACTTAAGTGTCCTTAACTAATACTGATTTCTCCCATTATTAAATTATTGTAGGATATTCCGTCACTACGTCAAAAATTAATGGTAGATTTAATGGCACACGAGATCAATGGAAATCGGAGATTTTTTCCTGCTGATATCAAACATTATCTTAGCCGCATCACTGAAAAGACTATGTGGCACTGCAGACCACAGACATCGCATGTTCCTACTTCAGCCTTTCAAGTTTAAATAAAGTCTACAACCTCGTGAACTATGTAGGAAGCTAAGATAGTGTGTTATCATTTACTATGTAAGAGAACATAACAAGTTCACATTGCTTTTTGGAATTTAATAAGACCTATTATTCTGTAGAGAGAATGCAAGCTTCTATGAGCTCTTAGTACATGTCTGATCGTTATATCTCATAGCAACGTACGAGCACGGTACTATGTGTGCGGATAACCAATGTGATCATGTTAAACGTAATTACAACGCATCAATTACCGTCACTACATTCCTTACTAAAGCTTTAAAAATATACAATATTACTGGATTATATTATAGCAGATGGAACAAATAAATTGTTATTTGAACGTCAGGCACGTGCGTTGTTATTAGACTATAGTACTAAGACCTCATGTATCACAAAATTCTAATCTATACATAAAACTATAATTTATACATACTATAATTAGTGAGTCATTATAATAAACTTCGGCATTCTAGGTAGAGTGAGCCTTGCGTCTGTGAGAATAATATTGTTGCGTTACTAATTAAACTTTCCAAAAATATAGATTCATACGTATATTATTTGTGATTCATTAAAAATATTGAATGTAATAATTATATGAGCTACGGGATTCTATGTAAAGTGATGTGTTAGTGTAACAAATATAATTGAATTTACTAAGTGTACTTTCCAAAAACTCTAATTAAATAAATTCCATTTACTAATTAAAAATATCAGGCACAAATCATGCAACCAATTATAGAAAAAAATAAGTTACCAATCAATCAATACATGGCTGAGATACAATCACCAATAAGGCAAAAGTTTGTTACATGGCTGTCGGTCATTTAAAGAGGGAAACAAATTAAATCACGGGCATATAAGAGTTGATTCTCAAAGCCCCACGCACTCACGTCAACACGCAAAACATAACTATCCCATATTCTGTTTCGGCTTCATGATTCCGCTCTAACGCGTGGAAAAGAACGACTAAGAGGGGTCCTCTCTGGCTAGGATTGGAAGAGCAGACGAGGTGTCCCCTAAACCCTCTACGCTGTCGTGATTTGATTTTCAAGGTAACCTATTGTTGCGTTTTCTTTGAGATTCCTCATTCTTCTAAATCCCAGAGGCTGTGCGTTTAGAACTCGTTTTTTAGAAGATTACTTTACGTTGTAATAGTACAGTGCAATGATTCTTGTGTTTATAAAATATGAGGAATCCATAACCAACTCATTATTTTCTGTTTAAATTGTCTCAGTACATAAGAAGGTTGGTTGTTTACAGTTTTGGGTTATGTATGAATCATTATTATTTATGGAAAAATATAGGGTTTAGGAAAATAGGGATAAGAGACACGCTAACACCTACAACCTATCCTTTCATACATCCAATACGACCCAGGCTGGCCAGCAGCCAACCAGGCCATGTATAACAGTATACGCAAGCCCAGTAAGGCAAGCATAGCCAGTAACTGGCGGCTATAAGCCAGCCATCACCAGATTTATATAACATTATACTTATGTACATCCATACAAAAAGAATATACTTATCAATAAATTTCCAACAATTCATTAGTTGTAAAAGTCATTTTCAGTGCATGATCTAAACTATTTTATTTGCATTGACCATTTGGTGATTTAATTCTATGATATGAAACCATGTATGTGATATCAAAATATTTAACAGTAGTGAAAAGGATAAACAGACTGAGAAAATGACCCTATAATATAGTTAAATCATATTTAACTAGACTTAAAAGAATACTAGCAGTTCTGTAAGAAGAAAGAAACTATCTATGCACAATAAGTCAGAAGTTTGAGGACTTATCTTTGAAAATCTGACGGTGTCAACAGTCAATTGAAGTGTTGATTGATTCTCAAATAGCAATAAGACCAGATACAACGAATAGAGAGAAAACCAACTCCCCAACTAAAAGGTTGTCAGCTATCCAAAACTCTCTGAGATACAAAGATAACAAAAAAAACTTAGTCTTAATCAAAGTGATATCTTACAAACTAGCTTTACTGATCCTTTTATTGTCCTATGTACCTACAATTAAGATATGGAACTAATATCTTACAAACTAGCAATGCAATACAAGTAGCTATTGAAAATTAGTCTTCTTTTGTCCTATGTACCTACAATTAAGATATGGTAAACAGACTAAAGCTGGCACTGAACCAAGAACTTTTACAAATTAATGGATATATATTTATCACTTAAAAGAGACACATAGCAGTTCGACAAGAAGAAAGAAAATAACTATGAAAAATCATTAAGGAGTTTGATAAATTATCTTTGAAAACTCATTGTTGGAGTAGTCAACTTCAACATTGATTATCATGCGGAACTAAACCATAGATACGCATACATAGATCATTAGAACAACACCATAGATAGAAAACCAACTGCAACATTATTAAAAGGACATAGATCAAGCTCAAACCAGAGATACCCATACAGAATTCATATGTAAAGCGTTCTAATTTGATACTTATCTTTAGGTGCTGCTGGATCTCCATGGTGGCAAAACAAATACGATGTCATCCATAGAAATACTGTGAATCCAATAATTCATGTTCATAGAAATAAAATCATTAACGGATTGTTGGAGAACAAGGTCAACTTATGGTAGAGATCGAGGATTGCCGTCAGACCCAATATTGTGACCTCACTGTGCTCACCGAGATACCAATACTGGCCAAAACCAGTCGGCACCTCTAGCTGTTGGGGTTCATCATCCGACTATTTACCTTTCATCAAACATAATTCCATTAGGCACAAACCACCTCACCATCACCATACTGCAACTGTACCCATCATAGCCACACAAGGGTCACATAGGACCCATCCATAGTCCAGCAAGGCACCTAGGAAACCAACAGGAGTTCCCATCTCTGTTCACCTTACCATTGCCGTCAGACCCAAAAAGTTCACCTCACATAGCACACCGTTCACCGAGATACCAAGACTGGCCAAAACCAATCGGCACCTCTAGCATTTGGGTTTCATCATTCGGCTAATTACCTTTAAACAAAAACCCACAGGAGGCCGTTATGTAGCCATGGCTTGAGGGAAGTCATTGACTCGTGTGTATAGAAAAAGGGAGCAAGTTAGTATCAATAAAATTATATGCATTTTGTATATGTTGAACTGTTTGTAAAAAAAATCCTGAAAATTGATTAACCTAAGGAATCCATTAACCTAATGATCGTTTAAACTCTCAGATTCTTTGCGCCAATAAAAAATGCCTAGACAAACTAAGGATATAATTTTCGTTGCTCCTTTATTTATAGTATAGCTACTACCAATACGAATTTTCTAATAACAAAAAAAAGAGATAAACAGTGAGTACTTTTTTTATTTATCAGGTAGCTCCATCCATCCATTATGCAGTCATCAGCATCCACACAAGGTACAGTAGCATCCAATAACACTTTATACTCACCAACCACTCCTAATATTCTTTTTTTAATACTATTATTGTTAACCTATGATCACAGGAAGAGATTTACAGTATGCAATCATTGGTAGACTCAACAGAGAGCACGATGCATATAGCCTAGATCCCAACCAAATCAAGGAGCTTATTGCACTTGAACTAATGCCATATATTGACGCAACTGACATAATACATGTGCCACCAAACTATATAATTTTCTTGCCAGATCCAGAGTCACAGAAAGATATACTAAGTCAATCAACACTCCACACAAATTATTTTCATCTCTAGATGTTACCTTGGTGCAAAGAACATGAGTGGGCTCAATTACCATGGATAGCAGGTGCTTAATATATTTTAAGATGATTTTCTTATATTGCTTGTAAATAAGTTAATATTAGTCATGTAGCTTACGCAGTTCCTAGCACAGAAGGATCAAAGATAATTATTGATCCACTCCAAATCCTCCCTGTGGTCAAACCAAAACGAGGTCATCGAGGTTTTCCACATACACACTTCATATTTCATACCTATTTTATATAGATGACCACTTCTAATTCACATTTCATACTACATGTCTATAGGCAAACATCAACTGAAGGATACTTTTGCAGCTACAATACCAAGAAATTATGATCTACGGGCACCAGATCTCAGTTATCTTCTAATTACTGAGCTTAGAGATTTCTACAAGAACAAGGCAATGCTATTCACAGAGAGCAGTCAAATAGTTACTGATATGCGTCGTATCTTGACGACTATATATACCAGTGCAACCAAACAAATGACAGATATCACCAATTGTATGCATCGACACAATTTGACAGAGAGTTCACAAGTTTTGAATGACCATCAAACTTGTATCACTTCCTTTGAACTGGCTGGTGAGTCATCAAATTTAATATGGACAGATCTTCAGAGACTTGCAAACTCAATTCTCAACTATGATACTGCACCTCTAAATTTGGAAAGTTTCAGAGAAGGCCCACCATCTACTGAGGTAAAAGCAACTCATCCACTAACTCAATAAGAGTACCCTTATACATAAATGTTCTTCTTTCATTTTTACATCCTAAATATTTATGTTTCTTTTATAGTTTCCAGTTCCATCTACATATGGACAGCGCTTAAAGATTATTTTCAATGTTGTTGTTCAAAAAATTCATAGTACTACACCTATTATTGAGACTATAAAAATGGGAGAAAATAGGTATGCAACGTATGTAACAATAGCTGATTTTACAAGAAGATACTACGGTGAGCACAGAAGGAATGCAGAGGCAATGGAAGCATCTGCTATTTTTTATTATCTAAAACATCTCACCAATGTCAAGGTTACACAATCATTGACCTAAATTTCCCAATACTTGAGAAATTAGTCTCTGACATTGACAGATGGAATACACACATCAATGTTTTTGACTTCTTTGCCAAGGTAACGCTTAGAGGACTACAAACGATAAACAAACAGATATCAGATGTATGCCATCCAGTAAACCTCCATGACCTCAGTGTCAGAGATTTTCAGGATATCAACCAAAAAAAAGCTACTCTACTTGAAGTTCTTGAGGACAACTATCAAGTGATAAAAGATCTAGGACGGGAACTTGAGGCCTTCAAGGTAATCTATACAGTAAATTGAAGCTTCAGTGCCACAGTTATATGTCACATGCTAATTGTACATTATTTGCAGGCAAAATATCACACTGTCTGTGTTGGGATTTACTCACCAACAACATCATACTATCATTGGGGACATGCAGTTAGACCGTTCAGGGACATATAACTCTGGCACTGCAGACCACGGACATCGCATGTTCCTACTTCAGCCTTTCAAGTTTAAATAAAGTCTACAACCTGGTGAACTATGTAGGCAGCTAAGATAGTGTGTTATCATTTACTATGTAAGAGAACATGACAGGTTCACATTGCTTTTTGGCTTTCTACCGACAATTTATGTATTTAAAAATACCTATTGTTCGGTAGAGATAATGCAAGCTTCTATGAGTTCTTATTACATGTTTGTTCGTTATATCTCGTAGCAACGTACGAGCACGATACTATGTTCTATAATCACTACACGAAGTTTGCAGTTGCCACTTCCAGTAAGGATGCGTATTATATATACTTCCTCCGTATTGTAAAAGAAGTTGTTTTGGACAAGGTTAATTTTGGTCAAACATTGGGAATATAAATCATGAATAACTTTTAAGTTGTTGAGTTTGAAAATGTGAAAACCATACGAATAGATTTGTTTTAAAATATACTTTCGTAATAGTATACATATATTATTTTTAAATAAATATTTTTATAGAAATATGAAGTCAAAGTCATGCTTTGGAGACAATATCGTTATCCAATGATTTCTTTTATAATATGAAGGAAGTATATAGGGAACATTTCCTTTTATATATTAAGGGAAACATAAAGATAAAGATCATAGCATTTTTCAGTATGTCTTTTTTACCATAAGGCGAAAGTGAATGATGGTTCTTAAAAAGGAGAAAAACTACAAGCTCAAAACCATAGTAAGCCAGAGTAACACGTGGCTTGAAATCATAGTACCTTCCAGCTAATCTACATCTATGTAGATGAGACCCGCACGACTGTCTACTCTTATTCTTGTTAGGTCAGTTTCAATAGAGTTTCATCAAAGTTTAATGGATATTAAATATGTTGATGGGCTACTCTATTGATGAAAATAGAGGTGATGAAACTTTTATGGAAGTAAAGAGTGTTTTATGGGAATGAAATTCTTCTACATTGTTTTTCCAAAATATGAGTGTGTTCAAAACTGGTCTACACTGGGTTTTTTTTCAAAATATGATTGCGTTGAAAACCAGGATACGAAACTTCCATTGGTGATGACCTTATCATTATCTTCGAAAGCACAGCTATGTAGTATCCTAAATTTTAGGAAGCTGTCAACATTTTTATTTGTGATGATGACCAAAGCAAAAGAAGATGCGCATGCGTGCTGTCCATTGACTTCTCTGAACCAGGGTATGTTGACAGAAAATGGATGAGGTTATAGAGCTGACTATTGAGTGCAAGGAAAAGAAATCTGTTACAAACATTTAATTATGTTTTCATTATGTCACACGCAGTTCATGCTTGGTGGTAGATAAAGTTGTTTGTCATTTGTCATTTTGTCCTGATTTAAAAATCCATCAGTTCTGAAAGTAGGTATAGCCCAGCAATTTTTTTTCTGTTGTCATTCTTTTCTTTACAAATTAAATATTAGTCTGAACACAAGCTCCAAAACCAAAAATGCATTACCTATCTTTACAGTGGCTCATGGCAAGTTTAGACTACATCTTTGAAAAATAAAAAAAAAAATCTCTGATCTCTAAATATTCTTTAACAACGTAACTACACACACTTTATTTCTCAACTATCATTATACAGGTTTGTCTTACAATGAAACAAATACTCAAGTCAACAGGAACATAATCTGACATTTGCATTTATCAGAAAACCGGCTGATAAAATCTGATTCAACCATTTTTGTAGGGAGAGACTGCACTTCATATTGCACTGTGATGAATTCGATAATTCGAGTTGGACCATTGGATAGTTCAATTCAGAATGCCTTCCCAAATGATCAGGAGAGACAGATGTTAGGATCATCTTCATCTGAGTCAAATTCAACCTGCCATCCAGCATAGGATGTTCAATGGAAAAGACTTCATATTTTGTAAAGAACTGATATAAATTTGGGTAAAATAATGCACAACCTTATTGGCATGTTCAACCTCTTTTGTGGGCAGCGTATCACAAATTCACATGATAAACCTACTGATGTCACCTATGTCAACGTGGAAATGCAATATGTACTATACTTAAGTTAAGACCAGAAACTGTAGGTACTTCTAGTTTCAGCACAGCAAAGCACATCTCATCGATACTGTCAAGAGCAAAATTTATGTAACTCGGTAACTCACATTTTCATCTCTGTACCATCTTCCATGGCCATCCCGTTTCCAGCCTGAAGCAGTGAACCAAAGTTCTTGCTCCTGGCGTTTTCGGACTTCTGTTTGCCTATCAGAAAATAACTTGTCTTGAGCTTGGTTTCCAACAAAAGTTTCTCCTTTACAGTTCCATTCTCGCGATCTAGTATTTCCAATGGATAGTTCCATGGGAACATCAGGAGCAACATTGGAGTCAAAGGATGAAGTATTTGTCGTCCATTTCGAATCATGAGATACCTTCTTGCCTTTGAAACCATTGAATCTGCTTGACTGTGCTTCCAGAATTGCCCTCCGGGTCTCCTCAATTAATGGTTTTTCTTTGATATTGGTAGGCCTAACACCGTTGCACGGATTGCCAGATTTTGAATGGGAAGCATCTGAAGAGAGAGCCAGTCTCTTGTTAACTTCGTGCTTCTTAGATAATTCTTTCTCCCTCAGCCTAGATTCTGCAGCGATGTGCCGTGCACCTTTATTATGCATCTGTTCATATGTTGTTTATTAGAAACACAATATTAGCAGAAGAACGAGCCACCAATGTCTAGCAAGATAAATCACAAGAGTACATAAACATAAGCAAGAACCGGCATGAGGTTTCTTGTAGCAAACATACTTCCTACAGATGAGACATACATAACTAGAAAATGAAAGAAAAAGTGACATCGATAGATGAACCACTAATATTGTATGATACACTCCCTCCATATGATGTTTTGGACAAGCTGCAGTCTTGTTTTTTCACTTTGACCAGTGATGTGGCCCACAGATGTTTCCTAGCAGTCTAAATATCCCTTGTCAGATTAAGAGATATATACCATCGCTGACAGTTTACCAAGTCGTGGTAATCCCAGCCAGAGAAACAAATGATAGGGGTGAAAGCCTGAAAGGTGACAGGATACCCATACCGTGATATTCCAAGCCAGATAAACAAATGATAGAGAGAAAAGGTGGCATTGTCGATTTTGTCCCTCAACTTCCCCCAAGGCTCACTTTCATCCGTCAACTATCAGATCGAGCACTTGAGCCCCTAAACTCTGATCCCTCCGGTCAAACTAGTCCCTTGTCTGATGCGGCGCGCCACGTTGGCATGCTTGATCAGCGATACAATCACTTTTAACCAATTTAGATTGACTTACTTCTGATCGAATTAACTGATTCCAAATTGCCATTTCTATATTTCTTTGGCCAACTAGATATCTTCACTCTAGGAGAGTAGGAGCCAGCATTCTAGAATTTTGGTGTCACAGGCCCTGCACTGACTCATGTTCTACTAAAAGCAGACATGATGATTTGTTTTCCTCCATTGCACAGTAGAAAAAACAGGTATTGATGTAGTCGTTGGATTCTTTATCTTTTACTAATTACTCGGGGGATGTCCAGATGTTTTACTAAGCCAGCACCACATCTTTTACTAAGCCAGCACCACATCTTTTAGAGCAACTCCAACAGTTTGGCAATTTTGGTTTGGCAAAACATGGAATTTGCCAACTCTGAAATAGATATGCCAAAGCAAAAAATATGCAATCTCCAACAGTTCCCCATAATGACTTGGCAAAAACGGAAATTATGGACCAGTGGACCCGCTGCCTAGTGTTCCGCCGTGAAAAAAAAGGAAGGAAAAAAAAGGCCGACGCCCACGGGTCTACCGTGAAAAAAAAAATTGCCTCTCCCTTTTCACGGTCGCCAAATTGCCAAATGCGGGCTCCTATTTGCAACAAAAATGACAAGCCCAAATGTCAAACTGTTGGCCACCAGTTTTTTAGTTTTTTTGGCAAAATTAGATATGCCAAGTCTAAATGTCAAACTGTTGGAGTTGCTCTTACTAAGCCGGCACCACATCCCCCATTCCATAATCATGTACAGCCAACTGCTGACGCTTCCCTAATCGGAGTTGTTCAGAGACCTGGACGATCATTTGGGATTTGCAAATTGCAATTTAATTGAGTATTCAAATATTCAATCTGCTAGGCACTTGACTGTATAATTGTTTAATCTTTATGAATTTTGTCTGTATAATTATTTAATCTTTGACTAATTGTTTCTCTAAATTTTAACAGAGCCATGTCATTAAGAAATAGTATGCTTCTGGCAATGACAAAAAATAATAATAACAATAAATAGATGATTTGATACAATCACATAGATGAGCTTGGTATTATCAGCACCATTGATGACTTCACATCGAGGAATGTTAGAAGAAAATTTGAAGGTAATTTAATATGTATACAAATCATTTTATATGAATATTGTTTTTGCAATTAGCTAACTGCTTCTTAGTAACATGTTGTTTATGTGTGTATATATTGTAGCAAATGAGTAGTACTAGTAGTAGTCTATAAAAGGCCCGAAAATTTAGCTCTATTCTAGGTCTAAAAAAAAGTCGGAACCGATCCTCCTCACTAATGCATTGGCCACAACAAATTCACGCAATCATAGGAGATTCATCAGCAATTAACCAGGGGAGTCCAGTAAAGGAGGACTCGGAGGATGTGGTGCTGGCTTACGGAGAGCATGAGGGGAGTGTCGAGGACGGGGCGGTGGGGGCACACGAGGCAGGCGAGCTTGCCGCTGGGGAGCTTCCTGAAGGAATCAGGCGTCGAGGGAGACGAGGACGCCGTGGTGGGTAGCAAGAGGTCGTCGAGGCGCCGCTTCCGCTGCTGCGCATCACGCGCCCAGCTGTCGCCGCCGAACACGCTCATGCCGGTTTCGTCGCCGTCGCTGCCACGGCCGCCGGGAAGAGAGATCTGGTGGACTGGTGGTGGTTGGGGCCCGCGTCCTCTCCCTGGACCGGACCGAGGTTTGCGCACTGCCAAACACTACTGCTACTTGGGCTTTTCTGGTGGGTGCAAACTGTGAGGAAGGCTGGTGGGTTTGTCAGTGGGCCGAGCTAATGATAGAATGGCACTTTGCTTGCCCTCTAGGCTCTAGCTTTGTGTTTATGATTTTCCTAAAAAAAACTTTGTGTTGCTGATCCTTTATCATTGATACGTGGGGTCTCTTGATTTTTTTCCCTTATAAAATTCTTATTATGATTTTTTGAAATAAAAATAATACCATTTGTAGGTACTAGAGGTTTTTCGATAGGAAAAAATCTACTTACCCCCTCAACTATTGGGGTGTATCTAACCTAGGCCTCCAACTACAAAACTGGGTAACAAACACCCTAAACTTTCGCAAACCAGTCAACTAACCCCCTGAGACGGTTTGGAAGAGCGGTTTCGCTGACGTGGCGTCCAGCGTGTAAGCGGTATTACACGCTGGCGAAGGAAATGATGTCCATGGCCACTGACGGGTGGGCCCCACCTGTCAGGACGCCCTCCATCCATCCCATGTTCCTGGCCGCACCTCCGCGTCTCCATCCCGTTCCTGGCCGCGCGCGGCGTCCCCGGCCTCGGCCATGCTCGTCGTCGACCTGTTCTGCGGCACCGCACTAGACGTGGTGGAGGAGCTCCATTTGCTCGACTACTTGACGGGGGGGGGGGGAGGTCGAGCTGTGCTGCCGAACAGGGCCCTCCAAATACATAAGTAGGTAGAGTACTCAGCCCAGCAGTAAGAAAAAATCGTAGGACATTAGGATTCCGTCGTTTCTTCCCTTCCGGCTTCCATTGCGTGGTGTTCCTGCGTTCCAGACTTCGAGCTGTGTGTTGTTCGGCTGTATGTGTGTATACAGTCATACAGAGTATTTGCTCTTGCCTCCAATCTATATACTTTACTTCTTTAGATTTGAAAAAAATTAGGAATCCCATATAATGCAGCAATCATGCTGAATTTCGTAAGACAAAACTTTATTTAATTACTTGCTATTTTTCTAAATTTATGATGAGCTCATATTAAAGGATCCATCACTATAGCTTCGATCCGGGTCTATAACTTGACACTACCGGGCCTGTCCAGGTGCTGGCCTTCTTTCTGCACCTCCCGGTGCTCCACTAGCGGACGACGGCGAGCTTCAAAGACATGGGAGAGGAGCTCGTGCGAAGGCCGAGCACCCCGGCATTCCCGGCGACGCACTCCATCCTGCTCGTCATGGAGCGCGACGACGCGGCCTACGACGGCTTCCTGAAGCTCTGCACCGACCTTTGCCGCTCTCATGGCGTCATCGTCAACACGTACCGCTTGCTGGAGCAGCGCGTCGTGGAGACCATGGCGGCGGGCCACTCCACGGCCCCAGCCGGTGTGCCGGCACCGCCCATCTCTGCGTCGGGCTGCTCATCAAGTCGGAGGAGGTGGTAGCTAGGCAAGCGCGGCGAGGCGTGCCTGGCGTGGCTGGACGCGCGGCCCAGGGCGAGCGTGGTGTTCCTCTGCTTCGGCAGCACCGCCAGCCGGCCGGTTCAGCGTGGAGCAGACCAGGGTGGTGGTGCGCCGCATCGACGACGAGCACGGCCGGGGCCGGGGACGCCGCGCGCGGCCAGGAACTCGCGGAGGTGCGGGATGGACTCGTCATCGACTTGTTCTGAGGATGAACTCGCGTAGGTGCGGCCAGGAACAGAGGATTGCGTAACTTAACTCTGGTGAGTCACTACGTGCCTTATCTCTCATCTCGTTATTCCAATTCACATCCAACAGCTTGTACTGATCCAAAGCAAGATTTTCAGGGCTTAGTCGTTTCGTCTTCAGCGTCCAGAGCCTTGCCGATGAGCAAGCAAGCAGTCTGTCCAGTTCAGACAGCCATCGTCTCCCCTCTCGGCGGCACGAAAAACGCACGCACCATCTGCGCCGCGCGCCGCCCATGCATACAGCATACGATACATTGGTAGTTGTTACCACCCGCCACCAGCGACGTCGGGCTCCTCTCTCTCCTCTGGGCGGTGCGCGGACCTCCAGCTTTTCCAGGATGCCGGCAGCGTGGTGCACAGGCACAGCACAGCGGCACAGGGGCACTATGGCAAGCGCACATGGCGAGAGGCGAGTTTGCTTCCGTGCTGTCTTCGTCGACGACAAGCCAAATCTCAAGGTGACAACGGACGCAACCATCCTGTGCCCCGGGGGCGCGCACACCGGTGGCGTTGGCCGAGAGTTCGCCGCGCCGCCCTATGTGCACGCTCGCCACGTCGCTCTCCGAGCAGGTCGCTTGCCGCGCCGCCATCCTCCTTGGCAACCCACACGCGCCTCGGCGCTCCATCATAGAACCATCGCCTCCATCATACAACCATCGCTAGAAGCCTCATCCAGGATGGCCGGTGCACACGCGGGGGCAGTCGAGGGTGGCATGTAGCCGCTGCGCGTATGCCAATGGAGCGGAAGCGGAGTCACCCGATCTGTGTCCCATGAACAGGGGAGGGATGAAGGACGTCCTGACAGGTTAGGCCCACCCGTCAGTGGCCATGGACATCATTTCCTTCGCCATCGTGTAATACCACTTACACGTTGGACGCCACGTCAGTGAAACCGCTCTCCCAAACCGCCTCAGCAGGTTAGTTGACTGGTTTGCGAAAGTTTAGGGCGTTCGTTATCCGGTTTTGTAGTTGGGGGCTTAGGTTAGACGCACCTCAATAGTTGAGGGGGTAAGTAGACTTTTTCCTTTTTCGATAAGAAAAAATTTAAGCACCTGAAGTAGAGTGGAAGAAAAGTTGAGCACAGTTAGGTGTATGACCATACTTTCGTTTGAACGACTTCCACTTTGTTTCAGTCGCACAGAACATTATTCAATTAGTCGAAACAATAGAAAAAAACGAGTCTGAACGTACAGTAAACTGGTCTCGACTCTGCAGTGACCGTAAATCTGTTGAAAATTGTGCGAGATAATAGACGAAATAGTCGCTAGTGACTTGTTTTTCAGCCACCTCTCTCCACGTTGGATTCTAACAACCAAATAGCCGGGCATATTTAGTTCCTAGCCATAGAATGACACAACTAACCTTAAGCAAGTGTGGTAAAGTATGACTAGCAAATTGATTGCCACACTTTGTCGTGACTAAGAGAATTTTGTCACATTTTTATACTCTATGACATGTGGAGTCCAAAAAACCATGTCTAACCTTAGTTACTAACTAAACACTTACCAGTTTGATCAAATTTATCTAAGATGAAGTGTGACAAAGTGTAGCTATCAACCAAACAGCTTCTAAGTCTTGTTGGGACGCCCTAACAATATTCTCAGCCTGTCCAAAAAAAAAAACAATATTCTCAGTCGGTTTCCACTCGGCTCAGTGGCAACAAAAATTACTGTACACACCCACCCACAGGCTGTAAACAGTAAACCTCACGAAGTCACGAGTCCCCGCGAGTCCCCGATCCATTCCCCTCGCCATCGCCCCAGTCAAATCCCCTGGCCTGCCTGTGCTGTGCCGTGCGCTGTGCACCCCCCCCCCCCCCACCCCACCCCCCACACGGCGAGCTCGATGGATCCTTCCGCCGCCAAGAGGCGGGAGGCGGAGCGGTTAATGAGCATCGCCGAGAAACTCCTGATGGCGCGCGACCTCGAGGGATGCAAGCAGTTCGTCGCGCAAGCCCTCTCCTTCGACCCCCGCACCCCGGGCGCCGACGACCTCCTCGCCGCCGCCGACGCCCTCCTCGCCGACAAGCGTCGGCGCCTCCCATCCGGGGCCCTGGACCCCTACGCCGTCCTTGGCCTCGACTCCGCCTTCCCGGCCTCCCGCGACCCCGACGCCGTCCATTCTCACTACCGCCGCCTCTCCTTCCTGCTCAACCGCTCCCACCCCGACCGTCCCTGCTCGCTCGCCTTCGCCGACGCCGCCCGCCTCGTCGCCGATGCGTGGGCCTTCCTGTCGGATCCCCTCCGCAAAGCCTCCCTCGACTCCGACCTTGACGCTGCCGCCGCTGCGACTAACGCAGCTGCAGCCGCCAAAGCCGCCGCAGCAGCAGCAGCAGCTCGTGTACCCACCGCTCCCCATCCAGAGAAGCAGCATCAGCCGCACTCACAGTCACAGCCGCCGCCGTCGCCGCTGCCGCCTGCTCCGCAGTCACCGCAGACTGTGTCGGGCACGCCACCACCAAAGCGCGGGCGACCGCCGCGGGCTGCCAAAACGCCGGCGATGCCGCCTGCTCCGCAGCCGCCTCAGACCGTGTCGGGCACGCCGCCAGTAAAGCGCGGGCGGCCGCCGCGGGCTGCAAAAACGCCGCCTGAGACTGAACGAAACCAGGAGGGGGAAGCTCTACAGGCGCCAGCGTTCTGGACGGTTTGCCCCTCCTGCTGCCGCATACACCAGTATGACAGCTCCTACGAGTCGCAAACGCTGCTCTGCCCCAGCTGCCGCCGGCCGTTTGTTGCCACGGCAATGTCCACATCACCACCCATCGTGCCAGGCACAGACATGTACTACTGCTCCTGGGGGTTCTTCCCAATGGGATTCCCTGGTGGCCCTGCATTCGCCGGACTGCTCAATTCGACGCAGCAGCAGGCGCCCGCTGCCCTAGGATTTTATCCAATGGGGCCATACTTGCCATCGCCGGGCCCAAGTGGCATTGTGGAAGGGGAAGGCAATAAGGCAGTTGATGCTGGCACTGGCATTCATGTGACCCCAACAGCAGCACCAGCACCAGCAGCATCGCCAGCGCCGACAGCGGTAACACCAGTGAAGTCCTCACATGTGAAGGTTGAGGCAAAGAAGCGAGGGCGGCCTAAAGGAAGCAAGAACAAGAAAGTGGTGATTGAGATAAATTAGGGATATGGAATGGTGCATGTGAAGGTTGGGGCAAAGAAGCGGGAGTGGCCTGGGCGTCTAGAACAGGAAAGTGGTGATTAGATTGATTAGAGCTATGGCATTCCGATCGCTGCACCATTCGACGTCTGCATCTGTTGTAAACTACATTCTGTATGTGTAGGGCAGTTTTCTTGATTGCAGATGACATGGGCACTGTAAGATGATCGAGTATTGGTGCTTCACCTCGATGTGTTGGTCAAGAATCAGAGGTTCACCATTCATGAAATTGGAATAACTAGGTTTTCCTCACTTTCATTCAAAGTTTACCATAGTGGTCAGTTCTGTTCAGGTGATCAGTTTTATCTTTTGTTTATTTCATCTCATTAGATGGGTGAGATGTTTTATGTTGTAGAGTGGCAGCTGCTCAAATGACCGTTATGCTATCTGCAACTTTTAAGATTAGGAGATGGATACTAAGCTCTGTGAATGTACATTAATTAGAAACACTACAGTATGAAATTGTTGAAATTGACAACTTTGCTTTGGCAATTTGGAATAGCTTTGCACACCTGCTGATCCGTTGCCTCTGCACGGGCACAGTTGCCGCCGTTGCTCCTCTGCGTAACATGCTTTTCCAGAGCAGAATGTGGCCGGAGTCATTGCCGCAACACATGGCACTAGTGACGGACGAAACAAGTGGTGGGTGCAGGCGCGAGGAGCTGGTAACAGCGGAGGGGATCTTATGCAACACAGAAAACGGGTCGTCTAGGCATGGCGGATCTACGGTGAGTCTCTGGCGCGGTGGTCCTTGGCAGCCGAGCACCTGGCCTTTTCTTTTCAGTTCTGTAGAAATCATTGGTTTCTTGGCGTCCTCTGGCCGGTGTTGATCTGTTTCTTTGTGCTTGTCTTCCCTTGCAGTGTGGATTCTTTAGCCAACAAACACTGGCATGACACCATGACCCCAGGGCCTGCTGGAGTTCAGCGAGCGCAACATGGGCAAGACCCTGCTGTCCAGGACACAGGGCACCAAGGTATGCCTGCTCATCTTGTGCTTGCTCTATCATTTGGGAATCATGCTGCTACTCCTGTACCATCTTGGTGTAAAAGGAAGGCCAAAGAAGTGTTCACTGGGCACGCAGGCATGAGTTTCTAGCAATATCGGTAATTCAGCATGCATGTGTGTTTGATCAGTAGGAATACCTGTGATTTAGATGTGGTTCTTTTTACGGCTGTCCTAGACGAATTTGGCTTTGTAGAATTGTGTATACTTGATCTTAATGTGGAACGTTCATAGTTCTATTGTGTGTGTAAATATAAGTTATTGAAGCATTAAGGTTCAACTGCTAGGCATTTAAATGAAGATCATCCTGATGTCTTATGTATGGCTATGCTTTTCTGATTCATTATCGGTAGGATTAACATAATCTGGTGATTAGGGCTAAAAGCTTCATTTGTTCGGATTTTTTCTGAATTTAATGTTTCACGTTCCAATCAGCGCTGCTTCTCATATGTAAAGGGGGATTTTATCTCAATTTCTTCCTTTTGTTTTCAAATTTCATCTAATGGTCTCCAGCATGGATTATTTGTGCTTGATGTCTCCTTGGCTGATCTTGAGAATGATGAGGATCAAGCACATATAGAGGTCTTCTGTTTCTCTTGAACAGTTCGAGGTACTTGCTTGCCATTCCATCAGTGTAGTAGTATTTCTGAATTTATTAATTTGATGCAATACACCTATGTGCTTTTTGTATATATATGGTAGAGTTCTCCTTTCATGTGAAAGATAAATTAATAATTGGTATCAATAAACATATTAACATTTTTTATGATATTATCAAATAGAGTTATGAAAGTAGAACCTGTAATATTAAGGGGCTATTGCGTTCTTGCCCCTACTTGCATGTGCAATTGTAATTTTACCCCTGTTTTTGTCGTCTTTGTGATTATACCCCTGCTATGTAATTACGAAGCCTCAATTTACCCCTACTTCTAACTCCGTTAGTGGTTTCTCTAATAAAAAAAATAAAAAACAAAAAAAACCTAGGTAATAAGACTAAAGGACAAAAATGCCCCTTATCCACTCAAACCTTCCCCTTTCCCTCATCTCTCTCGTTCCTGACCAGCAGCAGCGCATCGGCGGGGGGCGCGGCGCGGCTGGGCGATCTACGCGGTCGAGGACGGGGGGCGCAGTTGGGTGGCCTTGGTGTGGGCTGCGCAGTGGGGCGGCCAGGGCCCTACGCGGCGGGCAGTCGCCCCGCACGGACGGGCGAGCAGGCGCCCCGTGTCGGCGGCCAGGGCCCTACGCGGGCGGGCGCCCCGGGCAGACGGGCGCTAGGCGCGGCGCCTAGGCCCTACGCGGGCGGGCGAGTAGGTGACCCGCGCGGACGGACGCTAGGCGATGCGTCGGCGGCCAGCGACGTTGAGGCTGAGACAGCGGCGTGTCTTGGCGGCAAGGAACTTCAGATTCAGGTTCACTGCTACCTTATTCAGCTAGGACGTGTGCTACTTGATTACAAGTTCTATTTGTATACATCAAAGTGAAGTCAAGAAAAACTAAACTAGCATCCCGAAGCCCATAGCCTGACTAGCTCCTGACTGCTTCAGGTTCACTGCTCCCGAAGCACCAAGTTTATTTATTTATCTCTATATTACATGAGCTGAATATGCAATTAATCAACAGCCTATGTTGCAGAACTGCTATGTTAAGGTACAACCAATCCTGATTTATAAGCAAACAACCTGGAACAACTGAAGCAATGCAGAGATCTACAATATGGATTAGCCAGAAAAACAAAAAAATGGAAGTACAATGTCTGAAAGAATTAGTTGCTGCACAAACAATGGTGTTTGACAATTTAAATGGGCCTGCTATAGTACAGAGAGTGTGTGTGCTACATGCAGATCAGTATTTAGCAAAGAAGCATAATGGAAGTTAACTTCTTGTTGGGGTGCAATTAATACAATAAATGTGCTGCTGATGTAAAGTGAATGCAAAAAAAAAAGCTATTAGACACCAGCACATCACTAACTGTGGCCAGAGAAGTAGAAATGAAGAAAATACCCAAATATAAAATTTCATACTATTATGTAACCATCATATTATGTAAGTCATGCTTATTTGTATTTTTTTGTTTTGCTTCTTTACTCTTGCTTATTTAGTCCACTTGTTCACTAAACCATTTTTCTCCATTTATGTCAAGTCCTACTCCTAGTGCAAGTGCAAGGGGAAGAGGAAGAGGAAGGGGAAGGGGAAGAGCAAGGGGAAGTGCAATTGCAAGTGCAGGACCTTTGACAGGAACAGAAGGGGCTGGAACAGAAAGAAGAGGAAGAGGAAGAGGAAGAGGAAGAGGAAGAGGAGGGAGGTTGGCTGCATTGTTAGGAATAGATGCTTGAATGTGGTGTATGACAGTGAACATGTAATATCTCACTATCTGGGCTTATAGCTACTGCTTTTGTTGGACTACTGAACATGTAATATCTCACTATTAGCTACTGCTTTTGTTGGACTACTGAACATGTAATATCTCACTATTAGCTACTGCTTTTGTTGGACTTGTAGTTACTGTTGTATGGATACTTTTGCTACACTTACATGTGAGATTATCTATCTATCTATATTTGCATGTTGTGTGGAATCATATATAACAAGTTGTGCAATTATGTTACCAATTTTTTTAGAAAATAGGGGTAAAATCACAATGTACATAAATAAGTAGGGGCAATTTTGCATGGACAAACTTGTCCTTATTCAGCTCATTTGACACCGTTAGCTGTTGTTAACGGAGTAGGGGTAAACTGAGGCTTCGTAATTACATAGCAGGGGTATAATCACAAAGACGACAAAAAACGAGGGTAAAATCACAATTGGACGTCCAAGTAGGGGCAAGAACGCAATAGCCCCTAATATTAATAGTTGGAAAGTTCTTTCGATAAAGTTGAAACAACTTTGTTCTTGGCTAGGGTCTATTCTAAGTAAACAAACTAATTGGAACATATGTACCAGGCTGAGGTAACTGGTTCGACTCATTAAATTCAGAATAAGTCTTGGTACCCTAGCTCAAAAAAAATCTGGGATTTGTTGGAAGCCTAGCAAAATGACTGGTTCAATTGTCAAAATTAGCTATTTTGAACCAATTTTGAGTATTTCCAGCATTGTTGCTTATGCAACTTATTGGGAATAAAGAAACTCAACTTTACATCACGGGTTCATTATGTTTTCATGGCTGGTTAATGTTGGCAAATATGAAGCCATTTTTTTGAAGGATATCATATGCAATGCAATCTATATGCTTTTTTAGGCCATGTTGGTCCAACATTCTCTATGGTTTGGAAATAGTTACCATTATCACATGTAACTGCTATTTCAGGTGTCCCAGCCTGTTTGGGCGTTTGGCCTATAAATTAGCATTCATTCTTTGGTGCCGATAAACATTTTTTCATTGTAGTGTTAAGGAGCAAGGGAGGTGGATGCTATAAAAGATGATGGAACCTGGAAACAAGGTCAAGAAATGGAAGAAAAATGTTGATGCGACAAGCAGTAGGTAATGGCATATCTCTTCTCTTGTCTACTTCCTAAGAGCAACTCCAGTGAGGGTCCCCAAATTAGGTCCTTAAAATTTTATTTGCAGGCTGTCAGGCTAGGCTAAAAAAAGTAGGGGCTCAAATTGAGGCCCAGCTCCAGTGAAAAAACAGATCAAGCCCCTATACCACCTGGCCGGGAGCGGGCGGCGCGCTGTAGCTCGGCGGCGGCGGCGGGGGCTGCGGTCTGAACGGCGCGGAGGAAGAGGCGCGCGGCGCGCGCGTGCGCGTTGGCGCCGGCGTCGTCGCAGACGGGCACCCACTCGACCGAGGAGTCGAGGCGGCGCGGCAGCGTCTGCAGAGTCCGCGACGAGCACGGCGATCCGCTCGCTGACATTGACGACGACAACCTCCTCGCCGCCGGACGCGGCGACGGAGACCACGAGGCGGGCGACCTCCTCCTCCCGAACGCGGTGGAACGACTGGACGCGGCGGGCGCTGAGCAACTCAAGGACGCTGATCCGGCGGAGCTGCCGCCACAGGGCGCCGTAGCGCGCGAACAGCAGGCCTTCGCCGTCGGCCTTCATGGCTCTGATGGTGGGGCTCCATGGCTGCGTGGCGAAGTTGACGTCGTGCGTCTTCATGACCAAAATCTGTATGTCTGTAATTTTGGTTAGGCAAGCTTGCTGGATAATTTTTTTTGTACCAGCTCTCTGTTGACTTGAGCTTGGTGGTATAGACTTAAACAGCAGTTTCTGTGACTTCTCGAGCTGTCCATCACTGTCAAGTTTCTGTGCAGATTACTATTTATGTTACAATTCTGAGGATTGGTTGTAATTCTGAGGATTGCTATGTCTTAATGCTTTTTTATGATATATAAGTTCGGATTAGTCCCTTTCTTGCCATCTCAGTGTGCCGTATTTGTGACTTGCTATAAGAAACTTCAAGGTCTGGGACCTTGGTAAATGTTCAATGGCTCTCCAGGTTTGTTTGTTGCACTATGTGTTTCAGTTACAACTTGTATTCTTTTTGCCTTTATGGCTGCAGCTCTCTAATGTTTTTGTTAACCTTTGCTCCAGCAGTAACAAGCTGAGCAAAGTTGGGCAGGCCATTGACAAAGATGATCTCCCAGACCACATGATATCTGTTTCTACAACAACAGTTCAGCTCAACTTTGCTCTTAGAGTGTTTGATCTGTTTACTGATCAGCTTCCATTTTCTTTGTAAATAAATTTCACTGTCAGAGAGTTTGAGTTTGTAAATAAATTTCACTGTCAGTACATATGAACACTGAGCATGGCTCTGTTTACTGATCAGCTTGGCTCTGTCATCATGTCTTGGCTACATTGGCAATAATTTTCAGGAAACATTGGTAGTGGTCAAGCATTGGCATTGGCAATAATTTACTGATCAGCTGTTGCAAATAATTTACTAATTAGCTTGAAAAAAATGCAAGTTTTCTCTTTGCTATTGCAGCGTGATCAAGCATTGGCAATCATAAACTGTAGTATGGCTGACAAGGTCACACTCCATCAGATCAGAGATGCAGTTCAGTAGTGATAGAAGTGGAAATTCCATTTACAAGAGCTTCCAAAGAGATAATATGTCTGACAACTCTTATCAGGCATCAGTTTTAGAAAAGTTTCAGAAAGAAAGAAAATTGAGTGATCAGGTATCCCATATTTTTAAGGAGTAAAATATCAGGTATCCCATATTTTTGTGGGTTTCTAAACTATGATGGCAAAAGGGGCCTATAGAGTAACATGTTGCTTGAAGGATTTGAACAACAACTAACTTGATTTAGAACATGTAAATTTTCCTTCAGAAAATTTGAACAGCAGCTAAATTTTTCTTTGATCAGTGTTCATATGTACTAATCAGTGATCAGAGTAACTTGCATTTCTGAGCAAGCTCAGTCCACAGAAACCAAGCTAGGTTCAGTTCACAGAAATCTCATAGCAGCCACCACAACACACTTGCAATTAACAAATATGTATATAAAAAAGAACAATAAAAAAGGGATTCAGACAACTCAGGATGATCTCCCAGGCCACAGGATATTTGTTTCTACACCATGACAACAGTTCAGCTCAAGCACAGAGGAGAGGAGCGTGGTTGACAACTTCAACAGCTCACTGGCCACATTGTTTACATCAGATAGAACATGTGTACAAGGCCTACAGCTTCTGTTGCCTGAACTTTTCGTCTTCCAGTGATCCATCCATGCTTTGTGCCAGTATGAATGAATCTGACAGGTCTCATGTGTATCCAAAGCAGCATGATGTAGTGAAGTTGTTGCCACTTTGTCAGTGTCTACTGTCATCAGTATGACATTATGATCTAGTGAAAAGCAGCTCCAAACTATAGAGGTACTCTGAACTGAATATTTGAGCCATTTTGGACAGAATGGGATTCAGTGTCTATTGTTATCAGTATAAATTTGTGAAACAACAAGTGCCAACTGAGATAGCATTTTCAATTTCTTTGTAGTTTTCCCTTCATGTGCAGGTTTCAGTCCATCAATTACTTGCTCAACTCCTATGTGTGTACTTTCAGATCAGGAAAACTGAGATAACATAATGAGTGTCCATGGCTTGCTCTCTTTCTTCTTCACATACACAAATCTGAGATAGCATTATGAGCATGTAATTGGATATAAAGCCATGGAAGTACACACATAGGATCAAATGTCCAGTGGAATTCTATCTCAGCTTCTCTATGTTACATCTCTGACCAAAACTGCATTTTGGAGATAAATACCAATCAAGGGCACAGAATAACTATGAAGCCATTAATAGACACACCATTCTTTTTCAGAATAACTATCAAGGGCACAGGAGCACATAATAACATCGAGTGGTCGCGCAACCACAAGTCAATGCAGTGCTGGTGGAACATGTGCAGGCACCTCGGCAGCCACTTCACCATTTCGCCCTTGTCCACCTCGCCTAGACACACCGCGCACTCCGCTGGGCCGTCCGGCCGCTTCGTCTCCTCCTGCTCGTATGCCGGGATGTCGTCCACGGCGACCACCCGCGCCCCACCCCTCACCGGCGGCTCCGGCGCGAGCACGCAGATGGTGGCAGCATGGCCTTCTTGTCCTCCTTTTTTTTAGATGACGCCCTTAGGCGCATATCTCATTAAGCAGGATAGAGTTTTTGGAAACAACAAACGACGAAACACAAAACAAGCGGCAACACGGTTGCCAAAACACATCAGCTGCCTACAGGGCAGCAGCAAAGTCCAAACCGAAGCCGACACGCAGCTGAAAAGGAAGAGGAAACACTAGATAAGCAGGTCGAGGAGCAACCCAAGCTGCCTGAAGCCCGCCGAACACCAAGACCTCCCTTTGGCCAAGATTTCAGCAACCAGCTGCTGCGTCGAGGAGACAACGCCGTTGAAGGTCCGCTGATTTCGTTGCTTCCAAAGGCACCACCCGACGAGGAAAAAAAGGGAGTCGAAGGCCGGTCTCAAAGCTTTGCAAAGAAGTTTACGCCGAGAGAGCCACCACGGGATCGCCGGCATAGCAATGATGGAGACCTGACCTTGCAACAGCAACAAAGACAGGCATCGGTGCCAAACCTCCCACGAGAAGCTGCAGCCAAGCAGGACGTGGTCAATCGTCTCGGCCTCTTGATCACACAGGATGCAGGTGTTGGAGTCCTACAAACCGTGCCTCCAATGCCTGTCCGCAGTCCAACATCGACGATGCATAACCAGCCAGAAGAAGAAGCGAACTTTTGGCGGTGCAGATGTCTTCCAGATGTTCTTTGCACCCACCGGGAGGGATGATCCGAAGAACATTGCACCGTACGCCGAGGCCGAGGAGTAGGAGCCATCAGGCGTGAGCCCCCACTTGAAGGTGTCCGGCTGATCCGTCAGAAGTACATCTTCCAGCACATCACAAATGCGTTCAATCTCAACAATAACCTGCATGGTCAAAGCGCCCCTGATTTTCCGTACCCATTCATCGTTTGTAAGGGCCGCTGCCACCGTCGTCCTTCTCTTCCGAGGAGGTATCATGTCGAACACCGCCGGTGCAAGCAGTTGTAAGCTCTGACGACCCACCCATCGATCAACCCAGAAGAAGGTGGACTCACCATTGCCCACGGTGATGACTGTTGCTGCATGAAATACCGCCAACGCAAGCCTATCACATATCTCCAGCCAGCGGCCTTGACACCTATTGTTTCATATCCAGCGGGCTCTCAGCGCGATGCCTGCGCGGCGCAGGTCGGACACACCGAGCCCGCCTAGCTCCCTGGGACGGCAGACAAGAGGCCAGGCAACCCGACACCTGGCACCCGCGACAGTGTCCCTTCCAGCCCAAAGGAAAGCCCTTCTCAGCTTGTCAATAGTCCGAGTCGCCCAAGGTGAGAGACACAGCGCAATGGACGTGTGAATCGGGATTGCCGACATCGTCGCCTTCACCAAAGTCAGCCGACCTGCTTCGTTGAGGAGGTTACCCTTCCAACCCGGGATTCGAGCAGCCACTCGGTCAATGAGAGGTTGCTCGTCCGACCTCCTGAGCTTGTATATCGAGAGCGGTATGCCTAGATAGCGGCAGGGGAATTCCTCGATCCGGCAGGAGAGGAAATGCAGGACCCTTGCCATATCATCTTCGGAGTAGTGAAGGGGTGTGGCGACACTCTTTTCCAGGTTGGCGAACAGGCCTGAGGCAAGACCAAAGATGTTCAAAGCTGCCCTCACCGCATGAAGGTCACGGTCCTACGGCGTGACGAAGAGCACCAAGTCGTCCGCGTAAAGGTTGACGCGTGGGCCGGATAGTCCCTGGATTGGCGACAGCAAACCTCGCAGCTCCAACCACCTAAGAAGATGGTTGAGCACCTCCATTACCAGGGCAAAGAGCATCGGGGACAGAGGGTAGCCCTGCCTCAGCCCCCTTGCGTGACAGATGCGTCGGCCCGGCTTGCCGTTGAGCAAAATTTTTGTGCTTGCAGTGGATAAGATGATCGACATCCAGTTTCTCCAGCGTAGTCCAAAGCCCATGTGCTGCAGCAGGTCGAGCAAGAAAGTCCATGCCACGGAGTCAAAAGCCTTTGCAATGTCGATTTTAAGAAGTATGCAACTTGTCTTCTTTTTGTGGATCTAGACACAAGCCGACTGTACATTCCTGAAGTTATCATGCAGGCACTGCCCCTTAATGAAGGCACTTTGGTTTGGCAAGACCAACCGATTGAGTAGCGGGGCGAGACGGGCCGCCAAGCATTTGTTGATCAGTTTACCGAAACTATGCATGAGGCTTATTGGCCTAAAATCTTTGATCTCTCTCGGTGCCTCTTTCTTTTTAAGCAGGATCATGTATGCATCGTTGAGATGATTGAAACTACGAGAGTCCAAAGACCAGAAAGCATTGATGACGTTGAGGACCTCCCGTTTGATAATTGGCCAGACAACCTTGTAGAACCTGCCTGTGAACCTATCCGGCCCTGGCGCCTTATCATTTGGCCAATCCCTGATGATATGCCAAACCTCATCCTCAAGAAAGAGACGCTCCAGGTCCGGGAGGTGCAGGGACGGCACCCCCAGAGCAAGCAAGTTAAGGGCCCTGGAACGTACAAATTCGGAGCCGATGGCGTCGTTGTAAAAGCCATAGAGCGCGTTGGCCATCTGCTCTTCCTGCACGACCTCCACACCCCCAACAGACAGGCAACCAATCCTATTCTGTCTCTTCCGATGGCACGCTTGCAAATGAAAGAAACGGGTGTTGGCATCACCCTCAGCCAAGAACAGTTGGCGAGACCATAGACGCGCCATCGTGCGCGAAAGAGAAGCGAGGCCCAATACACGTATCTTCATGTAACGACGCAGTTCAAGTTCCTAGGGTTCAAGGTTGCGGCGCTCCCGCTCTTCATCCAGGCAAAGAATTGCCTCGCACACCAGGGCTAGCTGCAGCCGGACGCTGCCCACCTTCTGGTTGCTCCAGGCAGTTAGCGCCTTGGCCGTGTGCCTAAGCTTGGCATCCAGGATCCTACAGGGGTCCGCCTGAGAAACGGTAATGGACCAAGCGGCCAAGACTGTCTCCTAGAAGCCAGGAAAGCTTGGCCAGAACGGTTCGAAGCGGAACCTTCTCCGCGCACCGCCATAGATCACGCACAGTTGTAGAAGTAGAGGACAGTGGTCTGAGCAGTCCGTTGAGAGCGGCTTGAGAAGATGATTTGGGAACTGAGCAAACCATTCGGTGGACGCAAAAATCATGTCCAACAATTCCATAGTCGGGCTGTCGCGCTCGTTAGACCATGTAAACCGTCTTCCGACGAGGTTTAGCTCCTCCAACTGTAGCTGGTTCAAGAAGCTTTTGAAGCGCCTCATACATCTCCTATCCAACCGACTGTTGTTCTTATCCTGTGCACGGTAGATCATATTGAGATCGCCACAAATCATCCACGGACCTGGGCACGTTTGGCGCAGCTGGACCAGTTCATCCAGGAAAGCCACCTTGTGAAGGTCACTTTGGGGACCATAGACAGTTGTAATAGTCCAGGGAGGGGCATTTGTCCCGCACTCCTTCAGCTTTGCAGAGATAGCATACGTACCCACGACGTCATTTGTGGCCAGCCACAAATCACGACGCCACCCAAGCAAAACCCCGCCCGCCACCCCCACAGACGGCAAAAAGACATAATCAAACAGATTTCCTAGAAGTTCAGAAGCAACCGCATTACAAAGGGAAGACATCTTTGTCTCCTGGAGGCAGACAATCGAAGGCGCATAGTCAAGAACCAGCTGGCAAACCACCGCCCGCCTTGCCCGATCATTGAGTCCCCAGGCATTCCACACTAGCACAATGGGGCTGTTCGACATTATTAAACTGATCTGCAGAGACGTTGAGCGTCGGACAACCTATGGCTACAACTCCTCCTGGAGCCCCGCCATGTCAAGGTCCATGGCAGCGTAGTTGATGTCACCATTGAGAATGATCTGCATGACGTTCTTCTTACGTTCGGACAAATTACCATGAAACGCCGACTTGAATTTCTTCTCCACCTCCTTATCCGGCGCACTTCCCACGACCACGACGCCCATCCTTTTGAGCAGTAAGTTCTGCGCCTGCCTAATGGCGTTTGCGGCACACGGTTGGCACGCGATCCGGCCTGCTCTGAGTATATCTATGCAGTAAATATGTAATATTATATGTTTATGTAGAAAGTTTCTGCGATAAAAATACATAAAGTGACGGGGTGGGACGAGGGTTTAGGGTTCTGCCTTCCGTATGATCAAAACCACACAACATATAGCCAGCCCAATAGCCCCCTATTGAATTAGGAAATCGATCATATACGTATTTTCACTTTTTTTTCATGACGGAATTTCCCTAGTTATTCCACGTAAACCGAATACACAACTAGCTAGATGCAAGCATGATACGTCGTATTTTTTTTTTATACTTATATAAGATGTTGTAGTCGTAAGTATATTGACATCGTAGACTTTATTACACAAGATGTTTTTTTATATATAGGATATATAGGAATACAAATGCAGGGAAATCTCAGATCTATATATATCTGCGAAGTCGTCCAGCTCTACAAATTCAACGACATCAGCAGCATGCGCGTCTACTCCCCGGGCAGCAAGGTCATGGAGGCCCTACGCGGCTCGGGGATTGGCCTCGTCCTGGGCGTCGCCAACGAGGACATCGCCAACCTCGCCGCGTGCGCGCTGTGCGCGGCGACGTGGGTGCAGACCAACGTCCGGGCCTACCACCGGGACGTGAACGTCCTGTACATCGCCGTGGGCAACGAGGTCGACGGCGCCGCCGCCGCGCAGACCGTCCTCCCGGCCATGCAAAACGTGCAGGCAGCGCTGGCCGCGGCGGGGCTCACCGACGGCATCAAGGTGGCCACGTGCGTGCGCCTCAACGGGGTCACCAACTCCTTCCCGCCCTCCAGCGGCGTTTCGCGTAGCCCTACATGGGCGACGTCGCGCGGTTCCTGGCGTCCACCGGCGCGCCGCTGCTCGCCAACGTGTACTGTACCCGTACGTACTTCGAGTACCGGGGCAGCAACCCGCCGGGCGCCGTGAGCCTCGGCTACGCGCTCTTCCAGCCGGGCACCACGGTCAGGGACGACAGCAGCGGGCTGGACGCCCTGCTGTACCGCGCCTAGGCGATGACGGCGTGCGTGTTCGTCGTGCACATGTCCTCCCCCCTGGCGCTGAGGCTGTCCCACAGGGCCAAGGACGCCGGCAACTGCCCGGCATGATGTCCGAGGGCTACGTTTGGATCGTCACGGCCATCGTGGGCGACACTCACCGGCGACGTCGACGCGCTAGGGCGCGAGGACACCGACGCGATGCAGGGCGTTGTCAGCGTTCGCCGGTACGCGCCGCACACGAGTCGGGCCGCGACTTCGCCACACGGTTTAAGGCGAGGTTTCAGCTAGAGAACGGTGGCGCCATGCAGCCCGTGGCCCGTTGGCACGGCACGGCCCGGTGCCAGCGTGCCCGTGCTGGCTCGGCCCGACGCACCAGGCCGTGCCTGGGCCGCCACCCTGGCCTGTGGCACGACACGGTAAACCCCCAGCTCGACAGGCGACCCGATGCAGATTATGGCCTGCTGGAGCCTGGGAGACGGAGGAGGGATGCACGGCCCAGCAGGCCAGCCCACGAGCCATGCCCATATATAAGCAGCCCACCAACGCGCCCCCCAAACCCTAATGGCCTTGGCTTGCCGGCTGCCGCCCTGTCGCGCCGCGCGCCGCTCCTCCACCTCGGCACCTCGCTCGCGAGTCACGAGTCCCGAGCCGCGCCACTCACCGGTCGCCGTCGCGGTGCCACCCGCGGCGCGCGACCGCCCTTCCCGCCTCCTCGCGGCGGCGGCGTCCCGGCCCCGCCTCGCTGCCTCCTGGCTTCGTCTCCTCTCGCGGCGGCGGCGGCGGCCCGGCTTCGTCTCCTCGCGGCGTCGCGGCACGAGCTCGGCACGGCGGCACGCGGCACGGCCCGTCAGCCCACGTGTCGTGCCATGAGCCGACCCCCTGGCACGAAGCACGACAATGGCACGGCACGGCCGACACGGGTGGCACGTCGAGGCACGCCGGGCCGCCGGGCCGGGCCGGCACGGCCCGATGGCCATCTATAGCTCTCAGGATGCCCATGCTCGTGGGCCCGGAAAACAGAGTAGGCCCACCGTCAGATGGGGAGGAAACAGGAGCGGTGTACGCCGGCCTGCTGGTGGGGCTGCCCCGTGCCATGCGTCACGTTAGCAGCAGCAGCACGACAAGGAGATTCTACTAGGGGTCTGTTTGGTACAGCTCAGCTTCACTAGTGATTTTTTTTAGAAAATAACTTTCTAGGTAAAGCTGAGCTATTTTGAAAAAAAATGTTTGGCAAAACAGCTTCACCAACAACTTTATGCATGCATGTGAGAGAGAAAGGGAGAGAAAGCTAGGATAAACAATTATTTTCAGCTTCATCCCACTTCATGTGTTTGTGAGATGGGGAGAAAAACAGTTTTAGTGATGAAGCTTTTTTTAAAAGAGATGTTTGATAAAAAAACAGCTTATAACAACTTCATAAAGTTGTTATAAGTTGTACCAAACAGACACTAACTGTTCATAGTTATCTACATGTTGCTCTCACTCCTCTATTTTATACGGAGTACTAGGTACATAGTCTAGTGGTACTACACCTATACACATACAACTCCTCTATTTTATACGGAGTACTAGGTACGTAGTCTAGTGGTACTACACCTATACACCTACAACTACTGCAATAGGTGGAAAATGGACCACGCATGTTGCCTCTCAACGGTGGCACACTCCTTTGCAGGTATGGTGTCAACAGGGTTTACCATCCCGACCGGTCGCCGGGAACCGGTCCAGGGCGGTTTGGCAGTTACCGACGGTAACCGCCCAAACCGGCCCCAAACCGAACGGTTTGTATTTTGAATCATTTTGAATTCAAACGGCGTAGTTCAAACGGTTTGGGACCGGTAACCGGTCGGTTAGGGCCGGTTACCGACCGGTTTGGGCGGTTCCGCCCCAAACCAAATTTCAAATTTGAAAAAAAAAATCAAAAATGCTGAAAAAATTCCTAAAAATAGTTCATGATTTGTAGAGTCGAATGGTGCAAAGTTTTTTCAAATTGGAGTTCGTTTGCTATTTATTTTGACGCGTACAAGTTTGGAACAAAATAGAAAAGAGCCTTTTTTTTCAAACTTGTACACGTCAAAATAAATAGCAAACGAATTCCAATTTGAAAAATTTGTACACCATTCGACTCTATAAATCATGAACTATTTTTAGGAATTTTTTCAGCATTTTCGATTTTTTTTCAAATTTAAAATTTGAATTCAAACCGGTACCGAAACCGAACCGGTCCCGGGCGGTTTGCCGGTAACCGGTCGGTTACCGCGGTAACCGTTCGGTTTGAAAAACCCTGGGTGTCAAAGTCAATTGGCCTGGCGAGAGCATAGGGGAAATCAAAAAGTTCAGATGCCCTAACAAGCACAGTGACAAGCGAGTCATTTCCTCAAGCCGTTAGCCATCGTTAGTCCCAAAAGCTAACGGAAGGGCGTGTGAGTAACGATTAAGTTGGGTAAGCTCATACAGGTGACCACGATCTTTTCAGGGGTACGAGGGAGACGACAATCTTTTTTAAGGATATACAGGTAAAAGCAATGCCAATAATATGTCGTCATATTTTCTCCTAATTTTTCTGTTGAGTTTTTACATGAGTTTTTAGCGACATATCACTTTATATTGCTCCTCATATTTTTCCTAAATAATTTTTGGAGGAGTTATCTTTATGTCGTATCTCCAATACTTTTCCCCACTTGGGTTTTTAACGGGATATCAATTACATAATGATTTATTTACATAATGATTTATTTAAATCACTGATATTTTCTCCTTCTTTTCTAAATAAGGTTTAAAGGGGTTTTATGGCATATCAATACATACATGTTCCTCAGATTTTTCCCATAGGGTTTTTCGAGGAATTTCAACTTCGAGCTGCATTGATCTCAAGAAAGATTTGATCAAGGGGGAGTGTTGTGAAACAACACCTTTTGACGATTAGACATCTCTTCACGAACATGTATCTCTTCGCGAAGCATCTCATCATCAAATACATGATCAACGGATATGATAGATAGTTAGTTTAGTTCCAAAGAACATGTCCTTTGAGAACACTCGTATTCTTTCGTGACACCCCTTCGAACAGTCGTGTCCTTCGTGACACCCTTTCATATGTATATATATCTAAGAGATAAATGAAACAATCACAATTCTTTTGATTAGAAGTGTTATAATTTCCCTTTTTTTCTTCTTTCACTATTCAATGAGTTCTCCTTTTTGGGAAATCAATGAGCTTATTCTCACTCACTTACCACTATTTTTTTTAGTTCACACTTGCCACTATTCAATCACCTCGACACCAGGATCCCACGGCTCGCGCACGAGCTTCACGAATCCGCCGTCCCCGCCTCTCTCCGTCGTTTCTGGCCGCCAGGCTTCTTCTCCGTCGCCGGCTACGCGCGTGGGGAGGGAGGAGGAGCCGCAGGCGTGGATTCAGGGGCAGCGGCGTCCATCCCGCGTGAGAAGGGAGAAGGAGCTGGTGAGATCTACTTTTTCAGCTCCTCCATCTCTCGCAGCTCTCTCTCAGCACGTTTTGCGGAGAACGGGGCCGATCTTCCTCGCAGCGCCGGCGCTCCCTCTTCTGTCTCCCCCCAGCCCCAGGCGACGGCGGCGGAGCAGTCCCAGGCTCGGCGTCGGCGGCGGCGGCTCCCCCTCCCGCCTCTCGCCAGTCGCCTTGCGCCCTCGCCAAGGCGGGAGCCAGCAGCCGCTGCTCCACCAAGGCGGTCGCGCCGCTTTGGCTTAGCGCTGAAGCGTGCGCTTAGTGCCCGCTTTTTGGAACCCTGATTTTACCAAGGTCTTCCTGTAAATTCCTTTATACGGGCTACATGTGTAGGAGTACATCTGAGGCTTATATGAGCAACAAATGAGCTGTAGCCTTTCAGAAAACTGGTTTCAGCATCAGATGGGTAGTGCAGCTGCCCTGAGCTATCCCTGCAGATGCTTGAAATTGATCTTTTGGTAGATCATTTCCATTAATCCACCAGCTCCCCTGGTGGAAAATCTAACATTTTTTCTTATCCCATGGTGATATAGGTTTGCATTGATCAGTATGGTGGATGAAAATGCAGAGAAAAATCATGACACTGGTCCAGAAAATAAGTTAAGGCACAATTTTCGATTGGGAGATATAACATGGGTTAAGTGCAGTGGCTCTTCATGGTGGCCGGCCCAGGTATGAGTTATGACACTGCACCTTGTTAGCATATATCTTTGTGCAGAAAGTGTGTTTATTTCGCGTAATTAGATAGCACTTTAGGTTGCTAATGACCAATGTCGTTGCTGCTTACGGCACATCGGAACTAAACGCGGGACATATTAGTTTTTTAAATAGGAAGAATCTAAAGTTGGCTAAGGTTATAGCTTGACATTTGTGTTTGAAGTTTGAACAGTAACATTTATCACAATGATTGAAATGAACATCATTTTCAGTTCATCTGCCATCACATTAGCATATGTTTGACCTGAAGTCAAGACAATAGTTTTTTTAGACTGAATTTTACCAGCAGGCCCTGAACTTATCCTAGATGGCCTGATACCATTCAAGTCTACGAACTCTCAAAATGTATATTTGGGAACTTAAACATGTCCTGGGGTTTCAGGTAGACCCAACTGGTCCACATCAGCTTAACTGCCTATCTGGCTTGCTGCTGTGCCTTCCATGTGAGTTGATGACCAGGTTTAGTTGAGTTAAGTTTTTTTTTAAGAAAAAACCTGAAATAGGGTTTCAGTTGAAGGCACAATCCAGATAACTCTTGCTAGCATATGTAGGCCCCGTCTGGTACGGCTCCTGGTGGCTTCAGCTTCTAAATTTCAGTGAAAATTCTGGAGATGTTTTATGATGCAAGGAAGTCAGATAAAATATCTGAAATCCTGAGAAACAAGTTTTAGAAGCTTCAAGTGAACCAACAGTAAAACAAAACAGAATTGAAAGGGTTAAAAATACCAGATTAATTATAATAAGTAAAAGGTTTAGAAATACTGTTCTCGTACTTCAGTAGGTACTTTTAATATTTTTGCCTGTGTGGTTCGCTGTGTGTTGGGGTGGTTGGGAGGGGGTTAAAACGAATGATTGTTGATGGAAGTACTACATGGCTTCAAGGTCCCAGCTTATAAAATAACAGTGCATTATAGGTCCCAAACTCCTCCCAGAGCAACACAAGTGCCACTGTGGCATGACATCCAGTATATGCAACTTGAGAGTTTGTGGACCTTGATTGGAACTTGGGACAAGTTTAGGGACTGTTTTTTACTATTATCTTTAATACTACTTGTTCTGGACTCTAGTTGCCCCTGCATCTAATTACACCCAATTTCTCTTTCTGAATTCAAGGTCATTGATGAATCATGTGTTGGTAGCAAGCCTAAGAAGAAAGACAAGTATGATTGCCTAGTTCGACTCTATGGAACATGTCAATAGTAAGGGATCCTAAAACAACATTAGGGTTTTCTTCTCTTTCTGTAATGATATTCTTTGTGGCATTTTTTAAATTCTTTCTGTTGTTTTACTTTCAGCTTATATGTAGACCCTTGGAAGTCTAATTCACAATTTGAAATGGTATGCATAAGCTTCTGTCTCATATGGGCAGTGATGTGGATCTTGCTCTATAGTGGTGATAATTAGGATTTGTCATATAAATTCAATAATGCAGATGCTGAAGCAAGAAAACAAGAGCGCAATGGAAACATTCAGTGAGGTGCTTAAGAAGGTAGAGCAGTTACGTGCACAGTTTACAGTATATGTTATGAGTAAGTACAGATTTTTGAGAGATCTGTCTATCCAATGATGCAGGAACTCTCTGGCGTTAACTCGTGCAGTGATAATGAGGATGGTTATGAAGAGGAAGCTGTCAACCCAAAAGGTGATCATTTTCTTCTTTGCTGTGCAATCTAATGCATGTGTCCTGTATACTCAACATGGTTCTCCTTGTTGTTGATCATTTGATTATTCACTGCTCTCTTTTCTGTTATGATTCTTGTGACAAGGCTATTTTCAGTTTTATTGAAATTCATCATTTTTGGGAACATGTTCTATCTGTCATGGTGTTTATGTAAATGCATTCCATCTTATGGTTGCTTAAATGTTGTATGTTAATTGTTATAAACAATGGTTTCATTAAATATCAGATATGCAACATGTAACTTTATTCACTTAAGCTTTTGGTTTTGTGAAATAAGTTCAATTTTGAACTTGTTGTCAATGACGCATATTATATTTTACTTCAGTTGCTATACATCTGAATTTTCTAAATTCAATTTTCAGGCGGCAAAGGGACCTCAAAGAAGACCTCTTCTAGAAAAGCCAGAAAACAGGAAGGTCTGAAGCAACAAAATAATGGAAAGGAAGACCAAAATGTTGGGAGCAATGCAACTACTGGAAGTGCTCGGAAAAGAAATGGTGGGCGTGCAAGACAATCAAGTTCTACTCATGATGTCATTGATAAAGATTATAGTGACAGTTCAGCTGAAGGTTTAAGGAACAAGAGACAGAAGTATGCTACTCAAAGCGCTTCAATTGGCAGAAGGGAAGGGCTGAGACAATCAGCTCGTTCTGAGGGTGGTACAGAACCGCTCACTGATGTACTTGGAAGCCATGGTGCAACTCAAGGTTCAGTGAAACATGGAAGTCATACTGAAATAAAAGCTTTGGTCAGGGATATACTGTTCAAGGACATTATTGACAAGGAGCATGATTCTGAAATGGCTTATGTGGATGAAGTAATTAATGGCATTTGTAATGCTACTGACAGTGTGATTGGTAGTGGTGATGCTTCTACGAAAGGTGGACGAGGCTTGAAGCAGAGTGGTAGCGGAGTGGAGGGTGAGTCAAGCAATGCCCCTGTAAGTTGCGTACACCCGCACTTCCCAACTGCTTTTATGATCTCAAATTTTACTTGCTAGTTTGACGAAATTTCCTCAGAGCAGGGGAACAGCACTGATGACACCGGGGCAACTAAGTGCACGCCGGAATAGGCAAATCAAGATCATGCAAACCCTCGCTCTGATTGCTCCATCAGGATCTCCATTCGGCAGGAATCAAGTTGTTGCAGCCAGCCACCAAAGATTCTAGTTCACTTATGAGAGCCGTAAGAAACAATTAGGTTCAGGAGACTCCTAGCGTTTTGCAGACCTCGCCTCCATGGTACCTCAAAGGGATATTTATTCACTGCTGTTATTCTGCTTTTGGAGACGCCTATGTATTTTGCGCCTGATCTGCTGGATTACATAGCAATTGCTATTGATCTATACGGAAGACTTGGACCGAGTTTGATTGCTATGTAACCACGTTGTTGTAAGTTGGTTCTGTACTTCTGTACTGTGCGATATTGGCCAATGTGGTGCCATTGAACCTGTTAGTATATTATTATATTATATATTATGCCCCCATCACCAAGTTGCCGTCTTGCCGAGTTGCCCTGAATTACTACTAGTTTCCTTCGTCATTTCACCTCAGAATGCAGCAGTTTTGCATGTTGAAGCAACTGGTATCTCCGTAAATGAACAGCATCCTGAACTGATGGATCAAATCTTGCTCGACCTCGTCACTTGGGGAGTGACGTGTTTGGAGGACGGCGCAAGGGTGACCCGTGCTCCTGGGCTGTAACATCTTGTGTTAGATGTCACTTGACTGGTTCAGAGCCTGGCTCCTGGCATACTTTTTTGGCCTCTCGGCCTGACTGGAGAAACGGCATCCCCATCGTTTTTTAGGGCTTGGTCGCCAGTGGCTCTTGCATGATGATTTTGGGGGTTCCAGTAGACGATTTTAGTGGTAGTTGACATTGAGTCGAGCTCCGAGCTGTAGAATCAAACACAATTTCTGTTGAACATGGCTGGTTTGGGTCTGCACTCAAAACACGGCAGCCTATATCCGGCTATGGTTTGAGCCTATACCCAAACATGATAGCCTGCATCCGACTAAATAGGTTGTGGCTGGTCTGAACCTGGCTTCCTATATGTATTAGCAGCATTCCAAACACGCCCTTGATCGTACAGTGACGGTGAGCCGCCCGTCCGTCCAGAGGAGCAACAGCATACACATCGAGAAGGCCTGTCGGGGTGACACGATCACACGATGTCACGTCTGCAGAGAAATTCCTAGTACGCCACTGCATGGTAGTGTCAGGTCTGGATGGAGCAAAGCAAAGCGGATCGAAGAGCAGGTTGGATCGTGCTCCCTCGTGGCGGCTGCGTTGGTGCACTAGCATTGCACAAGATTGTGGTTTGAGAGTAGGGTGATCCCTGAGTTTGTACTACAGTAGTACTACGTACGAAAACCATGAGTCGTGACAGGTCCCTGACGCTCGCTTTCAACTTTCTTTTTCCGCTTCTCTTCTGTGCAGCTAGTCTCGTGCCCAGCCTGCGCTGCAACCAAAGGGGAATATACGAGTACTGTCTGTTGCGTCGCGAGGGGACACGCGATAAAGTTACACAGTGAATTTGTCCCTCTCCCTCGTCTCGTTTCATCGGTCGCCATGAAAAAGGGCCCGAATGGTTTACAGCGTTTGTTTTACTGTAGCTGGTGAAAAGTGTTTCTGGCAGAAACAACTCAGGTCTTCGTAATTCGTATCCATCAACATCGACAAAGGCTTCTCCTGCTCGCCTGTCCTCCGTCATTTGTTGGTCTTAAGAATCAAGCCATTCTCTATAGAATGATGCATCATGAGCTTATTCTTAAAATTTAGTAGAATAACCTCATTTCTAATACTAGTACTACATATTTAGGCGCGTTTGGTTGATGGCCAAACTTTGCCGCACCGAACCACAACTCCGGCCTCCGTTTGGTTCGTAGCTGAAGTTACGGCACGCCAAAGCCTTGCCAAAGCTTGCTAGTTCAATTTCTTTGCCAAAACGTGCCGCAGGTTGGGCGAACGAAATCGAGTCTGCAGTTCTGGCACGGCCAAAGAGTGGGCGCGACAACTTCTGGACGCTATCCAAACGAGCCCTTAGTAGCAATCGTTAGTTTGTGAGAAATAGGGTGGTGATAGATCAACTCAGTTTATTCCACAAACTAAAGAAAACTAAAGAGTAACTTCACCCGTATTTTGTATTTCAATGATGGACAACTTCATTTGACAAACCAAACACATCATAAGTAAGCTAGAACTTTGAAAACCAAAACTTCAAGATTAGGGGCAATCTCTCTTAGGGGTTATTTATCTTTAATTCTTATCTTAGATTAACTAGATAATTAAGAGATACATAATAGAAAAACAATAATATTAGAGGGGCGCTAGGCTCCCTCTAGTCCCTTCATGTCTTCACCACTGTTAATATGCCCCTTATGTACTCTCGTCATTGTCCTCTGTCCTCCTGAATCATGGCCTTAACCCCTAGCAACCAGAACTACCATGTTTCTGCATTTTTTTAAAAATAAAAGACTGAACCACCACAGGTTCACTATAAGCTCATGGGGCCTTTGTGACGGAACCTTTTAAGAAAGGATCTACTTGCTAAGATTAATAGTCCATCCGACTTAATCTCAAACAAATAATTCAATTCTTAATTAGTGCGTCAGGTGTCACCACTTTGCAACGGGTCATTCACCTCTTTCCGAATATGATCTCCTCATTACAAACATTACAGAAATAATACGAGAAATTTATATTACATCAAAGTAGCGGAAATTTAGAGTCATATTACAAACCATAAGTTTTGAAACATAACTTAAGTGTCATATGATAACATAGTATCAAGTTGCTGATAGAGTATAAACAAACAACCGAGGTACTTTTGCCCAAGAGTCAAGCAAAGACAACTACTCTTCTTCATCCTCAACAGAAACAACAGTCATGCAGCACGAAGCCACACAGACCGGATTGGGACCCTCATCTGCAACAGGGGTTAACAAACCCTGAGTACGGGGTACTCAACAAGACTTATCCGACAAAAGAAAATATTTGATGGAAAAAAGGTATGCAAGTCATAGGATTCAAGGTGTGGTTTGCAAGAATCAAGTATTTTGCATAAATGAGCATTTATAAAAAGAATTAGAATTCATTTAATTCGTTTAAAAGATTACTCAAGTATCAATCTAAATTTATGATTGATAAGAAGGTAATAACCATACATGAAAGGAACCAACAAGTATCCAATTTAAGTTTCATTAACTACGATGTAAAAGATAGGGTTATGTTTCCATTTCCGAGGAACACGACGATTCGAACCGGTTTATCCCAGCTGGGGCTTCCCTAACACACGACATATGCAACACTAAAGCACGCATATGACTACCTTTCCCTGGATCCTCTCGCCAAAACCGGGGTTCCGCTACCCGAGAGCACAATACACCTCCATCCAGTTCGCTAACTTGGAGGGTACACACTACTCTCGCTATCTCTCCATTCCCAATGCGGTTTGACCGTTCTTAAGACGAGAATAGCCAGAGTCCGGCTTCCAAAAGTATGTGATAAGTACTCCAAAGTCACAACCCTTGGACTTATTACAACGGCAAGGCCCTAACGACACAGGCGGAAAGAACCCGCTCACCAGACACCGCTGATGGCTCTCCAACACCATGTCCGTCCGGTCATGAATTATTACTTCCAACAACATTCCTTTCTCAAAAGAGCATAACCATTTACCGAAGCAATACGTTATGTGTAAGTGACCGGGAATCACCTACTAGAAAACTCTAAGCATACTAAGCATTTTTAGCAAAAGTTTTCATCTTTAAACAAGTGACAAGGTAAAGGTACAATAGTACAAGAACAAGGCCATGCATCAAATAGGAATTTAATAAAGTACCGTAATGCAATATTGCAACCATAAGTGTATTTAAAGGAAAGCTTTTTAAATTCAAGGTAAGGTTTGAATGCACCAGAGCTTGCCTTGGTTGGAGCGGTACACAAACTCGAGCTCTGATTCAACAAGAGAGAAATCCCCTTCAAGAGAGGGATTATCCAACCCAACCAACGAACAATCTACACGATATATTGATATGCTTAGATGATGTTTGAAATGATAGATATGATGCTTTGCAACACACAAACATATAATTAAGAGATGAACAAAATAGATTAAACATCTTGAGTGCAACTTTCCTTCATGAAAGGAAAGTTAAACTAAAGCATAAAAAAGTTAACTAAACTATGAAATAAAAGATTATCTAGTTTAATAATTATGTCCAAAAGAACTGAGCAAGCAATACTTCATCAAACATGTTCAACATGTGGTTGTCACTGGACAATTGACCATTAGCATCAAACAACCCAAAATCAGTCAAAACCTAAAGTCATTAGGGTTGCTAATCATTTTATTATTAATTAAACAAATAGCCATGTTCAACAGTTCATCCAAAAATTCTCAAACTTTTTGTACAGCAAGATATAAGTGTATAAAGGTTACACAAAAATTTCCAGAATTTTTGGAGCATTACACAGAGCATGAAAAATCATGTAAAACCCATTTTTTAATTTTTTTGAGCATTTTTAAAGGATTTAAAATCTACTGAACATGGACATATTATATTTTTATTAAATACTACACATCACAGAGAACATACACAAATTTGTACAGAATTTATTTATGCACAGAAATAAACATATAAAAATAACAAAAAGCATTACCGTGCAAAACTGGAAAAAAAAAGGAAAACCCTTCACTGACACCTGGGCCCCGCATGTCAGTGGTACAAAAACAGGGCAGTGGTGCCGGTGACCACAAAACACGGCGGCGCATCGTCGGCGGCTACTTAGCGGCTCAAACAACTCATGCGATGGACTCTACTCGTCATCCCGAACCCATGGAGGTACGGTAGAGTCCTTTCCATCCCTTAGAACTCCCTCGCCGGCGACATCCGCGGCGGCCCGAGCTCGGTCGCTCGGTCGCTCGAACGCCGGTGAGCACAAGCCGTAATCGGCTCAACCAACAACCCCAACATGCTTAGCGGCCCCCAAACAACGCGGACCGCACTCGAAACGACCCTACCGACGAGCATGGCGGCACCCCGCACGCGGCCGCTCATGCGCCGGCGAAAACACACACGCACTCGATCAACCAACAGTGCGAACGTATTCAGGATGACTAGGCGAAGCTAGCGCAAGACTCCGACTCGAAAACGATCAACTAAAACGAACGAAGATGAAACAACGCCGCAGATGAAGCAGAGGGAGCTGACGACGAAGACCCATGCCGGCGGAGAAGGTGAACCGAGCGGCAACGTCGATGTTCCCGGAGCTACGGTCCACCATTTGCAAAACGGAGGATAGCAACGGAATCTGAGAAGAACAACGAAGATGAAACAAGAACCAGAAGAACAATGTGGCTCCTGTGAACCAGAGTAACTGCGAACCAGAGCGGCGGCGCTCTCGCCGGAGCCGAGGAAGAAGGCTTCGCGCCGGGCGATGCACGCGTTCGCAGCTTCAACCAACTAGTACGGAAGGTGTACTAGCTCAAGACGAAAGCTATTGAGGAGGATTGCGAGCTTGGGAGTGACTGGAACGCTCGTGCGAGCTCGGCGACGCGAAGTGTTCGCGCAGAGGAGCAGAGCAGGGCAGAACGCGCGGCGTCGAGCGTGGAAAGAGAGGGCAGGGGTGGATGACGTCCCGTTTTGTAGACAACAACGGGGCTGTGGCGTTGCCACGCACCTGCTGCGACGCCCGCTGAGGCCAGGAGGCGCGCGGTGGCGTCGGCAGGTGGCCGGACAGATGTCGGCGCCATGACTCAACTCGACATGCAGGTGTTCAATGAAATGTCCAAACTGCCCTGCGACTGTTTTTGCAAAAAGCTCAACCTTCCAGGGGTTTTCATGAAAAACTTAGAACACCAAAGTTTCTCCAAATTTCATGATCTACACTTTTGGCAATATGCACATTTTCAAATTCGGCCTAGAAATGAAAATGCATTTTTGAAATTTGAAACTCCTTTTAAAAAGGATTTACCCCTATTTTCAATTACTCTAAAAACTTGAGTAACACTTGAAAACTTAAAACACAACAAATGCAATTCAAACAAAACTCTACCATATTGCTTAAACATTCATATACAAATTCTTTTTAGATTTTGAAAATCATGTTTAGGATTTAATCCACCCCCTCTGGGAATTAGGGTTTGGATTCAAATTTAAATTTTTGGAATTTGAAAAGATGACCCTACAATCACACCATGGATCAAACATAAGCAAGTAAACTCATTTTAGTTCAATGCATATCCAGGTTTTCAAACAAATGAATGATGCTTAATGCATATGATGACATGATCAAGTTTTAACTAAGTGATTAACACTAGGGGTGTTACAACCTTCAATTAGCTCTTAATCCCTAATCTTTAAACCACAATTACAACTCTAAACCTTGGCAGAGAAGTTCAACCCTAAACCCAAGTCTCGCGAGAGGTTGCAAAGACCAAAGGTGCTAGGCAAGAAATATGAATCATTAATCAAATCAAATTAAGAAGAGCATGTTTGAATTCAGTAAGTGGAAGAGTATCATCAAAATTTCCTTAGTAAGCAGCTAAAAATAAAATTAGCAGACAAGCGTCCAAATAGACTTGCTACTAGAGATCTACTAACTATCAGGATGGTCTCAGTTGTGGTTACATGAGAGTTTCATAGGACATTAAATAAGCTAATATGTCATAATATAGATGAAGAGAAAGAAGATAAAAGTTTTATGGGGATGAAACTTGTCCTCTAAACCATGTCTCAACCCCCCAACAACTAGAACTACCATATGTTTACATGTTTTGAAAGGTTGAAACAACACATATACGCTTTAAGTTCATGCATGGGGCCTTCGGTTAGCTCCTAACCACTACTTAAACCTAGTGTGTAAAATCGCCAGCAAAAGAATTTTGTGATCTCTACCTATTTAAATAGCTAGCAGTCGGTTAAATTGGGCTACAACGGCTAAATTTTACTTGGAGCAAATAGCTAGATCATCCTCAAACAGCTACTCGTATATCAGAAGATAGCTTCAGCTGTAACCAGAGACTTAAGACCTTGCTTAAACAACAACCAGAACTCTAAACACAAATCTCATGAGAAATTACAAAGACCAAAGGGTAGGCAAGAAAGTGGATCATTAATTAGATGAAATTAATAAGGGTATGTTTGAATTCAGTAGTGAAGAACATCTCCCTTCTATATTTACACCTCCAAATCAACTAGCAAATCATTAGCTAGTCAAAATCAACTATCCATCCTTAATAAAGTGAATCTAAACAACCATGGTGCATTATTATGGTTTCATTCCTAAATTTGTTAAAATGACTCGATTCCCTTTTTTTAGTAAATACTCGATCATCTCCAACAATTTGTTATTTCTCACTTGCCAAATCTTGTATTTTAGTAAGTTGCTATAATAATTTACCAAGTTGGAAAGAGGTCATCTCCAACAATTTGCTATTTCTCACTTGCCAAACCAAAAAAAGAAGATTAAAAAGGAAGGAAACTTGCATGCGAGAAACCGAGAGGAGGACTCGCGGCCGAGAGGATGGCAAGCCGATGCGCGCTCACAAAAATAACAAACCGATGCAATCTTTTGGCAAGCGTGTATAAATGACAAGTCCAATTGGCAAAGTGTTGGAGAATGTTTTTTGATTGATTTGCAAAATTTTAAAGGATGACAAGTGATTTAGCAAACTATTGGAGATACTCTTATACTAGTAGGGAAATGTGTTCCCTATATATAGAATACTAGTCCGATCTGTCCATAAAAAAAATATAATTATAAAAACATGCCGGTATAAATTTATAGTAAACGATATTAGTATCTCTATAAATAGATTTATTATAAAAAATATATTGTATAACTAATGGTACTAACTTTGTCTTATGAGTGTTATTTTTTTGTATACAATTCTAGTTAAAGTTTAAAATTTTGGACTCCTTGAAACATGAGAATTACTTTCTTCTATCCGAGAGTGCTACTGAACAGCTAATTTTTGGTGGACGGTGATTTTTCAAGCAGGCAAAGCTACTCCCTACTACGCTGCAGAGCAGCGTTTTGGCCGCCGACGCTTTTCGCTGACCAGCCGACAAGTTACTCCGTTCCGATGGGGGGAACGTGGAAAAGCAGCCCCAGCCCAGCCCCGGTCCAGCAGCAGCAGCAGGAATTCTGATCCGTCCCTCCCAGTCCCAAAGGCTGCCGCAAAGCGCCGCAACGATCAGCCACAGGCGCCGTGTCGCTCCCATGTCCCCGCGACACGACGTGCTGCCGGCCGGCTTGCCTGTGTCGCTTCGCCTCGCCTCCATGCCCTGCATACCCCTGTTGCTGCCGGCTGCCGATGCCGCTGCCCCAGCCCAGAAACACGCTTTGGCTCTGGGCCAGGCCGGGTTTGGCCTGCGCGGCCAACGAGGAAAAAGGCGTCGAAACCCCTTCCCCTTCCCGTTCCCCTCCGCGGAAGGAAGGAAGCCTCGTTTCCACCGCGCGCCAGGCGCCAAAACAGCCGTCGTCGCGGCGGGGCCGCGCTGACGCCACCCACACCCAGCAGCAACCCCGAACAAAAAGGAAGCGGCGCGCGGCCCGAGCGCTGCGCAGTCACTGCGCCAGCATGTCGTCGTGGTCGCCTCGCCCCCCTGGGGTTTCCCGCCCGCTTCATGCCTTCATCTACGTACTCCTCCTCCTCCTATACATGTGCCTTTTGAAAACCCCGGCCCGCGACGCTTCCGCTTCCGCTTCCGCTTCCGGACGAGACGAGACGACGATCGCCTTGCGCTACGAGCGTTTGACGCCAGCCCCAGCTCGCTGTTCCGTTCGGTTTCTTGGGGGACATGGTGGGTGACCGCCCGACGCCGACGCCGACGCCAGCGCCGGTGCTGCGGAAGGAGAGGGGACGGAGCCACAGCGAGGCCGAGCGCAAGCGGCGGCAGCGGATCAACGCGCACCTCGCCACGCTCCGTACCCTCGTCCCCTCCGCATCCCGGGTACGTATGTGCGTGCATCGTGCGTGCGTGGCATTACACACGAGAGACAACACAAAATGATCGAAGCAGTGCATGGTGGGTGGTTGACCCGCGCTAGCTGGATCGTGCACGCAGATGGACAAGGCGGCGTTGCTGGGCGAGGTGGTGCGGCACGTGCGGGAGCTGCGCGCCAAGGCGAGCGAAGCGGCGGAGGGGGTCGGCCTCGGTGTCATCCCGGGGAGGCCGACGAGGTGGGCGCCGAGGAGGAGGACGACGACGACGACTGGCGGCGGCGGCACGGTGGTCATCGTCACTTCGGCGCCGATGATGACAGCCTGCTGCCGCCGCCGCCGCCGCGGCGCGTCAGGACGTGGGTGTGCTGCGACGACCGCCCGGGGCTCATTTCCGACCTGGGCCACGCCGTACGGTCCGTCAGCAACGCGCGCCCCGTCCGCGTAGAGATCGCCACCGTCGCCGGGAGGACCCGCAGCGTCTTGGTGCTGGACGTCTGCGGCGGCAACGACGGCGACAACACAACGACGACTCCCACGGGCAACGGGAGGGCGGTGGCGCTGTCCACGTTGCGCGCGGCGATGCGCGCTGTGCTGCTCAACCGGGACGGCGACGCCGCCGGGGAGGGGTTCAAGCGGCCACGCTTCTCCTCCGCGCAGATCGCCAAGGTGCAGTGATTGAACGCCGTGCTGAATCTGATGAGCGCCGCCTGAGCTGCTAGGCGCGCGGTGGCAATATTGAGCGAGCAACGCGGTGCTGAACTGATGATCATATCCTCGTACAACTGCTTCCAACCTCTTCGTGCTAATCTAATTTTACGTGTGATTTCAATAGTTGATCTTGCACTACTTGTCTACTTGGAAATATAGCTAGTACGTATGAATTATATAGGTGATCATGCGGACTTGTCAGGGTATACTGTTCTGTTGGCGACAGTGGAATTTAGGGCAAGGTACGTGTGGTGGCATGGAAGGCTGGAACTGCGGGCGGGTAGCACTGCTCCGCTGCATTGGCCGGAGGCCCGGCGGAGCTTTTTTTTTTTTTTTTGACATTTTGTAGGGTATATTTGAGCCTTTCCTTCTCTAAAACAAATATAGGAGTTTGAATACATTATAGTACGTATTCAGAAAAAGGGATCCGACGAGTCCTTGGTCGTTGAACATTTCATTTCTAGACAACCACGGTGCGTTGGTGCGTTGTTATATAGACGGCCTCCGGCCCTACGCACCATGTAATGGGTTATGTTTTAGGTGTTGTTTGGTTCACAAACTGCAACGGAAACGTAAATGAAATATATAAACGACGGTAACGGGAATGGAGCAGTTGCTTGCTTGTTTTGTTTGATTGAGCAGGTAGTCAATAAAATTATTGCTGCAATCCTTTACTACACGCGTCATCGATCTGTTTTACCCCGGCAACTGTATATGTTGAGTGTTAAACAAACAGGAACTAATGTAATTGGTTCACACTGTGATCGGTTCACCCCGTAAATCGAGTGAACCAAACAGCACCTTAAGTTATTTGGTTAACTCCACGATTCCTTAATTTGTGCATGTAGCATAAATGATATTTCAAGTTATCTCAAGTTAAATGAACAATGAATTCTTTAATCTGTGCATAGAATAAAGAGACGACTGAGTTGCATTGCAATATTATTCTATGCCATAGGGTAAGACTTGTCTTGTGACATCTCTTTCTTCCCTCCACATCATAAAAAAAATCACTTTGTGTATGTTTTACTACACAAAACCGATTTTAGGAGATACTTAAGTTAATTTACATAGGTTTACCTAATCTACCACCCCATAAATCATTCGATTCAATAGTCAAGTGGACAAAATCCACCTCAACAAACACAGGTAGATCTCATTAGAATTAGCACCGTACCAGAATCAGAAAGATTGTTTAAAAAATTAACACAAGATTTAGGGCATCCTCAACCGGAAAAATCTAATCGCTAATCCAGCTGGAGTTAAAAACAATTAAAAAATAGATATAATATGGAGTGCATACACACGCAGCGTCGGAGAGCTGAAGAGCATCTTTTGGGGTTCCGTGCGAGACCAGTGATTTGGGAAGCGCTAGCGTGGTAGACTATGGCGATTTGTAAACCGTTGGGGAAGCCCTTAGGGCGCCTCCAACAAAGCAGCTAGCTATTCTCTGACGTAGATGAGAGAAATGAAAAAAAAAAACTCATCGCTGTCCCCAAGAAACGCTAGTCTCTCCTCTTGTGGCCCACGTCATTAGTTGTGTCATCTAATAATTGTTTTATTCATACACCTCAGCCGGTGATTTGTAGGTGTTATTGGGGACGCCCTTAGAAAGACCGTAGAAAGCACTAGAATCACCAACCCTCAAAAGATAAAGCTAGAAGTATTTATGCTTCTCGCTCAAAAACTGGTCATTATATAGCCATTGCAATATAGTATGGCGCACCGAGGAGGGAACATAGCTTGCTAGCTGTAAGTGCCGAATTAACCAAGAGAGGGTGAATTGGATTCTGAGAAACTTAAAACGGATACACTCTCTAATTAATAGTGATTGTTGCTGTAAATGGTCAGACGACCTCCAAGCAAAAGACTTTGCTATAAATCATTTTCAGAGGCAGGCGTCCTAAGTGTTCGTCTGTGAAAATCACTATTAACAGAAATGTCCACATCTAGAAATCAATTAACAAAGATGGACATCTTAAAAGACTTGTGTCTATGAAAATAGGTGCTTCCAAAAATAATTCATAACTTCTTCACGAGATCTCGCATAAAAGCAAAATTAAAATAATTGTAGGCTCCGCCGTGACCTACAACTTTATAGTTAAGATTTTTTTTATTTGAAACATTTTCAAAGGTTCTCTCTTTTCCTCACCGCACCACTTGATCTAATACATCTGCACTATTATATCTCACCTGGTAACACTAGATAATCATATTAACCAAAGATTTTCCTCTTTATAGTATGATTATATATATTAAACCCAACCAATCACTAATCTACACACACTACTACAGACAGGCAAAAACTGTTTGACTAGATTTTTTTTAAAAAAAAATATGACACCGAGTAAGTATCATTAAAACATATTGTTGGAAAACTTAATTGATGACATAAATATTTATATTTTTTCTATAAACTTAGAAAAGTTTAAATTATCTAAAATCTAAAATTGCATTTTTTTAAGGGAGTATGTTCTTATTTTCTCACTGTTAGATGCATTGAAATTCTTTGTGGGCTCCCTTACTCAACGAGCCTGTCAAAAGGTTAGAGCAACATATATCCAGTCCAGCAACTAGACCACGTATGCAAAGTTCAGTTCAACAAATGAGCAAGAACTTCCCAACTCCCAGATCGAACTATACCGGATACCTCCAAAGCGCATTGGCTGGTAAACCACCAAATGCCAGGTGAGTTCAGAAGCCAGACACAGGTGAACAACCAACGATGACCATTGCTCTTGCTGACCTGGCCACATGCTGATGCTGCTATAAATACTCCCGGCATCAGGTCTCATCTTCACAGGCATCTGCCACAGAGCAAAACAACTCTAATACCCCCAAGCAAATACACGCACTAATAGCCATGGCTCGTAGCGGACCTGGCCGCCGTCTTCTCGTCCTGCTCCTAGCCCTGACTGCCTTCAATGGCAGCTTTGCAGCTCGACATCTTTTGGACACAGCAGCTGCGCCAGAGGCCGCACCTGCTCAGCCGTCCATTCCAGCGGTTCCAACCAAACTGCCTCCAATGCCTTCCATACCAGCAGTCCCAACCACGCTGACGCTGCCACCAATGCCTTCCATTCCGGCGGTCCCAAAGATGACAATTCCATCAATTCCGTCCATTCCTATTCCAAAGTTAGCCCTGCCACCAACAGCTGATGGAGCAAACCCATCTCTCCCAAACCCGGTGATTCCAACCACCATACCAGCTATTCCTAAAGTCCAGGTTACCCTGCCACCAATGCCCTCGATCCCCACTACTGTGCCATCCATTCCAACTACGATTCCAACAACAATCCCTACCATTCCCGGACTCCAGGTGCCTCCACTCACTGCCCCATCCCCACAAACCACAACCCCTTGAAGTTCGTTGTAGCGAGACTTTTCTTACTTTCTGTTAGTCAGGAGTTTGATTCATCGTATATCGTCATTTTCAGTGTGTATGTCATGTTTGTTCTGCTATTTGGGTGATCCTGGCTAGCATGTTGTGTGATTGTGATTGCAGCCAGTCTATTGTAGCAGTTTGTCTTGCTGTTAATAAAGTATTACTTGGTCTTTATACATTACTGTGAAAAATGAGATTTCTACATTATTCTTATAAGTGGCAGCATGATATGCCACTAGTTGGAATTATCAAAGCTAAAAATACTAATTCCGCCGTGTGGAATTATCTCCCCAAAATTAAACATATCTATCTAAAAGGAATGGGAATGGTAGAGGGTAATGGAAAATACTGGCTTTTGGGTCTGATACTTGGTATGGCAACGTGTCCCTGAACGACAAATTCTCAGCCATGTGCAATATTTGCAATGAACAAGAATGTTCTGTACAGTAAATCTATAGTAAGAGATGCACTTGACCTTAAGTCAATGGCTTGATAAAGAGTTACAACCAACAACTAACAAGATTACACGACATACTCGCAGGAAGTGGTGCAAAGGACAGCAATGTTGAGTAGGAGAAGAATGGCAAGTTCACGATGAAATCAGTATATATAAACACTGGTGTCGTTCAGGGCATGATAGTAGCTACATAAACATTTGGAAGACAAGAATGTCACTCAAGAATCAAGATTAAAATCTTTATGTGCCTTACCGTGAAGATGTGATTTAAGAGAAGATATCATCCATCATGGCTACAAACTGAACCAAAACAAATAATAAAAAAAAGTCATGAATCCATTATCATGGTGAAATTCAAAATATAGCACTGTACAATTTACACTGGAGAAGTTCAATATGGGGATATGGCCTAGCAGTTAGCTTGAAGAAGGCAGTGAATATTTCTGGTGCTACATACTGGGTGAAAAAAAGACATAGAGATTACAGAATAAATAGCCAGGCAAATGAATAAGAACTAGAGGCTTGCAAGTCCATTCGATTGAGTGTCTCCACACTTGCACTCAACCAATTGAAGTTGTACCTACTGAAAAAATCATCCTTAACCCATACTTACGGCTTATAGATATAGTTCTATTTTCCTGCTACAAGCTGTTATCACTGCATTTCCAAGATTCTTAATTTTTTTCATATTCCACTTCAAACATGACCATAACAGTACCATCTTTTCCAGTGTCGTGGTCCTGTTTAATTTCTTCAGCTTGGAAATGTTGCCGCTGCTTAAACTTTAATTCAGTCATAGCTTTTGAAAGTACAAATCAAGCAAGAGATGCAACAAGGCATGGGCCTGTTTGGTTTGGGGTCTCTAAAATTTAGCTACTAAATTTTAGTTACTTTTAGTCACTAAAATACCAAACAACCCCACTAAAAGAGGCCCCTAAAGTTTAGAGCCTTGGGTAGCTAAAACCCACTAAAATTTTTCTTGGTAAAGGGGCTGCCCCTCTCTCATCCTTGATAACTGTTTTAGTTGCTTTTAGTCAATAGAACCAAACATAGGGTCACTAAACTTTAGAGGGGAGTCACTAAATTTTAGGGGGTCACTAAGAAACCAAACAGGCCCATAACCATGTTAAAAGAACATGGATAAAACAGAGATTAAGTGACAGTAGGCAGCAGAAGCACATGATAACTGGGATTTTTAAAAAGAAGAAACAGCAGCAGCGAACTCAGGGGACTAGTTGAGATCACATGATCAGTTCACTAAGCTTTAAAAAAAAAAAGATAAGGCAGTTCACTGACCTTTGTTTTGGAAAACAAACTGAGAGCTACTCAATTTACAATTAGTTTAAGAGTGCAGTTATTGCTACCACCCTCAATGGGGCATAGATCCATCCAATACAAGATTACCTAATGCAACAAATCAGTATTAACTTTCAGAAACTTGTGTAGCACTAACATATGCTACCTAGCATTGGCAAAGTAACACTCCCTTCATTCCAAATTAAGTCATTCCAAGAATCTTGGAGAGTCAAAGCATCTTAAGTTTGACTAAAATTATAGAGAAAATTATAAATATTTATAATATCAAGTAGAATTACTGCAAAAATATAATTGATGAAGAAATTAATGTTGTCATCATAAATGCTATTATATTAGTATCATATAAATTTGGTCAAACTTGAGATACTTTGACTCTCCAAGATTCTTGCAATGACTTATAATTTGGGATGGAGGGAGTACTATTTAGAAACCACTTCAATAGGATTTGGGACAACAATAGGTTTCATAAATGGTAGTACTTCATTATGACAGATACAAATATCTATGGTCACCGAGTACTTCATTATGACAGACAGAAATAGCTATGGTCACTGTTTCAGAAAATTAAGAGTTCAACTCTACTCAGTTTTTGTTATATGAGTCGATCACCAGAGATTAGAGGATTTTAAGGAAGAATTGAAGGGAATGGCACAGTACTGTTCACGTGAGCAGTATTGTGAACACTAACCAGGAAAGAGGGAGGAGGAAAGTAGGGAGGAAAAAGAGGAGCAGCTACCCTAGGGCTAACCATCCTTAGGAGAAAGAGAAGGGGGCACAGTTTTTTGTTTTTTTTTTTTACTTATCTCAAATCTAGAATTGCATTGTTTTTTTTTTTGGATGGAGGAAGTATGTTCTTAATTTCTCATCGTTAGATGAACTGAAATTCTTTGCGGGATCCCTTACTTCAACAATCTTGTCAGAAGGTTAGAGCAACATATCAAACAAGTAGACTGTCTATCCAAAGTTAAGTTCAACAAATGGGCAAGAACTTCCTAACTCCCAGATCAAACTATACCTGATACCTCCAAAGCACATTGGCTGGTAAACAACCAAATGTCAGGTGAGTTCAGAAACCATACACAGGTGAACAACCAACGATGACCATTGCTCTTGCTGACCTGACCACATGCTGATGCTGCTATAAATACTCCCAGCATCAGGTCTCAGCTTCACAGGCATCAGTCGCCACAGAACAATACCCCCAAGCAAATACACGCACTAATATCCATGGCTCGTAGCGGACCTGGTCGCCGTATTCTCGTCCTGCTCCTAGCCCTGACTGCCTTCAATGGCAGCTTTGCAGCTCGACATCTTTTGGACACAGCAACTGCGCCAGCGGCTGCACCTGCTCAGCCGTCCATTCCAGCAGTTCCAACCAAACTGCCTCCAGTGCCTTCCATACCAGCAGTTCCAACCACGCTGACGCTGCCACCAATGCCTTCCATTCCAGCGATCCCGAAGATGACAATCCCATCAATTCCGTCCATTCCTATTCCAAGGTTAGCACTGCCACCAACAGCTGCTGGCGCAATCCCATCTCTCCCAAACCCGGTGATTCCAACCACCGTACCAACTATTCCTAAAGTCCAGGTTACCCTGCCACCAATGCCCTCGATCCCCACTGTTGTGCCATCCATTCCAACTACGATTCCAACAACAATCCCTACCATTCCCGGACTCCAGGTGCCTCCACTCACCGCCCCATCCCCACAAACCACAACCCCTTGAAGTTCGTTGTAGCGAGACTTTTCTTACTTGCTGTTAGTCAGGAGTTTGATTCATCATATATGGTCATTTTCAGTGTATATGTCATGTTTGTTCTGTTCTTTGGGTGATACTGGCTAGCATGTTGTGTGATTGTGATTGCAGCCAGTCTATTGTACCATTTTGTCTTGCTGTTAATAAAGTATTACTTGGTCTGTATACATTAATGAGAAAAAAAATGAGATTTCTACATTATTCTTATCCAATAACATAAGTGGTAGCATGATGTGCCTAGTGCCACATCAAAGCTAAAAATACTAATTCCACCATGTGGAATGATCTATCTAAAAGGAAGGGGAATGGTAGAGGGTAATGGAAGCCATACTGACTTTTGGTCTGATATTTGGTGTGGCAATGTTTCCCTGGACAACTTCTGTCATGGGCAGCCAACAGGCTGCCAGGCGCGGTTGTCCTAGTTGGGCCTTAAGCCCATTAGTGTTAATTAGTGTCTCTCTTAGTTATTTATCTATATTAGAGGAAATAGGAATAGTACCATATTGTCTAGGCACAAGAGGTGTTAGTCCTATGTACCCTTTATAATCAGCCCATAAGGCACAATAGAAAGTAAGCAATGAATTATGAAGAAACAATCTAGTCTCCCTAAATCTCTCAAGCTCTAGGCAAAGCATAAGGCCAAGCTCTAGGCAAAGCATAAGGCCTAATTATCCCCTTATCCCCCGTTATGAACTAACGTTCATGACATCTGGTATCCAGAGCTTTTCGATCCTACTCCAAAAAAAAAAATCAATCCCATCCCGATTCCACAGCCGTCGCGCCGCCTCCCCATCACCAAACCCTACCCCAGCCGCCGCGCCTTCACTCCGCGCCGCCGCCGCCAACAGTCGCCGCCTCTCCACCAGCCGCTGCGCCTTCACTCCGCGCCGCCGCCATCAGCCGCCGCCTCTCCACCACCACAGCCGCGTCGATCCAGACCGCCGCCCAGTCCGCCCCGACCCCCACCTCCAGCAGTCACCACCGATCTATCCACCGTCGCGCCACCACCCCTCGATGGATTTTCCTCAGCTTGATGGGACCTCTGATCCGGTGGCCTTCGTCAACCAATGCGAGTTCTACTTCCGCCGAGAGCGCATCATGGCGGAAGAAAAGGTATGGCTGGCTTCCCGCAATTTGAAAGGTGACGCCCGGGTTTGGTTCGTCCAAGTCCAGGAGGACGGCACCCCAGCGTGGCGTCGCTTCACCGAGCTCCTGCACCTGCGCTTCAAACCGACTCCGTACCTCGACCTGCTCCATCGGGTGGCCCTGGGCGTCGACAACTCCCTGCACATCCTTGCTGAGGTGTCCACACAACTGGATCGCCTCAGGGCGCGTCTCGAGGCGAAGGACAAGGAGGACCGTGAACGTCGGGCTGTTGTACGCCTCCAGGCAGCAGCACGGGAACTCCTGGCACGCCGTCGAGCGCGGGCTCTTCATGCAACAACAACGTTGAAGGAGCAAGCCGCGGTGCGTCTACAGGCAGCAGTGCAAGGTTTTCTTGTCCGGCGCAAGGTGCGTACGTTGCGCAGGGCACTCACGACGGTGCAATGGCAAATCACAGCCAACAGGTTTGACCACACAAGCCCGCCTGTCCTCCCTGCAGAGTTCCAGGTCTGGTGTCTTCCGGCAACAACCATAGCAACGCAACAGCCGGCACTTGTGCCACGAGTTGCAGCGGTCATCTCATCTATTCAGGCGTCCAGCGGACCTGACTGCTGCTACATCTTCGTCTTTTTGGCCGACGTGACACTAGCTGTTGTGTTCTTTCCTTGGGATCCAGGAGGACACGAGGACGTAGCTGTCGTCCAAATTTATATTTTAATTTCACATTTATTTCCAATTTTAATCTTCAATAACAAAGGTAAGCCGAGATGTAAAAGGCTTAACCCTATGTTGCGTCAAATAGGTCCGTGACAACTATCTAGCTCAAGGACGAGCTGTGTCTCCGAGGGCGGGGGAGATGTCATGGGCAGCCAACAGGCTGCCAAGCGCGGTTGTCCTAGTTGGGCCTTAAGCCCATTAGTGTTAATTAGTGTCTCTCTTAGTTATTTATCTATATTAGAGGAAATAGGAATAGTACCATATTGTCTAGGCACAAGAGGTGTTAGTCCTATGTTCAATATTTGCAATGGACAAGAATGTTTTGTACAGTAAACCCATAGTAAGAGATGCACTTGATTAAGACAATGGCTTGATAAAGAGTTACAACCAACAACTAACAAGATTACATGACATACTCTTCGAGTGTGCAGTAAGTGGTGCAAAGGAAAGCAAAGTTGAGTGGAAGAAGAATGGCAAGTTCACGATGAAATCAGTTTATATAAATACTGGTGTCGCTCAGGGCATGATAAAAGCTACATAAACATTTGGAAGACAAGAATGTCCCTCAAGATCAAAATCTTTATGTGTCTTACTGTGAAGAATGTGATTGAAGAGAAGATATCGTCCATCATGGCTACAAACTGAACCAATACAAATAATAAAAAAGTTCATGAATCCATTATCATGGTGAAATTCAAAAGATAGCAGACTGTACAATTTACACTGGAGAATTTCAATATGGGCATATGGCCTAGAAGTTAGCTTGAAGAAGGCGATGAATACTTTTGGAGCTACATGTTGGGTGAAAAAAGACATGGAGATTACAGAATAAATAGCCAGACAAATGAATAAGAACTAGAGGCTTGCAAGTACATACAATTTGAGTGTCTCCATTGAAGTTGTACCAACTGAAAAAATCATCCTTAAAACGTGATTACGATTTGTAGATATAGTTCTATTTTCCTGCTACAAGTTGAATTCACTGCATTTACAAGATTCTCATTTTTTTTTCATATTGCACTTCAAACATGACCATAACAGTACCATCTTTTACAGTGTTGTAGTCCTGTGTAATGTCTTCAGCATGGAAATGTTTCAGCTGTTTAAACATTTAATTCAGTCATAGCTTTTGAAAGTACAAATCAAGAAAGACATGCAGCAAGGCATAACCATGTTATAAGAACATAAATAAAACAGAGAATTAAGTGACAGTAGGCAGCAGAAACACATGATAACTAGGGTTTTTAAAAATAAGCAGCAGCAGCAGCAGCAGCAGCAGCTAACTCAGGGGACTAACCGAGATCACATGATCAGTTCAGTAAGCTTTTTTTTTTAAAAAAAATAAGGCAGTTCACTAAGCTTTGTTTTGGAAAATAAACTGAGAGCTAGTCAATTTACAATCAGTTTAAGAGTGCAGTTATTGCTACCACCCACAATGATGCATAGCCATGTTAATACAGATTACATAATGCAACAATTCAGTATTAACTTTTAGAAATTTGTGTAGCACAACTGCACAAGCATATGCTACCTAGCATTCGCAAAGTAATACTACAAAGAAACCACTTCAATAGGATTTGGGACAACAGGTTTCATATAGTACTTCATTATGACAGATACAGATAACTATGGTCACTGTTTCAGAAAATTAAGAGTTCAACTCTACTCAGTTTCTGTTATGTGAGTCGATCACCAGAGAGATTAGAGAGGATTTTGAGGAAGAATTGAGGGGAATGGCACAGTACTGTTCATGTGAGCAGTACTGTGAACACTAACCAGGGAAGAGGGAGGAGGAAAGTAGGGAGGAAAAAGAGGAGCAGCTACCCTAGGGCTAACCATCCTTAGGAGGAAACAGAAGGGGGCCCTGTTTTTTTGACTTATCCAAAATCTAGAATTGCATTGTTTTTTTGTTTTTTTTTTTGGACGGAGGGAGTATGTTCTTAATTTCTCATTGTTAGATGCACTGAAATTCTTTGCGGGCTCCCGTACTTCAACGATCCTGTCAAAAGGTTAAGGGCAACATATCAAACAAGTAGACCACCTATCCAAAGTTCAGTTCAACAAATGAGCAAGAACTTCCTAACTTGCAGATTGGACTATACCTGATACCTTCAAAGCGCATTGGCAGATAAACAACCAAAGGCCAGATGAGTTCAGAAGCCAGACACAGGTGATCAACCAACGCTGACCATTGCCCATGCTCACCTGACCACATACTGCTATAAATAGTCCCAGCATCAGGTTTCATCTTCACAGGCATCACCAAAGAGCAAAGCATCTCTAATACTCCCAAGCATATACACAGACTAATAGCCATGGCTCGTAGCGGACCTGGTTGCCGTCTTCTCATCCTGCTCCTAGCCATGACTGCCTTAAATGGCAGCTTTGCAGCTCGGCATCTTTTGGAGACAGCAGCTGCGCCAGAGGCCACACCTGCTCAGCCGTCCATTCCAGCAATTCCAACCAAACTGCCTCCAGTGCCTTCCATACCAGCAGTTCCAACCACGCTGACGCTGCCACCAATGCCTTCCATTCCGGCGGTCCCAGCGTTGACAATCCCATCAATTCCGGCCATTCCTATTCCAAAGTTAGCACTGCCACCAACAGCTGCTGGCGCAATCCCATCTCTCCCAAACCCGGTGATTCCAACCACCGTACCAACTATTCCTAAAGTCCAGGTTACCCTGCCACCAATGCCCTCGATCCCCACTACTGTGCCATCCATTCCAACTACGATTCCAACAACAATCCCTACCATTCCCGGACTCCAGGTGCCTCCACTCACTGCCCCATCCCCACAAACCACAACCCCTTGAAGTTCGTTGTAGCGAGACTTTTCTTACTTTCTGTTAGTCAGGAGTTTGATTCATCGTATATCGTCATTTTCAGTGTGTATGTCATGTTTGTTCTGCTATTTGGGTGATCCTGGCTAGCATGTTGTGTGATTGTGATTGCAGCCAGTCTATTGTACCATTTTGTCTTGCTGTTAATAAAGTATTACTTAGTCTTTATACATTACTGTGAAAAATGAGATTTCTACATTATTCTTATCCAATAACATAAGTGGCAGCATGATGTGCCTAGTGCCATATCGACGCTAAAAATACTAATTCCGCCGTGTGGAATGATCTCCTCAAAATTAAACATATCTATCTAAAAGGAAGGTGAATGGTAGAGGGTAATGGAAGCAATACTGCCTTTTGGTCTGATACTTGGTGTGGCAATGTGTCCCTGAAGGACAACTTTAGCCTTGTTCAATATTTGCAATGCACAAGAATGTTCTGTACAGTAAATCCATAGTAAAAGATGCACTTGACCTTAAGATGATGGCTTCATGAAGAGTTAACGACAACTAACAACATTACATGGCATACTCTTCGGGTGTGCTTTAAGTCGTGCAAAGGACAGCAAAAATGAGTGGGAGAAGAATGGCAAGTTCTTGATGAAATCAGTTTATATATACACTGGTGTTGTTCAGAGCATGATAGCTAGTAGCTACAAAAACATTTGGAAGGCAAGAATGCCCCTCAAGATCAAATAGCAGACTGTACAGTTTATACTGAAGCAGTTCAATATGGCCTAGCAGTTAAATAAGGCGCTAAATATTTCTGGTGCCTACATGCTGGGAGAAAAAAGGCACGGGGATTCCAGAATAAATAGAGAGGCAAATGAATGAGAACTAGAGGCTTGCAAGTACATACAATTGAGTGTCTCCACACACTCAACCAGATGAAGTTGTACCAACTGAAAATCATCCTTTACCTGTGCTTGCGGTTTATAGATATAGTTCTATTTTCCTGCTACAAGCTGAATTCACTGCATTTCCAAGATTCTCAATTTTTTCATATTCCACTTCGAACATGACCATAACAGTACCATCTTTTCCAGTGTCGTAGTCCTGTTTAATATCTTCAGCTTGGAAATGTTGCAGCTGTTTGAACATTTAATTCGGTCATACATATGCTTTTGAACATACAAATCAAGAAAGAGACACAGCAAGGAATAACGATGTTAAAAGAACATGGATAAAAGAGAGAATGAAGTGACAGTAGGCAGCAGAAGTACATGATAACTAGGATCTGTTTTTTTTTAAAAAAAAAGAGCAAGTTAATTCAGGGGACTAGCTGAGATCACATGATCAGTTCACTAAGCTTTTTTTTTATAAGGCAGTTCACTAAGGTTTGTTTTGGAAAATAAACAGAGCTACTCAATTTACAATCAGTTCTAGAGCACAGTTATTGCTACCACCCTCAATGGGTCATAATCCATTCAATACAAAAAACTATTCAGTATTAACTTTCAGGAACTTGTGTAGCACAAGCATATGCTAGCATTGGCAAAGTAATACTACTTAAAACCACTTCAACATTTGGGACAACATTAGGTGTCACAATTGATAGTACTTTATTATGACAGATACAAATAACTATGGTAACTGTTTCAGAAATTAAGAGTTTAACTCTACTCAGTTTCTGTTATGTCTGGATCATCAGAGATTAGAGAGAGGATTTTGAGGAAGAATTGAGGGGAATGGCACAGTACTGTTCACGTGATCAGTACTGTGAACACAAACCACTAACCAGGGAAGAGGGAGGAGGATAGGGAGGGGAAAGGGGAGGAGCTGTGCTAGGTCTAATCGTCCTCAAGAGGAAAGAGAAGGGGGGGCAATGGCGGCTCTGCTGCCGACACCGACATGAGCAACAGAGTGTGACAGGTTAAACCTCTTAATTCATTCTTCTCTATTTTCCCACGTATGTTTCCTCTCTATTTATAGAGAAGGTGACTTAGAGTCTTAGACTATTAAGCAGCCTATAGATGGAATCTTACAATTATGATCCTGATTCAGAGATAACAATGCTTGAGGTTAACTAGATGTGGGGTCATTGGTAGCCCACAGCCCGCAGGGCTGGTGATGGTGGCTGCACTAGTGCTCTCTGACACCCTTTGCCTGGCCACCAGCGCCTATTTGGCCCATCATAGTTGTATACTGGGGTTAACAGTGATAGAGCCTCACTGTAAATAGACTATCAGGAGTTCAATTCTGCTCAGTAGTATATTGGTCCAACATGCGAATAAAACAGTATGTTCTGAAAGATTAAATTTGCGTACATATTACTTACTACGGTCCCAAAATAGTATACCAAATAAACAATCAGTTTTTAGATATATATTGAATGTTAAATTTACCTAACAAAAAAGAATCATATGTCATAACCAAACCTACTAGTATCAGAAAACCTTCTAGATTGCAAAAATATGTTCAAGAAGGTGCTGGAATAAGGTCAGTACTATGCATGTAATACAAAACATACACACTGTATGGCAGATCAAGCAATTAGATGTACATCCTCTGTATGTTGTTGCACGTACATAGCAAGTGAACGCAAATTAGATAACCTAGACCTAGCTTTTCCAAGGATAATTTCTAACTAGTATCAGTGCTCGTACACACCATCAATGCACTGAGACATGCTTAAAACAGTTCATAGTAGATTATGCTTTAATCAAAGACAAAAAAGGGTAGGTAAAATCCATTTTTACATGTGTGCTCTACATTCCAAGTAATATGATTAATTACTGATAATCACCTGATGATAGACCGTGCCCAACAGATCAAATGGTACCTCCATACCCACACGAACCTAGAATGTAAATACACACCATGTACGAAGATTATATCGATAAAAAAACAAGTACTGAAGAATTAGACATCGATCACCTTTGGTTTCACAAGACAAGTAGGAGCATCTTTAAGACATTCAGAAGCAACCCCGCCATAAGCTCTCACCAGTCCACCAGTTCCCAGTTTTATGCCCCCAAAATATCTATTCATGTCATTTGAAACAGAGAAATAAGGTAAGATGATAATTACACAAATGAATCCTGTCAAAATATGTGGCGGGGTGTACACTGTATAGATGATACCAGTTACTGATCACTAAAACAGATTGGTAAGGTCTTGATTGGGAACATGTAAATGAAGTGTGTCACTTGACAAAATGATTACCTTATCACAACCACCATGACCATATCAATGCCAGAGGAAATGATGGCAGAATATATTGGCTTTCCAGCTGTGCTAGAAGGTTCACCATCATCATTGTAACGGAATTGCTCTCCCAGCTAAACACACATACATGCAAGATAAATTCACTGTTAACCCAGACATGAATGGCAAGTTTTTTGAATGTCACATCACATGAATAGCAAGTCTGTGATGGAACTACAAACCTTGTATGCCCAGCAATTATGGGTAGCACGTGGATCCTTGACCTATCATACAAAACCAAGTGGACCAAGTTAACTTAGTTACTTACTGTAAAACAGAGTTAGAAATTGCACAACTAGTCATCTACTCTTTACTCTTTAGCACGAATATGTGGTTTGCAGTGGGGATGAGTGGAAAAACTGTTTGAAGACTTGAAGTTACATGGATGAATTATCTGATGCAGCACATTCAAGTGTTCGAAATTACCCCACGTTAGTTGATCGGCCAGGCAAAGCAACGGGTGGTACCGAAATTTCAACAAAATCGCAACGCTAACTATGAGGAGGGTCATGCCACGGTCGTGCTGAGGCCACCCAGGCTGGGCGAGACGTCGCGCCTGCGGCTACAAGCACCCGGGCTGGGTGCGAGGGTTTGGCCGTCGCGTTGGTCCTCGCCGACCTGGACCCAGTGTCGCTGACCACACGCATGGATGCTGCAGCTGATCTTGACCAGTCAAACAATCCGATGCGGGTGGAGATCCTGGCTTCATTGCTCGGAGGCCGGGCTATCTCGTGGCCCAAGCCGACCACCCTGCCGATGGAGGAGGCCCCGCCGGTGCGCATCTGTGGTTGCGGGCACGCTCCGTCCCTGCTGGGCTCGGTGTCGCAGTCACCACCCGCGTGCCCCGCTTCGCCATCGGGGTTGCCTCTGTTGCGGCACCTGGTCACGCCAAAACAGTTGGTGTTCCACGACCCCGTGGGCGTCGATGCAATTATGACGGGTGAGGAGGACTGCCCGCCAGGCTTTGGCTCGGTGCTTCCGGACCTAGGTACGCCGTCGGCGTTGGGAGACCAGCACAACGCCGTCGGCGTTGGGAGACCAGCACAACGCCATCGATGTTGTCGTCGTGGCGCAGACTCCCATCGCAGCCCCCCCCCCCCACACAGTCAGCCGACTCCTTTACCGAGAAGCTGAAGCGGTTCACGGACAGGGTTCTGCGCAAGGTACCTTCGCCGCTGCTGCCCCAGCCGCCTGTTGAGGCGACGCCTGCAAAGCCGACGATGCTGCTCCGTAGAAGGAGGATCGCCGCACAACCACTCTCGCATATCCCCGTTGCGAAGCGGGGAGAGGTGCTGGTGATGCGGCGGATGGGGTTCATCGATGAACAGTCGATGCCCACCACGACGGACAAAGGGGCATACGATCGCGTCTTCTGCGAGAACCCCACCGCCTCACATCGGGAGGCGATGCAAGCGCTCTTCCCGGAGCTGCTTGGAGATGGGACGAGGCGGTTGAGACGCCGTGCAAGTCGCCGCGTCTGACCGACGGTGATGCCTAGGTAGTTTCGTTAGCGAGTAATAGCGTTCCGTACTCTTCTGCTAGGGAGGACAGCCGATTGTATAACAGTTTCCCCTAAGTAAGTCATCGTGGCGCGTCGTTGTAAACTTAACTTTCTCTCGTCTTAATACAAAAGATGAGCAAAGCTTTTGCGTATTCGAGAAAAAAAGGAGGCACAGATACTCTGGAATTCTGGATATATGAGGAACTAACTGTAGGGAGGGAAGAGCAACCTGGTCCAGGAAGGCCATGGCGGCACGCTCGTTGGGGACGGGGGCGGCGATGGCGATGAACTTGCTGCGCTTGATCTCGCGCTCGTAGCTCACGCGCCCGACGAGCGTCGTGTACGGGGAGGGCGTCGCGGATGAGGAGGACGGGGCCGCCATGGCCCGCGCGCGTGCGGGGGCGGGGGCTGCGGAGGCGCTGGTGCAGGCGAAACTACGCCGTACTGTGGCGGCGTCTGGCTGGGAGAGCAGGAGGGGAATGGAGCGGAGGCGTGGGGATACGCGCAGGCGCACCGCCGCCATGTCGCGGGGCGCGTGGCTTTGGTGGATACCGTGGGTGCCCGTGCCCGGGCTCCGTGTACCAGCCGGGGCTGCTCACTGGGCCTCGCGGGTTCCTACCCAGTGACAGGTGGGGTCAGTGTTGGCTATTGTTTCGCTGAGCGAACGTACATATGAACAAAACGTGGGTGTTGCGTGTGCAAAATCAATATAAGCCACTCTTGAGTAAAAAGGTGGGAATGCACTCTTGAGTTGATTAGCGTAAAAACTAAACTGAATTCCACTCAAATACACTCCAACACCGATAGATCAAGACACCATCAAATCAAGGTCCAATCTATCGATTGGAACGGAGGAAATCCAATCAAGTCCACTCAACTGAAGATCCAGGTTCCATCAAATCAAATTATCCAATTAACGAACGGCATTCCTTACCAAGTTATTACGAGCTTGGGGCTTTGATATATTTGTATCTATATCAATCTACAACGAAGGCATTCCTTACCAACTTAGGGGTTAGGGCTCGTTTGGATATCTATATCAATCTGCATGTGTTATTAAGTTAAGGTAAAAATTAAAGTGAGTTTTACCCTAAACCACCTCAATATGCATCCAGTCCAGCGTCCACCTGAGAGGCACTTTTCATTTTCACTATCTCTACTATAATTGAAATCTTCTAAAAGAGTGGAAAGTCTGATCTTACCTCTGACCCCACAACCAGACTTCCCACCACGCCCACACTTCTCACTCTCCTCACGCGCCCTCACGTGGTTAATCAGGGAACGTGATCTCTACTATAATTGAAATCTTCTAAAAGAGTGGGAAGTCTGATCTCACCTCTGATCCCACAGTCAGACTTCCCACCACGCCTAGACTTCTCACTCCCCTCAAGCGCCCTCACGTGGTTAATCAGGGAACATGATTATAGGAAACAAGTTCATCTGTACCTAACTATACACCTATAATCAGGAAACGAATTCAAAATTCAAATAACGCCCATCCGCGCCAGCGACGACGACGACGCGGAGCGCGGACAGGGTGAGGTCGATGTGGTCCACTTCGGCACCCGTGGTGACGACGCAGCCGAGGGAAGGGACGGCGTCTAGGAACGCGGCGTCGACGAGGATGGCGCCTCCGTCCACCACGAGCACGGAGCGCGGGGGTCCAGTTCCTCCGCCGCGGCAACGGCGAGGAAGGTCAGGAGCGGCGGCGCGCCCGAGGCGTAGTTGTCGTGGATGCGGAAGCGCGCCCGCAGCGCGGCGTTGAACGTGGCGTCCGTGTGGCGCGGAAGGAGGAGCCTTGGCTTCACCGCGCCCGTCGCGAGAATCCCGGTGTTCAGTAGTAGTAGTACTTCAGTGCGGGGCATGGAAACGAGCGGTTGACGGTGCATCTTGTCTACAAATTTTACAGATCCAAGGATGGCGATGTCACCGGCTGCCGGGCGGGACACCAAGCCGTTGGTCCCCGTGTCGTAGACGCCGGAGTCGTCTTAGCCCCGGTGATGGAGGGTCAGTTCCGCTTCGTGCTGGCGGTGGACGCCGACAAGGACACGCGGACGAGGCACGGGTCATGTTCGTGCCGGGGCTCAGTCCAGTGACCGCCGATCTCATCAACTGGCTCCTAGCGCTGGAGCTCGTGTCCACGATCTCCGTCGGGTTGGACCATATCGACCTCGATGCCTGCCGCCGCTGAGGGATCACCGTCACGAATGTTGGCGCGGCCTTCTCCGTGGACTTGGCGGACTATGCTGTGGGCCTCGTCCTCGCCATTTTGCGCAGGGTGGTCGCCGTTGAGGTGCACCTCCACCGCAGCAGGTGGGCCGTCGACAACGGCTACCCGCTCGCCACCAAGGTAACTGCCTCACTTTGTCACGCCAGGCCACGCCACTGCATTCATTCTTGATCCATGGATTCATCATGTTGTCAAACACATAATAGCCCAACAGTCTATACTTTTTCTTTAATTTTGTTTGATTATATAGTACTTCTATGTTCTAAATTATATTTTGTTTGATTTTTTTAATACAAGTATGACCACTCGTCTATTCAATTTTTTGTGTAAAGTATCACTTCTTTTGTTATGGATTACTTATTTAATAAATGGTTTACAAAAATGATTTAAATTTAATTATGTTTGCTTAATTTTTTAAATAAAATAAGTGGTCAAACTTGGTGTTATAATTTAAAACAGGTAGGATGATACTAGCATTCAGAGATCTGTTTTTTTTCCTGCGAAAGAGCATTCAGAGATCTGATGAGACTAATGTTAGACTCAATGAGTCCATCAAATTTTCTAATAATTTTAGACAACCTAACAGAGATCTCAAGCCTGAAAGTTTATTAACAAAAATGGGTTTATTAACTGAAAGTTTAATTTCTTTATAGAGATCTCAAGCCCAATTTTAATAATTATCTAAAAACAACTTAACAGAAATGGATTTAACGATAATTTCTTTCACCTGAAAGTTTATTTGTGAGGGACGACCACTATGGTCGATGTCGTCGTCGCCGGTGTGCATGAGCAAGGGCCTAGGTACAGTTGAGTGGGAGAGAGGATAAATATTTCAGCAATTTTATCATATATTTTTTTTATAAAATGAGATTGAATTCTTAATTTTTTGACAAAAGTACATTTATGCCTTTTGAACTGACATTGCTCTAATTTTTTTTGGAGCCACAAAATTATATTTTTGACTATATTTTAATAAAGTACTTCAAATTTGATATAATTAACTTTGGATTTAATATAACCCGTGGCGTTAGCACAAGTAAATATACTATGAATTAGTAGGTGAAAAATCATTACATTCAAATTAGTAGGACAAATCATGTCAAGTTCAACAAAGAATCATATGTTTCAATTTTCAACGAAAAGGATCATAGGTTCATCCTTCACAAATACATAAATCAATATTTGCATCCACAAACATTACGTTTGAAGACTGTTGATGTCCAAGACGGCAGTTTCAACGTTCTAACAGTCATAATGTAGGATAAGTGCCACACTTGCACCGAACAAACATTAAGCATTCAGACCAATGCGTCACAGAAGGTCCGTAGAGGAAACGGGTCTGCAGAAATCCTCTTATTCAAGTAGATAGGAGCTAAGAACAAATTATAATCTTTGTGCGACAAAAGCGGGGATCCTCTTCAAATGATGAGGTGAAACAAACATGTTTCCATGGAATTTCAAGAAAGCTTGACACAGTAGATTATGTAGGCATTCCAGCCAAACCCCGTGCACATGCTATGGAAACCACCAATTTCAGATTGCAGATTTCCCTATAAGTATCGGGGCACAGAAAAATTATTGGTTCTTCACAGACATGGAAATGGCAAGATAAGAGTTCTCTCCAATCTCTTCAATATCCCCAGTAATCGTTACGGATTTCATCGTCAAACTTCTTCTTGAGTTCAGGGTGCTTCTCAAAGTACTCATCTGCTGTCATTGTACTGATCTTTTTCTGTACACAGAAACAAGATATTAAAGCGAAAGGGTATGTTATCTTAAAAAAGACGATAAATGCAAACTATTCAGGACAAAATGAAATTATATGAGTAAAAAATGACAATAAATGCAAATTATATCCCCTACCTTCATTTCCTTGAGTTCAGCAATTTCCTTCTCTATCCTTTCTGACTCCTTCAGAGACTCTTTCTCAGCCTCCTTCAATTCAACAAGCTACAAGTAACATACATATAAGTACAAAAAAAAAGCACATCAGCGTTAGATGACCTCATCTAGGAAATGTTGGTAGAACAACTCAAGATACAAAACACACAAACAGAACAATTTTTCAGGCAATAAACTTAAAAAGGCAAAACAGTGTGATAGGAGTAGCTGCTGACCAGAGCATCAAACTTCGGCTTGTACTGGGGAGTAACTGTGTCGACGTACTTCGGAATCTCGATGCCTGCAATTATTTCAAGATTACTACCTCAGAAAGTGGGCAGAAAAAACAGAATTATTTAGAAACAAAATGGCATATGTAGGAGCAACAATCACCCTGAGAAGTACATTCAATAGCAAATAGACCAAGGACTAGTGTAGGACATTCGTTGCAACAAATTGAGGTGTATGTGTACAGAGGAATGTATTTTTATTAGACCTTCATTAAAAGTGAAAAACAATATGATACATAGCCTTACATGTCTACAGATTGTAGTAAAAAAATGCTATCATGTTGCAACATAAGTATTCAATAGAAAGACTAATGGAGGTACATCTAAGGACTTGTCCTTCTAACAGTACTCTATACTTTTACACACAGTGGGCCAATAGTTAATTTGTTATACCAGAAGGAGCTGAAACCAAAAACACACATTGGTTGATTGATCTGTGAGCATCAAAGATCTATATGGGACATCCATGAGTATGAATCTTTGGACAGTAACTAGAAAGGAGCTTGAAAATTAACAGGCCAGAAATTTTTGCACAATGCAAACAAGATAATCAACAGAGCACAACAAACACTTTAGAATATCCAAGTACAACAAACACTTTAGAATATCCTCGATGTTCACAGAAAACACACCTTTTAGATTCCACGAGTGAAATTAGGTTTGCCATACAAGGATACTTACTTTCATAAGCCTCTTTGTACATATCCACTACTTTTGATCCAATTCCTTTTCTGTAGTATTCCCAATCAATCGGTTGGGGTTCCTGCAAAAAAAAAAAGTACAAGGTTTAGAAAAAACACAGATCTATTGATCTAGGATATAGAACTAACACATGTGGAAGACACAGTACTGCGAGTTTGAGGGATGGTGCATGTCTCAGCTGCCTCCCAGGAACTTTCAAGATAATGTAGCAACGGAACAAGAAGAAAAGCATCCAACATGACAGGAGAGATCACTCAATCAACTCCATAGTGAACTTATCTCAAATGAACTTGCAGCCTACCAAGGCATATGTAATTGCAGTTTGAAAATATAAATAGGTAATTTCTCTAAAATCACTCAATTATTTCAAATGTAATATCTTCTCTCATCAGAAACTGAACATCTTCTCCTAACAAAAGAGTTTCCCAGATCCTAAGTAATACAGAATAAACTGCAATGGTTCTAGCAGTGTCCAGTTGTTGTGCTCATTACCCATCAATACTAAAAATAAAGTAACAATGACCACAAAGTGAAAATGCAGCATACCTGGCACTGAATTTCAAGTAACAGCTATCTGGGAGCTATCCTAATGTGTACAAATATAACTAGGAATCAAACAACGTTACATCAATATATGACCAGTAGCCCTCAAGAAAAATGTAATCATATATAAAACGCCCGCGCACTAACAAAAGCCAACAAACCCGATTGCCTCGACTACGCCCGCATGACGACATGTGTACATAGACTACTCAAATAGATCAACCCACCAAGAGGAAAGGGTCAGCGCAAGAAGAGCGGCGCCAGATCTGGAAACCCTAGGCCAGATCAGATCAGCCCAGGGGGAGGAGAAAAGCGAGATCGGGCACCTGGGAGAACTTGGTCTGGAGCTGGTGGTTGACGTCATCGAAGGCGCGGCGTAGGGTGGCGAACTCCTTGCGCGCCTCGTCGGAGACGAGCAACTTGCCCAAGCCGTCCCAGTCGATCGCCTTGCCGGCCTTCACGACCACATCGACCACCTTCTTCGCGCCGTTGCCGCTCATATTCTCCGGTCCGCCGCTGCCTCCTCCCTCGGCCTGCTGGGTCCTGCCGACTCTTCCCTCTCTCTCTCCCTCTCGCCGCCGCCGCCGCGCTGCGTTCCGGCCGCACAAGGAAATGGGTATACGGGGATGGCCTGGTGGTGCTCGTGGAGTGGCCGAAGTCCAGAGAGGAGAGTATTTGGTGTGTTCAAACAGGCCGTGAGGAACTGCAGCCCTTCGGCTGTGTTGTTGGGTTGGGCTGTATGCCACGCGTAAAGCTCGTTTTGTCCACATATTGGTGAGAGACAGGCCCATTTTACCTCTTCAACTTCGTCCGGAATCCGATAGCTCGATACCTCTTCAACCATGTCATAAAACATATTTTTATAATAAATATATTTCAAGATGTAAATATTAATATTAATATTATTTTGTTTATAAACATCGCTCGTTATGTTTAATAAATCGTTTGATACCTCGATAGCTTTAATTTTTTAACAATTTTTTTAACAAAGAAGTACTATCTCCATCTCAAAAAAAAACATAATTGTAGGCAAAAAAACATAATTGTAGGAACCGTATAAGCCGATGTAGCTCATGTTTAGCCAGTTTTATTTTAAATGATATTAATATTTTATATCTCTAAATAATTTTATTTTGAAAAATATATTCTATTTACTAATCAAATGATATTTATTTCATATCACGAAATGTTAATACTTTTTACATAAATTTAGTTAAAATTTAAACCGTTTGATTTCTCGAAAAAACGAGAATCACTTTCTTTTGAGAACAAAGGTAGTAGTAAAGTCTTGTTTGGTATAACTCATAACAGCTTCATAAATTGTTGTGAGGTATTTTTTTTTGGCAAACACTTTTTTTTAAACAGTTTTGTGAGTGAACGACATGAAGTGGGACGGAGCTAAAAAATAGCTTATCTTAACTTTTTTTTTTATTTCTCACATATCCATGTATGAAATTATTGGTGATTGTTTGTATTTTGTCAAACATTTTTTTAAAAAAGTTTACCTTTATCTAAAAAGTTGTAAAAGTTGTTTATAAAATTATTTTCTGAAAAAAGACCTTTACTTAATAAAGCTAAGCTATACTAAACAAGTCATAATTAACAATAATGCTCTCGAGAGACGATCGCATGACATGTTTAGCGCCGGAGTAGCGCAGGACATGAGGGGGAGGGAGAGGGGGGGGGGGGGGGGGGGGGGGGGGTGGGGGGGATGCGGAAATGCAGGCAGGCAAGTACTACTGGAGGTGCTAGAAAGCCGTGAAAGCAAGCAATGCATCGGAGCCGGTTCCTTGGAAAGCCGAGAAAGCGCGCGACGCGACGCTACTGCAGCCGCACAGCAACGTATCGGTAATCCACATCGCGATCTGTCCCATCGATCCGAGGCTTTCCGAAAGCTCGCAGCAGCAGCAGCGGCATCGGCATCGGCGAAGATCTGAGAGCTGACTTCGATCTCTTGCTTCGCGGCAATCGGCTGTGCCTGCGTTTCCGCTGGAGCCGCCGCTGGCGCGCACCCGGCCAGCTGAAACGGACGAACTGCGTGCGTGCTTTTGGTTTGGTGCAGTGCAGTGCAGCACCGTGTGTGTATAGTGCACCCGGCCCATGCATTGGTCACGCATGGAATGGAGCTGATTAGCTGAACTGATGAGAGGAAGGAGGGAGGGAGGGAAGAAATGGCCATGCAGTGCACAGCCTCCTCCGTCCGATCCCAAGTCTGTACGCGCTGAAAGCCGCAAAGCACAGCGCGCCGCCGGCCGCTAGCTGCTCGATCTACGGCGCCACGCCAACGGCTGACCGATTCCCTCGGCGTGACTGAAGTTTCCAGCAGCTAGCTGAGCGAAGGAAAGGCACGGCGTGAAAGCGAAAGTAGTCTGAAACGCAACTTGCAATCTTTCGTACAGTACTGTTTGCTCAACCAACGGCTTCTTTTCTTCTTCCCGGAACCGGAAGCCCAGACCAGACCGGATCCATCAGGCAGTCAGGTTCATGCACTTATCCCTGTCGTGCTGCCATGCATGGCCGCCCTGTCCGGTCACCATATCCGCGCGTACTGTACTACTGTATCTGACGAAGAGATGGGGCTGGGACGTCGTCAGGCCTGTCACGTCTGAAGTCGGTACGCACAGTGAAAGTAAATGTCATCCCATTCCAAATAAAATAATAATTCAATCTCCATTAATCACCTGAAAATCCAGCATATATACACTTATTACTGGATATTTGCGCTCTATGTATAGTTCCATTTTCTAGGGTCTTGACTAGTAAAAGAAAAATCTAGGATCTTGCCAAAGCACCGGCCAAACCCTTACACCAATATTAGAAGGACAACGAATCAACGACGACGTGTCCGCTTGTTTTCCTAACCTCAATCTTGAACAACGACTCTTGATGCTACATCTATCACCACTTGCTAAACCGATGCTGCTAGAACACTCTTCCACCTCCAGTCTCCTTCGTATTAAAGTCGATTAAAATAGAATTTAATTTAAATATACTCTAATTTATTTTAACACATATTATGTTGAGATACACCTCCAAATAAGCTCCCTGTTTGCCGCCACCATAATTTTCCTATCGCCTTCTAGGGCTCTGTTTGGTTCTTTAGTTTTAGGGACTAAAGACTAAAACATAGACTTAATAAAAATCTCTATTGGTGTTTAGTTCCATGAACTTGTATAGGCTTAACATCATTTAATACACTCTAACAAAGATTATTATACCCCTACATGGTGAAGGGAGAGGGCGTAGACAGACAATAATGAAGGGCAAGGGGTGTTAATTGTGGTCCAAAAGTGCCCATAAGCCTCACCCCTTGAGACTACTATCCAACCCAAAAAATTCATAAATAAGTCCCTAGTGTTTGGTTCAAATGGACTAAAATAGACTTAAAATAAGTTTTTATCCCTCTTCAAGAGGAACCAAACAGGGCTTAAGATTACCTCCCTAAGAGCAACTCCAACAGTTTGACAATTTTGGTTTGACAAAACATGGAATTTGACAACTCTGAAATAGATATGCCAAAGCAAAAAATATGTAATCTCCAACAGTTCTCCATAATGACTTGACAAAAACAAAAACGGGAAAAAAAGAAGGAAAAAAAGTCGCCACCTTCCACCGTGAAAAAAAGGAAGAAAAAAAAGGAAAAAAAAAGGGCGCCGCCTAGTGTTAAGCCGTGAAAAAAAGAAGGAAAAAAATTGCCTCTCCTTTTCAAGGTCTCTAAATTGTCAAGTACGGATTTTTATTTGCAACTTTAACAAAAATACCAAGCCCAAATGTCAAACTGTTGGCCATTAATTTTTTTAGCAAAATTAGATATGCTAAATCTAAATGTCAAACTGTTGAAGTTGCCCTAAACTCGTCACGGTCTCACAGAATCTCCCGAGACGACCTCCCTTCATCTCTACTGGAAACCTAGCTAATCACCCATCTGCATAGACACTACGACGACCATCAGAAAATAGGATTAATATAAAATAAATTAAGGGTCACCTATTAGGGCCCGTTTAAATCCCATATATAATTTAAAAAATTCGGGTAAAACAATCCCATAAATCTTAATATTATCTTATTCAAACGGTCTAGATTTTAGAGAATTTTAACATATAAGCAGAAACCCCAATAAAACACATCAGGATTCTTTTAATTCAGATTCTTAGAAATATCTAAGGAAACAGACGGTGCCTTAGACATCTGCTGATAGATTTTGGATCCAACGATCTATCGAATTTGTTTACATTCGATTTTATTTCCTATGACGGCTCGTACATACCTTTCCAAACTTATCCACAATTCAACCCAATTAATTATTTTGATTGATTTTTTTCCGCATTAGACAATGCATAAATGCGCAAGCTGACGAACACAAAAAACAAAAATATTATTACACTCTATACCTATACTAGAAACACAAAACATATATCCTTCATCCATAAATAATCAATTCTTAGATTGTCTACAAATTCAGTCAAATGTAAAGAAAAAGTAAACATAAAACCTCTAATACTTCCTTCGTAAACGAAGGAATGATTTACTCATGGATATCCATAAGGAGTAGAACATATAATATGACTATATGTATGCAATAAAATGTAAATAAACAAATAAAAAATTATGTTTGCCTATACAGAATAATCAAACATGAAGGAACTGCGTACATTTATGTTGACTTTTGCATAAAGTCTAATGCAGATCTAATACAATACGTGCAATCAATCGGAACTATGTCATCCAAGCCGGTACCAACTACACTCCCTGTCCTGAAAAAATATATTTCTGGAGTTGTGTTATTTTAAATTTTATAAACTTTAATCAAATTTATAGAAAAATAACGTTAAAATTTATGATATCAAATTAGTATCATTAGATTTATCATAAATCATATTTTCATATGATGCTCATTTTAAATCATATGTGTTGTTATATTTTTTTATAAAGTTAATCAAAGTTTTTTTTTACTAATACGAATTCTAGAAATTGATTGAGTATGATCACTCTTATTGTCGCGCTTCTACTACCATCCCGGCTCAACCTCCATCCTCTAATGAAGGTGGCACCCTACCACGCCCTGCCTCATGTCTGGTTCTACTTGTATCTAGCTACCCTTCACCGTCTTATAAGGTTATTTGGCTACTTTTTTATTTAGCTTAATTCACATGTGCTAAAACTTAGATTAATTCTACCTCAATCTATTTAAAGTTTTAAACATATGCTAATGGAGAACTTTGAGATATGAATATACGAGTTCAAAAATAACCTCTGATCCGCAAACAAATAAACCTAGAAAAAAAAATCCAGCCATATTGCCCTACAGCCCCTACTACATTCTACCTCTGACGTGAGGACTAATCTACAAGCAAGAAATTATGCTAAATTTTTAATGTATATCTAAATATGTTAACATATACTTACTCTATTCTAAATTATAAGTCATACAAGAATTTTTAAGAATCAAAGCATATAGTTTGATCAAAATGATAGAAAACTACAAAGATTCACGACATCAAATAGGTATACTATGAAAATATAATTAATACAGAATCTAATAATACTTAGTTAACATAATAAATGTTATTACATTATCGTATACATTTAGCAAAATTTGACATAATTTAACTTTTTTATAATTCTTAGAATGACTGGAGGTAGTACTTTCTATCTAGGAAATTCTTACCATCACACCGTCATTTACACGTCTTGATACCGCCATTGGCATCAGATATGCCAATTCATATGTTGAACCTTAACAAATTATTAAAAGTAGTGACAACTAGATAGAGCATCAATGTATGAGAGATACTAATAAAAACCCTAACACTAGCCATGCAGATCAATCAAATGTCTGGATACAAATTAAATCAGGCAGAACGAAACAATCAGATGTATATATAGTTACGGCGGATCGAGCACCATTGGCCGTGTCATAATAATAATAAGCAGCAGACTCTCTGATGTCAGATCAGGAAGAAAAAAGCCATTGTTCCACGAGGCTCGGGGCTATTGATACGGCGGGCGTGGGCGCTGTGCACTCGCCGTCGGCGGCCACAACTGTTGGGACGACTGGCGCGCGTACAAGGGAACCGGCTGAGTCGCCGGAGCCACCATGGTCTGCTGGTGGTGCGGGTGCAACAACCCGGTGGCGTCGTGATGCTCCGGTGGCTGCTGCTGCTGCTGATGCCCGTGCTGCCCACGGTGTTCGTCGGCTTCGCCACTGCCGGAGAAAGACGGTGGCGGCGGGTCATCCTCGAGGGGAAGGCGGTGGAAGGTAAGGTCGGTGAACGCGGCAGCCAGGATAACGACGGTGGTGGCGGCGAGGAGAGGGCCCACCACAGCGCCACCGACGATCTGGCCGTGCGGGCCGGCGAGCGATATCGAGAGGTCCCTGACGGCGGCGAATGGCACCGACGCGGACATGGACGGGGCGAGGAACGTGGCCGAGATGGAGAGGATCTCGTACCGGCCGCGAAAGAAGACGACTGCCGCGGCGGCGGAAGCAGCAGCGGTGGCGCCTCCTCCTCCGTCCGCGGACGCCGGGTGGCGGAGCGAGACGTCGGCGACGGCGCCCGTGCCCGCGAGGACGCAGATCCCGAGGCCACGGCGACGCGCGAATCCCGCGAGCGCGCGCGCGACGTCGCCGCCGGTAGGGATCTCGAGCACGTGCGGGCGCATGGCGGCCGCGGGCTCCACGTCCCGCGTGACCACCGGCGCCGGCTTCGGCTTGTTCTTCGACCCCGGCGGCCGCCCACGCCTCCGCTTCCCGGACTCGACGCTCGCTGGCCCGTCGACTCCTCCTCCTCCTGCTGCCCCGTTGGGCGGCGGCCGTGAACCTGAACCACTCCCGTCCTCCTCGTCGCCGCCGCCGTCTCGGCTGTTCACCTCGTCGGAGAAGCACTCCATCGGCTGCTGCAGGTCTTGGACCACCAGGAGTGGCCTTCCGTCACCGCCGCCACGGCCTCCGTAAAGGCCCTCCCGGTCCATGCCCCCGCGTCGCGGCAAACGATAGCGATGTGTCAGACGGACGGCGAGAGGCTCAGTGGTAGCAGTCAGCTATAGTATCTCGACTCGGGGCGTAGCGTGTAAGGGCAGGCAGGCAGTAGGGCACGGCTGGTGGTGGCTGCGTCGCGTGGTAGTAATAGTAGAAGAGGGTCCTCGATCGGCAGCGCCTTTCCATGGCACGGCAGCTGGACGCCCTCGCTCGACTGTATTTTCTTTTGGACTTTTGAGCGGCCGGTCGGCGAGATATACAGAGAGAGGATAATTAAAACGGGAGGGAACAGAATGATATCACGGGGCTGTGACAGTGGCCCTGCTGCTTTTGATCCTTTTGCCGTCTAACGGTGATCACGGCATCGCCGGCTTGCTTGCCTCTTTTGCCCTAAATATCGACGGAGGAGAGCAGGGTACTTGGCTCATGTTGGTATGCTCGCGGCTACTGTGTGCCAGACTGCTGCAGCCTGCAGCTGCGTCTTCCGGCTGGCCGCCCGGTGAGGTTGACGCTTTGGTGTACTCCTCCGTCCCAAAATAGATATCGTTAAACTTTCTAAACTTTGACTAGATTTATAGAAAATACGTTCAATATTTATATTTCTAAACCAATTTTTTATAAAAGTATATTTAAATATCTATCTAATGATATTAATTTTATATTATAAATATTAATATTTTTTAATATATAATTAGTCAAAGTTAAAAAAGATTGACTTCTCGAGAAGTGAGATCTATTTTGGTACAGAGTGAGTATACGTAAAAACACGTGGAACGAATAGCGCGCGCGGAGCCATTGATTCGGACTGACCATCTACCGGCCAGACGACCGGGCCGCCGCCGCATCCTTTGACGGCACCCCAAGATATAGGTGGCCACGGGCCACGGCGACCGCGCGCGCGCTGCTCCATATCTCCATGTGCCGTCGACGGGCAACCCGGCAGAGGCAAAGCGCGGGCGGGCGTGCAGCATGGCAAGATGCGCGGGGTGCGCGCGCGGTGGACATCAGGCCGGTTCGGGGCGTCTGGCGTGCGGGCTGCAGGTCGCCGGACCGCCGGGAGGCGCGTCCTGTGCTGTAGTGCTGGTCCATCCGGGACGCGAACGGGATCGGAACTCAGTGTGGAACGACTCAGCGTGGAAGCCTTGGATTGGACCGTACGTCCGTCATCACAGTGGCGCGTACAGGACGGGCGTTTTTAGCCGTGATCGGGTACGGTGATCTGAACTGAACCTGGAGTCACCACCACTCACCACATTGCATGCATGGACTCGTCACTCCAGCAACGGACATTAGTTCGGTGGCTCTCTTTTCCTGAACAAACCGTGCTACTTATCTTGTGTCTATCCAGTTTCTTACGTCGTCATTCGTGCTCCGACAGTGTGCCAACCTGAACCAGCTAGATTTTTGGGGTTTTTTTGGGTCGTCACTGGTGTCCACAAGCTCAATATACTCCGTAGCTATCAACAAGCACGTGATGCATTAGGCCAACCAGAACCCCAGTAGATGGGCCCCAACGATCGACCGGATCACCTTATCCGATACTGGTCCTGACCATCACTTGGCCCATTCCAATCAATGCGGCTGCAGCTACGAATCCCAAGCCTCGCGTCGCCGGGAGCGTGTACTTATCCATCCCACCCGTGTGTCATTCAAGGAGAAGCCATCGCTATGTACGTACTTACTTCCTACTACGTACGTACATGTCAAACTTTGTACTTGCAATCAATTGACACGCTATCCGTTTGATCGTTGATAGGCCCACAGTTTCCAGAAACTCTGTTTAATGAACTCTTGGATTGATCTTGTTTTATCAACTACTACATGTCCATCCCATGGAAAATGCAACGTTTGTTACAGGTTCCTCGGGATTATGTCATCAAGTTACGCATTTGACTTTATAATATAGACTACCACATTTCTCTTCTCCTTTTTACACATTGCAGCGAGCTAAATATTACAGGCTACATTACATTATTTCTCTACAGCCCAAACCCTGCACATCAATAAAATGTTTGGGCGGTCCTGTCCCTAGATGGTCTTCTCGATAAGACACCGCCCCTGGTTTCTCCAGGGTCATGTCCGCTCCTATCTAACTGCCTATACGGGTCTGTTAACTTACTGCTCAACTGCTGTTTACTCATGTCATTAGTATACAACAAGGACGGGCTCTCATCGCCCTCAACCCAAACCCCACCGGAGCCGCCCTGAAGCCCGTGGTCCGCAGAGCTATCCGCACTGTATGCCTCCCGGCCTGATGAGCTGGTATTCACGCTGGACCTGGAACGGGAATACGTCGAATACTCACTCTCCACTGGTGCTCCTCCCATATGGCCTCCTGGGTACATCTGATCAGCAGCTCCAAACACGTAGTACTCATACTCCTCGGTGCTGGTCGAGTTCCTCGTGCTCTCGCTGCTGTCGGTGCTGACAGTGCTGTGCGACCCTGCGTCAGAGTTGCTGAAGAGGGATGAACTCTCGCTAGGACTCGGAGAATCTGAAGGCGAATATGGTGCATGTCTATAGTCCTCAAATGCATGGGTAAGGTCATCTGCCGTGTGGTCTCTATGCTGCTGACCAGCTTGGTGCCTGTTGAAGGAACCTCCTCGCCCAGGAACAACCTTCTGTTTGGCCTTCTTGGGGTGTGCTGGATCCGCCATAGCCTGCCTAACAGAGCTTGGTGCCCTCGGTGAACACCTGATTTAATTAGAACAGGAATTAGAATATCCTGTCAAAGTCCTCACAGGAATACACCGGACAAGTGATTAAATAAGAGAATCCCAGTAATCACCTTGCATACAGCAGCATATATGCACACTTTGACATAACATTGTCCAGAGATACAGGTTTCACCTGCAAACGACAAACACCAGTTATTAAGAGCATATTCTCTCTGAGGACAACCCAGTAGAATTATTTCCCCTGAACATGCAGCAGAGTTCTGTATCATTGCATTATGGAGTCGTATAAGAATACAACCCACACACACCCCAGCTAGGATGATAACCCATCATAGGTCTTGTTGGGATGTGCATGTATCTAACCCAAACTACATGGATTGGAGTGGATCGTAGTGGATATTAGTTCAAATACACTCCAACACATGTGGTTTGAAAGAGATACATGCGCATCCAAAAAAGGTCACAGGGATTTTTTTTTCTGCACAAGTAATCACTTCAATCCACATGTGTCAGGAGTGGATTAGGGTGAAAATTAGTTCCTCAATACATGTTGATTGAGGTGGCTACAAGTGCAGCCAAACAAGACCATAGGTTTTCAAGACACAATTAGGAGGACTCAAGTTTTGACATACTCCCTCCGTCTCTAAATAATTGTCGTTCTCACTTTCCAAAAAAAAACCTTTGACTAATTTAATATATAAAAATATTAATATTTATGGTACACAATAAATATCATTAGACAAATCGTTGAATCTATTTTCATAATAAATTTATTTGGAGATACAAATGTTGCACGAATTTTCTACCAATCTAGTCAAACTTGTGGCAGGGAAACCAAAAACAACAGTTATTTAGGGACAGAGGGAACATTAAACTATTCCTCACTATTCCAATAATACGCAGAATCTGGTCACTATTCTAGTAAAGATGCATATTATGATCACAGTTTCATATTCCCAAGGATTATAGATTCATTTGTGGTCACAAAAAAAGCACAGGGACCTGTTTTGAAGGATTTTCATGAAATACTTAAAATTTGTACTAAATCCTAGAAATTTGGAACTCAAAATCACCATTCCAAGCATGCCGTATTCATGAGAGCAAAACCATGAGATATCCACAAAGAGTAACCATACCTGACTGTCGTCTGCCTTAAACCACTTTCCTTGTGTATCTTTAACATAACATACGTAATGACCAGAGAAGGCAGCATTCATGATGTCATGATGGACAACCACTGCATAGAGGCTGTACACTGGCGATATGTCATCAGTCTCTGGGTTCATATAGTGAACCATGCTCAGGGTTTCTGGAAATCTGATGGCCTTGCTGATCTTTCCAAACTTGCCAGACTGCACATAAAAGGGCAACATTCAGTGTATCCCAACAAAACTTGATTCCTACCAGATACATGAAGCTACAAACATTTCACTCTTCTATTCTACATGTAGTTGCCATCTCTATTGCTAAGACAGTGTTCATATAGAACTCCAGTAAATATTACTCTAGATGACAATAGAGATGGTACCTGATATCTTTTCAGCGCAATAGTCAGAATATTTGGCGCTTCTTCTATTGTCAGCTTCTTTTTAGCACGCTCATAGGATTTGCATCTGAAAAGACAGAGTAGAGCTAGTAGAATGAGAATTTGGCCAAAGAAGAATGGGCCAATTGCATAACTACCCTTGTTTTAAACTCTAACTTCACGTTTGCCCCTATTTTTTTAACTTTGCATGTTTGCCCCTGTTTTTTGAATCTGAAGCTTCCAGTTGCCCTATTCCGTGAAGGAGAGTTAACACCGTTAAGCACATGCTGAAAAGACAGAAATGCCCTCGACATGAATGACCCAAGAATCAATCCGATTTTTTTTTGTACAAACTTATATTCCATTTATTTTTGGACAAATGATAATACATATTTTGTATAAATAAAGGGGGCGTACCCAGTGCCGTAGGCTCCCGCACTGCGGGGTCTGGGGAAGGGAAATAGATAGCCCGCAGCCTTTCCCGCACAAATGTGCAGAGGCTGGGGCTCGAACCCTGGACCTCTTGGTCACAGGCGGTAAAGCTCTACCGCTTGCACCAGGGCCGCCCTTCATATTTTGTATAAATATAAAAGTAAAATATTTTGCAAGCATGACACGATCCAGAAGTGTCGCTAGGCCTGTCTGCCGCCGTGCCGCCAACCCGAAGCGATGCTGGACCTGGCCGTCGCTGTGCCAGCTACCCGAATCGCCGCTGGGCACACTCGCCGGCCACGGACTCCCAGCAGCTCGTTGACGCGCCGGTCGTCCAAAGCGTCGCTGGACCTGCTCACCGTCGAGCGAGCTGAACCAAACAACTATTTCAGAATTCAGACTCTAACTTAATCCCAACTCCTGAACCAAACACCACCACCACTACAACATCTAGAATCAAGCTCCAAATCGAACCGAACTGCAGGCGATATGTGAACCTAACCGAAGACCACCACCAAATCGAACCACCGGAAGCCCGTTGACCAACCTTTCCTCTGAAAAAATATCGGAAGAGATGTGATCTGATCCGATCCGGAGATATTAGCTTCCCATCGGATCCAACAACCGCCCATCAGGCGCCATCCATCCATAGATCAAGGAACCACCAGAGACGAGGAGGAAGAGAAGAGACGAAGCCGAAGTGCGAACGTAGGAGTAGACAGAGGCCGGTTGAGGGACGTCAGCCGTGTCAGGCGAGCTCGCCGATACGAAGGAGGCACCGAAGGCCCCGGGTGGCCTCAGACTCCGCGCGCCCGATGAAGAAGGCGGGCATGGGGAGTGAGTTCGGCTCTGGTGCCGCAGCAGAAAAACGTCGGGCCCGTGTACACGGCCGCGGACCCGCGCCCCTCCACCCGCGCTCGTGCCACGCGCCGCCGACCGCGGACCCGCGCCCCACGGCTGGCCTGCCGTTGCGCGGCGCGCCGGCCGCCCTGGATGGCCCCGCGCCCCGCGCTGCCGCCCGCGGACCCGCCCCGCGGCTGGCCCGCCGTCGCGCGCCGCGCCGGCCGCCGGCCGCCACTCCCCTGGGTCAACCTAGCTCGTGTTTGCCCGGATGCACTGGATAGAAGAGAATGAGAGAGAGGGGTTTGGATAAGGGTAATAGAGTCTTTCAAAAAAATTTCTTTTTTCAAAACAAATTTTTTAATCTATTATTTGTCAACAGCTTACGGTGTTAAGAAATAGGGGCAAACGGTAGCTTCGATTTCGAAAAACAGGGGCAAACATGCAAAGTTAAAAAAATAGGGGCAAACGTGAAGTTAGCCCTTAAAACAAGGGCAGTTATGCAATTGTCCCAAGAAGAATTGAATACAGGGGCTGAAAGAGAATTGAACCGCTAATACATTACTAAAGTAGTGAAATAAACTAAGAATGTGATAGTAGATTGCTTTTCTTTTATTTTCTGTTTCCTTGAACAGAGGAGATCTGCGTATCTTTGTATTAAAGAGAAAGAACAGTCCCATACAATGATACAACAAAAACCCATTATCTCACTAGAGAATAAGACGGGGTTACCTTAAAAGACTAGAAGCAACAAACACCTTAAATAAAAAACTAAGGAACAACCCTAGCCTGGACAAACACTAGATATCAAATTTACTAGCACGATTTGTTCAACCCATTAGTTTTTTAAGAGGCCCTTAGAAAAGGAATCCTTTTTCTTTCAATCATTTCAACATCTAAAAAATGATTGCCATGAGGCTAAATATAATGACGCACAAAAATGTCATTTGTCCTTCGATGACATGACATGTTTTGGAATCTCTAATTCACAATAATAAACATAACATAAAGACATGCAGGAGACTATCAGTTCTTTCCAAAATCAAGAGGTGACATTGAAGTCCTTAGTAGTCTTAAAGATTCAGTGAAAAAAGATTGTGGTCCGCAGATAAAATAAGTAGAATAGGCACAAGAAGATCAGATGAAGAAAATAAAAGACCAAGAACTGTAACAAAACCTGCTGCAGTGATATTTGTTTTCTCCATCCAAGACTTCTGTGGATGTAAACCGCACAAGTGCCTCATCGAGCGAACTAATGTCACCATCTATTTCGACAGTAAGATCCAACATGGGCTCACATTGCTCAGAACTAACATGGCACCTTGAACATTTAATCTAGGAACAAATAGAAGAAAGAAGGAATTATCAGTAGGGGTGTAATAAACATTAGCTTCCCCACATAACTAGTCTTAGGTAACTAAATATAATAATTGTAAGCTCTATGCAAAGAATACCTTGGATCGCAGATAACCCCCAAATATCAATTGCACAAGAGTTGTTTCTTCCGCGGACCGAAGAACACCTCCTTTTCTAGCTTCCTTCATGCATACGGATTGCATAGCATCAATTGCATACCTGTAAACACAACAGGTACTGTTCTTTCAATAAAAGTAGGGTGCCTTTGTTCTTCAGATCAGGTAATGTTGTTCCACCAAAGAAATCCCACATATAAATAAGTTAGCTAAGATCAACTAAGTTTTTTGTTTAACGCGTGAGAATTACTACCTCCAGTAACAAAAAGTTGTCACATTTTACTTTACATGGTCTTCGATGCATATCTTTGATTTTTGAAACAAAGATGCATATCTTTGATCACTAATATCTTCTAGAATATATTCTTAAAGTCCTCTAACTTTATGACATTTTGCAAATTTTCCAATATATAAAAATCTAATATCTACAGTATCCTGCATACCTTCAAACTAAAAGATTTAAAAGTTATTGATGTTTGTTAAGGTTTGACCAAATCTAGTCCTAAATGATATGTTTTTGTGACTGGATGGACTATGGAGTACAAAAGCAAAGTACCAAAAATAAAGTGGTCTAAATAAAGAATCAAATAACTACCATGGATCCATTGTTCTATCGAGTTCTCTAAGTAGTGGTTCAGATAGCATTTGCATGCATAATTTGAATGGACATAATTATTGGGGACAATGTGTTCAAACCAATTATTAAATGGTACTGCAACTTGCATTTATTCAAAGAGGATATGATCAAATCAAGACATCATAATTGTAAAGTAATTTGCTTTTGTGTTACAAATTCAGCCCCAGTAGAACATCTAAATAAGCCACTACGGCGAAAGGGCTCATTCATATGTAGTAAAATTGCCCAACAGATCTAGTACACAATTGTTTTTTCTTCCATCCACACATAGATGAATAGATCTATAATAATCGGTCACTTAACGGCAAAACCTCAAATAAACTCAAAATAATCATTAAACTGTCATTAAAATCTCTAAATTCAATCCTTTCCACACTTTGCAGTACGTAGATTCCTTATAATTATGAGCTGCTCCAGCTTGAAGCATTAATTGTAGATGAAAAACAAAAACATAGAAAATAGACAATGCTGCCTTACCTAAGAAATTCATGAGCATCTTCTTGTTTACCAGGACCCAAGCTACTGCCAATGTCATGCAAATGAGAGAGTATCCCAGTTGGTGACAAGGCAGTCTTGCGCCGTTTGCCCTCCACAATGAGTTTTTCAAATTCACACATGAAGCACCATCCTTTTTGAGAACCTACAGCACATAAGGTAGAGGTGTTATACGAATACTCAAGCACATAGTAAAAATGTAGCGTGACAAACATAGTAGTGCAGAATTACAGTTTTTTGAGTGAAGCCCTTCCAAAAGATATGTTGTGAGTGGTCGAGTAAACATCAAGCACTGAAGAACAGCATTTGCATAGCAACTGCAAAAGAAAGCATGGATTAGACAAAGCGAACAACAACATTACACTGAACTTAAGTCCAGTTAAATCAACTCACTTCTTAGCCTACTATGCAACGGAAAGGAACAAGATGAGTACTAATATAAATAATTAAATATACTTGGCGCATGCTATAATCCGCCTCAAAGCGCCACCCTCTAATTTATATGCACAAAGCAGACTTTAATGGAAGTAAATCACAAATATTCTAGGAGCATACACTTAAGATCTTACAAAGGCCCAGACCCAATGGATAAAACCTTAATGAAGAAGGACATGTATGCATGCCAGTTAACCTTCCTACTCTTACTTCTTGAAAAATAATTCACTCTTTACCTGTTGCCAACGTTATGAAGACCAAAAGGGTGCAACTCAACTTTGCCGTAGAGCTTCACAAAAACTTCATATGGGAAGAGTGTCTGACACAAAAGATAACTATTAGCAGATACAAGAGGGAAAAAATAAGATGCTAAGTACAAAGAAATGTTCAATTATCTTACCGATTCTGATGGATAATGCCTCACAACTTTTGGTGCAGTTTGCTGCCTGACCATTTTCTTTAGAGATGTTGCAAGGTTATTTGCTGTTGAACCTGACCTATCTGAAGGTTTTTTAAAACTTCTATCAGGAAGATTATCTGCTACTTTAGATGGATTCGGTGTAACAGAACTCCCACGAACTGAAGTGGCTTTGTCAACAGTCAATGCAGATGGCACAGGTTTCGTGCTCTGAATGCTGTCGTTCCCAATATGTTTTGTTTTAGACCTCTCAAGTTCCACACTAACAGGAGTCCTAGAACTTTTGTGCTCCAAGACAACAGATGCAACTGCTTGGGGAATGCTACTGTCTTCAAGCTCTCTGGTATTGCTTCTCTGAGAACAATCCTCAACAACACTGGCATCCTTAGCTCTTTGGTGTTCCTTGGAATGATTGAAGAATTCTTCGTTCACAAAACTGCTATGACCATTTATGTTTGGTGGAGAAGCCTGAGAGTTACATGGCGACACCCCGTTCAAGTCCTCAGTGGAAGAACCATCTTCAACAAAATTTGCATGTTTGATACTTGACCCCATCTTACTACTGTCAACAGATACTGGAACGTTTTGGGAAATTTCGACCGTGCTGTTGGACCGATGACCTCCAGTAACCACTGCACTAGTACACACCGCTTCTGAAGGCATATGTTTACTTTTACCATTTGAACTCTTCAAATTATGATTTGCATCAGAAGTTTCACATCCAACAACTGGTTTGTTCATTTCTGCAACCTGTTTAACACCAACATTCTCTTCGGCAGTTCTTCCCTGTTCAGCCTTTCCTTCATCATCAGGCCTAGTATTAATACTTGGTGGATGGCAATCATCTTTGTGACCTTGTCTCCAGTGGGCTATCTGGCATTTGAAGGAACTGCAAAACAGAAGGTGACATTCAAGTTAAGAAGCTAAGAAAGTCGTGATCAACACACAAAGTACTGCAACATGCTAATATTATTTGCTAACTCAGGATGTCCATACGATTTCACCCAGAAAAGAACAGCAGGACCTATCCAATCACTCATCACCTTACCTCAAAATTCACGCTATGTTGCTAAATGATGTGTAAACCCCTCATCCCCCCCCCCCCCTACACACACACCAGAATGGATGCATGCCATTTCTGCATGGCACATGTTCCTTTACTCTTCCCCTTGTTCCTATTTTCTTTAGGCAATGTCCAACATTACAATTGTAATGAAATGAATGCCATTCAGTCCACAGGAGATGTACGCATGCAAATAAATGGTTGAAAAAAGAATTAGCAAGCAAAAAACAAGTCTAGAAATAGATCATACTAGTCTCCATATCCTATCCAGCCAAACAACTTGGTGATTCAGTAGTCTTGAAGTTCATAGGTAGATAGACAAATATGGGATGATCAGGGTCAGTGCATGCTGTTTTATAGTTAATACATGACAGCTGTACTGCTGTAAGAAAATAAGTGTGTGGTATTATTGTAGGTTATAGCACCTAGTGGTTAGCTGGTGCATTTACTCACCATCAAACGCGCATGTCATGCATGGGACTTCCTACTGTCAAATACTACCTCGGGCTCACTATACTTGTTTTAGCCTCCTCCAATAATATCTTCAAAATACTTGTTATACAACTTCGAGGTAATGACCCTTTTCTTGGCATGGTCCCTCACACTTTGACCACTGATTATTATTGTCATATCTCCATAAATCTAGTCCGATACTCCAGTAGTATAGCACCACGCATCCACACCCACACAGATGAAAATTACTTAGATGTAAGGAATTAATATGGAAGAATTAGGTTTATCAAAAATTCAGTGTGCAAATAAAGTATAATCATTTTTTTTTTTGCAGATCAATGCCAGTATTTTTGTGCATGCAATTGGTAACCTTGAGGCATGGAAATAGCATGCAAAGCCACTATAAGACATGGTGTGGCCTAAATTGATCAAAATAACCAACAGACTAAATTGGCAGGAACCTAGACTTTATGCAGCACTGACATGGAGACGGGGATCTGAAACAAATTGTTGAATATGTAAGTATGAAGCTATCAGGGACTGAGAAAATATGATAGCCATCCAAAGCTCTATGGAATCCGAGTTTCTGTGAGGAATCAGCAATGATGTGCATCCACCCAAGGTTATTGAGCGACGGTTAAAAACGGCCATAAGGATTAAAAATGGAGGGTTAGCAGTGCCCTAAATCAGGGTACCATTCCCAAATGTTTGGTGGACACTATAAAATTTTGTGAAATTGCCAAAAAAATTGTACCAGATACAGGAGTACTTCACTCCCAATTGTACAAATCACGGAGTATCTTCCGACAATTCCCCCCAATCACTGGATGAAATTAAACAAACTGGAGACGGAATCAGGGTGCAGCGAAGGCAGGGATTCACGGCACTCACCAGTACTTGACGGCCTTGCACTGCTTGCACCTGAACGTGGTCGGCTTGAAGCACACCGCACAGACCCCCTTCGCCCCAACCGGCGGCTGGGGCTGGGGCTGCGGCGGCGCGTCAAACTCCTCCTGCGCCGGGCCTGAATCCGGAACCGCCACCACCACCACCGGCGGCGTCGGGCCCCACTCGGGCGCCACGGACACCTCCGCGGCGTGCACGACGCCCGGGAACAGCTCGGAGTAGTAAGCCAACACGGACTCCCGCTCCGCCAGCTCGGACTCCTCGGCGGCCAGGCGCGCGAGGCGACGCACCTCCTCTCTCCGCGCCGCGGCCCGGCGCCAGCGGCTCCGTGCCAGCAGCGCCACCGCCGTCACCAAGACGAGCGCCGCCACCGCCAGTATCAGGGCCATCGACGAGGACGACTCCGGCTCCTCCTCCATTGGGCCCATGCAGCTCTCCTCCTCCTCCGCCTCAGCCCGGTCGTCCTCCCCCTCCGCGCATAGATCTCGGCCCCGCCGCTCCTACTCGCCGGATCCGGGCCCCGATTCCCCACCTCACCCGCGCAAATCCGCTGCAATTTAGACCCCTGAGGTCTCCGAATTTTTTCCCCACCTTCTCAGGTTCGGGTTTCTCTCTCTGTCTGGTCTGGGTCTGGTCTTTGGAAGTGACGGAGAGGCAGGCAGGCCAAGGCTGCAGCAGCCAGCCAGCCAGCGGCGACGAAGGAAAGGAAGGCACCCAGGAGGAGGCGGTCGCGGTATGCCGGTATCCCGTTTCCGGTCCGCTCACGCTCACGCACCCGAGGAATAATTAGACGACTTGTGGAGGGGGCGAGGTGCAAAAGGTGTCCGACGACGAGACAGGCAGGAAGACGGGGCAAGTAACGGATAGCTTACGCTGTACCCGCGGGGGGTGGGGCGCGGTACGAGACGGTGACAAGAAAGGAATGGGTTCCCATGTCCCAGGGGGACGCCTCCGTCCGTGCGGACGCGCGCGCCTGGCCGTCCGATGGGCCTCATCGGCTGGGTGCCTGGCCGTTGATCGGATCCGTTCCGGGGTGTGCGGGATACGGAGAGGCAAGTGCTTTCCGCAGGGAGAGGGAGAGGGAGAGGAACGCGGGAAGCTGTGTGGCAGCAGTACCCGCCATTATTCCCACGGCGGGTCCCACCCGAGGTCGTGTCGTCACCGAATTGTTTCATCTTTGATCTGAGTTCTGCCGGGGAAAGGAAGCGTTGGTGCTGATTACTGATACACCAAATATTGCGTTTCAATGGTAAATGATCTGTTCTTTTTTATTTGCGTGAGAGATACGAGCTGTGCTTTTTTATTTCTTGTTGCGAGTTATGTACAGTACAAATTTAGTGTAGGAAGTACTAGAAATTTGTATTTATTGGAGTGCTATCTTGGTGAAAGTATTTTTATTAGGAAAGCTTTGGTAGACCGATATGTCTTTTCACGTGTGTTTCCTTGTGTCACGTCACTTAAGACGAACCTAGTACGTAATTTGTTGGGAGTCAATCCTTACCAACATTCGGTTCCCATGCCATCGGATTGGTAATTAACAAACCATCATGGCGTATTGGCGTCCAAATGCCAATGCGTTCCAAAAATAGCATTTGATCACGTTCCAATTAGGCAATGATATACAGGGTTCGTTAGTACTAAAAGGTGACTGTTGACAAGCTATTACTCAAATTCGATATCTAAAGGTGTGTCAGTCGATTTGACCAGCTAATCGACAAGGACGATAACTAGAACAAGATCCAAGCAAAACAACGACGATACGCCCGAATGCCAAGACTTAGACTTGATCAAGATAATTAGAGCAGAGCTGAACGAGATAACAGCGATGCGCCCGGATGTCAAGGCTCAGATTACTCCCACGCGGAACTTGCAAGGGTTTGATGGAAATCAAGGAGATGCAGCCCGTCGATGCTTGAAGACTCGTAGATAAACTAAGACTAATGCAATAAAAGGGTAAATTACAGTAAAAATAAATAAGAGTAATAGATTTGTTTGATGTATGATTGATTCTTTTTTCCACGACCCCTAGGTATATATTTATACCCCAGCAAAAGGAGTTGTATACAGACACGATCCATATCTTTCCTAAACAAAACTCCTATCTTTAAGGAAATAATTGACTCGTACAGGAGTCGGACAATGATATTTTCCTAAACAAATACTTCTATTTCTAAGGAAATAAATGACTCATGCAAGAGTCGGACTCAAACTTTTATAACAATACTGGTATGAGATTACCAGTTTCCTTATGTCTTTCTTCGATGAAACTTTCCATCGGCAGACTCTCCAATCCGCAACTTCCTTCTATTGTCATCGGCAACCCCTTGCTGACGTCAACCGCCACGTCACTCTGTGTCCATCGGCATCATCTCCTTATCGGTAATACCTCCCAATCGACAACCTTCCACCTCCACAGGTAACTTGTCTTCACCAATTAACTCCTATTGGCAAGAATCGTCCAGCTTCCATCGGCAACAAACTTATTCCTTTCGCAGCAATCATTCTCATCGGTAAATTTGACCGATGACCTTCCGATGTCGATAGAAAATGGTTACCAATCAATGCAAGTCTTAACTCATTTGACACATGTCAAAAAACGGTGTCAACACATGCCCCCCAATTTCGGAGTGTAGAATATTTTACGCGCCGAAATTTTCTCTACTGTAACCTTTCCCTCCAAGATACTTGCACGACCTCCTCAATTACCGCGCGTAAAAATCGCAATTTATCATCAAAATTCCGGGACTGTAGCGTGAACAGTTGTAAGCCCAATCACATCTCCTTGATTGCCACGAACACCTATTGCATACCCTTTCATATTCCTGCTCAGTGCGAAGAAAATTCCAAAATACCCCTAACCAGGCTTATAAAAGTTACCACCACTCAATCTGTTTTTTACCCTAAACCTGCATTCACTTTCATTTGCCCTCATCTTCAACCTCGGCGGCGGCTCTGAAGAACAGTTCTGTAAACTCAAGCGACGGCGACTTCCTCAAGCAGAGCACGAACAGTTTCAATGGCGATCAACTTCGAAGTCCCCAGAGTAAATCCGCTCTCTTCTTGCTTTATCTTCTGCAAGTTTCTTTTCCGTATTAATTTCGTAATCCTTTTTCCCTTTCTTTCCTTGATTTTTTTTGAAACCTAGGAAATGTACAACAAGGTAGTAATCCCATTGAGCAATCCAACTTTAACTGCCTGGGCCCAATGGGAAATCCCGATCCTACCAATCTGATTAATGCGGAGACCAACCGTATTCCCTTCAGATCCGAATGCTTCAGTCTAGGGTTATGGAAAGATGCTTTCCGTTCATGGCTCAGACCCACCAAGGGATGAAAGAACTGGTACCTCAGAATAATCAGAACACAACAAGTTTACTGGGCAGAGCGCAATCTAGATCAGTGCATTAGACTCTCTATTGCCGATATGGCAAAGAATGAGAATATGATGATAGCCGCTTCTTATTTCTGGTTCGACACAATGAATACATTTTTATTCAGACACGGACTAGCTACTCCCACCCTTGCCGATGTGCATATGCTTACCGGCCTCGATGTTTCTTCTGCCGATCCCTCCAACCTTTTTGGTAGGAAAGCCGAGTATAAAGTAAACACACACAATATCGGTGGTTGGACTGGATACATCCGAGAGAACCAAAAGACTGGATCGGTAGGTCAGAGGGAGCACGCCACCTTCTTGAACATGTGGTTGGAAAAGTTTATCTTCTATGGCAGAACAGTTGGACCTACCACCATGTACCTTCCTGCAGCAGAGCTTATGGCCGATGGAGCAAAGCTTCCTCTCGGTCGATACCTCCTTGGATCGGTATACCACCTCCTGCACCAAATATCCAAGAAGGTATTGCTAGGCGAGTCCATCGACAACCTTGGAGGTCCTTGGTGGTTTATAAATATGTGGTTGAACGCACACATGTACAAGGTCTTCCAATTTGACTTATTCACTCAGCAGTTTCCAAGGGATATATTGGAGGACTATGTATTTGATGATGATGAATTGGCAACCTGTTCCCCACTCAATTTTGGAGAGGCTATCATAGTGCTACCAGGAACCGATGCCAATACAGATCAATTTGGTAGGTTCTTCCAAAAGCTTTACAATGGAATCCTCATCGCAGAACGGCTTTGGTGGCCTTATGTTGATGAGAACAACCAATTCCCGTTGTTATTCAACTTTACCGATTGGAACGTGCCACAGAATGAAACAATCATAAAGGCCAACATTGTTCCCCGAGCCATTCCAGTCAACATCTTTAGAACCGGGAAGAACTCTCCTCCATCTTATGAGTTCTATTACCCATCGGCAGCAGCAAGGCAGTTGGCATTCGGCCAATTACCGATCAAACTCAGCTTCGCCAATGTGATAAAGCCAAGAGAAATTATCTCCAGTGCCATGTATTGGAACAGGATTGACAACCTTTCTCCTCATGCCGATACATCAAACATCGACCTATCCTCCTGGGCACCAACATTTTTTATGACAGAGTTATAAAAATCTTGGTGGCAAGAATGGAGAAGCCAACTGTTCGCCAAATCATCGCACTACTATCGGCATTTGATCGACGCCGATCACATCATTCCCGATGATGCAGTAAGTTCACTAATGCATTTCTCATTATTTTCTACCATCGGCATCTGACCCTCTTTTACTATAGGTTGATGATTTAATCCCCCGAATGAGCAAGAGCGGTAAGCACTTCAACCTTCGAATAATGAGCCATGTATCAATCATCGGCAACAAGGCTCCCACATTGGCTGCCTTCACACCTCAAAGGGTACCTAAGGTTACCCTCAACCTAAGCCGACACCTGCAAAGACCATCGCTACTCCATCGGTTGCTGCTGCCATCTTGGCGCGAGCTTTTGCAGTAAGTTTTTATTTCACTCATACCGATTACAAACTTTCATTGGCAACATTTACTTCATTTAACTTGCACCAAATATTTTTATAGGCAATGAGGTCATCGGCAGCTGCTCCAAATGTACAAGCTTCTCCAATCCATGCTGCCGATGCCCCCCAAGCTTCGCAACCGAAACGTGCCGGCTCACCAACTGCTGCCCCGAAGAAGAAACGTCTGAGGCTAGCCACTCCATCTGTGCCATTAACTCCAGTTGCACCACCAACTTCTGCCGATGCACCAACAACAGAACCAACATCGGCGCCTATTCCTGAGCATCCATTGGACGACATTTTTGACCAGGAAATGACACCACCACTGCAGGAACCAACTACAACAATGGGGACAACATCGGCATCGACACCAGCACCTACACTAGATAAAACCCCTGACCAGAGGATGGCATTATCACCACAGGAGCCAGCCACCACAGCGGAGGCAGCACCAGCAACAGTACCACCAGCACCAACCGCTCCTCCTACGGAGGCAAGCTCATCGGCAACCATTGCCGATCTTCAAGATGATGCTATGCCAGCTGTCTTCTTAAGTCCCAGGCAAGAAACCCGCTTTAAGATGGTAAACCGACGATCATACAACTCATAACATAAACTTATAATCGGCAAGCCCTAATCTTCTTCCTTTTCAGGCCTAAGACTCCCCGAACAGCTTGTTCTCCTTCGCCGTCAACCTCCCCGATGAAGATGAAGATGAAGAAAGCTCTGCTCCAGCTCTATCGGCAGATGTCAAACTCAAGCTCGAAGCACTACTATCTTTACTGCAACAAGACACGTCCCATCTCGTTCAGGACTCGACTGCAGCGAAGACAGCTTTCAAAGACATCCAAGGTCATCTATCCGCCGATATCGAAGAAACACTTTTCCAGGCAGCGTTCCTCGAGAGTAAGCAACTTCAGTATCAAAGGCTCTCACGTCGCATTGCCGATAGGATTGTTCAGTCAGAACTCGAAGAGAAAATGCTTCAATTCAAGCAATCTGCCGACGAAAAACACAAGAACATAGGTCACTTAGAAGCTTCCGGTAGTGAGCTTGATCAAGACATTGCCCATCTATCGGCAAGGAAAGAAAAGCTATTAGCAGAGCTGAAACAAGTTGACGAAGCCTTGATTGTAGCCAATCAACAGAAGACTGAACTTTCAAATGTTATCCAAACTCTACAACAAGAAAGAGATGCCGATGCACGTCAAGCCCTCCGAATAAAGAAAAAGATCAAACCAATAGAAGGATCCGCCGACGACGATGCCAAGGAGATGGAAGAAATAGAGCAAATTCGCCTGCGTGCGATATCAGCTATTCAATCCTTATTGTAATATGTTACAATCCATTGTATCGGCAAGTGTAGTATTGATATTTGATTTTGCTTGTAATATAATGTCAGTACGCTTTTTACCGATGTCTTATATAATTTTTTCTTCCATCGGCATTCAAACGAGTACTCTACGCATCCACCCAAATATTAGGGTAATATTTTTTCAAGTATTTACCGTTGATTGCTCTGAGAAACACAACTCCTTCGAGGGTCTCCAAAATATATGCATTACCATGAACAGACTGATTTATCCGAAACGGACCCTCCGAATTAGGAGACCATTTTCAACTTAGAATTATTAGTCCCAATCGGTAAAATCAATTTCCACACCAGATCACCATCAACAAATTCTTTCACCTTTACCTTCTTGTCATACCATCTGACAACCCTTTTCTTATTTTCTTCAATGCTGATCAAAGCCTTCAACCGATGACTTGCTAAGTCTTCTAACTCATCCTTCATAAGAGTATCGTACTCATCGGCTGTCAATTGATCTTGAGAAAACAATCGCCTAGAACCAGTCTTAACTTCCCAAGGCAGGACAACATCATGTCCATAGACCAACTGATACGGCGAAACTTTGGTTGCACCATGACACGCCATCCGATACGATCATAGAGCTTCATTTAACACTATATGCCACCTTCTAGGGTTTTCTTCAATCTTGCGTTTGATAAGCTTAATAACTCCTTTATTAGTTGCCTCAGCCTGACCGTTAGCTTGGGCATAATAAGAACAAGAATTCAATACCTTGAACCCCATACCAGCAACAAACTTATCAAACTCTCCCGATGTGAACATAATTCCTTGATCGGTGGTAATAGTTTGAGGAATACCGAATGGGTAAACAATATGTTCTTTTACAAAATCTACCATGTTTGCCGATGTCACCTTCTTCAAAGGAATCGCCTCAACCCATTTCGTGAAGTAATCGGTAGCAACGAGTATAAATTTATGCCCCTTGCTTGACGGTGGATAAATTTGACCGATGAGATCAATAGCCCATCCTCTAAACGACCAAGATTTGATTATCGGATTCATTGCTGATGCAGGTGCCCTCTGCACATTACCAAACTTCTAACAATCCTGGCACCTTTTAAAATAGTTGAAGCAATCTTCAAGAATTGTCGGCCAATAATATCCATTCCGCCTAATCATCCACTTCATCTTGAATGCCGATTGATGCGCTCCACACACACCCTCATGGATCTCGCCCATCAACTCTTTTGACTCTTCTCTATTAAGGCATCTGAGCAAAACTCCATCAATTGTCCGATAATACAATTCATTATCAAGGAGTACATACTTGGTAGCTTGAAACCTTAAACGCCTTTCAACCTTCTTAGACGGATCTTTTAAGTAATCAACAATTTCTTTTCTCCAGTCATCGGCAACCATTACCGATGTCATGACTTCTTGAATTGGTTGATATCCTGAAGCATTTTGTGCTAACCGATTGGCCTCTTTATTATGCAACCTAGAAATATGCTTAAGGCGGTACTCTTTGAATCCTTTCAATAACTGCAAACACTTTTCATGGGTTGCAATTAAAGCTTCACTTCGGCACTCATATGTTCCAATCAATTGGTTAACTACTAATATGGAATCACCGAAGATTTCAACAGCATCGGCACGTACCTCCCTGAGTAATCCAACCCCTTTAGCAAAGTCTGGTACTCAGCCTGATTGTTTGTTGAGGTAGCAACAATATCGGTAGTGAAATTTCATATTTCCGTCCACGGGGTGAGATTAAAACAATGCCGATACCTGCCCCTTGATTGCATGTAGACCCATCAAAGAACAAAGTCCAAGGAGCAATCTCTACAGATCTTATCGTATCGCAATGCTGAGTAACAAAATCGGCCATCACCTGACCCTTAACTGTCTTAACCGATTCATACTTTAGATCAAACTCTGAAAGTGCTAGAATCTATTTTCCGATTCTCCCACTTAATACTGGCATCGATAGCATATACTTAACCACATCATCTTTGCAGATAACAGTGCATTCAGCCGATAATAAATAATGTCTTAATTTTATGCAAGAGAAATATAAGCATAAACATAATCTTTCTATGGCCGAATATCAGGCTTCAGTATCTACTAGTCTTCTGCTTAAATAATAAATCACACGTTCTTTCCCTTCAAATTCTTGGATTAAGGTTGATCCGATAACACCATCATCGGCAGACAAATACAACCTGAAAGGCATCCCATGCTGAGGTGGAACCAAGACTGGAGGTTTACCAAATATTTTTTAATCTTCTCCAAGGCTAACTGTTGTTCCTCTTTCCATGTAAACTCTTGATCGGCCTTCAGCTTTAACAATGGACTAAAAGATTTAATCTTACCAGATAAGTTGGATATAAATCTTCTAATAAAATTAATCTTGCCGATCAAGGATTGCAACTCAGTCTTATTTATAGGAGCAACTACTTTGTTAATTGCATCAATAGATTTTCTGCCCATCTCGATGCCCCTCTAATGTACCATAAAACTCAGAAATTGACCTGCCGATACACTAAATGCACACTTGTTAGGATTCATCTTCAACCCATGCTCCCTTGTGCATTCCAGGATTTTTCGTAAATCGGCAAGATGCTTCTCAAAATTTCCGGATTTAACCACCACATCATCAATATAGATTTCGACTATCGTGCCGATGTACTTATGAAAGATAAAATTCATCGCTCTTTGATAAGTAGCACCGGTGTTCTTCAAGCCAAAAGTCATTACGACCCACTCAAACAAACCGACGTGACCTGGACATCTGAAAGCAGTCTTGTTTATGTCTTCCTCAGCCATGAATATTTGATTATATCCAGCATTACCATCCATGAAACTAATGATTTGATGTCCAGCAGCAGCATCAACCAGCAGATCGGCAACGGGCATCGGATAACCATCCATCGGCGTAGCCTTGTTGAGATTCCTGAAATTAATACAAACACGAAGTTTTCCATTCTTCTTATATACAGGAACCACATTAGAAATCCAATCGGCATATCGACATTGCCGAATAAACCCAGCTTCAACTAACTTTGTAATTTCAGTTTTAATGTTAGGCAACACCATAGGATTACATCAGCGCGCAGGTTGCCGATGTGGTTGGAAACCAGACTTAATAGGCAACCGATGTTCGACTATTGATCGGTCTAAACCAAGCATTTCTGTATAATCCCAAGCGAAACAATCTTTATATTCTTTTAATAAGTCAATCAATCGCTGCTTACATTGGGAATCTAACTTAGCACTAATAAAAGTAGGCCTATGCTTACTACCATCGCCGATATCTACTTCTAATAAATCATCGGCCGATGTGAACCCATGTCCCAGTTTTCCATCATCGGCGAACCGATCCATTAAAACTCTTCTTCAGGACCGACTGCTTGGATCGGTGTAATGCGGTAATCGACAACTTTGAGGAACTCCGTGTCCCAAGCTTCACCTGATATACACCTGGTTTGCTCATAAGTCTCCGATTCTACCGACGCAACGATTGACGGAGTTTCACTCCGAACGATTTCAATCTTGTCTCCAACCCATTGCACGAGGCTTTGGTGCATTGTAAAAGGAATACAACAATTAGCATGGATCCAATCCCTTCCTAGGAGCAAGTTGTAGGTGCCTTTGCCACTGATCACGAAAAACATTATCGGCAAAGTTTTACTGCCGATAGTTAATTCAACACATACGTCTCCCATAGCTGGCGATACATTACCTTCAAAATCCTTAAGTTTCATGTTCGTCTTGACTAAGTCTTGGTCACCTTTCCCAAGTTTCCTAAACATGACATATAGCATTATATTGATTGATGCCCCACCGTCCACCAGCATTTTCGTTACAGGCTGTCCATCCACTTTGCCCTTAACAAACAGAGCCCTTAGATGCTGCCTTTCATCATCGGCAGTCTTCTCAAAGATAGCTGCCATCGAATCCAACACTAATTGCGCCATTTCAACAGCTTCGTCATCGCTGACAGGTGCCATGAACTCCATCGGCAATATGACGACCATATTGATTTTTGTCGATGGATCCCTATCCTTGCGCTTTGGCCTCCACTGCTTTTCCCTTGAAGGATTTTTACTGTCACATAAGTCGCTTTGGCGTTCGCGCTGAATTCTCCTTTTCTGAGTTTTCGTCAAACCCTTAGGGCACCATTGAGTAAGCTTGGTTTTCCAAACAGGCTGGTGTTGCCTCTCACTGCTTGCGTCGACACCACTCCTTATGTTTGGATCTGTGGAGAATATCTCTTCGTCAGACACTCTTGCATTGGCCATCTCCTCAAGTTCTTCTTAACCAACTCGCCTGTCAAGCCTGTCATGCGCGTTGAGCTTGCCTCCCAGCCGGTCATGTGCCGATTTCCTCTCTCTGAGCGGCCTAGCATACCTGGATGTCCGATCGTCAAAATAAGGCTTCTTTTCTGACCGATCGGCAGGGTAATACCCATTGCATTCAGGACAATTATCGTCAGTAGGTAACTTGATGCCTTCTTCTCAGCAGTGAACGAAGAAGGGACACTTCCAGTGGTCCTTATGTCGAAGCCACTCTTGGTACTCTTCTTCTTCCTGTCGATGTCGCTCCTTTTGCGATTACCGATACTCTTGCCTTGGCTGCTTATGCGTGATTATAACGCCAGGAGCCCTCTTGGCATTGCTACCTCCATCGGCAACTTCCTTGCCCTTTCTGTCATCGGCAAACCTCCTCTCATCACGCTCAGCTACTTGATGGTCAGGGTCCACCGATGCATTCTTCCTGGCAGTTTCCGATGTCAGCACTTTAGTTTTTCCACTAGTTTTCACCATATTATTTGGAAACGGGTGCTGATCAATTCTCATCGATTTCTGGGCTCTATAATTTTCAAACTTAATTCGTCCAGATTCAATTTCTGACCGCAACTGTTGCCTGAATACCTTGCAGTCATTGGTACTGTGCGAAGTCGTATTGTGCCACTTGCAATATCTAATCTTTCTGAGCTCTTCGGCCGATGGAATTACTTGGTTAGGCGCCAACTTGATCCGCCCTTCTTGAAGTAGTAAGTCAAACATCCTATCGGCCTTGGTGATATCAAAGGTGAACCTTTCAGCTTCCTTCTGACCGAACGAACAAGACACAGATTTCTTATCCTTCACCCATTCGGCAGCGTCGATGTTTAGCTCTTCATCGGAATCCTCTTCTTGCTCAACGAAGATCACATTTTTATTCCAAGTCTTTCTGGGCTCAAAAGTCTTGACATCCTGATCGGCAATTCTTTGTATAAGGTGGCTCAGACTTTCAAACTCTTGATATGCATACTTATCTTTGATGTGCGGCAGTAATCCTTGGAAGGTCAAATCTGCCAATTGTCGATCATCAAGCATCAAGCTGTAGCACTTGTTCTTCGTGTCTCGCAGCCTCTGAACAAAGTTTTCCACTGATTCATCATTACGCTGCCTTAGCTTAACCAAATCGGTAATCTTGTTCTCATGTATGTCAGCGAAGAAGTATTTATGAAACTGCCTCTCTAGATCGGCCCATGTGATTACAGAGTTTGGAGGCAACGATATAAACCATGTAAATGCCGATCCAGACAATGATGATGAGAACAATCTCACCCTCAACTCTTCCCTGCTGACGGCTTCTCCACACTGGATAATGAAGCGGTTGATGTGCTCCATCGTTGACGTGTCATCTTGGCTAGAGAATTTGGTAAAATCAGGCACCTTGTATCGATTTGGGAGAGGAATTAAGTCATACGCCGGAGGATATGGCGTCCGATAAGAATATGTATTGACCTTGGGTTTAATACTGAATTGTTCTTTCATCACTTCGGTAATCTTATCGGTCCAATATGCATCCTGCTGTTGCCGACTCATTGGCTGATTGTTGACTGGTGGAGCTGGCTGATGTGCCCCTTCAGGTCTTGGTAGAAGATGATTCGGGGTAGTTGGCATGGGCGCAGCACCAGTCATCTGGACGTTATGCATCGGCTGACTCACCAATGGATAACTTTGCACATTCACTGGATTATGTTGTTGTATCATATTCATCGGTTGTTGTACCGATGCTCCACTCTGAGTGTTTGCTGGACTTTCATACTGATACATTAGTACGCCAGGCTGTTGAACCGACAACTGATTGGTCCATCCAGGATTATGAATCATCGGCATGGGACTTACCGATGGCTGATAGTTAACCGACGCCTGCTGCTCCTGCACCTTGGAGTAATCAACAAATTGGTTACCTTGATGTGTTAATACTCCAGCTTGAGGATTTACCAGCATAGGTTGACTCCCAGTTGCTATGCTTTGTTGCATCGACACAGAATTTGCCGATGGTGGCATCAGAGGTACTTTAGGAATCACCACCTGAAAATCTTCTGATGCCACTTGTACAGTTGGAGAAGACGTAGAGTAATGCATCATAGAGATCATCGGCTGTGATTGCATTGCCGATGCCATGGAGCCCTTCCAAGCTGAACTGTCTCTCTACACTAGATTGGAACCAGCAGATGGATTTGAAGGCATACTGTATCCCCACCAGTTGACAGGAGCTGGATGATTCTGGATAGCTGGTCCGGACCTTGTCGACGCCACTGGATCTGCACTAAGCTTGGTGACGCTTTCAGGACTTAGCCTTGGTGGTCTAGTCACATCGGCAGATGGATCCACGGGAGTGGAAGACGTCATTGGGGCCGCCGATGGATTTACAGATGTCGATCCAGATTGATAATACGCTGGACCAACATACTGGGGTGCTTGTACTTCTTTGAAAGATTGCATGACAGCATTGTACACAGTATTGGACAACACATTGGAGTGGCTAATTAATGCTTAATTTAAGGCAGAATTAACCATCTCTTGCAACTTACCAGGATTGACATCAAATGTGACCTGCCGCGGCAACGACGGATCTTGCTTCTGGATGGCTTCGCTGCTCCTGCTTAGGCTAAAGGACTTCAGATACAATTGCTTGTACTCCTCCATAGCCCGCTCCATAGCCAGTTTCTGATCATCTTTTAGATCGGTCTCGGAGACTTCGATGACGTTCCTCTGATTGACGTCAGTATGATGACCCATGATAGATGTATAATTGGTCCCACCGGGTGTGCCAAAAGAGGTGTTGACACAAAAAAGCGTCAGGATTTGCGAACACCTCGGGCTATTACCCGAATTCGATATCCAAAAGTGTGTCAGTCGATTTGACCAGTTAATCGACAAGGACGATAACTAGAACAAGATCCAAGCAAAACAACGGCGATACGCCCGGATGCCAAGACTCAGACTTGATCAGGATAATTAGAGCAGAGTTGAACGAGACAACAGCGATGCGCCCGGATATCAAGGCTCAGATTAACTCCACTGGTAACTTGTCTTCACCAATTAACTCCTATTGGCAAGAATCGTCCAGCTTTCATCGGCAACAAACTTATTTCTTTCGCAGCAATCATTCTCATCGGTAAATTTGACCGATGACCTTCCGATGCCGATAGAAAATGGTTACCAATCAATGCAAGTCTTAGCTCATTTGACACATGCCGAAAAACGATGTCAATAGTGACATATGAGGAAGTTGTTAGAAGTGAAACTTGTCCGACAAAAGAAATTAGCGTGTGATGACTGATGATGACAAAACAAGCGATGAGGAAGTGATGATGTCCAAATGCCAATGCGTTCTAAAAATAGCATTTGATCACGTTCCCATTAGGCAATGATATACAGGCTTCGTTAGTAGTAAAAGGTGACATAGAAGGAAGTTGGTCGAAGTGAAACTTCTCCGTTAGAAATTAGCGTGTGGTGACCGGTGACTGATGACAAAACAAGCGATGAGGAAGTGAGGCACCCCCAGCTGTGTTTGCCTGTTGTGCAATAGTAGTCCTACCTAGTAGGTGAACCACCCAATGGCTTTTGCACCACCCACCGGAGAAAAAAATCGTCCGAGATTTTCCGCGTCCAGGTTGGGGTTTGGTTCCACACGCGGAATTACAGGTAGTAGAGGAAAAACGAGACGAAACAACAGCCAGGTCGCACCGCTACTGTTGATGGAGGAGGGGATGGCATATACTGTACTATATGGCATCGGAATCGGCAGGCGTGCCGCCCGTCGGTCGGTCGGTGGAGAGCCGGGACGACCGACGCGACGGACGCAAGCGACAAAAGGCAAAAGCGCCTCTCGGCTCTCGCCCTCTCGTGCTCCTACGCGGCTGATTCTTTCGCACCGGCTGAGTGTTTGACGCGTGGGAACAAGCCGCGCTCGAGCGCGTCATCTGCAGTCATCAGACGCCTAGCGCCCTAGCACTGCTGCATGCGTCATGTCCTCACTCTCTTGCGAGTCGGTGAAAGATACTGTACGTACGGAAGAGGAGGAGGGAAAATTAAAAAAGGATTTGAGTCCACTTCACGTGCGCGACTAGCTGTTGGTCGATGCAGACTCCGGGTCTTCGGTAGACCAAAGGCAAAGGCCTGATCGTGCGTAGCCATGGCCCATGGCATGAACGTGGACAGCACCGCCGGTGAAGTCTCAAAGTCCACGAACTGGTACTGGACAGTAGCTAGCTAGCTATTTTCAATTTTTTCCCAAGCGGAGCAGAGTACTCGTACCATATATATAGAGCCGTACTTGTTTGCTCGTGGTGTGGTTCCAACTTGTCCACCAGCTGCAGGTTAATTAAAAGTCACAAGCAGAATAGTGTGTGGCCAAACCTCACGTTGTTGTGTGTTTTCTAGCGCATCAACTTTTCTACCTTTTCCTATCAACGTCGTTTGTCCTACTTTTGTCTAAGCTCTTCGATTCGCAACCGATCCGGTGCTTTCCAACGCCGGTCAGTAGATTAGATGCATCCGTTGAGGACACGTAGGGCCCACCTGTCTAGGAAAAATTTCAAGAGAGTAATCTCATAAAAAAAATGTTCTTATGCTCTCTTTGACGTTTTCGTGTGCTCTCCATAGTTGTCAGTGTGCGGATCCAGAACAAGATTAAAGGAGCTGATGTATATTCTTCTTCCTCTATCTCTCTATTTTTTTTCTTTTTTTCTCACTCAACATCTTAAAACAAGATTGAAGGAGAAATTAATCTTTTCTTCTTTCTCTAATTTATTTATTTTTCTTCTTTTCTCCTCTTTTCCCCTCCCAATCCTTATATATTTTCATTGACACACTGCCTGTAGGGAGGTTCGAGCCCACCCAGCCTATCTCATCTTGTTAATGGTCTCACTACCCTCCTATCTCTTGGTCTTTGCGCACACTACCTGTTGTTAGGTGTTTATTGTTAACGGCTTGCTGTGCCGTTCTCTAGTTCATTTGAGTGATTCACCTCGTCATATGCTAGGCTACGAGGACCTTGAACTCTTCTCTGGATGTCCTAGTTCTCGACTTGCTTAGGGTGAGCCTGTAGCTGAACCATGCCATTGTTGTTTGTCTTGTTATTGTTTGTTGGTGTCGTCTCCTCCTCTCTTCTTCTATGACTCTGCATCAAGGGTTGTCCATGTAATAGGTGCTTTGCACTCTTCATTACCGGTTCGTCGGAATCTGTGAAAAATATATTCAGGTGGAGCCTCTCAGCCCGTGTTAACCTAAAAAAACATTGACATTACATAAAATTAATGGAGGTGAAGAGTTGGATTCATCATCAAATTAAACATGGTATACACGATAAAACAAAGGCTATAAAACTAGAACTAAATAAACTCTACTAAGGTGCTGTTTGGATCATTTTATTTGGAAAGCTGAGGTAATTGTAACATTGTATACCGCGGGCCGGGGTTGGACGCTTGGAGCCCACTAGCGGTGTAGCCCAGTGGCCGAGCCACGACGATTTTCCACGCCATCACAGCCATTCCTGCTGCCGCCGGCGTCGTCCGCCGCCGCAGACAAGACAACCAATCGACCCGGAGTGCTCCCGCAGTTCGCCGTCAGCCCGTCACAACGTAAGATTCCCGGATCATCCCTTTCGTTTCCGTCTGGACCACCGCCCTGGGCCATTCCTGGTTCCTCTACCACTTATGACGCCGTCCACATTCTCTTCTACCGTAACATCCTGTGTACTTTTTTTTTTTTTTTTTACAAATTGGTTTCCTAATAACGACAATAAACGATTCCAACCTCTACCCCTAGATGACCGGATCCGCCAGCTTTTGGTAAGAAATATAGGTACCGCCTCCCTTTTGCCCGCACGCGAGTGGACCACCGGTGGATCAAGTGTTCTTAAAACTCCCTAGTGCAGGAGCAAAACAACACGCGGAAGATGACAAGGGGAGTCGTTCGGGACTTGTGGGGCTGGGAGTTACTCGGCCTTGCGCGCGCCGCATTAGCTGCTGGTTGCCTTGGTTGGCTACATGCAGGCCGTGTTGGAAAATGGGAACACGCTCTAGGTGTTCGATGTAATGGGTCAGCAGGTTTGTTGGCTGTTTGCGTCCTAAAGATCAGACGTCAGCGTCAGGAATGAGAGAGATATATAACACACGCGGAATTGTCGACTTGTGAGGCCGTGTGTGTGCCTGCGGTGTAGTAGGTGTTGTTTAGGTAGGATGTGCCTTTTTAGATTCCAAGTGTCTTCTTGGAGAATATTCATGCTTCGTACTGGTGGTTTAGTTCAGGTGCGGTGCAGTTGTTATTCTCTTCAGGAGGGCTGCCATCAGTTAGGCTGTTACATACTTACATGAGCGTAAATTGGGGTGCAACACTCTTGAGTTTTGACTAGTTTTTAAATATTACGCTTTAATTTGATTCAGAGTGCTCAGAATGGAAATAGAATAGTCGGTGGCTAAAAGTTCCTTTCTCTCTGTTGTAACATTTGCAATAGGTAGCTTTTCGATTTTTATGTTTTGAGACAGGTTGTCCAAAATGGGTACAACAGTTGTTCCTTTATAGTGGTCCTTTATGCAGTGTAGATTGTCCATTCCAAAGTTATACTAGATTGTGAATCCACTTTTGATGCAAGTGATCAGAAGCCTTTCTGGAAGTGACAATGATTTTCCTATTTATTATTGCAAGGTTAGCACTTTGACAGAGTAGTTGATGTTAGATCAGATGAACTTTTCAGCATGCACTTGGACAGATGCTCATAAGGCCTTTTAGAAGTATATTCATCCTTCAGATTTTAGCATTTGGATTGTTTCTTCATATGGAAAGGTTAGTCCACTTGTTGTCATTACGCTCCTAAGTATGTGCACATGCTTATTGTTTGATGTTGCTACTCTTTCTAAACGTGGCCTGAAGGATTTACTGTGGTGCCTTGTAAATTTAAGATTGCCTTAGTTAGAACTTTGTTCTGTCCAGAAGTCTAGTGCTGTGTCTGGCCTAGGAATTACTTGGTCATTCGCTGGTGTTTGATATAACGGGTCAGTAGGTTATTTGCATCCTGAAGATCCCCATCAGTGTCAGGAACAAGTGAGATAGATAATCCACGCGGAACCGATGGACTTTTGAATCAATGTGTGTGGTGTAGGTGTTGTTTAGGTAGGATGTGCTTTTCAGAGATTCGAGGTGTCACCTTGCAGAATGTTCATGCTTCATACTGGTGACTTAATTCGGGTTTGGTGTAGTTATGAAAATATATGCCACGGTTAATCTACTGATACTTATTACGCATCATAAATATTATTACTTTTTATATATATTTGGTGAAATTTAAAAGCTTTGAATCCTCGAAAAATGAGATGTACAGTTATTTTGGGACTTGGAGTATCAGGTAGAAATCTGGTCTGGTCTAACCAAGATAAAGTAATGTATGTTAATGCACTTCTTTTCTTAATAAAGTGAGGCATCTTTGAGTATACTATTTGAGTAATATTATCATTAGTATTAATTTACTTCCATTATCTGATATCTTTATTTTCTCTCTCCACGACATGCTTCTAGATGGTAGATATAAGAATTAAACAAGCAAGTCAAACATGTAATCTTTGGAATATGCGGGCTTCATGTCCCATCAGCTTAAGTATAATCTTAATTTTTTTGTATTAACACAAGTTAGGAATTTAAGTTAAGAAAACTGCCTTGTACTATAAATCAGAGATGTTGTTAACTGGAATCTTGTCTAGCAGATTGCTTGAGTTGTTTGATGTGCATATCATACTGAGGTTAGGTTAGGCTGCTGAGCCTGTTCTTTTTGCAGTGTACACCCATGTCTTAAGGGTGCACACTATCTTGTGCAAGCCTTTAGGTGAAATATTGGAATGATACCAGACCTGATTTGCAAGACCTTCATGTAACTTCATGTTATTAGTCTGTTTTAGATCTTGAAAAGTAGTAGGTTACCTACCTAGAACAAATTTAGCTAGTTAAAAAATCACCTGTAAGTGTCTCAAAAGTTAGGGATAGCTAATGAGTAAGTACTTGTCTGGTGTACCATGAGGCAACCTTGATCAGAAAATCTTGAAGTATCTGTTGGCTGGGCAATCTCAATGCAACCTGTCCTCGTGGTAAGCTAAAAAACCGGGCCGGACAAGTCCAATAGGCCAACAGAATACTCTTGGATATGGACCCTATCCTTGGGGGAAGCTGAAAAACACAAGTGGGCCAAGTCCAATAGTTCACGGAGTACTGCTCAATTCAGCCCACCAGATGAGATTTCTGGTATTGGAGCCTGAAGAGAACTTCTGTGTTCAGTGTTCTCATGGAACTTTCTGATCCATCTGCAGTTCTTTCTTGTGACCTGCTTCACATTTCACCTATGTTCCTGCTGGAGTATATAATTAAAACATGCCAATTCTTTTTGTCCAAAGAGAACTGTTGGTTTATTTTCTTAGTGGCAATTGGATGTCAGTGGTGTAGACTTCTTGTTTTCTTAAACGCTGTGGCTGTATATGTTGCAGGTTAAGCCTGTTGTCCAAGTAGTAATGACATTGTCTGAACTGTATCACTTTTGGTCGAATCCATGCAACTTCACAAGAAAGATTGCATGATAAGCAGTTGGGTGCATTGGACAAATGAAAACTTTATCAGGTGATTAGTGTGTTAACATGTGTACTTGGTTGATAAATATTGGTAATGATCTCTAAGGAAGTGAGCCTAGCTCAATCGGTTGGGATGGAAAGTGTGTATGTGGATCCCAATCATCTAAGACTCGAGTCCTCTTGTAACTTGAGTTTGGGTGCCTTTCTTCTTCTTAACTAGAAGAATACCCTGTGCGTTGCAGCGGAACTTTCTTAAAAATAAAGATGTTGCATCATTGTATATATGAGATAGATAGTCAAAACTGGGTAAAACTAATGAAATGATCTAATAAATTATAGGAGGATGTGACGGCCAAACAAACAGTATATCATGGATTTGCCTTGTATGTTGATAAAATGCTAATACAATATTCGACCAAATTATAGGTGAATGTGACGACCAAACAATAGTATGATGTGGATATGCCTTGTATGTTGATATATTGAAAATAATATTGTACTTTAGTGGAAGATGATGTGGCACTTAGTTGGAGATTATGGCACTTAGTGAGAGGTGACACATGGATAGCTTGCATGCAGAGATTGATAAGTTAGTGGGTCTTTGCTTTTATAAAACAATATATAGATATAAAGATATAGATTAATGTAAAACTTCTTAGTTCCTCCTAGACTGGGTCTCTAATGATCTCTACATTTTGTACCTTTTGGTTTTGCTCACTAAAAGTATCTAATGGCAAAGGTTAGGGGTGCACTGATTTCTCCATTTTATTGTGAAGCTTACAACCTTATGTGTTTCTGGAAAACATACCAGCTGTGTAACAAAAATGTTACTGTGTTCTATTAACCTTATCAGTCCGGGGTTTGAGCGTCATGCTATTCTGACTGTAACGTGGATATCTGCAGCCAGTCGATGACCTCATATTGGCTGGCAACATTTTTGTTTGAAGAAAGGCTCACAACAGTTTGGTTGGAGTTGGTAGGGACTTGGGTAGCTTGGCACAGCCGATCAATCTTTCAGGTATATCTGTCTCCTGGGAGGCTCCTACCATTTAATCAAAATGACAGGATGGGCATATGCTCTGAGCTCTATTTTTGGCTTTTAAAGTTTCTCAACTGAAGATCCGCCTATTTATCTAAAATGTAGTCATCTTTACATTAGACCATATGTCCGACCTTATTGTAGTTTGTTATGATTGAATTGTACTCGAGATATACTGTTAAAATACAGCCTCTTCTTTGGATATTACTCAGTTGGCAAATGGACCATACCCTACGATGGTGTATTCTGGGAAATCCTCACAGGTAAAATTTGCTTGCGGGGTCGAAATCTTGGCAATTTCTTTAGCTCTGTATTTTTAGATATATCATGTATATGTAAACACAAGTTCTTGGCATCAATTCATTATCACACTAATTGTGACCTTGCTCTTGCAGGTATTCTAGATACATATGCCTAATTGTATGTTCATAGTCAGTCATCTATTCATTCTTGATGCACTAATCTTACTGATGAGACTGCCTGATATACGGTATGTGCGCTAGCTTTATTCTTCTATACACGAGAGTCCATGCCTTTGATAATGGATCTCATTCCTATATTAGTGGACCTCATGCCCTTAATATAAGTGTCTGTCTCCAATGAGGCAATGAGCGTCTGCCAGCATTTCCATTGCCTGCCACTGAATAATCTGAAATTTTAGCTCTGGAAATGGAATTTTTGAGGATAACTTTCGATTGCTCAAAATAACACGCCACAGAGTAATGTGATACGATGAGCAGTGTGCCCACTTGCTAAAGTAACATGATTAGTGATTAGCAAGTCGGCACTTTGTTTCTTTCCTACAATCGATTAGTGCAAGATGAGGCAGAAATTCCTTTTCTCGTCACCTATTCCGGAACTGCAGTTCAATTGAATTTTCTTTGCCACTAGTCCACTAATATCCACGGGAATATGATCCGCGTTGTTCAGCATCGTCCTTGTCTGCCCACAGGATATGGGAGAACCAGACGGGTTGACTGTGTAAGCTCATGGAGGACAGACCCGGTTTTTTCAAGAGGATCTGTTGGTTTTACATTGCTGACTGCCTGACTTACGGTTGATATCAACAGTTATGCTTACAATTAAAGAATTTGTATATTGAAGTTAAACGCCCAACTTTGCTTGAATTGATGGAGACTGTAACGTCATGACTGACAAGAAACATCTAGTTTAACGTCCCCTTTCTGGATGATATATGGTTTGAAATCTGAACTAAACATCGATCTGGAAGTTGGCCATGCCCAGCTCCAAGAAAATTAGGACCTTGGGCAGCGCTGACCTTTACGCCGTGGTGGTGTCCTCCCTCCTACGCTCCTGCAGCAGAGTTCTGCTGCTGTTGCGGGCAAAGTTGGCAACCAATTTTCTTGAGCATCATTGGTTAATTGTGCTCTAGGTCTGGTAACTGACAGCAGAGAGCCAAAGGCGGGCACCGTCAGTCAGAGCCGCACTAACTACCTAAAACGTCGTGGTGACACCCCCATTTGCATCAGCATCATGCACTGTCAGTCGGCGATTCACACGGTGTGAACTTGCCCGCTTTTTAGGCAGATCTTCATTTGAATCTTCCTTTCTCCAGTGTCGAGGAAGGAAGTAGTGCTAGTAGCACAATGGCACATCGCCCTGGCCCAGGAACATGCACGTCCCTGTCCTGCGTGTACTAAATGTATCATTATTTTTTGCAGATCGAGCGACACGTTTCCGCCTTGCCGTTGGCTCCGCGGGATCGTGTGATGTCCCCAGCTAGCATCATCGAGCAGGCGGAACTGGGGGAGGGTTCGTTCCCAAGGCCGTCAGGTCAAATCCAACAGAGTTTAAAATAAATCTGTTGTCAGAACACTCGTGGTGGTGAGAACATAAACCGACGAAAACTCTGGAGCAATTGGTAATTGTCTACTCGTTCCAGTTCCAACATCTCTGGAGGTTAACAAGATGGAGGCGTTGGTAATAAATTGCATTGAGCATTTGGTGAAATCCATCCATCCAGATCGAACAGGATGCGAGAACGAGAAGGGACGGATGATAACACAAGACCGACACGGGAAGCAAAGCAAGCAATCAAAGGCGTAATAGTCGCCGCCTCTAGGTAGCAGCAGCGGGTGGGTTACTTTTATTCGTAGCATCGAACGCGGTGACGGAACTGGTAGTAGCGCATCCTTTGTTGTCGTCATCATCATGGCCGTCGCCGGCGGACTCAGAAGTCGACGCCCTTGAAGACCTTGCGGACCTGCTCAAGCGTGACAAAGAGCACGACGGTGAAAGGTCCCTGGCGCATGACGGTAGGGATGAACCCCTTGTAGAGCGCCATGGGGCCCTCAGACCTTACAGTCCTAAGGGCACAGTCAACGGCACCGGCGTACGGCGGGGGAGCACCAGGCGCCACCTTCATGTTCATCATCCTCGTCTTAACAACATCAACAGGGTTAGACGCAGCAGCAGCGACGATACCAGCAGTAAAGCTAGCAGCGACGTGCGTGGCGAGGCCGTCGGCCGCGGGTCCCCGGCGCGCGAGGATGGCCTCCTTAGCCTCGTCGTACGTGGCGAGCTGTGACGCGGTGACGATCATGGCGCGGTTGACGGTGAGCGACGACCCGCGCCAGAGGCTACGCACGCCCTCGTCGCGCGCCATCCGTCCGATGGCGTCGCTTACGCCGCGGTAGTTGCGGCGGTCGGCGAGTGGTAGGCGTCCGTCCGCTTGCATCCGCACCATGGCCACGTCGGCCGGGTTTCCCACCGCCGCGCCCACGCCTCCCGCCACGAGACCCGCCAAGATCTTGCGGTGTAGCGGGAGGACCCCGTTGGTGTTGGTGTCCTGTGGGGGGGTCCACCGGGTTTTGAGGATGTCGTATAGACCCATCCGCGTGGTGGAGTAGAGCGTCTGGCGTAGCATGGTGGCGGAGACGCCGGAGAAGAGCCCCGCCGCGCCCTCCGACCGTAGGATCTGCGCGCCGACGGACACCGGCCCTGGCTTCCGAGGTGGCTGCGGCACCGGGATGTCGTGGTGGTGGTGTGGGTGCGGGAGCGTCACGGCGTGCCTACCCGCGTGGAAGGCCAGCGCCGGGCGTAGCGCTGGTTGCGGCGCCGCCGCCGCCGCGGCGGATTCCCCCTGGAGCTGCATGCGGACCTTGATTAGGTCTAGCGGGTGGGTTGAGCAGCCGGCCACGATTGAGGCGATGCCGCCCTCGACGAATCCCTTGACACCCATTGCTTGCTTGTCTGTCGCCTAGGTTCCCTCCCTCTCTCTTTTTTTTTGTCAGGAAGGAGATCGGAGAGCAAAGGAAGAAAGAAAGGGGAAAAGAAACTAAAAACGGAAGCTAATGCTTTAGCGGGAGCAAACCGAAACGAAAACCAAGGGGAGAAGAAAAAGGAAGGCAGAGAGATTAGAAGCTACTGCTGCTGCCAATAGGAGCTGGGGCACATCTCACTGGAGACCAGGAGATGGGAATGGAGCGCGAAGGCTATGGAGGAGGAGTGTGGGACGCTGGCCCTCTGTGACATATGCTGCTCGTGCTTCCTTGTTCCTCGATCGGCGTCGGAATGAGGTGTGGGGAACGAGGAGGAACGCTATTTATAGCTAGGCTGGGTTGGCGAGGGTGGTGGCGCGCGGGGAAGAAGGGCCAAGGAAGGAGACGAAGCCGGGGGCTGGGCTGGCTAGGCTTCGCGGTTGGGCTTCGCGCTCGCGGTCGGACTGGGGAAGGCAGATTCGTCTAGGCGCGGCGCGGGCGGAGGTGGGTGGCAGAGGAAGGCGACCTGGCCGTCCGCCCGACCTGGGAGAGCTTTCTGGGGTCGCTTCGCCTTGACGCGGTGTTTGGGGTAGCCGGGGAGGAGAGGAGAGGCGGACGGACGGCGACGGCGACGGCTGGCGCCCGTGCCCAAGACCTCGTCGGTGGGTTGGTTGGGGTGGCGCCCGCGGCCGACTGCCTACGGCTCCCGCACGTCGTGCGGCGGCGCGTGCATATAGGAAGGGAGGGAGGGAGCGCGGCTGGAACGCGGCGGGGCGGCCGTCTGTGAGCGGATGGACCCAGATCTGGACCGTCTGTTTGGGCCTTGGTGGGCCTCCCCCTCCTCGATTAGGGTTTGGAGGACGAACGGCGGTGGCATTTGCTTTTGGAATTTTTTGTTTGGGTTAGGGGTGCGCGACGGACGGACGGACGGGGGCACGGCAAAGGGCGCGCCGGTTCACTTTTTTTTTCCCACACAGAAGAAAAAGGGTGGAAGGACGGAGGGCTGGGGGAAAGGGTGGCTGGCTAGGACAAGAGACTGAGAGAGGCGTGGAGGCGTTGGAATTAGGAAAATGCTTTTTCTGCGGCGGGGGTGTGCGGTGTCCACGCGCGCGCGCCAGGCCATGTGGCCAAAGAATGGAACGGGATTCATGCTTTCCTTGCTTACGGTTCACGTGCTCGGGTCTGTGGTTGCGGCAGGATCGTAGCTTAAAGTGGGGACCCGTTTAACTATTGTGCGGTTCATAAACTAGCTGGTGATGTTTGATTTGCAAATTTTGGAATAGATCTATGTTTAATAGCCCGTTAGGAGTGCGTAGGATTCTGTCATAGTTTTGGCATAAATAGATTTGACTATTGAGCTTTAAGTGCAAAATATCTCCATTTCACTTGGAGGTTTTTGATCGGTACCGATTTACCTGGACTCATATCTTAAATGTGCAGTGTTTTTTTTTAACTCGTATGTGTCCGAAGTGTGAGTTGGTCATGGCAAAATGAGTTGAGGTGATGTTCGTCTCGCTGAAATTTAAGTTATGTTGAATGTTTACGCTAATTTATTGTGAGAGAAAAAATACTCTCATTCACTAAAAATTACTGCTCAAATACTCAAATAGTGCTGACAAACAGAACCTCTTGTCTTCTAGTTCATCATCACATACTATTACTTTTAACGTGTACTACCTCCGTCCCTAAAAGAATGTAATTGTGGGAATCGTGACGGTCAAAGTTGCTCATGTTTGACCAGCTTTATATTAAATACTATTAATATTTATGTCTCTAAATAATTTTATTAAAAAAGATATACTCTATAACTAAACTAAAGATGCTAGTTTCGTATCATGAATCTTAGTACTACTTAATAATAACAGTAATAGCCTAGAAATACCATGCCGATTTCGTGCATGATGTTTCACATCGTAGAGTACGGAGTAGTAGTGAAGTCGTACTATTCATTCATCAGATCCCTCCCTTGTCTCTGCCGGCTCAACTTGGGTTATTACTTGTCTGGAACCAGTACAGTGGAGTACTAGGCAATATCACGACGGAATTCTCGGGTTCCCTGCGCAACCGTGTGTCGAGCTGGTCGAAGTTTACGGTCCAGCCGACCACCGTTGATGACCTCTCGACGCCTTGTTCTAGATTAATAAAGGATGTTCGTCGTAATTCGTAAAGGTAAAGCAACCAAGAAATAATTCATGAGACTAGAAGGCGGCCCGTTTTACACTCCGGTCGCATGGGGCCATCGGTTTCTCCTCTCCGATTTTCGGTTGCGGTAAATTGACGCGGCCGCCGATGGCATGGGCGCATGGCAGCTCACCGCGGTGGACAGTACAGAACTACAGACAGCCTCAGCTGTGCGGGATGCAAATGCGATCCGGCGGATGTTTGGTTTCCTTTTCTTTTCTTTTTTTTTTTGTTGTTGTTCGCCCACCCACGCATCCGCGCCACTTGCCATTGCCAGGCCTCACTCACGCCTCAGCGCCCGGCCGCCCGCTTGGTCATCGTCATTCACTCCGCCCGCGCCACCTGCCCACCTACCCCTCTACTCGTCCTGGCGTGGCGTGGCGGGGCGGGCTGGCGGCTCGCCGCATCCGCGGCTGCCTGCCGGTCCCCACCACCTGCACTCTTGACTCTTCCTTCCGGACGTCGTCTCGCTGTTTGCGCGGGCGTCCGGGCACAGCCGGCGCTGGCGTTCCGCGCGCGCGACCGCGCCACGAGCGCCGCGTTGGACTCCGTCCGTGCGTCGCGTGGACCTGGACTCCCTGCACCCTGGCGCGTCACTGCTGGGGTGGGAGTGCCGCTCGCCGGTGGACACAAGTGAGTGGAGGCGCGTGGGCGGCGCACGGTCCAGAACAGCTCCCCAACCGTCGTTTCCAGAGACGTGGGGGGGGGGGGGGGGGGGGGGGGGGGGGGGGGGGGGCGAGAGCGAGGTCGCAGCTGGTGCGGGTCTGGAGCAGCAGCAATTGCAACTACAATTCTCCGCGCGACAGGAAACCTACTACCTCACGCGTCAACATCTCTGACCCTGCGAGCAGTGTGCATTTAAACCTGGTACCTTTCGTTGCCGCTTTGCTGCCCTTCTTTCTGACTTTGTAGTGTGGTGTGGTACTAGTAGACTAGTTAGTACACGTACGTACCAGTGTGTGCTTAAGCTGAGCCGTGGATTTGTCCTTCGTGGGCCTATAATGCGTTAATTAATTAATTAATTAATTAATTTAATTTAATATCAAAAGGAGGGCTGAGCTGTTGTTGCCTTTTGGGACTCTAATCTCTGTAGTGCTACGGGGCAAATGGAGGACGATGGAAAAAGCAGTCAGCACCCCAGCAAGGCCTACTTCCGCTTTTAGTAGGGTAGCTTGCTTTTCTTTAACCAAAATTAATTATATTTTTCAGTAATAAAACAATTCTATTTTTCAGCTATAAAACAGTATTTTTCTTCCAGAATATAAATAAAAACAAGCATCAGTCGTCGTGGCCGCAGCCGAACAGAGCGGAGCGGGCCTTCTGTAGTCTGTAGATGAGTGATGAGTAGTGGCAAAAGTTTACTCATGGCATTGGGACACTGGGACCGACGGACTCTAGATGCCAAAAAGCGTTACGGAGTAGTAGGTTGCTTGCATGGATTAGTATTTGGTTCATATCTACAATTAGCCACGTTGCATGAAAAGCACCCCCACAATTTTTCTAGGCAGGTCTGCTTTTGGTTTACACCACATCTATGACACGTCAAGCTTTCTTAATTAGCTACGCGTCCTATATACATCACACATTCATTTTGGTGTCAAATTAATTGGTCGCGCACTCGCGCTTCTTGTAGATGCTTGGCCGAATTAACTTGGAATAACCTTTTGATCAATAATGTTTTCAGTATATAACTTTTTTCATCACAAATATAATTGTTGTTACTATATTTACGTTCAACGTTTTTACTTATATGATTATTAAAAGCCGATAACATATTAATTAATATATTACTGTAAACAACAATCGTGGGTGAAAGTCTTATCTTAACGACACAAATCACTACTAGACTAGTATAGTTGGTTTCTCCTAGTGTTTTTAAGTAATAGTAAAACACTACCACTAGTTATAGCATATGAGAATTCTCAGTAGAAAATATTTACTAGTTTTGAATACCAAAATTCTACAAACATTTTACTTCACTAGGAGAATTTTTAGATTTTATTAGTGAATTGTGTCTTTTTTCCAGAGGGGTGCTAAAATAAGTGGGATGTGTTGATATCCTAATCAGTTCTGTCTAACCCTATCCTCGGACTATATAAGGATAGGTAAGGGCCTCCTGATCAGGATCCAATTCTCGACATTCTAGCGCATAACTATAATAGTAACCCCTATAACTGAGCATATACGAAAATAAAGAGAGCTACATCAAACTTGTAACACCCCTGGTGTTTAATCATTTAATTAAAATTTGATCATGTCATCATATGCATTAAGTATCATAAATTTGTTTGAAAATCTGGATATGCATTGAACTAAAATGAGTTTACTTGCTTATGATTGATCCATGGTGTGAATGCAGGGTCATCTTTTCAAATTCCAAAATTTAAATTTGAATCCAAACCCTAATTCCCAGAGGGGGTGGATTAAACCCTAAACATGATTTTCAAAATCTAAAAAGAATTTGCCTATGGTTGTTTAAGCAAAGTAACAGAGTTCTATTTGAATTGTTTTTGTTGTGTTTACAGTTCTTCAAGTGTTATTCAATTTTTTAAAGTAATTAGAAAGGGGGTTATTCTTTTTAAAAGGGTTTCAAATTTCCAAAAATGCATTTTCATTTCTAGGCCGAATTTGAAAATGTGCATATTGACAACAGTGTAGATCATCAAATTTGGGGAAACTTTGCTGTTCTAAGTTTTTCATGAAAACCCCTGAAAGGTTGAGCTTTTTGCAAAAACAGTCGCAGGGCAATTCAGTCTTTTCACCGAACACCTGCATGTCGAGTTGAGCCATGGCGCCGACACCTGGCCGGCCACCTGCTGTGCTCACCTCGCGCCTCCTGGCCTCAGCGAACGTTGCACCAGGTGCGTGGCAACGCCACGGCTCCGTTGCCGTCTACAAAACGGGACGCCGTCCACCCCTGCCCTCTCTTTCCACACTCGACACAGCACGTTCTGCTCTGCTCTGCTCCTCTGCGCGAACGCTTCGCGTCGCGTCGCCGAGCTTTCGCTTTGAGCTAGTACACCTTCCGCACTAGTTGGTTGAAGCTGCGAACGCGTGAATCGCCCGGCGCGAAGTCTTCTTCCTCGGCTCCGGCGAGAGCGCGCCGCTCTGGTTCGCAGTCTCACCGGCTACACAGGAGCCACATTGTTCTTCTGGTTCTTGTTTCATCTTCTTTGTTCTTCTCTGATTCCGTTGCTATCCTCCGTTTTGCAAATGGTGGACCGTAGCTCCGGGAACATCGACGTTGCTGCTCGGTTCATTCTCTCCGCTGGCACGGTCTTCGTCGCTAGCTCCCTCTGCTCCATCTCCGGCCGCGATAGTAGGTGTTCCGTGACCAGGGTGAGCACCTTGAACTATCCGCACGCTTGGTTTCCCTTGAATCGAGCCGTCAAGCTCTGTCCACGAGCGTCGCCGCGGTTCATGGCCGTCGCGACGGTGCGCTCGTCGGTCGTTCGTTTTAGTTGATCGTTTTCGAGTCGGAGTCTTGCACTAGTTTCGCCTAGTCGTCCTGAGTACGTTCGCGCTGTTGGTTGATCGAGCGCGTGCGTGTTTTCGCCGACGAATGAGCGGCCGCGTGTGGGGTGCCGCCATGCTCGTCGGTAGGGTCGTTTCGAGTAGTTTTTCGTTCGTTTCGAGTACGGTCCGCGTTGTTTAAGGGCCGCTAAGCATGCTGGGGTTGTTGGTTGAGCCGATTACGGCTTGTGCTCGCCGGCATACGCGCGACCGAGATCGGACCGCCGCGGATGTCGCCGGCGAGGTCGTTCCAAGGGTTTGAAAGGGATTTGCCGTACCTCGATGGGTTCGGGGTGACGCGTAGAGTCCAGCACATGAGTTGTTTGAGCCGCTAAGTAGTCGCCGACGACGCACCGCCATGTTTTGTGGTCACCGGCGCCGCTGCTCTGTTTTTTTGGGTCACTGACATGCGGGACCCAGGTGTCAGTGAGAGCGGTGAAGGGTTTTCTTAATTTCCAGTTTCTGTACAGTAATGTTTTTTGTTATTTTTGTATGTTTAATTCTGTGCATAATTAAATTCTGTAAAACTTTATGTATGCTCTATGTGTTATGTAGTATTTAAGAAAAATATAATTAAATTTTTGCATGTGTTTTCTACCTTTTCTCATAGAAAACATAAGCTTCACTTCTACAACGCACACTATGGAGGCTTGGTTCTTTTGTGAGAGGAAGTAGTGGCGGAGCCAAGGGGGGCAAGCAGGGCCATAGCCCCCCTAACATTTGACAACAAATTTTTTTTATTAGTATAACTTAACATTTTTTATTTATATTTAGAGAAAGATAATATGAAATTCTTGTCTTATATACTTATTATTACTCTCTCCGTCCATGAATATAAGACATCCATATATTTTAAAAATTAAACTTTGTTATATTTGACTAATAATTAGACTAATTATATCATCAGTTCGCAATACAAAGGTAGTTATATTAGATTTGTATTTAGAAATACTTTCTAATGATCAAAATTTTGTTCTCGTAAATTATATAATGCAAGAGAAATTATAGGTTAAAATATGTTCTTCAAAACTGCATCGGTGGGTTGCCGTCGAGAATCTTGTCCTTGGGGACGGTTCCGAGCAATGTCTGGATTCGCTTTCTTGACCTCCTTGCGCCCCAGATGCTCCGACGACAACGTCGTCCCCTCAACGGACGCTCTCAGAGCCATCTTGTCCAGCCGGCGCACCCGCTGCATCAGGGCAGCACCCTCCTCTTGTGGAAGGCGGCTATGATGTCGGCTCCGGTGACACCGCCGTTCACCAGGCAACGCACAGACTGGAGGAGACCAACGATCTTCCTCTTGGCGTGCCCTTTTGTGGGACATAGTTCTAGTGACCCGGCGCACCCTCTAATATTCGTCCGGAGAAGCGAGGCAGTGGCGCCTCGGCGTGGTCGGGAATGTAGAACCACTTGTTATGCCACCCCTTGTTCGACAAAACGACTCATTTGGATGTAGGCGCGGTCGGGAATGTAGAACCACTTGTTATGCCACCCCTTGTTGGACAAAGCGACTCATTTGGATGTACTCGTGAGACCGGTCCGAGTGGAGCTAGAGGTTATAAGCGCCCATGAAAACCGGGGCCGGCTTAATCCCCAAGTACCAGTGGTGGAGCCAAGGGGCTGGTAGGGGCCATGGCCCCCTCCTAACATTTGACAGCAAAAAAAAATATTGGTATAACTTAACATTTTTTATTTATATTTAGAGAAAGATTATATGAATGTTTTGTCTTATATACTTATTATTACTCGCTCAGTCCACGAATATAAGACATCTATATATTTTAAAAATTAAACTTTGTTATATTTGACTAACAATTAGACTAATTATATCATCAGTTCGTATTACAAAAGTAGTTATATTAGATTTTTATTTAGAAATATTTTCTAATAATCAAATTTTTGTACCCATAAATTATATAGTGTAAGAGAAATTATAGGTTAAAATATGTTCTTCAAAACTGCATCGGCTGGTTGCCGTCGAGAACCTCGTCCTTAGACGGTTCTGAGCAATGTTTGGATCCGCTTCTTGACCTCCTCGTGCCCCAGATGCTCCGACGACAACGTCGTCCCCTCAACGGACACGCCCGGGACCATCTTGTTCAGCCGACGCGCCCGTTGCATCAGGGGAAGGACCCTTCTCTTGTGGAAGGTGGCTATGACGCCGGCTCCGGTGACACCGCCGTTCACCAGGCAACGCACAGACCAGAGGAGATCAACAATCTTTCTCTTGGCGCGGCCTTTTGTGGATCATAGTTCTAGTGAGCCGGCGCGCCCTTTAATAACCGTCCGGAGAAGCGAGGCAGCGGCGCTTCGGCGTGGTCGCGAATGTAGAATCACTTGTTGCGCCAACCCTTGTTCGACGATGCGACTCATGTGGATGTACTCGTGAGACCGGTCCGAGCAGAGTCAGAGGTTACAAGCGCCCATGAAAACCGGGGTCGTCGTCCCTTTTGTCACCGTCTTCATAAAGAGGCCGGCGAAGAAGTGGTACTTCCACAACTCAAAGTTCGGCTTAATCCCCAAGTACCAATGGCGGAGACAAGGGGCTGGCAGGGACCATGATCCACCTAACATTTGACAGCAAAAAATATATTAGTATAACTTAATATTTTTTATTTATATTTAGAGAAAGATTATATGAAATTTTTGTCTTATATACTTATTATTACTCCCTCGGTCCACGAATATAAGGCATATATTTATATATATTAAAAATTAAACTTTGTTATATTTGACTAACAATTAGACTAATTATACCATCAATTTGTATTACAAAAGTAGTTATATTATATTTGTATTTAGAAATACTTTCTAATGATCAAATTTTTGTTCCCATAAATTATATAGTCTAAGAGAAATTATAGGCTAAAATATGTTCTTCAAAACTGAGCGTAAGAGAAATTATAGGTTAAAATATGTTCTTCAAAATTGCACCAAGTCAAATCATGCTTTTATATTCAGAGACGGATGATGGGGTATCTTTTAGATAATATAATTACACAAAGCACATCTAGATTATAAAATTATCGCAATTCGGTATTTAAGATTTACAAAGTCACTTTGAACGTTTTGCTGTTAACGGGTACATCACTTGCCACTGAAAAATAACGCTTAAATCCTATAATGCATTTAAGAAATTACAAACACTCGCCCCCCAAGTGTAATTCCTGATTCCACCACTGAGAGGAAGAACCCGTGGCCTCTCCAAGAGACTAAGATGGTTGTGCTACTATTAAACTATATGACCCAGGAACTAGATGCCAACGTGAAGATTGAGGCTAATGGCCAAGCTGGAGCATTTGCGATGCCCTTAGTAAAACTCTTTCATCCGCAACTACTACTTTATATCCCTCCCGATCCAAACATAAGTCCATTTCAAATTGGGGATTTAAGAATACTAGTCTCTCCGTCCCTAAAAGAATTAATTCCTAGAGTCTGTGTCGGTCAATTTTTTTTAATTTTGATTAACTTTATAGAATAATGTAACAACATGGTTTAAAATTAGCACCATGTAAAAATATGTTCTTAATTATACTAATTTTATACCATGCATTTTAATACTTTATTCTATAAATTTAGTCAAAGTTTTAAAAGTTTAACTTAGGACAAATCTAGAAATATATTCTTTCAAAGGCGGAGAGAGTAAGAATTAAGATGGGTGTCAAATGTACAACATTGATCGTTGTCCATTTAAATTACGATGGTGCGCTTGTCTAGCTGTCTTTGGTGCGTTTAGAAAAAAAGCTGATTGACTCAGTAGTAATTTGGATACGTGGGAGTAATGTCTATCTTTTTTGATATAATAAAATTGGTGTTATGAGATTAAAAAACTGCTACTATACAACTCCCTCCATTCCAAATTATAAGACATTTCAAAAATTTTAGAGAGTCAAAATATCTTAAGTTTGACCGATAATTATAGAGAAAATTATAAAGATTTATGACATCAAATAGGTATACTATGAAAATATAATTGATAATGAATTTAATAATACTTATTTAGCATCATAAATGTTATTATATTATCGTGTAAGTTTGGTCAAACTTAAAATACTTTGACTATCCAAGATTCTTGTAATGTCTTATAATTTAGGATAGAGTGAGTACTTATTTAGGATTTAAAATATAAATAACATAGTTTAGTGAAGGTCTTGCATAGCGTAACAAAATAAGTACATGTTACTATACTTTTCCGTGGTGGCAGTACTAAAGCAAGTGGAAGGAAGCAAGGTGTTCCACTCTCAGCTGAGCTATCCAGATGCCCAATATTCCAATCCCAAAAGTTCTTAAGAAACCCAACATTAAAGAGGTGGTTTGAACTTTGAAGTCGTTTATGCAAGGAAAGTCACTGCCTCACTAGTGTCTACTCTTAGATTATGTGTTGACGGATTCGCAGAAACGAAATTACCAAACACGTGGTAAGTGACGTGAGGAGGACGTGCGACTCGATCGTAAACAAGACATTTTTTTTTTGTTGACAAGTAAACAAAAAAGGTTGAAGAATCGTTGGTCAAGACGCGAGCATCCGTCGCGCAGCAGTCAGTACAGCACGGTTCACAGCACCCCTTTTTGTGCAGGAATTTCGCGTGCTAGTAGAGCTGCCCTGGTGAAGCTGCCGGCCGTGCGGTTCATCCCCTTGTTTCCTGAAGAGGCAGAGACGTTTGCAAATTGCAATGCAACAAAAGTCAGCTCTTAATTTACTCCTCCTTCTTCTTCGTTGAATAAAATAACTGGAAGTCAACTAGGGTGTCCTGCGCGAGCACTAAGGAGTACGGAGGCGCCATGCCGGCGCGCGGCGAGCGACCGGCAAAGCCAAGCCAAGGTGGGTGGCGCTAGCCTGTCCGTGGGCGAGCAGTGCCGACCGGCTTTTCGATGGTACCGTTCCCGTTGCAGAGCAGAGCACGGCCACAGTACTGGATGCCGCCGTACACGTTTTCCGGTACGTGCTGCAAATACGTACGTACGTACATGCTCCTACTGACTGTCCTAGTACATGTTTTGCACTAGTCAAGAAAGAAACTTTTTATTTTCATGCAGTCAGATCGAGATATCATATTACACATAACACATCGCCGCCCCGCTGTCAGTGCCTACATGTTCAAAGTCCATGGCAGTAGGAGTTATATATTCTGCAGTGGATGGAGCGAGCGGATAAGGCCGGTGCGTTGCGGCGATGGAAACAGCTGAGTTTGTGAACGAGTCATCCCTGGCCTTTTGATCCTTTCGTGTCCAGTTGTAGAAACGGCTCGGATGGCAATGCAGTGGCTTTTGGTCCGTGCCTTTCAGCGAGCCAGAGGGGGCGTGCTGTGTTGCCGTGTGTGTATTTCGAGACACACACGTCACACAAATCATTGCTCGTGTCGTTGGAACGTTGGCGATCATCGCGATCAGCTGGGCGCTAGACGCGCACTCGATAATACGGTAGCTCCCGTTGCGTGCGTGCCGAAACAACTATCGTGGTTCGTGGGGTTCCTCAATTATGTTGGGGTTGAGCATGTCGATCAGCGCATGTGCACGCCCATCCCTTGACCCTCCCTATTTAGTTTTGTTTCCTAAAAAGAACGGGGTGGCTGGTGATCCCGTTCATCGTAGCCATCCCTTCCGATTCTGAATTATTTGCTTTATTTACATGATGATACACGACAGCCCTCTCCTCTGCTCTCCTGTTCACAGCTGCGGAATTCGGTGGCCAATAATTTGTATGCTGATTCTGAAAAAAGAAAAAAAAAAGATTCAAAGTGGTGCATGCATGCAGTGCCTGCCTGGATCTCATTCTCATCTCATCTCGGTAGCACGAGCACGGTGGCTTTGGCTCGGTGACCAGGCCTTTCGAACCTTGTGTCGACGCGCGCCGCGCCGGAGCCTCCGCGGCAGCTTGTTGGGCCTGGTGGAGTCCACCAGGCAATGGTGGTAGTGGGCCTTGCGGAGCGGAAACGGCAAAACTGGGCCGTAGCCTGTAACTACCTCGAGAAGCCGCGATTTCACGAGGGTGACGGGCCGAGAAGGCCAGTACCCAGTAGTATCCACGGCAAATTTTCATTCTGAAAAAGCCAAATTTTTAAGTTTGGACTGCGTTCTTTTTTCCTCTCCGAACTATAAAAGTAGAAATCTTCTCTCCTGTAATTTTGAAACCATTCGTTTTATCTCTTTGCCTGTTTTGCATGATGGTTTTACGACAGTAACAGTTGTTTTTTTCCTTTTTTAATTTATTTTGGTTGAATTTTTAAAAAAATCATAAAATTAGATTTTCTATAATTTTATATGTTTTTTAAATATTTAGAAGAAATAAATATCCATCCAAAATAAATAAAAAATAAAAAACCACTATTACAAAAAAATAGATTTTCTATTTTTCTATGATTTATTATGATTTTTTAAATATTCGGCCAAAATAAAAAAAAAAGACAAAACCACTATTACTATAGCAAAACCACTGTTCAAAACTGGTAAAGGAAGGTAAGACGAACGACTTTCAAAGTTGGAGGAGGAAAGATTTTTGATTTCATAGCTCGGGAAGGAAAAACAAACATAGTCCAAAGTTGAAGGAGAAAAATTAGACCTTTTTCTACTCATTCTGAAAGTAGAGCATCCGTTCTGAGCCTAATATCACATAAGCACTTTTGATGACATGATAGTGTATTTAAGAGAGAGAGGATAAATAAGTTTCATCTAGATGAAACTCTTTTGGCACGAATATCAACTCTCTATGAGTCATAAAATTAAATATCAATGAAACTATAGAATGAAACTATCCATTGAGAGTGAGTATTTCATTCGAGTTTTATTTCATCTCATATGACATGGTAGTATTAGAAACAACACAATAAAACTCACCATTGAGACTGACCCAACATGTATTAGAGATTTGATTTTGTATGAGGCCTCAGTCGGTTAATCTCAATGAAAGGCAAGTATTCCAAAAAAAACCCCGGCTCAACACGCGTTGTACTGGGTGACTCCTTGAGTCGACGGATCTAGTGTGGGTTCATGCATGGAGGAAGCTGAGGACGCGGGTCAGACGAGACAGGTTCTCCCTACTCACGTCAATCGGTACCTAAGGGGCCGTTTGGGAGCGCTCTGCAGAGCTGATTCTCAAGAAGAATCACTCTTTGACTGGCAAACACATTTTTCAGCCAGAACTGATTCTCCGGTGATTCTGTGGAGTGATTCCCTGAAATGATCAAACTAAGAGGCTGAGAGCTGAAAAAAGTAGTTTCATCTAATTCTATGAAGTGATTCTTCATACTGATTTTGAAAGTTTAGAGTAAACAATCAAAGAGAATTATTTTCAACCACAGAATCACTTCACCAGTGAATCAGAGAGCACAACTAAAAAATGAGAGAGTATAGATCTACCAAACACGTCCTAGTTAAAGTTTAAAATTGTTAACTTTTTAGGAAACGAGAATAACTCTTTTTTTAGACGATCCAAAAAATGTCTTTCTAAATTCAGAATCGTCGGGTTGTATGTTAGCCGAGAGCAGCAATCTCAAATTTCTTTATTTGTAGGCAAACAGAAAGTTAAGCTAGTAGATTGCAAACAATGACGTGGTTGATCAGGGTCTAGTAAAACATGAGTAGTTTTACTTAGGGGGCCAACGCAGAGACACGAGTCAGAGGCCAAGCTAAAGTGACAGGCATGGCCAGCTGACCGTGCATGGGAATTGGGAATACGATGGGTTCAGCGCGGACGCCGGCGCCAAGCAAGGTGTGTCGAGGATATTCTGGCTTCTTGTTTATGGACCATCATCGGCCAGCAAACAAAAGCTTGCATTGCATGCCTTGCAGTTGCAGCACCCTGCAGGCTGCAGTTGATGTGTAAACGTGAGTATGCCAGCTGTAGGGATAGTCGTGCTCCGTCACACGTGAAGTTCCCAAATGCATCTGCCTAGAATGAAATTTCTGGTTCTTAATCTCTATAGGTCTGTCAGAGAACAGAACTTATATACTAGTATATATTTGTGAATTTGTCCAACTCGACCAATATAAATTTTTTTCGATCACGCAAAAGGTTTGCGCGTCCACTACTACAGAAACGACAATCACTGCCGACCCATCACTGTCGGTTTTGTTTGGGCCGACAGTGATGTCTCTTCACTGCCGGTTCTTTCTCTGACAGACCCCCAATTATTGGAGGCAGAGGCTGAACCGGCAGTGAAACACTACATCACTGTCGGTTCGTGGCTTGAACCTGCAGTGATGTTGTGTGTACATTATAAAGCACGCGATCTCATCTCTCCCTCCTCTGCCCAACAGTACAGAACAGTGCTCGGAGCTCCCTCTCTCCATTGTTGCGGCTGGTGGATTTCTTGATCTCCATTTTTGACTCCTCTTCACTTTTGGATCTTCATATCTTCTTGCTCTTGGTTAGTAACAAACATAATTCTTTAGAATTGTTGGTTTATATTGTTTTTGTGTGTAAATCTATAGTTTAGAGCTATGCTAGTTTTCATGATCAAGAAGATAGATGTTGCAATTTGTGTCAATTTTTTGTACCTTTTAGATCCAAAAGTATTTAGAAAAATTGTAGCACTTTGTTTTTATTGGATAATTATTGTATAATCATTGAATAGCTAGGTTCAAAATATTCGTCTCAAAAATTATGGATAAAAATTGTAATTAGTTATGTTTATTACTTACATTTAATACTTCATGCATGTATTAAAGATTTGATGGGATATGGAATAGATTCGATATTTATTACTTACATTTAATACTCCATGCATGCATGTATTTAATACTTACATTTAATACTCCATGCATGCATTTAATACTCACATTTAATACTCCATGCATCCACCTATTTTGTTGTCTCACTTTTTATAGCGTGACCAAATTCAAATTATAAAGAAAAGAATATTGTTAAAAAATGCTCCTATTAATATGTTCCTATGTTTTCTCTGCTTTGTCCATTTTATCGGTACAGACATGGCTCGAGGGTGGATGTACGATCTGTCATGTACAGACTCACGGTACTTGACGGGCATCGACGATTTCATCAAGCGAGCTAGAGCCAATGCTGGGGACTCACATCTTGTATTCTGTCAATGCAAAGACTGCAAGAATACGAGAAAATGGGGCGACGTGGAGCATATACGGTTGCACTTGATCACAAGGGGGTTCATGAGAAACTACACGATTTGGATTTTGCATGGGGATGTTGATCAAAATGTTAATGATGATGTACACATGTCTAGTGTATCCTTGAATGCATTATTGCATGTTCATGAGTACACAGAACATGTGCCTACCAATGATGATGTGTTTATGAATACATTAGCTGACGACACTGTGGAAAATAATGGCATTTCACAGCTTCTACATGATGTGCATGGGAGATTCCTTAGTGCTTCACAGTTGAAAAAATTGGAGATGATGAGAAAGGATGCAAAAATACCATTGTTTCCGTGCTCCCCAATAAGCAAAATGGAAGTCAACATCATGCTATTGGAGTTCAAATCAACGAATGAGTTGAGTGATAAAGGCTTCGATAACTTGTTAGTTATACTACATAAACTGTTCCCGGAGACCGAGTTAGCAGAAAAGACTTACCTTGCGAAGCAAATGATTTTCCCAATTGGCCTCGAGGTTGAGAAAAATCCACGCTTGTTTCAACGACTGCATATTGTACCGTGGAGAGAAATACAAAGACTTGGATGCATGTCCCAAGTGTAAAACTCCCCGATAGAAGCAAGGACCATCAAATGATGGAAGCAAGACCAGAGGAGGGCCAGTAAAGTCCGTGTGATATTTTCCTATAGCTCCACGAGTGCATAGGTTGTTTGCAAATGAGAAGTCAGCCAAGCTGTTGTGTTGGCACGGCGAAGAGCGAAAGAAAGATTCAATGATGAGACACCCCGCCGATGGGTCGGACTGGAGGACTATCAACACTATGTTCTATAAGAACATCGATAGAGAGGTAAGACATCTGTGGTTTGCTTTGAGCACGGATGAGATAAACCTATTTGACCAGGTGAGAACCAATCATAGCACTTGGCCAGTGACGCTATGTATATACAACCTTCCACCCTGGCTTTGTATGAAACGGTCATACGTCTAGATGCCATTACTAATCGAAGGACCAAGACAACCTGGTAATGATATTGATGTGCTTCTAGAACCAGTGATCGATGAACTACTATAGATGTGGGAGACGGGTGTGAAGGATGTCTGGGATGAGTACAAAAAATAACATGTCACGGTAAAGGTTGTACTTATCGCTACAATCACCGACCTACCAGGGCGAGGTTCCTTGTCTGGAGAGAAGACAAAAGGATACACTGGGTGTGTCGAGTGCTTGGATGAGACTGATGCTACACATCTACTAGAAAACAGGAAGATAGTCTACATGGGACACCGTAGGTTCCTACGTCATGATCACCCTTACCGTAGGAATACAAAAGATTTTAATAGGACTATTGAGAAACGTGGACCTCCAAAGTATCGAGACGGGAAACAACTGCTTCAACAATTAAGCAAACTCACAAATGTTGTCCTTGGGAAGGGGAACGGGGCAGTAGCAGCGCCAACCGATAGTATCTGGAAGAAAAAATCAATCTTCTGGAAACTACCTTACTGGCAATTTTTGACTGTACGTCACTGTCTTGATCCAATGCACATAACTAAAAACGTGTGCGGTAACACACTTAACATGTTGATGAACACCGGGGAAATAAGCAAGGATTCTCTCGCGACACGCTTGGACATGCAACACCTGGGCCTCAGGAAGGAATTGCACCCAGTAACTCTTGATAATGGTCACTTGAAACTTCCGGTGGCATCATGGACACTGAAAAAGGAGGAAAAAGAAATGCTTATTTCTTTCTTTAACGATCTCAAAGTACCGAGTGGCTACTGTGGGAACCCGAAGAGGCTAGTTAACATGAGAGAACTTAAGTTTAACTATGGTTCTATGAAGGCCCATGACTGTCATGTCATAATGACTCAGCTGCTCCCAGTTGCCCTGCGAGGTATCCTCCCTGACAAGGTCCGCGCTCCAATCATAAAGTTGTGTTCGTTCTTCAACGCGATCTCTGAAAAGGTCATTGAAGTGGGCAGGCTAGACCGCCTGAAGCAGGAGATAGCCGAGATTATATGTAGGCTTGAGATGCATTTCCCATCGACTTACTTCGACATTTCAGTGCATCTACTTGTTCATCTTGTGGATCAAATAAAATCCCTTGGCCTAATGTACCTACACCAGATGTTTCCTTTCGAGAGGCTCATGAAAGTTTTTAGGCGGTTTGTTAGGAATAAATTCAGACCAGAAGGGAGCATGGTAGAAGGATGGTCAACAAAGGAGGCTATTGAGTTCTCCACATATTATCTGGACATCAAGCGGGTCGGAGTTCCAGTATCTCATCATGATGGAAGACTAGGGGGCAAAGGAACAATTGGTGAGAAAGCTGTCAAAATAGACAAAGTGGTCTCCTTCAGACAAGCACACTTCGCTGTTCTCCGACAGGCCGACGGTGTGATGACATACATTGATGAGCACAAACAGTTACTGCAATGGAAGCACATCGATAGGTCACAGGCTTGGCTTGAGAAAAAACATAAGGAGGATTTCGGTGACTGGTTTCGACGCCAAAGGCTAGGAATGGTGACGGGATGTCAACTAGATATCTTAGCCCCCGGACCTTCTACTACGTTAATGATGTACCAAGGATATCAAATAAATGGTTTTACATTTTACACAAAAAAACAGGACGGAAAGAGCACCAACCAAAATAGTGGTGTTCGTTTCGATGCACGATGAGTACGGCACGGTGGTGGCAACATACTATGGTTTCATAGATGAGATATGTGAGCTAGACTATGGACATCGGTTGAAAGTTGCTCTTTTCCATTGTCTGTGGGTCCGGCTGAATGAAATCAACACCGACAAGGATAGGTTCACTACCGTTGATATATCCAAGACCGCATACAGAGATGACCCCTTCGTCCTTGCAAAGGATGTTTTGCAAATCTTCTATGCAAGGCATAACAATACAAATGAAAGACGACATGTAGTATTGCAAGGCAAAAGGAAGATTGTCGGTGTCGAAGGAGTGACATACGAAGAAGACTACAAAGGTTATGAAGAAATGACTCCTTTTGGGGCGGACGTTACCCTACATGTCCTTGAAGAGGGTGACGAATCTACTTACCTCCGGAGTGATCACGATGAGGCCATCATCGTGCCTGCACCGTGAATTGTTAGAGTATCATAAACTATGTAATCCTTAATGAAATGTTGTTTTAGTAATTTGCATCGAATTTGAGATCATATGGAGTTGTAGATTGATGAGTTGTACCACGTTGTTGATTAATGTATGCCATGTCAAAAGGAATTCAAAAACTATAAATAATTAGACCTTGAGTGTATAAGCATTAATGTAGAGCTCCTAAAAACTAGCAAAAACTATGTTTGAAGATTTTCAACTTCTATTGAAATTTTTGGAGTAATTACAAAGGGGGTAATTGATTTTTAAACCCTTATTCAAATTCAAAAGGGAATTCAAAAACTATAAAGAATTAGACCTTAAGTGTATAAGAAATAATGTAGAGCTCCTCAAAACTAGCAAAAGCTATGTTGAAAGATTTTTAACTTCTATTCAAATTTTTGGAGTAATTACAAAGGGGGTAATTGAATTTTAAACCCTTATTCAAATGCAAAATGGAATTCAAAAACTATAAATAATTGGAATATGCTCCTTTAGCAAATGTTGTAGAGAATTAAAAATTATGCAACTTCTATGTTTGGAGTTTTTCAAGTTCTAGTAAAAAATCAGGAGTAATTTGAATTCTAAAGCAAAAGGCAGAATTTAAAAAAATTCACACATCGTTGCCGGTTATAGAGGAACGAGCAGTGATGTGCCTCTATCACTGCCGGTTCTAATTACTAACCGGCAGTGATGTGCCCTCATCACTGTCGGTTCCTATTACAAACCGGCAGTGATAGGGTACATCACTGCCGGTTTGTAATAAGAACCGACAGTGATGAGCTACCCTATTTAAAGAACTGACGCGCGTCCAAAAATTTCAGACGCGCGCCAGTTCCACACTTAGCCATTTCGACGCTGCCCGAGCTCGCCACTGCACGCCGCCGCAGCCCCCTCGACCTCGACGACCTCCCCGCCCCCGGTCGAGCTCGGCACCGGTGTAGCCCAACGCCGCTGCAGCTCGCCGCCGCCGCCGCCACCCACGGACGCCACCCACGGACGTCGCACGCTCTCGACGCCGCCCGAGAGCTCGCCACTGCACGACGCCGCCACCTCACCTCGACGACCTCAACGCCGGTAGGAGGCTCCTCCACGACCTCGACGCCGCCACTGCCTCCCTCCACGACGCCGTGAGGAAGCTCGAGCCGCTCTGCTCGACTCCGGCACAGCTCCAGTGCACGCTGCAACAACCTTGCCACGACCTCGCCGGGAACCCCACCGCGACGGACTCAGAGCTACCTCGCCAGTGACCTTTCCACCACCCAGGACCTCCCCCGCGACGGCACAGGAGCTCGAAATTCGGCCCCCGACCCTCCACGGTGAGCTCCAATCGCCATGCCTGCAACCTGTTCGACGAAATGCCATAGTGGAGGACAGTGCTACCTAGTTGGTGTTAGGCATGCATGGATAGCTAGCTTAGAGATTATAGTGATAGATAGATAGATAGATTAGAGAGATTAGAGATATTAGAGATATATACTTATATATAGAGAGAGAGATTAGAGAGATAGTACTTATAGATAGGTAGAGATATATAGGTACTTATATACTTAGACTTATATATACTTAGAGATAGTACTTATATACTTAGAGATACATGACTTAAATATAGAGAGATATAACATGACTTATATATAGACAAAGTGATAGCTAGATGGTTCATCCTTGTATATTTGCGAGAGATAGAGATAGAGAGATAGGTAGTGTCTTTCATCCTTATATGTAATCCTTGTATATATATTTCGTGATTCAAGTTTTGTATATATATTTCATGATAGAGAGAGATAGAGATTCATATTGATAGCATGATTCATATTGATATATATATATATATGTCATCTCTTTATTTGAAATGTTATGATTCTTGTCATGAGAGAGATAGAGATGTAGAGAGATAGAGATGTAGAGAGATAGAGAGATAGGTGTATAGCATGACTTATGACATGAGTCTAAATAATGAAATGCCTGAGTGTATCTACCTATGAGCTAATACCAATAATCGAAATTCATGTCCAGAAACAAGACAATTAAGCGTCGATGCACTTATTTCATGATAGATAGAGAGATGCATGACTTATAGATAGATTCACTTATGTATAACATGACTTGTCTATATACTTATCTATATTTTGTGGAGACACATTTTGTGGCGATGCATGACTTGTCTATATACTTATCTATATAATCGAAATTCATGTCCAGAAACATGACAATTAAGCGCTGATTCACCACCCGTCGCCCTGCGACCGAAGTCGATGACTAAGGAACTAGTGATGACAACCAGCAAGGGGATCAAAGACCTTGGAGCCCTAGCCATATGCTAAACCTAGAAGAGGGCCAAGGAGACGAGGTAATAACTTAGGTCATACCTAAAAACACGGTAGATATAGCCACAAAAGTTTGATGGGGACTTATTCATAAATTTTGAAGCAGGTTATGCCGGAAGGTCCAAGTACTGGTGAGAGTTCCAGAAGGACTAAGCGTGGTGCAACAAAGCTCCCTCAGACAACTAGACACTGGTAGATCTCTCAGTTCGATCAACTAGGGGAACCGGTGGAGCCACTTAAAGCATTGGGCCCATACAAGAGTACCATCGGGGCACTTGTAAGTGACTTCATCCCGATCAAATACAGGAAGTGGAATGGCAGTGAGCAAGACCCGTGGAGGGTTCTAGAAGTGGAGAAGGAACTAGTTTGGAACAAGCTTAGAGGGCATTTCACTTTCCCTAATGATTATGATGAAGCGACAGTCAAGAAGAGGGCCAAGGAAATCATGGGTCACTCCTTCAAGAATTTCAAGGGAAAGTTGCACACGCTCATCAAGGAGGAAAAAGAACCGAATTTTGCGGGAGGTGAATTCAGCAAGCAGAGGGACTTCTGGGAGGAGTTCAAGGCTTACAAGCTATCCGAAGAGGCCAAGGCATCAAGCGAAAGAAACAAAGCAAACTCGCTTAGGTCAAATAATCCTCACCGCCTAGGATCGCGTGGGTACGTAAGGAAGATTCCGGTTTGGGATGCCCAAGTCGAAGCACAAGAGCGGAGCGGCGTTACGCGTCAGACAAGCGATTGGCAGCCCAGATCAGTGAACTACCTACTTGTAAGGGGGGCACGATACAATCCTGACGGAAGCCTTTCCGTCAGCGCTGAACCCGTCACGGATCTCCTCCAGAAGATTTCCACTATCACTGAGGAAGTGCATAGAGGGGCCCGTAGGTCGGATAGAGAAAATGACGTGCTCACGCAAGCACTTAGAACCAAGGAGCACCCCGGTCACACTAGAGGAGCCGAGATAATTTCTTGGGAGAAAGCATTTGAAGGTGAATCTGCTTCCTATAGGAGCCGGGTCATGGCTAGAACGCAAAGAGAAGAGGAGTTCCAAAGGATGCGAGAGGAGCTAGAACAAAGCATGGAAGCACAGATAGTTGCTCAAGTGATGAGCGCTATGCAATCCATGTGTTCGAGTCAAGGGCCGCATGCAATCCCGGCTTTGAATAGCCCAGTGCCCGGCAAGGGCCGCAGTAGCTGTGGCTCAACCCCTATGCCTGACGAAGAAGAGGTCAATGCTCCTCATCCGGTGGACGACATCACAGAACCTGTGAATGTCAGGTTGTACATCCGTCAGCAGTGGACCAAAGACAAGGTGACGGTCGGACAAGCATTTCCTAGAGGAGAGAACGTCATTCATGGCAAGCCAGTGCCACTCGGGTATGACAGGGTCAGCATTGATAAGATATTGTACAAGAAGTACAATAAGATACATATTGATTTCCGAGTGGAGGAAGAAAGGCCGTGTCTAGTTCACAACTTGGGCACTCATGTCGCCTGACGCAAATGCTTCATCAAGCTAGACGAGCAGCTATCTTCGAAAGATGATGATGATAGTGAATCATCTCGGTCCCCTCCGCGAAGAGGTTTCTCTTCTCGTCAAGATCCACCGACACCTCCTCCACCGCCAAAGGAGAAGACTCCTTCTCCACCGCCAAAGGAGAAGACTCCTCCTCCTCCTCCTCCTCCACCAGCTTCAAAGTCCTCAGGACTAGGATCTCGATGGCCTAGCTCTAGATCAGGTTCGACTTTGCAACAGAGGAGGTCATCAACTTCGGTTGGCAAAGATCCCAAGATGACTAGTAAAAGGCAGAAGCTAGCACCGACTGAGGACGAAATTCTACGAGCTCAGATTGCAGAAAAGGCTGCCAAACTTGCCTTGTACAAACGATTGGCTTATATACCTGAGAAACAGAGCGAATTTGAAAGGCAAAGCAAAAATCTGGGTAATCTAGAAACATCTAGAGAAATACACACCTTTCTACAGCTAGAGATACAAAACTTGACCATACAAATGAACATAAGCATGAAGGATGCCGAGAATTTCTATTTTGAAAAAACCGAATTTGAAAAGGCCAAAGTTGTATACAAGTTTGAACTAGGCAAGCCTATGGTCGCCAGCGAAGAAGAGTATAAGAAATTGCCAACAAACATGCGACAGTTGCATGATTATTACATCATAGACAGTAATAGCAGCGAAGACAAGATAACAACCTTTGAAGTATGCATCCCTTCCTGTTTACATTTTAATCATCCTGAAGAAGTTGTGCATACTATTCATTATGAAGACCTCTTTCAACTCTATCAACGACGCTCGCTGGACGTGCAGATTATGATGTTATGGACTCTGTAAGTACCATACCCTAACAACGTTATAATAAACTACGTGATCTGCATTTGAATATATCCATGCATGTTTACTTTGCAGGTCTGTAGCAAAATTTTGCCTCAAAAAATGAAATATCAATTTTGACTTCTTGGACCCCATCTTGGTAAATGAGACAACATGCAAAGCCAGTCTCAAAGATCCGTATGTCTCAGCAAGTTTGAAGATAGAGTTTGAAAAAATGTTCTCAGTCGGCAAAACAAACGCACTGCTAACCTACAATTGCGAGTATGTGTTCTCGACCCTTACTTAAGTGTTTTTTTCTTGATATATCATTCAATAACATGAGCTTTGTGATTTCAGCAACCATTATGTCCTCGTAGATATAAGTCTTAAAAATTCAACTATCGAGGTGTGGGACTCAAAAAAGAAGCCACTAAAACTTATCGAAGACCTAGTCAAAGTGCTAAATATGTAAGTGAACCCAATATCACCACACTTTTCAATCACATATAATATTGTAATTAATGTCCTCATCCTTCACACTTCATTTACATTGTCATATAGGATGAAGGCGTTACCTGATTGGAGAAATATGGAGCCTAAGATGCAAAAGAAATGGAGAGCCCCATTCAGCGTGGAGTATATGAAGAAGGTCAAGAACCTAGATCAACCAATGGGGAACAACGAATGCGGGTTCTATGTGATGTGGGCAATGCTTTGCTACTTTGGCGCAAAACTAGGATTAGGAGATGACATGGTATGTACGCGTCTCATTTTAATTCTATTGTTTTGTCTTCTGTATGTGCATCTCAATATCATCTTGTATCAATTTACAACGCAAAGATCAGAGCCACAACAGATTGCTAGATTTTGAGATAAGAGGATTTGTAGAATCATGGACCCTTGTGTTTAGGCGATTAACGACAATACTAGATCACTATGACTAACGTGTGTTTTGCAGAGACAAAGTCATTTATGTTAGGTCATGAGTGATGCATTGTGAATGGGCTTAATGGATATTCATGCCCCCAAGATGGAAATCGTTTCGGTTGCAAAGAAGGATGATACAAGTTGAAGACTAGACTAGTTCTTAGTGCCGTAAGGTTGAGAAGGGCACTAAGTATAGCTAGGGCTTTTGTTTTTCCTTTGACCGTACTATAAAGGGGGTATGAGGTTAGTAGCTTGACCTAGGATAGTTTAGGAAAGTGGGCATATGCACACTTGTCACAACTAGTCCTAGAGACCTTGCTTTCGGCCCTTGATAAACCCTAGAAATGGTAGGAGCAAAATCCCTTTAGAAACCTCAGCGAAAACGGTTGAAAAAGAGGGAGAAAGAGGCTCCGGACCACTCTGCTTAGTGGGCGTCGGACCATAGGAGAGTGGTCCGACGGTCCCTGACTTAGGCAGATTCTCAGCCGAGGAGCTCCGGACCACCTGTCTGGAAAGCACCGGACCATAGGAGAGTGGTCCGGTGGCTTGGTTCAGAGAGACAGAAGGCTCCAGACTAGTCCGACGGTTAGTCCGACGGCTAGTCCGACGCCTCAAGACAGGAGTTTGGGTCTATGCAGAGAGCACCCTGGCTCCGGACCAGAGCGTCGGACCAGGGCACCGGACCAAGGAGAGTGGTCCGGTGGTGTGTAAAAGAGAGAAAGGTTTTCACTCAGAGAGCACCGAGGCTCCGGACCAGAGCGCCGGACTAGTGCGTCGGACCAAGCAGAGTAGTCCGACGGTGCCTGAGTTTGAAACGAGAGTGATCTCCGGACCAGTGTGCATGGTCCGGTGGTGTGAGCTCCGGACTAGTCCGGTGGCTACGCTGAGAGAAGAAAAAGTAAAAAACGGCTAGTTTTGGAGGTGGGGACTATTTATAGTTGCCCCCTTGGTCCTTAGAGGGACTCTTGGCCATTGTTTCAGCTGGTGACACCTTGAGAAATCTTTTGGAGAGCCAAGAGGCTAGTGAGGGAGAGATTAGAGAGAATTCATCTGTTTCTTCCCTCCTAGAGTGATTAGGAGTGACTTGTGTGCATCCATCCACCTTCCTAGCCTTGAGTGGGTCAAGTGAAGATCTTGTTCTTGTTACTCTTGGTGTTCGAAAGCACCTAGACGGTTTGGTGGTGTTCGGAGGAAGTGACCGCCGGGAGATTGTTGGCGGCTCTTCTCCAAGCTCTTGTGATCGGTTGTGGGCGATTCACCGAGCCGGAGTGGCAAAGAATCAGCCCGTAGAGAGCACTCTACCCTTGCGCGGGTAGAGGGGGAGCGATACCTTGCGAGGTGCTCCAACGAGGACTAGGGGGGTGTGTCGACACCTCGATACCTCGGGAAAAAATCGCTGCGTTCATGAGATTTTCTTTTCCCTAGCTCTTTACTTTTCCGCATTACTTTCCGTTGTGTTTTTACTTTTCCTACTAGAATTGCTTAGGTTGTTTTTATTTCCTTGAACTGCTACCGCTTTCTAGCTAGGACACACGGACGGTAGGCACTAGGGGTGATTGGCATTTGATAGGTTTTTATATTTGCTTTAGAAATTTAAAACAAGACCAATTCACCCCCCTCCTCCTTCATCGCCGGGCTCATCCTCTACACACCTATGCCTTATGGCTAAAGGTGACAAGAAGGTACAAAAAGAGGATGATGGTGATGACCTCTCTAGTGATGGGTTTTGTAAAGGCATTCGATACTTTAAGTTTTGTTTGGATGTTTTGTAATAATTATTATAAATGTGTGATGGGTTTGTATTGTCGCTAGTCCACAACCACCTTAAATTCACATCGATATCAAATGGTTCGATAGCAAACACCTCCACGATCTCCCTCCCCACCGCCTCTACCCTAAACCCCAAATAAAAATAAAACAATTAATAAAATACAATTTTAAAAAATAATATCACTGCCGGTTCAATTAAAACCGACAGTCATGGCTCAAGTATCACTGTCGGTTGGTGGAACAAACTGACAGTGATGGCTCAAACATCACTGTCGGTTCCAACCGGCAGTGATGCTTGAGCCATCACTGCCGGTTTGGCATAACCGACAGTGATGGCTTGGCCTCATCACTGTCGAATTGCCAGTGCCGGTTCAAAAACCGCCACTGAAGGAGAGTTTTGAACCGGCCTGTTATCAAGTTCTGTAGTAGTGGTCTTTGTATTAAGATAGAGAAAATGTTTAATTGCCAGTGATGCTTAGGTTGTTTTTATTTCCTTGAACTGCTACCGCTTTCTAGCTAGGACACACGGACGGTAGGCACTAGGGGGTGATTGGCATTTGATAGGTTTTTATATTTGCTTTAGAAATTTAAAACAAGACCAATTCACCCCCCTCCTCCTTCATCGCCGGGCTCATCCTCTACACACCTATGCCTTATGGCTAAAGGTGACAAGAAGGTACAAAAAGAGGATGATGGTGATGACCTCTCTAGTGATGATAGTGATGATGAAGAAGCACATTTCTATGATGAGCTAATTAAAATTTGCAACAAATATGCTAACATCATAAGGAAGTACAAGAGTAAAAATGACAAACTTCTTGAAATCAAGGAAAACTTGCATGATAAGCTTGATAACTTGTCTAGTGCTAATGATGATTTGAAGCTTGAGATTAACTCTCTCACATCCAGCACTAGGGAGCTCAAAGCCTCTCTTAAGCAAGCCAATGAGAAACATGATAAGCTTGAGAGGTCATCCCAAGAGCTCCTCACAAGGTTTAACTTGCTAAAAGATGACTACAACCAAGTGAAAAGTGATCATGGCACACTAGTGGTAGCAAATGAATTACTTACTCAAGATCTTACACATGTTGCTACTAACCCGTGTGCTAAGTGTGCAAGTGCTACCTCTTGTGATATCGAGCTTGATGATGTGGCTCTTGAGCAAAGTGCCAAGTGCAAGGGCAAGAGAGTTGTAGAGGCCGACAAGTATGATGATTATGTGAAGATGAGTGAAGAGAACTCAAAGCTCAAGGATGAGCTAATCAACCTCAAGGCAAATAAGCCCTTCACCATCAAGCCGGCTCAAGAAGAAGACAAAGATGCTATCACCTTGATTAACTCTCTTCGAGAAGAAATTGCTAAGCTCAAGAATGACAAGACCAAGCTTACAAGTGGCCTTGAAAAGTTCACCAAGGGCCATAATCTCCAAAGTGAGCTTCTAATGAGCACCGTCATGAAGAGTGACAAGACCGGTATTGGGTACAAGGAGAACCAAGTGATGAAGGCCAAGGTCAATATTGAAGCCAAGAACTACTACAAGAACAAGTACAATGGCTACAATCAAGAGAAGTCAAAGCCGAAGCCTAAGAGGTGTTTTGGATGTGGACAAATTGGTCATCTATCATTTCAATGCAAGACTCCACTTCCCAAGACCTTGCCCAAGCACACTAGGTCATTTGCTCATGATGCTCACTATGTCATCAATAAAGATTCCAAGGGTAGACCACTTGTGGTGTTTCTTGGACCACCAATGAAGAACAAGCCTAGGGTTCTTTGGGTTGCTAAGGAGTTGGTTGACAAGGCAATGGGGCCCCGCACTAAGGGGGCTCCCAAACAACAAGCTTAACTCCAAGTTGCTTGTGTGTAGGTGAACTACAAGACCGGTGGGAGCCATTGGGTAATTGATAGTGGTTGCACTCAACACATGACCGACGACCCTCGGATGTTCACCACACTAGATGAGGATTGTGCAAATCAAGACAAGATTACTTTTGGGGATAATTTAAAGGGCAAAGTTCAAGGCTTAGGCAAAGTGGCTATCTCCCAAGATCAATCAATCTCAAATGTCTTGCTAGTACAATCATTGAGCTTCAACTTGCTATCGGTTGGTCAACTTTGTGATCTCGGGTTTCATTGTCTCTTCACACCAAATGAGGTGATTGTGACCAAGATTGAAGATTCATCAATGATATTCAAAGGGTTCCGACACAACAACCTCTACTTAGTGGACTTCACTTCCAATGAAGCAAACTTGCAAGCGTGTCTATTCTTCAAGAATTCTTTGGGTTGGCTATGGAATAGAAGATTAGCTCATGTGGGCATGTCAACCTTGAAGAAACTTGTCAAGAAGGAAATGGTTAGAGGAATCAAGGATGTGGTGTTTGAGAAGGACAAACTTTGTAGTGCATGTCAAGCCGGCAAGCAAGTAGCAAACACTCATCCAACCAAAGCTTTCATGTCAACCTCAAGAGTCCTAGAGTTGCTACACATGGACTTATTTGGCCCTACCACCTATGCTAGTCTTGGAGGAAATCTCTATTGCTTAGTGGTAGTGGATGACTACTCTCGGTACACTTGGGTGTTCTTTCTTCAAGACAAGGGAGAGACACAGGGCATCTTCAAGAAGTTTGCTACAAGAGCTCAAAATGAATTTGATGTGAAGATCAAGAAGATTAGAAGTGACAATGGCACCGAATTTGTGAACACAAAGATTGAAGATTATTGTGATGAAGTTGGGATCAAGCATGAGGTGTCCGCCACATATACTCCACAACAAAATGGTGTCGTAGAGAGGAAGAACCGGACACTCATAACTCTAGCAAGGTCTATGCTTGATGAGTACAACACTCCCGAGAAGTTTTGGGCGGAAGCAATCAACACCGCTTGCTATGCGGCAAACCGTCTCTTCGTCCAAAGGCTATTAAAGAAGACCCCCTATGAGCTTGTCAATGGGAAGAAGCCGGATATTTCATTCTTCCGGGTGTTTGGTTGCAAGGTGTACATCTACAAGAAGCGCCAACACTTGGGTAAATTCCAACGGCGGTGTGACATTGGTTTCCTTGCTGGTTATTCACTTAAATCCAAGGCATACCGTGTATTTAACAAAGCCACCGGCTTAGTTGAAGAAACGTATGACTTGGAGTTTGATGAAACTAATGGCTCCCAAGGAGCGCTTGAGGATATTGATGTAGGTGATGAACCCTTGAGGGAGGCAATGAAGAATATGCCAATTGGTGCTATCAACCCGCAAGAGGTGGAAGAAGTTGAAGATGAAGCAAATCAAGATCCTTCTCCACCTCACACGCCTCAAGTTGATGAAGGAGATCAAGTGAGAGAAGCTCAAGAAGACACTCACATTCCTCAAGATCAAGCCGAGGCCGAAGCAAGCAATGTTGAAGCACCACATCCTCCTCCTCAAGAGACAAATAGAAAATCAACATCCATCCTTCAAGCTCACCCCATGATCAAATCATACGGAGTCCATCAAAGGGAGTAATGACTCGCTCTAGAATTGCATCTTATGTTAAACATCACTCGTTTGTTTCCTTTGTTGAGCCTACTAGTGTAGAAGAAGCACTTGCGGATCCGGATTGGGTGAATGCCATGCATGAAGAACTCAACAAGTTCACCCGGAACCAAGTGTGGACACTTGAAGAGAAGCCAAAGGATGCAAGAATCATTGGCACCAAGTGGGTGTTTAGGAACAAGCAAGATGATCAAGGCATGGTTGTGAGGAACAAAGCAAGATTGGTGGCAAAGGGGTTCTCTCAAGTAGAAGGACTCGATTTTGGAGAGACCTTTGCTCCGGTTGCAAGACTTGAAGCCATTCGTATCCTTTTGGCGTATGCTTCACATCACAAAATGAAGCTGTTCCAAATGGATGTGAAGAGCGCCTTCTTAAATGGTTTCATTAATGAACTTGTTTATGTCTCACAACCTCCAGGGTTTGAAGACCCAAACTTGCCTAATCATGTGTATAGGTTGTCCAAGGCACTCTACGGTTTGAAGCAAGCTCCAAGAGCTTGGTATGAGACGCTAAGGGACTTCCTAATCAAGAAGGGCTTCAAGATCGGGATCGTCGATACTACACTATTCACCAAGAAGCTTAATGGAGAGATCTTTGTTTGCCAAGTATATGTCGATGATATTATATTTGGGTCAACAAACCAAGATCATTGCAAGGAGTTTGGTGACTTGATGTCCAAGGAGTTCGAGATGTCAATGATTGGTGAGCTAACCTTCTTCCATGGCTTTCAAGTGAAGCAAATGAGAGAAGGGACCTTCATCTCTCAAGAAAAGTACACTTATGATCTACTTAAGAAGTTCAAGATGGAGGATTGCAAGCCAATCAAGACCCCAATGCCTACTAATGGGCATCTCGATCTCGATGAGGGAGATAAACCGATTGACCAAACTCTTTATCGTTCTATGATCGGTAGTTTACTTTACCTCACCGCTTCTAGGCCGGATATCATGTTTAGTGTGTGCATGTGTGCTAGGTTTCAAACAAACCCTAAGGAGTCGCATCTTTGTGCGGTTAAAAGAATCCTTAGGTACTTAAGGCACACCCCTAGCATGGGTCTTTGGTATCCCAAAGGAGCTCCCTTCCAACTAGTTGGCTATTCCGATTCGGATTACGCCGGGTGTAAGGTTGATAGGAAGAGTACCTCCGGCGGGTGCCACATACTAGGAAGATCTCTTGTTTCTTGGTCCTCAAAGAAGCAAAATAGTGTGGCATTGTCAACCGCCGAGGCGGAATACATTGCCATGGGAGCAAGTTGTGCACAAATCTTATACATGATCCAAACACTCTTTGATTACGGCGTGTTTTTAAAAGAAGTTCCTCTTTTGTGTGATAATGAAAGCGCCGTAAAGCTTGCTAACAACCCGGTTCAACACTCTCGCACCAAGCACATTGACATTTGCCATCACTTTCTTAGAGATCATGTGGCTAGGAAAGACATCACACTAGTTGGAGTTAAGAGCGAAGATCAATTGGCGGATATCTTCACTAAACCACTTGATGAAACAACCTTTTGTAGGTTGAGAAGCGAGTTGAATGTGCTTGATAACTCTAACTTCACTAAAAGATGAGCTTGTGTGAATCATGCATTCATATGTAATATAACATGTTTAATTAGGTAATGCACATAGGCTTGGCTAACGCGGTTAAGATAACCACCCTCAAAGCGTGTGACAAAGCTTAACCGCGGTTTAAACTTGCAAGCAACCTAGATTCAAATTCCGTTTTGCATTGCATATGCATAAGTGTTGCTTCTTCGTTTCTTTTCGGTTAAGTTTAGTGGTCATCATTAGGTTCAACACTTAGGGGGAGCAATTCAACGCTCTAGCTTCAGCTAATACCCCTCTTGTGCCCCTAAGGTGACCCTTGGAGCTTTATTGAACTATTTTCTTATGAAAACTAATTCTAGCCTATGGCAAACTACTTCTAAAATTGAGGGTTTGAGAGATGGTTCTTATGTTAAGTCCAACAAGTGTTCCTCTTTGCTCTTTTGTGTTGGTACTTGGCTAAGAGAAAAAATTGGAGAGAAAAATAGGAAAATTCAGAGCAATATTAAGCACCGGACCACCCTCCGGACCACTCTGCATTGGTCCGACGCAGTGGTCCGACGCCTCGACCCTTACTGCATAAATTTTCTCCAGCCACAAAATCCGTCGGACCAGTGTCCGACGCTGCACCGGACCAATGACAAGTTGTCTGGTGCCTCTGTAAATCCTATCCTTGCACCGTCGGACCAGTCCGGTGCCCCATCGGACTAGTCCGGTGAGTCGTCCGACGCAGTAGTCCGGTGGTCAGTTGCTCTCTGTTTCTCTTTCTCTGGTACCGTCGGACCACCCGTCGGACCAGCCACCGGACCAAGCGGAGTGGTCCGACGCGTTGAATTTTTGCGGATAACCCCCCGCGTTCGCGTCTGTCTCGGCAGTTCCTCTGTTTCCATCCGTACGCCGTCACCGCCCTGCTCCGCCGCCGCTCTGCCCTAGCCTCGCCGCCGCACCCACTTCGCCGCCGGTGAGCCTCCACCGAGCTCCAGCTCTCCTCGTCAAGCCGCGCCGCCATTCTCCACCGCCACTTCCTTCCATCGCCGTCACTGCTCACAGCTCCACCACCACCTTCCACCTCGCCGCTGTGAACTGCTTGCCGGCGGCCAAGCTCCTCGCCCAAGCCTCCACCACCTCCCTGCGTGTGCAAGCAACCTAGGGTTTCATCCCCTCCTTCCATTGCCACAGCAAGATCAAAGGACCTAGGGTTTGCCCTAACCCTAGGGTTCGGGGTGTTGTTTTTCGCCGCGTTCGTCCTCGAACGAATTCACTTCGTCATCGTCTTCGCCGCGTTTCGTCCTCGACCGATTTCCTATCATCGTCGATGGCTTCACTCCTCGTTACTAGGGTATGGTTTCAATTTACGATATCACGTTTTGTCGAGTCGTCGATTGAGTTATGCCCTAGTACTATTCCTTGAAAACTCTTAAGCAATTCAATCCAACTCACTAAATCTTATTGCCAATTGTAATTCGCAGCTGGTATATCTCGTTCGAAGAGTGCTTTGGTACTTGACATTGCTCTGAATAGATACGCTTTCTTACCTCAGGTATCATGTCAGATTTCATTCTATCACTTATCTAGATGCTTGCTTCTATACGGATCCTTATCTCTAGATTTTATATATGCTTATGTATACCCTGTCTATTCTATCCAGCAGCAGTCAGTGGTAGTTAAACTCAGGGCAAAGCTCGCGAGTAAGGATTGAGGCAAAGCCTCAGAGGTTCAGTCCAGTGGCTTGGAGGCCTCTCTGTCAGTTGTGCTCTGCTTGATCAGTTGACAGTTGATACATCCAGAGGGCAGTGGTACTTTCTTTGATCAGTGGTTCTGACAGTTGACAGTGGATCTTGTGATTGACAGTGAGCAGTGGTTCTTTGCTTGATCAGTATGACTCGCAGTACTCGTGCTCACGCAGCTGGGTCAGGTGATGATGCTCCTCCTCCTCCACGTCCTTCCAGAGATAAGGGCAAGAAGCCAGTGGTTGAGAAAGCAAAGAAGAAGAAGCGTAAGCTCACAGAGACTGAGAAAGCCGAGGCAGTGGCCGATGCAGCGGACCGCACAAAGCGAGGCGGTTGCCGAGGTACCGTGAGACTCGGCACCCCTCCGCGGGATCTTCCCTCTTCTCCTCCAACTGGGTCACACACTGAGGACACTCCACAGGAGCCAGAGCTTGTCACAGAGGCCCTGGGTACACCGTTGGCACCTAGTTCCTGGGGGCGTTCCACCCGCTCCCAATCAGCTCAGTCACCTCAGTCAGCGGCTCCCACCGCAGCTACAGCCTCTATTCACCTCGATCTGAGGAATCTTACGGCAAAGCAAGTGAAGAAACTCAGATTTGTTGCTCTAGAGAAATGGTGTCCGGATCAGAGAGACCCCAGAGCCTCACCAGGATGGCATACACCTCTCATGGAGGACTTCTACCGAGCAGCTCAGCTGACTAGCATTCAGATACGACCACACAGGGTTTGCTCCTTAGAGAGCATAGTTGAGCTAGCAGGTGAGGAGATCAGGCCGTTCTTGACTTACCTACCGGGACTCGCCGATTTACTCGGGCGTTCTGGTAACTATATAGAAAGATGGGTCAGAGAGTTCTATGCTTCAGTATGGGTGGATCTGGAGCACAGGTTTGTGCAGTACACGTTCAGAGGTGAGCGCTACAGGCTATATTTGACCAGACTCAGAGAGATCTTTCGTCTTCGCCAGCAGGGTGGTGAGCTTGACTTACACTACGAGTGCTACCGAGGAGCCTCAGTGCCTCGCAGAGCTCGAGGTGGCCGTACTTTGTCAGTGCAGGAGGTGGCTCCTCTCTTCAAGCCACCCTTCTCAGAGGGCTCCAGGCGTAGCCCAGAAGAGCTTAGGCCTACAATTCACAGGTTGAACGAGGTGCTCCGTCGTACTCTGCTACCTTGCACGGGTTACAAGGAAGGATTGACCAACATGCAACAGCTTCTCCTTCAGGCCCTGGTATCTCAGACACCATTCGATGTTGCAGATTTTCTTGTTTCAGAGATAGAGGATGTGATAGCAGATGGCATGAGGGCCCGACGACAGTTTCCCTACGCTCACTGGATTTCTTCTATCATTGCTATTGAGCTAAAGGGAGCACACCCTGGACTCCGTGCTCTACTGGATCAGTCGCCGACTACTTTCCCAGATTACAGAGTCCTGGGGTCGTTTGATAGCCGGTTTGGAAACCGGGTCCTCCGTCTTGTCAAGAGAGAGAACAACACCAGCTGACAGAGCAGAGGTTGATGCTCAGGATGAGGCAATTCGTGGTATTGAGCAGCAGGAGCTCCATGGACTAGATACTGGAGCTGATGTGACTCTTGAGGATACTTCAGACAACTCAGACGCCGATTTCCAGCCAGTTCCACAGATGCCCCCACGGGCTCACGACACTGAGGCTGGCGGCTCTGCCTCTGCCACTGAGACGATGATGCTCAAGCTCCTTGACAGAATGAATGAGCAGCAGAGCTCTCTCGTCACTGCAGTTACACAGGTCCAGCAGCGACAGGACAAGATGCAGCGACAGTCAGAGGAGCGTCACTTCGAGATGCAGCGACAGATGCTCGCTATGCAGCTAGAGTCTCAGCGCCTTCAATTACAGTCCCAGCAGCTGCAACAGCAGAACATGGCCTTTATGGCCCACATGATGAAGTGGACTGGCGCTCCTCCTCTAGAGTTCCCTGCAGCTCCACAGATACAGATGATGAGCACGTCTCAGCCCTCACAGTCAGTTGGGCAGCTTGGAGGGCCACAGTTCTCAGTTGGACCCTCAGTTGGTCCCTCAGTGGCCCCTACGAGTTCCGTCGGTCAGTCAGTCACTCCCACCCCAGCCATACAGTCCAGTGGACTTCAGGGTGCCAGATTGACCACCCCGTTCCAGTCACCGGCGACTCAGGTGACTCAGTGGTTGGACACCTTTGGACCCACTCAACAGTTCACCCCTCTCACTACAGGTTTCACTCCTCTTACCGCTATGATGGGTGCTACTGCTAGAGATCTGTCAGCGTCCTTCAGTGACATTACCGGTCAGTCGTCCCCCACTGGTCCTCAGATAGCAGCAGAGGTTGAGGCCGAGCTCGTTGCACCGACAACCGATCAGCACCATTCCTCAGTAGCTTCCTCCGAGGCTACACACGATAGTCAGGCTCCAGCCGTGTCTACTCCACCTACAGCTACAGTTGCTACCGATGCTACAGTTGTCACCTCCACTCCAGTACAGCCTATGCAGTCTCCGGTTCTTCATACTCCAGTCGAGTCAGTGCATGAGGCACCACCGGACACCGCAACTCCTGAGGCTCCCGCAGAGACACTGGCACCGGTTACCGCTCCTACTGCTTCTCCAGCTACTGCTCCCGAGTCTTCGACCGCAGCAGACATGTCAGCTTCCGACCCCTAGACCGCTTCACTACCAGCTACAGACACTCAGGGGGAGGATTCCGATGATGAGACATATCTGACAGCTTTCAGGGTGCTCGACCGGTCCACGGCTGCTTCCACTCCACCTCCAGACGCTTAGTTTAGGTGTTTCAACGCCAAAGGGGGAGAGGGAGAGTCGAGTAGATGGGCTAGCTTCAGGGGGAGCTAGTAGGACTCGTTCTTTTGTTGTGTATAAACTCTATTGCATCATGCATCACGTTTACCGTCTTATTGCATTGTATGATATGTGTGATGGTTGAGACTTGATCGTTGTGTGACGTGTGTGGACATTCCTATATATATCATGTCACTTGGTTATGCTATATTGCTTCCACGCTAATCTCTGATCTTTTGGCTATAGCATATCCTTTTTGAAATCAAGTACTATGCTCATTTCATATCTATTGTGCTTGTCATGGCTTGAATGGTTAGGCATGTACTTGTCTTTCTTATAACTAACCCATACCTATCTCATGTCAAGTCATGTTTTCTCTTATCAAAATTCACTCATTATTCTCTACTCGATCTTGTATTGTCGTCAATCACCTAAAAGGGGGAGATTGTAGAATCATGGACCCTTGTGTTTAGGCGATTAACGACAATACTAGATCACTATGACTAACGTGTGTTTTGCAGAGACAAAGTCATTTATGTTAGGTCATGAGTGATGCATTGTGAATGGGCTTAATGGATATTCATGCCCCCAAGATGGAAATCGTTTCGGTTGCAAAGGAGGATGATACAAGTTGAAGACTAGACTAGTTCTTAGTGCCGTAAGGTTGAGAAGGGCACTAAGTATAGCTAGTAGCTAGGGCTTTTGTTTTTCCTTTGACCGTACTATAAAGGGGGGTATGAGGTTAGTAGCTTGACCTAGGATAGTTTAGGAAAGTGGGCATATGCACACTTGTCACAACTAGTCCTAGAGACCTTGCTTTCGGCCCTTGATAAACCCTAGAAATGGTAGGAGCAAAATCCCTTTAGAAACCTCAGCGAAAACGGTTGAAAAAGAGGGAGAAAGAGGCTCCGGACCACTCTGCTTAGTGGGCGTCGGACCATAGGAGAGTGGTCCGACGGTCCCTGACTTAGGCAGATTCTCAGCCGAGGAGCTCCGGACCACCTGTCTGGAAAGCACCGGACCATAGGAGAGTGGTCCGGTGGCTTGGTTCAGAGAGACAGAAGGCTCCGGACTAGTCCGACGGTTAGTCCGACGGCTAGTCCGACGCCTCAAGACAGGAGTTTGGGTCTATGCAGAGAGCACCCTGGCTCCGGACCAGAGCGTCGGACCAGGGCACCGGACCAAGGAGAGTGGTCCGGTGGTGTGTAAAAGAGAGAAAGGTTTTCACTCAGAGAGCACCGAGGCTCCGGACCAGAGCGCCGGACTAGTGCGTCGGACCAAGCAGAGTAGTCCGACGGTGCCTGAGTTTGAAACGAGAGTGATCTCCGGACCAGTGTGCATGGTCCGGTGGTGTGAGCTCCGGACTAGTCCGGTGGCTACGCTGAGAGAAGAAAAAGTAAAAAACGGCTAGTTTTGGAGGTGGGGACTATTTATAGTTGCCCCCTTGGTCCTTAGAGGGACTCTTGGCCATTGTTTCAGCTGGTGACACCTTGAGAAATCTTTTGGAGAGCCAAGAGGCTAGTGAGGGAGAGATTAGAGAGAATTCATCTTTTTCTTCCCTCCTAGAGTGATTAGGAGTGACTTGTGTGCATCCATCCACCTTCCTAGCCTTGAGTGGGTCAAGTGAAGATCTTGTGCTTGTTACTCTTGGTGTTCGAAAGCACCTAGACGGTTTGGTGGTGTTCGGAGGAAGTGACCGCCGGGAGATTGTTGGCGGCTCTTCTCCAAGCTCTTGTGATCGGTTGTGGGCGATTCACCGAGCCGGAGTGGCAAAGAATCAGCCCGTAGAGAGCACTCTACCCTTGCGCGGGTAGAGGGGGAGCGATACCTTGCGAGGTGCTCCAACGAGGACTAGGGGGGTGTGTCGACACCTCGATACCTCGGGAAAAAATCGCTGCGTTCATGAGATTTTCTTTTCCCTAGCTCTTTACTTTTCCGCATTACTTTCCGTTGTGTTTTTACTTTTCCTACTAGAATTGCTTAGGTTGTTTTTATTTCCTTGAACTGCTACCACTTTCTAGCTAGGACACACGGACGGTAGGCACTAGGGGGTGATTGGCATTTGATAGGTTTTTATATTTGCTTTAGAAATTTAAAACAAGACCAATTCACCCCCCTCCTCCTTCATCGCCGGGCTCATCCTCTACACACCTATGCCTTATGGCTAAAGGTGACAAGAAGGTACAAAAAGAGGATGATGGTGATGACCTCTCTAGTGATGGGTTTTGTAAAGGCATTCGATACTTTAAGTTTTGTTTGGATGTTTTGTAATAATTATTATAAATGTGTGATGGGTTTGTATTGTCGCTAGTCCACAACCACCTTAAATTCACATCGATATCAAATGGTTCGATAGCAAACACCTCCACGATCTCCCTCCCCACCGCCTCTACCCTAAACCCCAAATAAAAATAAAACAATTAATAAAATACAATTTTAAAAAATAATATCACTGCCGGTTCAATTAAAACCGACAGTCATGGCTCAAGTATCACTGTCGGTTGGTGGAACAAACTGACAGTGATGGCTCAAACATCACTGTCGGTTCCAACCGGCAGTGATGCTTGAGCCATCACTGCCGGTTTGGCATAACCGACAGTGATGGCTTGGCCTCATCACTGTCGAATTGCCAGTGCCGGTTCAAAAACCGCCACTGAAGGAGAGTTTTGAACCGGCCTGTTATCAAGTTCTGTAGTAGTGGTCTTTGTATTAAGATAGAGAAAATGTTTAATACAACGGCGTCTTAGGAGAGTCAACTATGGTTTACATGAAAGCTTAGACCCTCTAGGCCTCTAGGGTATTGTAGAATAGCATGCTACATTTTAAACAAAGACCAACCTAAGCACTCGGCCAATATAATCCACGTTTTAACTTCGTCCTCACGTTTTTACTCGATCGACAAGAGCTTGTACCAAGGATTCCCATTCACATTAACTTAGATTTTTGTGTGCTTTGTAGTTAGAGCTGATCGAGCAGTACAGTCAGTGCAATTATGGGTCACAAAAGGAGTACACACGGCAGGGCCCAACGTTTTGCTTGTTTTACCTGGTTGTAGCGACCTTCTCTTCTGTAAATCAAGAACTGCACCGCTTGCACCACCCACTACATGTCTACATCAAAGACCTGATGCATGTCCAGAACATATATACTACTGTATTTTTGAAGATCGATAGAACATGCCCAGTTGGTTTAGATTATCTCTGCGTCAGAATTCAGAAATGGAGCTACTACCTCAGGTCAAAACACGAAGCGGCCAATTAGCAGCTAGCTGTGCGTCGTGTTCTTCCCTACGATTCTAGCTAGTGACTGACGCGAGAGATCGATTGGACAACGGGACAAGAGACTTAATGACCAGATCGCGATCGAGTTGCAACAGGTTTAAGCATGTTTAAAGGACTATATCGTCTTAAATATGCATGTCGTTAGCGGTACCACTCACAAGGCGGTCTAAATGCATGCTTACACCAGCTGTTTCATGTTGTTGTCGTGGTTCGTTTTTTACTATTTTAATCTTCTAATAAGAATACGGTAAATTTCTTATCGTCCTTTCAAAAAAAAAACATTAAGAGTGTTCAGAACAGCTTGCTATCACAGCTACAATTTCTCAACTGCCCGCCATTGTAGTAGCAACAGCTGCAGTCGCAACAAGTAGAGGCAAACATAGCCATCAGATTTCGACCTGTTTGGATCGGCTATATATACGGAGTATGTCTAATTATCACTCGTAGCTGAAGATTAGACAAGTTAATTATTAGTCATAGCATACTTGATCATGCATATTAGTATGTTTAATCATGTCTAATAGACACATATATAGTCATGGATTACACTAGTACAAAAAGCGCCAGACGGTTCGGACGTCATTTTTACAGGTGTTTTTCCGAACCGCCAACGCTGGGTCAGTACATTTCTACTGGCAGTTTTTTTAAGAATCGCCTGTAGAAATCGATTTCTACAAGCGGTTGTCTTAACGAACCGCCTGTAGAAATGGCTCTCCGAAATCGCGTTTTGAAAATAAAAAATCGCGTTTTTAAAATAGAAAAAAAGATTAAAATTCTGGGGAGAGGCCACTAGGAACCCGCCCCGTCTCCGTCGCAAGTTGCGCATTTTTTCGGGTAAAATCGCGAACGCGCTCCGGAGGGGATTCAAACCCTCTACCTCAGCCTCACGCGACCCCTCTTCTACCACTCAACCATAGATTCCGTTTTACTTCCTCATATTCTATACTAAACCAAGTGTAAGCCACTAAACAAAGTCAAATGAAAAAGTTGTCAACTACAAAGTTTTATAACTTTTCGAGATCTACAAGTTTCATGTAGAAAGTTTTTCCATCCGAGGTCGTTTACAAAAATAAAAAAATCAGTGAAAAAAATCCGAGGTCGATTTCTAGTGGCGGTTGTCTTAAAAAACCGCATGTAGAAATGACCCATTTCTACAGGTGGATTTCTTAAGTAAACCATCTATAGAAATCGATTTCTACAGGCGGTTCGGAACCGTTCGGACCCGTTTTTCTGTACAGGCGGCTGATAACTGAAACCGACCAACTGTGCTATTTTTTTGGGCGCTAGTAAAAACGGTTTTTTTCTACTAGTGTTATTATAACATCTAGGATTTATTTTAGCAAATACCAATTAGCTCATGTTATCAAATAGACCATAGTTGTTGCTTAACGTTATCAAGGTTTAAGGAGATGTTAGATACCATGGGCCAATTGTTAGTTGATGAAAATTGTCCTCAATGATCAAACAAGTGGACTAAAATTATTAGCCAAGCGCATGACTAGTTATTGGCCCATTAGGTAGACACAATCCTCTAGAGCACTTCGGTGCAACCCTTGTGAGATGCACCAATACTTTGAGGTGCATTCAGAGAAGATGCAATCCTTTGGACAATGTATCACATTTATCTGATGTGGTCACTGGAACTATCTGGTGTTCATTGCTTCTGCCGTCTAAGTTTCTAACGACTAGTTGAGTTGATTAGGGCTACTGAAAGGTCCTAAGAGTCAAAGGTGGGTTTCTTCTCTTTCTTGTCTCTCTTCTTGTGATCATCATCATCTTTGTCACTATTGTATGGACAATGAGCAATGAGATGATCAAAGCTTCCACACTTGAAGCACTTTCTAGGCTCATCAAAGTTCTAGGAAGATGGTTTCTTCCTTCTTGTATGATAGCCCTTCTTCTTCATGAATCTTCCAAATTTTCTCACAAATAGAGCCATTTCTTCTTCATCAACCTCACTAGCACTTGAGTCTTCATCCTCACTTGATTCTTTATTTTTGGCCTTGCCCTTGCTCTTTTGAGATGAAGTAGCTTTGAAAGCTATGCTCTTCTTCTTCTTCTTCTTCTCATCTTTCTTTTCTTCTTTCTTGACATCTTTCTCTTTGTTGTCCCGGTAAGCATCTTGTGTCATCACATCTCCCAAGACTTGGTTAGGAGTCACGGTATCCAATCCACCTCTCACAATCAAGGTCACAAGAGTCTCAAACCGAGATGGGAGACTTCTAAAGAACTTATGAGAGAAGTCCTTGTCCTCAACCTTCTCACCAAGAGCCGTGAGATCATTGACTAGCACTTATAGCCTATGGAACATCTCTGGCACATTCTCATCATCCTCCATCTTGAAGCTTGCAAACTTTTCTTTGAGGATGTATGCCTTTGCACTCTTGACGGCTTGAGTGCCTTCAAATGACTCTTCTAGATTCTTCCAAGCCTCATGAGCACTCTCAAGATTATTGATTTGCTCAAACACTTTCTCATCAAGTACCTCATGAATAGCACTTAGAGCAATATCATTGTGTTGCAACTTCTCTTCCTCTTGAGGAGTGGGAGCCGCCTCATTCACTAGCTCAAACTTCTTACCCACCACAAGCCAAACCTTCCGGCTAATTGACTTGATATGAGCGGCCATCTTCACTTTCCAATAGCCATAGTTTGAGCCATCGAACTTGGGTGGTTTCTTCATGTTATTGATGTGAGCCATCTTCACACCGTAGGTTGTTAAGCCTCAAATCAATGGTGTTCTAGCTCTGATACCACTTGAAAGGTCCTAAGTGATGGCTAGAGGGGGGGGGGGTGAATAGCCTAAATCAAAAACTAAAAACAATCTCAACAACAAGTTAGATAAAAAAGAGGCAAAGCTTGACTTGCACTAGCCTACTAGGGGATGCAAAGCCACCTAACCACAATTTCTATCCTAATAAGCTCTAGGATCACTCAATGCCTACTCAATTCTAGTAGCCCTCTAGGCACACCCTAATATACTAAGACAAGTATGAATAAGGTAATGCAAAGATGGGAAGAAAGATTATACCACCATGGAGTTGTAGGGGATGAACCAATCAAGTGAATACCAATAAGATCACACAATCACAAGAGACAATGGTTGACACTTGATTTTCTTCCGAGGTTCACTAGTTTGCCAACTAGTTAGTCCTCGTTGTGGCAAGACACTCACTTGGAGGTTCACGCGCTAATTGGCATCACACGCCAAACCCGTCACCGGGTGCCGCACAACCAACACAAGATGAGGCTATTGAAACGCCACGAGCAATCCACGGCACAAGAACCCCTCACAATCAACTTGTAGTCGACGAAGCACAATCACCAAGCTTCTTGATCTACCACCGTTGCTCCAGACCGTCTAGGTGATGGCAATCACCAAGAGCAACAAGAAATCCGCAGTGAGAACGCCTCCCAAGTACCACTAGATGCAAGCTATATGCGAAATACACTTGGATCACTCAATCTCTATTGGGTTTTCACTAACCAAGCATGGAGATAAGTGGGAGGGAGTTTGCTCAGCTCAAAGGAGTATCAAGATGTTCAAATGTCCGAGAGAGATCAACCCAAGCCGGCAACCACATATTTATAACTTCCCTCAAAGTCTTATAGTCGTTACCCTGTTAAGTTGGCGACGGACGCTCTTCACGGGGGCGACGGACGCTCCGTCGCCAGCGTCTGACGCTCTGTCAGAACTAGCCGTTGGGCTGTTGTATCGGCGACGGACGCTCCGTCGCCAGCGTCCGACGCTCGATCCTCTAGCGTCTGGCGTCTGTCTTCAAACTGCTCGCTTGCAGAGCTCTCTGGAAGCCCGATGGACGCTCCATTGTTTTGCGTCGGACGCTGCGCCTCAGCGTCCGGCGTGAACTCCTTGCTCTCGGGTTTCTGAAAATATTCCGAGAAAAATATTTCCGGACGCTCCGTCGATCCAACGGACAGCGTCCGACGCCTTCAGGAATTTTTCTGTTGTTTCTCTAAGGCCGACGGACGCGCTGAGTCAAAGACCTCGGCGTCCGACGCCATCGTCCGACGCGTCGGACAGCGTCCGACGCCTTGTAACACCCCGGCTGTTAATCACTTAATTAAAAAATTGATCATGTCATCATACGCATTAAGCATCATTCATTTGTTTGAAAACCTGGATATGCATTGAACTAAAATGAGTTCAATTGTCTATGATTGATCAATTGTTTGAATGCAGGTTATCTTTTCAAATTCTCAAATTTAAAAATTTGAATCCAAACCCTAATTCCCACAGGGGGTGGATTAAACCCTAAACATGATTTTCAAGATCTATAAAGATTTTGCTTATGGTAGTTTAAACAAAGTTGTAGAGCTCTGTTTGTTGTTCTTTTGTTGTGTGTACAGTTTTTCTAGTGTTGTTTTTGTTTTCTAAAGAATTTTGAAAAGGGGGAAAATCCTTTTGAAAGGTTCTCAAATTTCAAAAATACATTTTCTTTTCCAGGCTGATTTTGAAAATGTGAGTATTGACAAAGTTGTAGATCATGAATTTTTGAGCAACTTGCGTATTCAAAGTTTTTCATGAAAACCCCTGGAAGCTTGAGCATTTTGCAAAATAGCCATAGGGGCAGTTCAGTCTTTTCATCAAACAGTTGCAGGCGGGGTTGAGCTCGACGCCGACACCTGGCCGGACACCTGTCGACGCCACCATGCGACTCCTGTCCTTGACTCACGTCTTGTCGTGTGCGTGGCGACATCACGGAACCGTTGCCATCTTCAAAACGGGACACCGTCCACTCTGTCTCCCTTTCCACGCCACGCCATCGCTCTGCTCTGCTCCGCCGAGCGCTCCACCATCATCGACGAACTCGTCCGAGCTCATTAGCCACTGTCAACCGCTCAATCCACTGCCATTGTCTTCGCTTTGATCTCGCGCTTTCTCGGGGTGAGTTGATTAAAGCCATCGAGCTTGCTTTCATCTAGCGCGGCTCCGTCTTCCTCAGCTCCGACGAGACCGCCGCCGCTCTGGTCAGCCCTCGTCCGGGCTACACAGGAGCCACATTGCTTTTTCATCTTGTGTTTCTTGCTCCTTGTTCATCACTGATCTTTGTCGGCTTCTCCGTTTTGCAAATGGTGGACCATAGCTCCGGGAACATCTTTGTTGCCACGCGGTTCATCGTCTCCGCCGGCACGATCTCCGTCGACAGCCGTCTCTGTTTCATCTCCGGCCACGTTTGCAAGCGCTTCATGACCAGGGTGAGCTCCTCGACCTCTCCGCACCAATCGTTTGTCCTTGAATCGAGCCTTCGAGCTCTGTCCTCGAGCGCCGCCGCAGTTCATGTTCGGCGCGGCGGTGTGTTCGTCGTCTGGTCGTTGTAGTTGATCTTTTTGAGATCCGAGTCTTGCGCTAGCTTCGCCTAGCCGTCCTGAGTCTGTCTCGAGGGGTAGTTGCCCTCGAGCGCGTGCGTGTTTTCTCCGGCGCACGTCGCGCAGATCCCCACTGACCACCATGGCCGTCGACGAGGGTGTTGCGTTTAGCTCTGAGTTCGTTTTATTTGCTCTTCACGTTGTTTGGGGGCCGCTAAGCATGCTAGAGTTTTTGGGTGAGCCGATCGAGGCCTGTGTTCGTCGACGAATGTGCGGTCGAGCTCAGGTCGTCGCCATTGCCGTCGACGAGGTCACCTGGGTAGGTTGTAGTCTCGTTCCCGTTGGGCGTTTAGCTCGTGGTTGTTCCCTGAGTCGTTCTCGAGGCCTAGCTTCTCCGATCGTTGGTTGGGTTGGATACCTCTAGTGAAGAGGTTTTCTCTCTTGAATCTGAGCCCGAGTTCGTTTATCCCTCCAACCAAGGCAAGCCCCGGTGCATTCAAACACTTCCTTGTATTTAAAATGATTGCTTTAAATACACTTATGTTTATACTATTGCATTACGGTACTTTATTAAATTCCTACTTGATGCATAGCTTTATCCTTGTACTATTTGTACCTTTAACCTTGACACTTGTTTTAAAGATGCAAAGTTTTGCAAAAATGCTTAGTATGCTTAGTGCTTTTATAGTAGGTGATTTCCGGTCACCTACGCATAGCGTATTGCTTCGGCAAATGGTTATGTTTTCGGAGAAAGGGATGTTGTTGTTGTTGGAAGTAATAATCGGGACCGGGTGGACACGGTGTTGGAGAGCCATCAGCGGTGTCTGGTGAGCGGGTTCTTTCCGCCTGTGTCATTAGGGACCGTTCGTTGATGCATGACTAGGGTTGTGACTTTGGAGTACTTATCACATACTCCGGGAAGCTAGACTCTGGCTATTCTCGTCTGAAGAACAGTTAACCCGCACTGGGAGTGGAGAGATGGCGAGAGTAGTGTGTACCCTCCAAGTTAGCGAACTGGATGGAGGTGTACTGTGCTCTCGGGTGGCAGAACCCCGGTTTTGGCGAGAGGATCCAGGGAAAGGTAGTCATATGCGTGCTTTAAGCGGCTGCATATGTCGTGTGATAGGGAAGTCCCCAACTGGGATAAACCGGTTCGATTCGTCGTGTTCCTCGGATATGGAAACATAACCCTATCTTCTTCTTCGTAGTTAATGAAACTTAAACTGGATACTTGTTGGATCCTTTTATGGATGTTTATTACCTTGTTATCGATCATACATCTAGGTCGGTACTTGAGTAATCTTATGGATAACATAAATGATTTTCAATTCTTTTATTAAATGCTCATTTATGCAAAATACTTGATTCTTGTAAACCACACCTTGAATCCTATGACTTGCATACTGTTTGTCCACCAAATACTTTTCTTTGTTGGATAAGTCTTGTTGAGTACTCCCGTACTCAGGGTTTGTTAACCCCTGTTGCAGATGAGGATCACAACCCGGTGTGTGTGGCTTCTTGCTGCATGACCGTGGTCAGTGTAGATGAAGATGAGGAGTAAACTGTCTTTGCTTGACTCTTGGGCAAGAGTACCTCAGTTGTTTGTTCATACTCTATCAGCAGCTTGATGTATTGTTAACGTACGACACTTAAGTTATGTTTCAAAACTTATGGTTTGTAATATGACTTTAAATTTCTGCTACTTTGATGTAATATAAAAATTTCGTATTACTTCTGCAATGATTGTAATGAGGCGATCATGTTCGGAAAGAGGTGGATGACCCGCTGCAAAGTGGCGACACCTGACGGACTAATTAAGGTTTGGATCATCTGTTGGGATTACGTTGGTTAATCCTGACAAGTGGGCCCTATCTTAAGAGGTTCTGTCACACGCCTTCAGCTGCAGCGTCTGACGCCCTCTGACTTGACCAAATTCACTTCTTCTTTTTCCACCTTTGCTCCATTGAGCCAAGTACTAAGTATACAACTTTAGTGAGCACTCTTGGCATGTTTCAGTTGTCATTTAGCATGGTGTATGTCACTAGGTCCTAAATGCACATGCAATATAGATAACACCTAGTGACACTCGACAAACCGCACTCACTTTTGAATTTCGCCTCTTAATAGTATGGTTGTCTATCCTAAAAGTGATCACACCCACTTGGTGTCTTAACCACCAAAAGAAGAGCCCTAGCATATACCTTTGCCTTGTTTAGCTTATGGTCTTTTCACTTTCCTTCTTCTCCAAGAGTGAGCTCTAGGTCTCCACCACCTTTGCTTGCTCCACCACTTGTCATAATCTTCAATGAGTGTATTAAACCTACTCAAACACTTAGAGCTAGGTTAGTACCTTAAGTTTCATCAATTATCCAAAACACTAGAGATCTCTCAGCTACTCCTCTTGTAAGCTACCTGAGCTTCTCTAAGCCATTATGTTTGCACATTTAAAAATTTGAATCATCTTGTAGATCCAAGAGTAGCTCTGAAGCCACTAATGGTTGAAACAGTTATTGCCAGCCTTGTCATCATAACAACATTCATTATTAGCACAAGCATTTCAAAATAAATTGTGGAAACATCACTAATAACACCCGAGCTACTAATCTCTAGACTACTGTTTATGTCAATCTACCACATTGTTGTGAACCATGGTATGACCATGATTTCCGCTCATGAGTCATGCCAATCCGCAAAGGAAAAAAATCCGAACTATGTCCCTTGCGCTACTTGTGAACTATTCACACTTGCTTGTAAGATATCAAAAGAGGACATGTGTTTCATGATTTGTCATAATCTTGACTCATTGAAAACTTGTTTTAGCTCTCCTTGGTCATTGCCATGAAGTACATCAAATTTGAGCCATGATCACTGTAATCGACATAGTTTATTTAGTATTAAGTGATTCCACTTCGTCGATATCAGTGGTGCTGCTAAAACTTTTTGAACATGAACACATGAAAAGAGTGTGTCAATGATCTTAGGGCTACAACAAAAAAGTACAGTTTGAGATGGCGAGATTACAACACAACAGGTGAATTTGAAGCGCTTCAATCAAAGACACTGGTGGTTGACTGGTTGGCTTGGATACCTCTTATACTTGCATTTTATCCATCCCATAGATGTGTCTTCCCCCTTCTTTTAAATTAGTCCTTAGTCATGATGTTTGGCTCCAAAGTGACTAAAAGGTGAGGCTTAGTTCCATTTGGCCACAATTTGGTGATTAGTTGGCTAAACCTTTTTTAGTCCCATTTGGTCATAGTGTTTGGCTAAAAAATAACTAAATAGGATTAAATGGGTCTCTTCATGCCAAGTTTCGTGGTACCGGTGATTTATCTCCTCGTCCTCCTTGGCGACAGCAAGCTGGATGTGTCGATTCGTTTTCATTATGGTGTCTCCGTTGAAGATGAAACCATGAGGGCAACAACGGTGTCAGCAACTTTCTCGGCATGATGACATAGAGACTTATTTCCCCCGAACGGTGGGGCGAAGAGAGATGATTTTGCCTTCATGGGATATTTTTCTTTGATCTCTGCTTCATTTTGTTATGATTAGATCTGACCATGATGAATTCTTCGGTGTGGCAAAAAGAAGAAGATAAAAAAATTAAACTAGCCATCGTTCATTGTGCATGTGTTTTTAGGTCTTTTGCTTAAAATGTGATGATGTACTTAGCTATAATATGATGATAATATAATATCACTTGTATTTCTTCTTTTTTTTAAAAGGATCGGATACAGACCAGTCGGGACTGTGATGGCTTGGAAAAGACGCGCAGCATGTCAAGTTCCCTCCATGCATGTTCGTCTCTCCCACACGGTACAGGCTTGCTCGACCGAACACTACTAGGGCGAGCACATATGTAGCTTGTACTAGTACGGAGTACGTCCATATATCTTCTTTTTTTTTTCTTTTTTGTCGATTCCATTCTACGCGTACATCTTCATTCTCAGGTGCAGTGCAGAGATATAACAGAACGCACACACGTAGTACGCTGCTGTCGCAGGCCGGCCCGGCCGGGATGGACTACGAGTTAGACAGTTCACGAAGCTAGGCATGCACGTAGTACCTACACGCTGTACGTATAGAGGTGAGAGATAGCACATGAATGAGGCGCATGCATGCATGGACCATATGCTCCTAGCTTGGCGTCGTACGTGCGTGCCCACGCGTACGTGTACGTACCTGATGAACAGCCCTACTAGCTCGATCGTACGCCCCGCGAAGCAGCAGCCCATGCCGTCTGTGCGCGCGTACGTATGCGTACGCGTATGTACTACGCCACGTACAGGCCGGTGAGAAGCGGCCAAGCAGAGCAGGGGGTAAAACAAACAACATATACAGCCTCGTACTGTCATTCGGCGACAAGGGCAACTTCCGATTCTCTGATCACTCACCTAATGAAGAAATTTGCTCTTGATCTGTTTATCCTTTTGTGCTGGCGCGGCCGGGGGTATTTGGATGGTTAGAAATGATACAATTTTTCGGGGAAGCGTTACTTTTCTTCTCAAGCTCTAGCTACTGTTAATTCACAGAATCAATGGTGGATTAGCTAGTCTCCATCTTTCAATCATGGTTCCCATTTGTAATCACCTGTCTGAGCTCTAGTTTAGCTTAGCTGCTAGCTTTACATTTTGTTTTGCTTTTGTAATCCAGATCTCTTGTTCTGTTTAATTAAACCTTTTCAATAGGAGCCTCTGGCTCTTCCTGTTAATTTACTTGAAAAAAAAAACAAAGGGGCCACGGCCTGGCCTGGCCTTGGGTTCGACCATTCATTACGTACGGCCTTACGGGGACGACGGCCGGCGAGTGCATGCGCGGGGAGCGCGGAGAAATGCCGAGCAAAAGCAGCGCGAACCCACCACGGTGTCGTGGGGTGCAGTGGCAGCAGGCGCGGTGGTGGCCCGGGACGGGAGGTTCTGTGCTCGCCCCCGCGCATGCACGCAAAGCCGGCGACGGCGAGATGGAGATGCAGAAGCAGATGCTACAGTGTACGTGGCAGTGGGGGGGCGGCCTGCCGGGACACTCGTGCTCTTCGATCGATCGGCTCTGATAGTGCTAACTGATAAGCATGCATGAACTATGTAATGGTTAAACGACCAAAAGTAGCAGTACGGCCGGATCCCGTTTTACGCTGCGTTACTGCTGGCACAGGCTGTGTTTGAGATGATGGTCAAGATTTGCAGAGAGTAATCACCGGCGGGGGAGCAGTACGTAAATAGCCTCTCCACCAATAACTACCGCCAGGACGCACATACATCCATGTATACTCACAACATGCAACTATTCACTACTAGAGAACAGGTCTTTGGCCGATTGTCCAAAACATGCAATAGTCTCGGTAAATTTTGTGTCCGGGACTAATAAATTTTTAGTCCCGGTTGGTAACACCAACCCGGACTAAAAGTCTTCTTTAGTCCCGGTTGGTCACTAGTAGAGAAACGACATTTCGTCGATTGTCAAAAAACAACTTTAGTCCCGGTTATTTTTTTATTCGGGGCTAATAGACCTTTAGTCCCGGTACCAACCGAGACTAAAGGTCCCTTTAGTCCCGGTTGATGTTACCAACCAGAGCTAAATGTCTCTCTCTACGGTGGGTTCAAAAGGAAAACGTCTCATTGATTGATAGATGTGTTGCGTAGGTGGGGTGGTTTGCTACGCGCGAGGCAGTGCGTGAGGTCTTGGGTTGGGTGAGAGTTTTTTTTTTTAACTGGATGGATGGAAGGTGGGGTGATAAGCTCCACGTGTGGCTGTGCTTGAGGAGATTAAAATAAAGGTTAAACTCTTCTTTTTTTTCTAATCTCTTTATTTTTCTTTTTTCTCCTTTTTTTCCTTCTCCCTCAACCTCTAGGAACAAGATTGAATGGAGAGGGTTGATCTCTTCTTCCTCTAATCTCTCTATTTTTTTTTATTTTCTCCTCTTTTCTTTTCCTTCAACCTCTATAGATTTCCATTGATACACCTGTTATAGAGGGTCTGGAGTCCTACTAAACCCCAAGATCTGCTCCTGGTTTGTATTAAAAAAAATATCCATACTTATAGCTCCAAATCTATTTGTTAAAAAATATATTTGTAATTAATCTAATAATTCTTACTTGATTTCATACATTTTAGTTAAACTTCTAAGATGTCTAAACGTGACACAGAATTGCATGTTTTTTGGACGGGGGAGTACTCTTCGGCCTTGTGTTCCTGCGCACCGGCCGGCCTCTTAGCTTATCCGCGACCAAGCAATCAATCAGTACACAGTTGCAAAATACGTACGGGTACGGGTACGATTTCCGGCACGTACGGAGCAATAATCGTCAGGTTAATGTAGCTTCACATTAACCTCAAGTGGTCCTTAATTGCCAAGCCAAGCGCGCCACGCCCACGCGGGAGAGTTTTTAACACGGCACGGCAGTCGGCAGGGCCCGTTAACTTCGGCGACAACCAACATAAAACTGTCGATTCGTATCGCCGTCCTCGATCGATCGCTCGCTTGCACAAAATCTATGCCCGCTTCGATCGTCGTACGGATGCACAATATATGCAGGTTCTGTTCCCTTCATCATCAACGCTGTATACGGAGATCGAATATAAAATTGCCCCCGCATATCGTACGGTGGCTTTGGTACCAATTAACTCTCCCTATAATAATCCCCATAGAAGTGTACTGTGAAACGTACTACGTGCCTCGATCGGAGTTAATGTGGAAACAATGTCCTCGTGCATTTGGATTGGATTTCTTTGGAGAAAATGTGGTAATTAAATAAATATACTAGTTTAATATTATAATTTTTAATTTTTTTTCTAAAAATTTAGTCAAAGTTCAAAAGATTTGACTTAGAATAAATCCAGAAATCTATTCTTTTAGAGACGAGGGATCAATAACTTGCATGATACTGTAGCTAGTTTTGATGTTAGCAGCCAAAAAAATATTTGTTTTATAATATAAAGTTATAAAAGTAAATAACGCACTTCATTATTATGTTTATCTTGATGGTAAAAAAAGATACATGGAACGTTGGCATCTAGAAACTGGGTCGTACCTACAATTTGGAGGACCCTACACTACTACAGGAAGGGTTTTTTGCCTCGATTAGGAATGGTCTTTAGTCCCGGTTTTCCCAACCGGAACAAATTAAAGGTCTCTTCCAATTAAAAAAAATAATGTCTCCCGTCCCATGAGATTCGAACCTTGGACCTCCCGCACTGCACCCCATCTACTCAACTTATCTGTCAATAGATGAGACTCTTCCCTTTCGAAATCACGCATCAAGGGACTTTTAGTCCCGGTTCGTAACACCAACCGGGACTAAAGGGTTTATCTTTAATCCCGGTTGATATTTCCAACCGGACTAAAAAACTATTAGTCTCGAACATCGACTAAAGTTTGTTCTTTAGTAGTGCTAAACAAAACAAAACGCGTGAGATGGCCCTAAAATTCAAGAAGTAAACCAAGAATCTTTCAAGAGCGCCCTTTTGAGTTTGAGCTGCAACTTCTTATTCTTTTCATGGACACAATCACACATTCATACACCTCCTATTTCTAGAAGACATGATGAAGATTAACGAAATAAACAAATCTCCTCTCAAAATCCTGCATATTTTCAGAATATCTATTCGATTAATCTGCAATCTAAGATACACCAATAGACAGTTGGAATGAAAGTCTAAAACTGACCGTGCCAATTTAGGAATGTTCCGTACTACTTTACCTACTCCCTCCATACCTCAAAAGCAAGTCGTGTAAGACAGCGACACGGTCTACAAAGCATAACTTTGACGGGTTATTTTTTAAAAAATTATTAAAATATAATATATATATATATATATATATATTTATGAAAGTATTTTTCAAGATAAATCTATTGATATGGTTTTTACATTTCTAAACTCAACAACTTAAAAGTTATTCATGATTTATATTCCCAATGTTTGACTTAAATCTTGTCCTAAACGACTTGCTTTTGAGGCATGGAGGGAGTACCTTTGCATAGTCATATGTTTCTAACACTTGAGTCAATAGCAATTGAACAACTTTTCATGTCTTTTTTTAATCATAATATAGTGTTGTTAAATCCTCATAAACCACCGTTCAAAAGTCTAAGAGCATCTCTAAGAGACTCTCTATTTTGTTCCTAAATGCTAGGAATAGAATTTTTGTTGAAAAAACTCCAACAACTTTTGTAAATGATTATGCAAATATAGCTATCTTCTATTCCGGGTTTTTCGCTAGCCAAATATACAAGACGAGAATGACTCTCTAGACTACGCATGAGATATAGAAAAACTGTTGGAGAGTATAAAGATATAGAAAACGATTTTTTACTGAAATGACTTTCTAAATGATGATTTGGAGAGTATATTTTACAAAGGCTCTTGGAGATGCTCTAACATGCTAATGGATATGCAAATACAAATGGACAATCTTACCCCATGGAACAAAGCTTTAAGCCGATTTAACAAAATTTGCATAAAGATTTATAAAAGAGTCTAGGTATGCACTTTAAAGCAACCAAGAGCAACACTATGAAAGATTGTGATGGTTGGAAAGTGCCAAGCTTTCTATAAATTCAGCGCTGAAGATAATAAAATCACAAAGAACCATATTAGCATGCCTATTACTCACTTGGGTGAAGCTGGTATCATGGAACATATGAGGATTTACCATTTTTTATCTCTCTCAATAGTACTGCTTTTTCGTGGTATTCTTCACTATAATATTGCTTTATTCTTTCTTGAGCACAACTACAAGAAAAGTTACGCTTGTACAATTGAATTAGTGAGTGAAAATTGCATAATTTGATTTTGGTTAGCAAGGGCATATTTTAAACAGTTGACTAGTGGGAACGGTGTGCCAATGTCCGTAGACCACACATGAACGTGCTTTTCACATATACGTATTTTTGGATTATAAGAAGATCGTAACACTAGGTTATGTAGGAATTCGGATTGATGGGATCGAGCTCGATATTAATTTTACACCCGCTAAATTTTGAACAAAATATTGGCTATTAATTTACTTTACATATGTGTTCTAATACTTGCCGAATATATATATTGCAAATGTTTTCATATATATATATATATATATATATATATATTATATATATATATAAACATACTCCAAAAGGCGCTAGTCAGGGCAGCGCAGTTGACCGTTCGAAATCAACCCAAAAGGCGCGTTTTCACACTCACGATATTGGTAAATCATATTTTTTTTAGGAAAACCCTTGCGAAAGGGCCATGCGGACTGTCACTCATCTGGCCGCGTCAACTGGCGCGTCCAATCACAATCCCCGATCAGACGGCCAGGGTCTCTCGCGCGGGACGAGACGCCTGCTCAACCCAACCGCGCGTACGGCAAATGGTCGCCATTTCTGCACTGCACCACCCGTCGCGACCGTCCGCCTCCTCCATTCCCGCCCCGGCTGTCTCAATTTTGGCGTACCGCCGCGTGCGCTTTCCCGAAATACTCCCCCCATCTCCCCGATACAAAGCGCGAGGGGGGAAGACGGAAGAGGGCGAGGCACATCCAAGCACAACTGCATATCGCACTCTGCCGGCCTCCCTCGTCCGTCCCCCCTTGTCCTTCTCCACTCGGCGCTGCCGCATTCTGCTCGCACGCTACCCAAACACGAGCAGCAGCCACCACCGGCTCGGTTACATCGCCGGCGGCGCACGGCAGGAGAGGCAAGGAGACGCGGCCGGGAAAAGGCGCAGGCTTTGACTCGCCGGTGCTCGGTAGTACTACAGACTACAGAGGCCATGGCACCGAGCTTCTACGACGCGGCCGCGTCCATGCTCCTCTGCGCCGAGGAGCACAGCAGCATCCTGTGCTTCGAGGAGGAGGAAGAGGAGTTGGAGGCGGTCGGGAGAAAGAGAGGCCGGTCGCCGGACTACGGGGACGATTTCGGCGTGGATTTGTTCCCGCCGCAGTCGGAGGAATGCGTGGCTGGTCTGGTGGAGAAGGAGCGGGACCACATGCCGAGGGAGGACTACGGCGAGAGGCTTCGCGGCGGCGGCGTCGATCTCTGCGTCCGTCGGGAGGCTATCGACTGGATTTGCAAGGTAGGTTCTTGATTGATTGATCTGAGTGTCTGTGCTGTGGCTGGACAGGGGATGGTAAAAAAAGGAAACATTTTGACTCATTGCTTACTGTACTGCTTATTAGGAGACCTGTAGGAGCGCATTCCATTTCATTTCCATGATTACTTGAGTTTGTTCATCTAAAAAGACACTTATTTTTCTTGTTTCTGCAACTAGGCACTTGCAATGTTTGATCTACCTTCCACGGAACATAGATTGTTTCTTCTTCAATTAATCTTTGCAAAATGCGGTGGGCTGCTTGAATCATTTCTTTCATGGTCGAATAGTAGCGTGCGTGTTTAGGCGTGTAGCAAAGTAACTTACAGCCAATGATTTCAGTACTGTGCTTGATTACAGCGAAACACTGTTGTAACGTGCCTTGTAGATATGCCGTGACCATTTTTTCCCGGGTGAAACTCGGGACCATCTCGGCCAAAGTTGGCCTTTCGTCCGCTTCCTGAATCACGAGATACTCCTATTAAAGATGCACAATGTCTGATTCAACATTGTTCTTTTTATATTTTTCGAGATGGAGAAAAAACATGTACCCATTTTTTGGCAAAACTTGTGAATATATTTCACGTGAAGGTTTATCATCCAGTGGTTTCGCTTATTTTCCACGTGATAACTAACTTGTGATCCTTATACATATATGCAGGTTTACACATACTACAACTTTCGTCCTCTCACTGCCTACTTGGCAGTGAACTATCTTGATCGGTTCCTCTCACGGTACGAGCTGCCGGTAAGAATCACAATACCATTCTTAGTTACCTTGCCAATGCGGTCAATATTAAGTAACTCTTTAATTATTCATCAGTACTAACGTTTATCGCCGATGTCATTTCCAGGAAGGCAAGGACTGGATGACACAACTGCTCTCGGTGGCGTGTGTTTCTCTAGCCGCCAAGATGGAGGAAACCGCCGTTCCGCACTCTCTGGACCTTCAGGTGGGTAAACTGTGTGTTTAGCATTGCAATGAAGATGAACATTATTGTGTTTTTTTTTGCCTTATTATTCATCTGATCTTGTTCTAAGCGTCGTTGGCATGCATGTGCAATCAGGTTGGAGACGCGCTCTATGTGTTTGAGGCGAAGACGATCCAGAGAATGGAGCTCATTGTTCTAAGCACCCTCAATTGGAGGATGCAGGCCGTGACACCTTTCTCCTACATGGATTACTTCCTAAACAAGCTCAATGGTGGCAACGCGGCGCCAAGAAGCTGGTTCTTTCAATCCGCAGAGCTTATCTTGTGTGCAGCTAGAGGTATACAATACAACACGAGCATGATTGTCATTATACCAGAGGAAATGGTATGGATTGTTATGCCATTTCGTGCTCTTGAACTAACACGATTGGTGTGTGTTGTTGCACGACAGGAACCTGCTGCATAGGGTTTAGGCCGTCTGAGATTGCCGCCGCAGTTGCCGCCGCCGTGGTCGGAGAAGGGGACGTCGCAGGCATTGAGAACGCCTACGCCTCCCACATAGTAGATAAGGTACTACATTGAAGCAAAGCCTGATTGCGAACTCATTTCGTCCCCTACTACTACTAGTAGTAGTTTGTTTATGCTAAACACAAATGCAAGGCCACAATTGGAGGAGATCCACACATTGATAGCTAGAAATCTCGTAGCCGTACTTTGCATAAACGCGGGGCGCGGGACAGATGCGTGAAACGCATTTATACCCGTGTGTTTGTGTGTGTGAGCTCGATCGGCGAGTTATTTAATGTGCTGCTGCTGTGCTGCAGGAGCGGGTGTTGCGGTGCCAGGACGCGATCAGGTCCATGGCGTCCTCCGCCATTGACACTGTGCCACCGAAATCTGCCGGCGGCAGGACCTCTGTGCCGCAGAGCCCTGTAGGGGTGCTGGACGCGGGCTGCCTCAGCTACAAGAGCGAAGACGATGCAGCAGCAGCAGCAGCGACTGTTGCTGCTGCCTCACATGGGGCCTCTGGCTATTCAAGCTCCTCTCCCCCGGTGACCAGCAAAAGGAGAAAACTCACCAGCCGATGATGCATTGTTGCAGTGACCGGTGAAAATGTGTGCCCAATGATCAGAGTGAACTGATTAGTCTAGTCTGCTTTTGGTTCTTTTCTTCTTTTTTTACCGCGCCACTCCTCTTGGTGAAAGAAAGGTCAAATGGCTCCGATTGCAGAGCGGCAGTGGTGGTGCTGTGTGAGATGGAAGTGCATTGTATTGAGAGGCAAAAAGGAAGGGGGGTTTTGACATGACGAGAAGGCAAGATAGTTGATGAATAAAGACGTGAGGTGGACAACACCTAAATTGCTGAGCTTTTTCTTTGCAAGGACCGGAGGAGGTAGAGAGACAGCAGCCAGCACAAGCTTGGTGTGCCACAAAGGGCGCACAATGGCTTTGTAGGAGCACAAAGCAGGAGGACATCGATGAGTTGATCAGAATAAAGATGGTGCGGGCCTGGAGGGACCAGACCGTAGGCAATATGTACTAGAACTAGGCACTGACCTGCCTACGTTGGAGTATCTGATCAATTGCTTTAGTAGTACTAGTAGTTTCTAGTATTCTTTTTTTTCCAGTTTCATTGTGAAGTGAAAATGTAGGAGACGAGAAATGTATTTGTGACAAAAAAAAAGTTGACTTAGATGAATGAATAAATTAAGAGGCTAACATTAAGAAAAGGAAGTGAACAGAATGTCCATGTACTAATACAGCTAATCGTCATTGTTATTTCATCATTTCTTTTAGTTTTAGTTTAATCTTGGCCTGCCTGCCTATATTGTTTGACTGCTTGTCTGCTTTGAGACCATGGGCATTGCTTTCTCTAGGAATTAAAACAAGGGGGACCTTGTCAGGCGGAGCGTTGGGAACACAAACTTACAATACTGGCCGGATCAGTTCTGGGCATCTGTCTCTTTGTTCAAATTAGTAGGAGCTGCCTAGTGCTACTATATATTGTTTAATTCCAACGTCTAAATAAACAGTTGGATATATCAGGGTATCAAGAATCTGAATTCCCATACTGATTGGATCCCATTCGGCAGATCTGACTTCACTGCCGTGCGGGTTCTAAAAGCATTAAGGATAGTGTTGAGGGCGTTTCAGGTCACAACCATCAAGGACTAACATAACCTATCAAATAACTCCACTATCGGAAAAATCCATAGAGATTGGTTAGGCCGATTTAAAGTCTGTCCTCGCAAATAGAGCTCGAGAACACATCTTCAAGCATGACCGGTCATGGAGATGCATGCCGAGCTTCTCCTAGAATCAACAAGGCCAACTACAACACAGTCAAACAGCAAGAGGCCAGAAAAGTAGGGTAAATAGCTAATATATGAAAAAAGATGTTGACCGGATATTAGATCACTCAATCAGCCATGATTCTCCGACATATATAGAGAGAGGTGGTATTATCCAAGTTTAAAACCTCTTAGAGACGCAATCTGCAAATTTCCCATGAGTTCAGGAAAGTTTCAACAAGTAGTCGAAAGTTCCAGCCTTGCAAAAGTCGGATGTCCTAGAGCATAAACTCCATCCAGTTCAAATTGAACGTTTCTTTAACCATCTCGATAAGAGGAACACAATGATAACAGTGGCCGAAGACGAACAAAAAATAAGATGTGACAAAGTTGATTGACCTTTAAACAAATCAAATTTCTCTTTTTAAGTGTTATTGCTACAAGTCTAATGCTTAATGTGTATTTTTTATAATAATATATGCTACTCCTTCCATCCCAAATTACAAGACGTTCCAAAAATCTTGGAAAGTTAAAGCATCTTAAATTTGACCAACAATTATAGAAAAAAACTATAAATATTTATGAAATGAAATAGGCATATTATGGAAATATAATTGATAATAAATCTAATGATATTTATTTGACATCATAAATGTTATTATATTGTCATATAAGTTTGGTCAAACTTGAGATACTTTGACTCTCCAAGATTTTTGGATGTCTTATAATTTGAAATAGAGGGAGTATATAAGAAATAAATAAAGAGCCAAACTATTAAACTATAACATAAAAAAAAAGTATGATAGCAGTCATACCTTGTCACTGTGGTCCTCTGTCACTCATGATAAAGTTCGTTAGAGTAAGTACAGTAACAGGCTGTAGGTTGGCTAAATGCTCAAGACGAGGAAAGGAGAGAGAGGACAAACGGACGGTAAGGTTACAACCGATTTAGGCACAAGAACTAATAAACTCTGTGTGAGAGACAAGTATACGACGGACATAACAGGACGAAGGAGTATGTATTAATAATGGAGAGCTAACTACTATATGGGTGGGCCGAGAGAATGCTGGAAATAACCTTATAACCAGTACTCGGTTGTATTGCTAGCCTTGCTCTTAAGCATTTTGACAAAGTACAAAAACATGAAACATAAATTCAAGAAAATATCTTTGTAAAGGCTAACACAGGGGAACAAGTGTTGGATCACAAGGTGTTAGCACATGAAAGCTTGGACAAGAGAAGGCAACTCATTTGGACACAAGTCTGAGCTCCGGACACAGGTCCGGGCGCTAGGTATGGCAAGGTCCGGACAAATGTCTGCGCGTTCGGAGGCATACCCTAAGCCTCGGTTTCTCTGGACAGGTGGACCGGACGCTGATCGTGGTCTGGACGCTGGTTCCGGACACGCGTCCAGAGGAAAAGTGCTTACTGGATGCTCTCTGCATACAATCCGGACGTAAGATGTGTAGGGTTATGAGGTTGCTACGCTAGTCAGAAAATAAAATTTTTCTACCCCATAAACGAGGAACTAGTGCTAGTTATAGATCACGGGGTTACCACTAGACGCGCAGGTGCAGCGGAAGCGACTTGATGTAGTCGTGCACGTCGCAGCATTGTCGTGCAGTTGCGAGGTCGTCCGTCTCAACGTCTCCTTCTCGCGGTTCGTCCTTGTGCTCCAGATGCAACACCTCCGAGGAATCCCACACGTGCAGGAAAGAAGCGTCATGCCTCTGGACTGCTAGGTCCGCGAGGAGTACTAGGCGCGAGCGTGGAGAGGGCGACGGCGGCTGCCAAAGAATGTGAGTATCTCGCCCCGCGCCCACCCCTTGCTTATATAGGCGTCTTAATGAGCTCCCACGTTGGAGACCCATTAGCAACCCTAAACCTAGTCTAATTCGGGCCGAATTAGGCTTCCATCCCCTTAAGCGTGCGACCCTATGGGCTCACGCACACATAGACATGGCCCAAGTACTCTTACTCGATCAATAGTTGATAGCGGCCTCTAGCAAGGCGTGTCAACTCCTATGCATACGCTATGATCATATCAGACAAACCACCACAATACAATATACATGTTATTCCTTTGCCTCATGATACTTGGTTTAACTCGTGGGTTAACACTTAACCCAAGCACGTCCATGCATTTCATGATCTAATCATTTGAGTGATCCAGTGATATCTCTCTCATATGGAGAGTGGCAAATTCCATCTTGATTGACTATGTCTCACAGCATGTTTCGTGACAAACCCGAAAGCTACCTTTATAACTACCCAGTCACGGAGTAGCGTTTGGTAGTCCTAGGGTAGGTCGTTTCACATCTTGAGTACATACGACAATCTCAGGTCTAAGGACATAACGTACACGATGTGTATAGAGACAATCTCATGTCGGGTTTGTCCAGCACCATGTCCTACATGTGCCCACATTATTAGTTTGACATCTCATGTCCATGACTTGTGAAACATAGTCATCAACTAATAATGTGCTGATCTAATATTCATGTGCATTCTTAAACAAACTCCGATCAGGGACAACTTTTATAATAACCATACAAGTAAAAGAGTTTCACAAGCAATTCACATAATTGCTAATCGATACAAGTTGTCTTTAATGGATATTCATAACATGTCATTGATACAAGGAATACATCATCTCTATGATTACCTCTAAGGCATATTCCCAACAAGATGATGTCCGTACGCAGGACACCGGACGAGCGTCCGGAGCAAATGCGCTCTCTGGACCTTCTCTGCATAGGGTCCGAACGCTACTGTTCTCAGCGTCCGGAGCTACGCGTCAACGCCAGAGGAAGGCGCCAACGACAGGATTCAAAATGGGGAGGGTCTGGACGCATGGCCAATGGTCCGGACCCCCCATGCAAGTAGCGTCCGGAGCTACGCAGGAAGTTGAAGATGAGGAGGAAAACGGCTAGCTTTTGATGGAAGATTATAAATATGCTTTGGCTGGCTCCTAGGGCTCTCTCTCTTGCACCTTTCATTCATTCTTACTCATTGTGCTTGCTTGAGATAGCCCCCAACTCATTTCTCTTTGTTTTGCTTGCTAGTTCTTGAGAGTTTGAGTGAACCAAGTGCTTGATCATTGCATTGTATCTTAGTGACACTTGGTCATCGTCATCGCCGCGAGATTTCTTGTTATTCTTGGTGTTTACCAACACCTAGACGACTTGACGATTGTGGAGAAGCTTCGGCACGTGTTGGTGATTGTTCATGGCCGGCTTCATCGATTGTGAGAGGGCTTGTACCCATCTCGGCGGAGCGCCAAAGGGTAACTATAGTGGATTGCTCATGTCATTGAGTTACTCTCATTTGGGTGGATTCTTGTGGCGCCCGGGTAGTGGGCTAGGCTTGTGAAACGCCTATTAGCCACTGAATCACCATTTGAGTAGTCGAAACAATAGGGACTAGCTTGGTGGCAACCAAGTGAACCTCGGGAGAAAAATCTTTGTGTCAATCTTGTCTCTCGGCTACTCTTGGTGATCTTATTGTGATTGGTTTTCTCATTGGTATATTTTCTTGACAAGACATCGGTATAACAATCATCCTCCTCCTATCATTTACATTCTTTTATATCTTGTCTAGTTAGCTTAGTTTGTTAGTTGTTCTTGCTAGCTCAAGTTAAGTGCCTTAGGTTCTTGCTATTGTGTGATAGGCACTTAATCAACTAGAATTGTTTGGATAGGTGGCTTTGCACCCCTAGTAGAGTTAGAGTAAAAAGCTTCGCTTAAGTGTTATCTAACACTTTGCTCTAGTGATTTGTAGAATTTTTATTAAGCTATTCACCCCCCCTCCCTCTAGCCATCTAGGACTTTTCAATTGTTTTTTGTAAGAGAAAAATATTATATTATGACTGATAAATTCAAGTGAACAGGGTCAGTGAAAATGAAATCCCTTGGTATGCATACTAGATGACCTTATTTTCATATTGCAGAAGGATCCCTCGATTTTCAGATATTTCAACCATAGAGACTTTTGGAGAAAAGGCAAAAATGCATTCAAACAAACCCCAAAAAATATGTAATTCGAACTAGAGATTCACAACAAGTTGAATAAAGCCGCTGAAGATCTTCCCAAAATCACAAGTTACAAAACTAGGTGTACTCGTGAAAACGAATCACCTTGTCTTCACAGATCACAGGAAACTTTCCTCCAAAAAATTAAAAAATGCTTAAAATCACATATTTACAGCATATGTATACAATAAAAATAAATTTTACGATAAATCTAGTTAGTGACATATGTATTTAATATTATATTAAATATTGTTCCTTTTTTTATAAAATCAATTAATCTCAAATGGTTTTACTCACGTACAAAACACATCACTAATTTTGTTTTCATCGATGAGTACCTGTCTAGTACATCTTCTTTTTTTCCGACCGTGTACCTGTCTACATTGACGAGTACTAGTAATGGTTTTCCACGCAAACGACACATCACTAATTTTGTTTTCATTGCCCCTGCTATTTAAAGGATCCGCACAGAAATCTTTCCATATTATTGAAGAGAAGCAAAGGAATTCCTTAAGTGTTTCTAGGATTTCAAAGTTTCTAAATACCACCGAAATTTGGTAGAAGAGAGCTTTCTGATGTTTTTATTGTTAATGGCATCCCGACCTACGTGCCGGCAGTTTTAGCTTGAGTTTGTAACCACGTTTTATAATATAATAATAAAGCTCTTGCCTTTAAAAAAAAAGTGTAACACTTTATTTGTTGTCATAATTTTTTTTTCTCCAAAATTCCATCAGTGCCATCAAATAATTTTGGTGCTCTCTGGTTGCCATTTTTGTCACCTGCACAGCAACGCCGTGGGAGCGCGAAGAGGTCAGCGACGCGGGCAAGCGCGAGGAGGAGGCAAGACCACATGAGAGCGGCCGGGGTGGACGTACGCCGGCAAGAACCACAGCAGGCAGGCACTACGTGGCGCGCGGAGCGGCGACGAGCAGCTGGTGAGATTGTCGAGTCAGAGCCGAAGGCCTCCTCACTGTAGTCTAGTGCGCGCACCACCACTTGGCGCCGGCCTTGCATCGTGCCCGCGGGGCGCCGCCGCTAGCTGCCACCACCTAGCCGAACGCCGCCACCAGCAACGTCAAGTACGTACAAAGGTGGATTTGGAAAGACGTCCCACACCCAACGCCCAACTGCGGGCCGGGTATCCTTTTTTTTTTTTTTTTTTTTTGAAACAAAGCCGGGTATCCTTTCGCCCTCGCCAACAGCCCTGGGAAGGGAGGGAATCATGCTTGCATTGCAGTTGCAGCGCGTGCTCGCCGTGTGCGCCGCACGCACGCGGGGAAGCAGGAGCCACTGCCACCAACCGTAACTAATTGGTTTCCCTCTCGATCCATGAGCCGCCGCGCCGCCTAGTTAACCATCAGATCCGGCCAAACGCCTGGATCGCCCGGCCGCGTGCGTTCCAGACACGTACGTACGGAGGCTGACCGCTGACCGGACCGCGCGTCCGTCCGGCGGAGTGCGGAGGCACCGACGCGGTCGCGGGCTCGCCGGCGTGGCGTGGTCAGATCTCCTCACACAGCTACAGCTAGCTACCGACCCCCAAATGTGTGCCAAGATACACGTGGAAGAAGACGCTGGGATCCGCAAAAGAAACCTCAGGAAAAATTGTTGGTTGGTTTGGTTGCAAGAGGAAAGTTCGTCGTCGTACCCCGGCAATCATATATATCTTCCCCGGACAGATACCACTTGAGTGAGTGAGTGAGTGAATCTAGAATGAATACGGAGTGTACTACGTATATATAGGATGGTCGTCTGTGGATACAGGATCATGAGTACGGAGTACCGATCGCTGCGCCGGCTCTAGCAATGGATCGTGCATCATCTATCACACGTACTCCCTCCATAAATAAAAAAAGGTCGCTATAGAACAAAATATTAATATTTATGATATGTAATTAGTATCATTAGATAGATCTTTGAATATACTTTAATATTAAACTTATTTAGAGATATAAATGTTGAATATGTTTCAAATTAACAGTCCAAGATAAAGACCGGACTTCTGACGGAGCAAAGCGGAGGCCCGTCGCTGGTAGGCTTGGTACGGTATATATATCCGTCGCTAGGGTTCCACCGACATCAAGTCATTCATTATTCTTGTAAGCCGCCGCACGACGTTGTAACCGACTCTTGATAATAGTGAGGAGTGTTTGCTGGCTGACGCTCATGGTTTTTCTCCTTCGCATTGGAGGAGTTTTCCACGTTAAATCTTGTGTCTCGCTGTGATTTGATCTTGTGTTATTCGTCGTATATCCAGAGTCATTCACAACAATAAATATTTCCATAGCTACTCTTTTTTTTTTTTTGACACGGAGGGAGTACTCCGTCGGAGCGAAAGAATAAGCGACAAGCTCATCGAGAGTGTCCAGCTAGGCAGCGCTGGTAGGTACCCCTGTCCAGCCGGCCAATCACCGGAAACGGTTGGAGCCATCATGGCACCCGCCCTCATCATTGCCGGCGTGGCCGAGGCCGACTCCGGTCGTCGTCGCCGTGGCCACTGGCCGGGGATGATTATCGCGGAGATCATTGCCGGCGGACGTGGGGCGGGCCGCACCGCGCGCACCGGATAGTCTGATCCTCCCCGTGCAGTTACCGATAGCCACGACTAGTGTCGTGTGCGTGGTTCCATTCATGGTTAAGTCTTGAACATGCTACCAGCAGACTCACCGGACCAAGATGGCAAGATGCACGACGACGACGCGAGTGGGACTGTGGGAGGTAGGAGTACTCCTTACAGTCGTATCCATGCATGTTGCCAGCTGACAGAGAACGGCACGTTCCACGGGAAAAAAGGCCAGGCCACGGCAAAAGCGGACCGTACCGTACAGAGTACAGTCCGTCGAGGCCTGTGCTTCTCGGTAATTCTCAGAGGATTGCGAGTAATTGCAGCGCTCCCTGCCTCAATCCTCAAAGAAGAAGATGACGAACGAGCAGGCCTGTATACCGACCCGTGCATGCCTGCTAGCTCTACAGAGAAGGACGCACGCTTTGCCCGACGACGGGGCTGCAGCAGCCACGGCGTGTCTTCCTGCTCGCCAACGGCCGAACAGCTCTGGCTCTGCAGCAGTCTGCAGAGCTGCTGGGCGGGCCTGCACGAGGTGCAAAAGCCGCCGCTGCCCCCACCACGCCTTGCAGAACGAACGGATGCTAGCAGTAGCTCACGCTCACTGCTTGGGGTGTGGGTGTGGCTACATACGTGAATCACATTACTAGTACAGTACATTACAAAAAACAAACAAAAACTAGTGCTCAGCAACGTGGACTGCAGTGCTGCGGCGCGTAGTTGCTGGTGAAGCTGGAGAATGAGACGAACAGAAAACAAAAAAGACGGGCGCTGCGAGCGACATGCCGATCTGACTACCGCTGGCTGGTGACCGAGCGAGCAGGTGAGACGATTCAGAGTTTCAGACAGAGGTCGGCTTTACACAGCACTACGACAAGCAAAGTGTGTGCGTTTTTGGATTGATTGAGGGTGCCCCCTCCCCCTCCTCCTGATATGGGCCATACCAGGCCAGGCCAGGCACGCAAAGTGGGCTTTGCTTGCACGACCTGAGAGGCCTGGGCCCAACGCGTGCTCCTGCAGGTCAACGAAAGACAGGATCCCCCATCATTACGACCAGATTGCACATCCATGAATCAATGATGCTACCTAGGACTTACTAGGCCAGTAGTAGGCGCGTCCCCGTCCCCGTATCGATATATCATATATGGGCCACAACGGAAAAGAAACTTGGGGGGCCCGCCTATTCTACTCAGCCGGGCCCATACTTCATTGTTAGGCCGAACGGCCATTTCGTCGGCCTAAGCCCAGTCCTTCCTGGCAAGTATTTAGAGCCCACCAGATTTGACTGAACAGAGTCGTTAGGTTGTTTGCTTCAACTATTTTCTATTTCCTGCTTGTTTCAACTTATTTTATCTCACACAACGCTATTTTAATTAGTCGAAATCTATGTACCCTCATTATCTACGAAAGTCGTTTTTTTCTCCCTTCAACTTTTGAACCCGTTCTTTTGCACCTTGATCGATTTTGAAGGTGACTTTTTTCAGATGTCACGCAATTTAAGAAGAGGTAAATGAGATCACATTGATAGTTCAAAGGTAAAAAGAACTATTTTTTTTTAAAAAAAGGACAAATTCTTATCATGTATAAATTAGAATTTATTAACTTTATAAAGATTCTTTGGTGCTTATAGGCTCTCGATATATATTGTAATCAATCTACTTTGACGACACGTCTATGACAACCCAAGTGTCATGTAACCACATCGTACTACCTCTGTCCTTCAATGAATATAATTATAAAAATCGTACCAGGCAAGCTAACTCATACGTATTTGACTAAATTTATATTAAATAATATTAGCATTTTTGTATCTAAATAATTTTATTATAAAAATATATTCTACAATAAAAATTGATATTTTTTATACAAATTTAGTTAAAGTTTAAATTGTTTAAGTCCTCAGGAAACGACAATTCCTTTCTTTTGGGATGGAGTGAGTAATATTTAGTATATGGATATAAGTGTCACTCGATCATTTTCGTGTTACTTGATCATATCTGTACGACATCATGCATGGGTGTGTTTAGTTGGTCTGCTCCACTCGTCCTACATCGGTGAGGCCGTATATACCTGCTGAGTGAGAATTCTGTTTGGCTGTATATGCGTACTAGACGGCAGCGTTTCGCCAAAGGAAAGGAACAGGAGATGAGCCACCTAGCCTATTGCGTGGCATGCATCTAGCTATTGCGTGACGGGCATCTACAGTCGTCGTATCCTCACTGTTGTCTGTTGCGATGAATTGGGTCGCACGCACAGTGATGATATCCATCCATCGCCCATGGCCACCTGCCTGCCAGCCCTGGCACGGGCATGTCGCATACAATGCGACGCCGGCACACCCACCGGCACACAGCAGCCATCCCGTGCGTCGCGTGGCCGGGTGGCGCCGAGCTAAAGCCTTCTTCGACGAGTCGTCAGACATCAGCAGGTAGCGTAGCGGCGGCAGAGGGAGAAAAAAGGAAGGCGTAGCCAGCCGGGCATCGTTTTGTCCCTTTCACCACGCGCGCGCTATGCATGCTTTCCTTCCGCTGCCCGATGTGAGACAGACACGTCCGTCCAAGCCGTGCTTTGCCGTGGCGGGGTCTCGCGCTTGTTTTATGGGTGTCAGTGGCACTGGCAGTGACAGCGGCAGCGGCACAATCTTTTGCTGCTTGCTCCTCCTGGCACTGTTTGGCTACAAGCGCTCTGTCTCCATCAGGAGGGACGGATCCCATGCAATGCAGTAGCGGCGAGAGGTAAAGGCAGTCTACGTGTGCTAACCTTTAGCAAAACACTAGTCAGAGCACTGAGACTTGGGCCTTTTTGGAACCTTACGGCGGAACGCGCTGCGACCGGCGAGGCCCAAGGAAGGAATCCATACTGTATGTCGCTCTGCATGCATGCACGCCGGCTTTAGCTAGGCTTTATTGGCCCCATCGTCGCAGTACTCTTCTCCTTTTGCTCCCGCCTCGCTTTCCAGAGGTCGTCGTCGAGGTCGAGCTAGGCACCATCTAGCTCCTCCAACCTGGCCGACGCACGACACTTCTCTTCTTCGCTGTGCGACGCAGGCCGGCGGACGTGGCGAGAGACGACTCGGAGCGGCAGCGGCGGCACGTACGGAGCTTCCCTCCGCCCCGCCGGGAAACTACGCCTCGGTGGACAGGAGGAAACGTCTTTTGATCACCACAATGCTAAGGCACATACGATCGGGATCGTTGCACCCGCAGCCGGTGCAGTGCAGGTGTAGTAGGGGAATCTTATAGAAGGAATCCAATAGTGGAACAGATCGACTTAGAATTAGGTGGGCCAGAGCTTATACAAATACTCAAACTGTCTAAAATACCTATGTACTATATAATTACTCCCTCCATCCCATAATAATTGCAACTCTAGAGTTTGAAATTTGTCCAAAAAAATGCTACTCATCACCAAAAAAAAAAACAACAAGCAGACTATGCAAGCTTCTCACATTAAAAGAAAGAAAATATCTAGCAAATTACAAAGGATAAGAGATATTTTTACAATTTCACGTGTAACTTTGGTTTACATGCTCAATCCTAAAATATATTTTTTTAAATGGTGGGAGTATATTGTAAAGAATTGAGGTTGTAGTCTCCCTCCGCCCCCGATATAATATAAGTACTCTCTCCTTCCAAAGAAAACTGCAACGAAGGAGGTCAAATTTTGTCCAATAAAAAGCACACACGCAGAAGGCATGTTAATTAGTGTGTCAGCTGGTACGACCCCATTCGGCAGCAAAGCCTGTAGCGCTACACAGGTACATGGCGCACTCTTCACTCGTGAAGTTTTTTTTAGGAGTCCACTGAAGACAAGGCAAATAGTTACTTTCTCGATCCTAAAAAAACATAATTGTAGAACTAGGTACACCCTCCATTCCAAAAAAATCATAATTCTAGCTATGAATCTGGACACGGTATCTGGACACACCGTGTTCAGATTTATAGTTAGAATTACGATTTTTTTAGGACGGAGGGAGTACCTACCAATGTAGGTGGAAAAATTATCAAAATGCCCCTATAACTTGACTTATATGCTATAGTTCTTGAATGAAACGATCTTGTGTGCTGGAGTCTTCTAGAATGAAGAGTGGAGTGAAAAAGTTGCATTTTTTTAGCTGTTATTTTTGTACAACGGAAGAAGAAAACAAGTGAAACACTGAATTTTTTTACTCTTTTCGAGAACTGTCCCACGACTTGACAGGCTACCTAGTCTGCGCACATGGTCACCTGAACTGACATCCTAGCTTATGTACTACTGTACATGAGTATTTTTATGAGGACAAAATATGAACCGCTCAATTGCGTTTTTTAGAGAGGGATTAGATACTTTTATCATTTAACATGTAGCATTGACTTTTGTGCCTAATCTTAGAATTATGTTTTTATGGGACGGAAAGAGTATATTATAAAGGAACTGTCGTCTGTGGGGGCCACCCCAGGGTGCACCATTTGGGATTTTGGGCAGCGATATTTTCCTGCCGATGTTCTCTTGCACCGGCACAGATGCACCATTTGGGCATCACAATTCAGCCCATCCCATTTCAACAAATCAATCAGCTGCCCTTGGTCACCAGTTGCGACTGCGATCGGCGCCCTTGGCTGGTCAGCACTCAGCACTCAGCAGTTGCCTAGGAGTACGTACTACTAGAGTACACTTGCCTGCAACCTGCCTGCATGCGTCTTGCAACCACTGGACTTCACGACACGTAGGCACTGCACAGTGTACGTGGTAGTACTACCAGAGCACGAAACCACGCACTGCAAGCCGAGACTACTCTGGCACGCGTGTTTATGTCACGGCACGGCCTGCGCCAGCCTACTGGTACCGTAGGTGGCATTATATAAGAGCTCGTGACCTGCGCCAGTAGTACTGTTGGTAAACGTCACGGTCAAGCTCACGCCTGGTCCAAAAGGACTTGTAGTCAACATGTTCAGGGATCCTGGTCCGGACGAGACGGCATTCGACTAGACCATCCATGCGCATGTGTCGCCGTCCCAATGTTTATCGCTACAGTAGGTGTCAATGAATTTGACTTGTTTTATAGGAGTACTATAACACTAGCAGGAGTTTCGCGGATTCTTGCTAAGCATTTATGCAAACGGTAATGAAAATTAGTTTTTTCATATACTAAAACAATATATGTACAATAGTACTCAAAATTGTTGTTACGGTATAATAACAACCCAATATAAAAATGTACGGAGCTGATAGAAATATTACAAACTTTTTATTGTCATGATTGATATGAATCATCATACTGCACGCACTTTATAGCGTGTGATAATAAAACAAAAAATAAAAAAAAATGAGAAAAAAGAGAATAAAAAAGGTTAATTAAATTTAAAACAAAAAAATAATAAAAAGTTTTTGGAAAGTAAAAACTAAAAAAGATAAAACAAAATGTCTCTAACAGTTCAATATAAAGCTATATTGGCCTGATAGAAAGACTAAATGCTTTTTATTGCTATAATTGATATAGACTATCACACTACATGTATTCCGATGCGTAGAATCGTACATGTATAAACAAAAGATTAAAAATAGAAAATAGTACAGATTCTTTATCACTTCCTTCGATTGATGTACATCACACTTATACACTCCGCTGAATAGGCTGTGGAGGCGGCGATTCCATGAGCCATATGGATTATCATATAATATATATCTTATTCTCACTCTCCGAGATGGCGTTATAGGATGCACGTTTATATAACATGCTTCCTATGAGATGACGTTATATGATCCTTACACGACAAGTGGTTTTAACTTTAAATAGATTTGTAAAAAATATATGTAACATTTATATTTTTTAAATAAATTTATTATGAAAAATACTCAAAGATCTATATTAATTATATATTATAAATATTAATATTATTTTATATATAATTAGTTAAACTTCAAAAATGATTTCTATATAGAAAGTACATATAACATTTGTATTTTTAAATAAATTTATTAAAAACTAGATTTAAATATCTATCTAGTCATATAATATAAATATTAATATTTTTAATATATATATTTTAGTTAAAATTGTTTATCAGAAAACAAAAATGATAGATATAAATAGATAGAGGGAGTGGATGATATCAACAAACCTTGTCACATTTGATACAAGTCTCTGGGTGTCTAAATTATTATATATCAAGTTTTTTAAGCAATCAAGTTTTTTTAAAGTTTAATCATGTTTTTATATAAAAAAAATATTATTAGCATTTGTGCCTCTTAAATATTTATCATAAAATATCATAATTATTCATATACTTTTATATGTTTAGTTACAAAAATTTATTTTGACGAAATAGGAGATATTCAATTATTTTGAAACAGAGGAACCATACGAAATAATTTAACTAATATAGGAGGAAGTAAAAAACCAGTAACTGTAAATTAACAATAATACTTCCATAATGTTATACAATATAGTTTGATAGGAGATATTCATTAAAGCACATGGGAAATATGCCATTAACTAATTCTCATTTTTTGCAAGAGGTTGTAGTACATGTATACGCGCCATTGGTAAGGTCTAGTCTCAAATAGTATATACTTCCGGTTATTTAGGTCCTTTTGACTTATCTATTAACCGTGTTAATCCAAGAACCAGGTATATATAACAACTACTTCCTCCGTTTCTAAAGTATAAGCCTTGCTTTAACTTTTTTGTTACATAAATTTGCTACGTACCTAGATATATGACAATAAAGTTAAAATAACATATAATTTGAACCGAGAGGGTAGTAAATTGTTAGTCGAGTGGTTGGTAAATCATTATTAGTTGTCCGAACTGTAGTGGTTCCTTAGAGTAAGTTTAATAATTCAGCCCACTCTTGGCTGTATAGATCCTTACCGTCAACATCTCAGCCCACTAATATAATAGTTACACATTTACCAACAATATATGGTCAACTTGTTATTTTTATATAATTTCTTGGTTCTTGTGTCCAAGTTAGTTGTAAGTTTACAACCCACTCCTCTTTCTTCCTACCTCTCTCTCCTCCACCTCAGCATTCGGCCTTCTTACAGCCACCCATAATACCTGCTCTTAGTTATTTCTAAGAGCAGGTATCGTAAGGCTGACTCAGCCGGCGAAATCAAATGACACATCAGAACAGTCCTAGGTGGAGCAGCGAGGAAACCAGAGAGAGAAGAGAGCGGGCGTTTAACTCTTCGCCGAGCTACACATGCACCGAGGACAAAACGCTGACATGCAGCCTGTGCCATGCAAAAGAGCTGGCGTTTTGCTGGCCCTCCCAATCTAGTACGTACACATGTATTCTGAGCATTAAATATTTACATGCATACAGCCAGCCTATGCGCTAATCCATATACTTAGCTATATTTTGTTAGCTTTATATGATGTGGCACATGTTGCAACCTTTAGGCGGCTAAATCATTAGCCTTGTTCCAAATAACAACTAACCATGAGGCATGCGGCATTGCATTTTACATGGGCATGCGTGGCATTTTATTTCAGACTAAGATCGAGGCAAGCAACCCCTTGGTCATGGTTTCCGCACTGAACAGTGGATGCCCTTTTCTTGGGTAGCGAAAAAAATTGTCCATAGAAAAAAAACATGACACATCCCATTGTGACTATCCATTAGATTCGAGGTGTGTAGTTATGGGAGTAGCACTAAGAAACTACATTTTTCTTTAAAGTACTACAATATACTTATGCTAATTTTATGATTATAAGATTATCCCTCATGCTCCAATAAATTGGAGCTTGAGAGACCCTCTGGCACTGTTCATCGATATGATATTTTTATATTTTATTTTTATTAGTTTTTTATTTTTTATTTTTAGTTTTTATTATAATTTTCAAATTTCATATTTAATTTATTTTTTATTTTTTTATTTTAAGTTTCAAAGCAAGCGAGTCTGCAGTATTTTAATTTTTAATCTTTTATTTTATACATATACGATCATCGTAGTGCATGCAGTGTGGTAGTATATATTAATTATAGCAATAAAAAACATGTAGTCTTTTTATTAGACCAGTATAGCTTTATATTAAACTGTTAGAGACATTTTTTTTAATATTTTTTAGTTTCTACTTTTCAAAAACTTTTATTATTTTTTAGTTTTAAATTTGTTTAAGCTTTTTTATTCTCTTCTTTTTCTCATTTATTTTTTTAATCTTTTATTTTATACAAGTATCGATCACACACACCGTAAAGTGCGTGTAGTATGGTGATTCATATCAATCATGACAATAAAGAGTTTGTAATATTTCTACCAGCCCCGTGCATCTTTATATTAGGTTGTTATTAGATCATAACAATAATTTTGAGTACTTATCCATGTGTACATATATTGTTTCAGTATATACAAAAAAAAACTAACTCACTTTAACGCTTGCAACAAATGCTTAGCAAGAGCCGACGTAGCGGAGCACGCCCCTATGTGCTAGTAATAATTAACACAACGTGGTTTAGACACATAAGATTTATGAAAAGGGGGAGAAGAAGAAACACCACCAAAGTAGCTATATACTCATATAGAAACTGTTCATATAACTATGGCCAAGACTTATTTGGCAGGGATACTTATGAGAGAGCCTCTAGAGGAGCAAGAGCCATTTTGAAAGAGCCACAATTTAAATTTTTTCTTGCTTCCTCTACTTTTTTACTGGAAAAAAGACATCGAAAGAAAAACGTTTAGGAGGCTTCCTCGGGAGGATACATAGTCAGAGCTAGAGAAAAACCCTGGCAAACAAGTCCTTGAAGGGTTAGGCCCTGGGTAGTAGTAGAGCCAAATGGGTAGTTCAGGTTGCTTAAAACATTGACACGCCGGCATGCGGTAGTCTTTGGCATTCTATGATTTCCTGATATTCCATATATATATATATATATATATATATATATATAGGCATGTAGTTACTACTGTCTATCTGATCTGCAACTTAGGGCACGTTTGGATCCTCTTGGCAAATTGGTAAAAGAGCAAAAGAATTGTTATTTTTTGGTAAATGGATCCAAACATGCAAGACAAAAAATGACAAAGGAGAAAAAAATTGTCATTTGCCATTTGCCACAAATAATGGAAAATAGAAAATCCTACCGTTCATACACCCCTCCCTCCTATGTATGACATGTGAATGAGAGTGCAATTATTAGGGGTGAAATTGTCTTTGTATATGCCATTTGTCATTTGGCAAGAGATCCAAACACTAGAAATTGGCAAAAGATTTGTCAAATTTATTTGTCATTTGCTAAGAGATCCAAACATACCCTTATTCAGTGACAAGTTCATCCACGTACTATATATGGTCAAAAAAGGGGCATATATATAAAAGAAGTGCATGGATACAATGCCATGTGAATCCAAGTTTTTGTGCGAAAGAAATACAGACATAAAAAAACTAACTAGAGGTAGTTGTGAGGTCAATGGAAACGAAAAGTAATTTATGTGGCTGTTTTTTTTGGTAAAGTAGATGATGTTCAATCTCATTACAGCTCTAGATATTCAGAAACAATTCAAATGCTTCATGAAATGCATTTGTAGTTCAGTAAACTGGTGAACCAATGACTTTTCACAGCCTCCAATCATCTTTAGTTCAGTAAATTGCACTAGTTTTCTTAAACGAACACTCATTTTGAAAAGGAAACAATATGATTTGTTAAAGAGGGCCAGTGGAGATATCTTGGAGTCATCTGTTCGCAAACCCTAAAATTTCCTAAAATTCAGTTTTAATTGGGTGGATTTATATTTTTTCCTCTTAAAATCCTTCGTTCTCTGGAGGCAAAAGTTTGAATAGTTTGTGACTTCGGGACAATTGAAAGGATCAAGATGTCCAAGAGGGGGGGGTGAATTGGGCTCTTTTAAATTTCTAAGCAATATTAAAACCTAACAAGAGCCAATTAACCCCCTAATGCTTTCCCAAGTGTGTCCTAGCTAAACAAGCAAGGCATGACAATGAAAGCGGTAAAGCCCTATGCAATTCTAGTCAAACAACAAAAAGGTAATGCGGAATGTAAAGCTTGAATGTAATTGCAATAAGTAAAGAGGAGGAGGAAAAGGAAATTTGACACGACGACTTTTTGTCGAGGTATTGAGGAGTCGACACTTCCCCCTAGTCCTCGTTGGAGTACCGCGCACGGTATCGCTCCCCCTTAGTCCGCGCAAGGACTAAGTGCTCTCTACGGGCTGATTCTTTGCCACTCCAGCTCGGTGAATCGCCCACAACCGATCACAACGTCGATGAAGAAGGGCCGCCGACAATCCTCTGGCGATCACCTTCCTCCTAGCACCACCGGACCGTCTAGGTGATGTCGATCACCAAGAGTAACAAGCCTTGATCTTCACTTGACTACTCAAGCTTCACAACTAAAGGATGCACACTTGAACTCTTGGATGAACTAGAGAAGATGATGGATGGATTCGCGAATCGATCTCTTACTCTAGGGCTCTTGCTCTCTTCCCAACCTTCTCAACAAATTCAGCAACTGAAATGAGCAAAGGCGAGGTGGGAGAGAAGTGTGAGGAGCTATAAATAGCCCTCAAGAAAACTGCCTCGGGCTGGCTCTTTAAGTTGGCGACGGACGCTCCGACGCCTAGGCGACAGACGGTCCGTCGCCCTGCCCAACGGCTAGTTCTGCACATTGTTTTGGGCAACGGACGCTCCTGCGCAGTCCGACGGACGCTGAGGCATCAGCGTTCGACGCCCCTTTTCGTTTTGCACTGAAAACAGACCCACTGGAACGCCGACGGACGCTACCCTAGCGTCCGACGCCTAGGCGACGGACAGCGTCCGACGCCCTCTGAAACTCAGGGGCTTAAACTGGGTGGCCGACGGGCGCTACGTCATCCTGACGTCAGCGTCCGACGCGATGGACAGCGTCCGGCGCCTCCAGACTCAGCGTCCGACGCCCAGTAAACTTCTTTTTCAACTCCGGTTTTCGCCGCGATGAATTCGGAAGAAGTTCTTGGCTATCTTACGGTCACCATAGGCTTGCTTAGAGCTAAGGAAGTCAAGTGTGCACCACACCTAAGTTATGAAGCTTTCCTAAGTCAAGCTACTAGTCTCAACCCCTCTTGATAGTACGATCAAAGATCAAATAGAAGCCCTATCTATTTCTAAGTGCCCTTCATCACCTTATGGCATTTAGCCTATCATTCTAGGGTCTTCATCATGTCTCTTTGAAATCCGAAACGATATCCATCTTGAGGGCTAAGTGATGACCATTCATGATGATCACTATGGCCAAGCTACGCATAGCCTCTACAAAACACACGTTAGCCATAATAATCGCTAATTGCTGTTAATCACCGAAACCAACTAGGGCCATGATTCTTCAATCTCCCCCTTTTTGGTGATTGACGACAATAACTTCTCGAGTATGAATATAAGAGTGAAAGGTTAGGATTTTGGTGACTTGGAATGGTTGAGCAAGGGTTAGTGAATTTGTAATGAAGCAAACTTGCTCACCCAAACCAAATCACAAACATGGTACTCATGAATATGAATATTAAGCGAAGTACCTCATGATATTCTCAACCATATATCGGAGTAAGATGCGGAAGCTCAATTAGCATTAGATCATAGAGACATATCATGAACAAGAGACAACTCACACCATATATTAGTGAAAAACAAGAGTATGTCTCACAAGCACAAGTATCTCACAAGCATCATTCATCACACATATACACAAATGCAATAGAATAGACATGATGACATGAGTACGAGGGATTAAAGACACACAAAGAAACGAATCCCTCCCCCTATCTCTATACTCGACCCTCTCTCCCCCTTTGGCGTCGAGCACCAACAACTAAGCATCCGGGGCTGGAGAAGAAGGCAAAGAAGTTGCAGCCTGACGATCGAGCATGATGAAGTCCTGAAGATTTGACTCGTCGGACTCAACATCCGCCTCGGCCGCGGTAGGTGTAGGCGCAGCTGGGGTGACCTCTGGAGCTGACCCTGGAAGCTCTAGAGCTGCTGACTCAACTAGCTCCTCCTGAGGCTCAGCTGGTGCCTCGGATGGTCCTACCTCTGACGTAATGGGTCTGGGAGCCCGATGAGTGAAGACTCGAGGCGGTGGAGGAGTAGATATTGCCAAAGCGACCAGAGATACGGCTGCCACAAGCTCTGCTGGCTGGGACTAAGGAGGAGTAGATACTGCCACTGTAACGGCCTCGTCCTTCTCCTGTGTCTGAACTAGGGCCTCTGGCTCAACTGCCTCAACTGCTACTGAGATCGCATCTGTCTGAACTGCAGCTGGAGGAGTGGTGACTGTCTGCGTGGACTGGTCTGAGGCGATCTCCGACGAGACAACTGAAGAAAGATAAGTGCCCGTCGCCTGAAGATCCACCTCAACCTCTGGAGCGCGTGTGTCTAGCTGAGAGGCTCCGGGAGAGTCATCTCCTGTGATCTCCAAGTAAGAGGCTGAGAGGTCACGCGAGGCCTCTACATTGGTGGTTCCCCGGATAGGTGTGAAGCCTGTCTGAAGCTAATCGGGCAAAACCAACCATGAGGACACCTGGGTCCTCGAAGACTGACACTCTGGAGAGGCAGGTGCCTGGAAGGGTGGAGCGACTGGTGCCTGACTCTGCTGTCCTCCTGACGGTAACGCTGGAGTCGGTACCACGACCACTGACGGATGCTGCTGAGAGACCCCGGACATCTGAAGCTGTGGAGTGATGGTCTTTACGGAGGTCAAGCCAAGGAGACGCTCAAGAAGCATAGTCTGAGTCTTCTGAATTTCAGCCTGCTACATCTCATAAGCTAGGAACTAGCGCTGAAACTCATCCTGTCGGGCCTGAGTCTGAGCCTGAGCCGCAAGCTGCTGAGCTGTGAGTCTCCGAACATCTACAGCCTGCCGCCTCTGCTCCTCTACCTGTCGTGACTGCTCCTCCTGCATCCTCGTAAGTAGGGAAAGAATATTGGCCTCTGAGGTGCCTGAAACTGGAGCTGGAGCTGAAGCTGGAGCTGACCCTCCTGCCTCATGATCATGAGACATCGGTGCGTAATCAGGCATGGGCCTGTAGTCCTCATCAGAGCTGTCAAAGTCTAGGTCCTCTCTGTAGGTAGCCTCGTTGGCGGTGTCAATCTGAGCATCAAGATCCGCACGCTCTGCCTGGGCGATCTGCTCAACTGTGGCGTCAGTGTCCTCTGCCGACTGAGGTGGCACACCTGCCTGTCTGGTGCCTGGTCGGTATGCTCTGCTGGGGCGAGGCAGGTTCCCGTGGATGACCAACTGGCTCATCGAGTAGACGGGGAACTCAGTAGCTGACCTGGTAAGAGTGACACGTAGAGATCCAGATCGAGTCATGGCCACTACCAGGTATGAAATCCAATGTGCAAACTGTAGCTGCCAGTGTCCTCTGAACCCTACAGCGATGATGTCCTCAAGCTCGCTGACTATCAAATCCCAAAGATCAAACTTCTCCTTCCGGATGATATGAGCAAGTAGCCATAGCTGAAGACGGGTAATAGTGTCCCGGGCTCCAATCCAGGGAAGAATGGTACGTCTGAGTATCTCATGGAGAATCCGAGCAAGAGGTGTGAGGTCTCTCGGAGTGCGGCTCGAACCCTTGGTGAAAGGTAGCTGGAAACACGGCCTCACGTAATCTATAGATGGCACTATTCCATCGTGAGGTCGGCGAGGTGCCTCCTGATCCCCATAGCACAAACTGTGAATCTTCGTAGAAGAGGACTCTAAGTGGAAAAGCTCTCTGAATCGAGCTGCTATGACCCTGAAGTCGCGGCCCTTAAAGCCGAAGTGAAAGAACTCGTGGTCAAGGGAGATCCACAGAGAGGCGTAGAACCGATAGACCCAGTCCTTCTGATAAGCACCAGATCGTCCCATCAAATCAGTCCGGCCCTGAATATACTGCAAGTGTTGGAGAATCTCTGGACCACCGACACCCTCTATGCGAGCAGGTGGGCAAACTCTGTGAGCCATAAGAGGAGTGTCGGTCTCAACGTACGCTCTGTAGAAATCCTCGTGGATAGTGGTATAGAAGTCACGTCCAGCACGGGGGTCCCTCTGAGCGGGGAACCAAGACTGAAAGTCCACGAAGCGGAGTAGCTGGACCTGCTTGGCTGTGAGAACCCTGACCTGATGCCTCACTGGATCTGGTAGCTGAGGTCCGGGAAGACTAGGAGGAGCTCTAGAGCCTCTAGAACGTGTAACTCTGCGACTCATCAGCTCCCCAATCGAAGAGTGGCCCGCGGCCTCTGTCTGCTCAGTCTTTGGAACTAGCTCTGCCTCCTCTGGCTAAGTCTCTGGACGCGTAGGGGACTCACGACGCGCTCCACGGCGAGGCGAGAGCCTCAAACCGGCGCGACATCCACCTCGCTCCACGATCTCTGCGGCCTCTGCCACTGCAACTGCGGCTGCTGAATCTGGATCCATCAGTGGCCTCTTGCGCTTCTTGGAAATAACCTTTTGCTTGCCCCTTCCCTGATCAGTGGGTGGACGCGGTGGAGGTGGAGGGTCACCACCACTACCGGGAACTGGACCGGCGTTCTTCGTTCTTGCCATGGACATACACTGGATAAAACCAACTGTCACTGTCAAGAGATCCTCAACTGTCAAATCACAAACTCACTGCCCACTACCAACTGACAATCCACTGAGCAACACAAGCAAACAAGATTGGCACGATGACCCTGGACTGTCCTTTCAAGGCTTTGTCTCGTTACTTACTCGTGGGCTTTGCCCCGAGTTCACTGTCACTGTCTCTGACACGCTGACCCTACTCGATTAGATAGAAATGGAGTATAACCATAAGCATATATCTAGAGGTGAGATTAAACTATTTGGAAGCATGAATTAGATAAGAGGAGAATCAAATCTGATCAAGCCATACCTCTGTCCACAGTGACCCAAAAAGAGAAGGAAAGATTTCTCGGTCAAATACACTTCAATCCACAGCCTTGGAGAGATAAGGAGGAACTCCAAGGGATCCTTGCAGGAACTCCACGCAATCACCAGGAGAGGGAGGGGAGTCCTCCTTAGCTAAAGCGCACACAGCAAAAAGAGTCCCTGGCAGGCGGCGACGGTGGCGCTGTGCGAATGAGAGGCGGCGGCGGCGAGGAGGGAGCGACACGACTCTGGGGTGCTGCGGTGGCGAGGGAGTGGAGAGGGCGCGATCCTTGGAGCTCTTCAGCGGTGGTTCGGGTTTGGTAGGCGGGCGGCGACGATGTACAGACCAACTGAAACGACCGAGAGGGAGAAAGAAGAGACGGGGATTTTTAAAAAAAATTCAGCCTTAAGTTCGCGACGGACGCTCCGTCGATGTGCGACGGACGCTGGACAGCGTCCGACGGCATCGTCCGTCGGGCTTCCAGAACAGGTTTGAAACGCCCAAACGCATTGACCGCGTCGGACGCTTCACGATGGATGCTGGGGAGTGTCCGTCGCCCTGCAAACAGGCAACGTTCAGTCTCCGGACGATTGCGACGGACGCTGAGGCATTTGTCGCCGAGCGTCTGTCGGCAGCGTCCGACGCCCTTTTAAAAAAGAATTTTTCATATTTGATTTTTGCGTCTTTCTCTCAAACAAGTTCCAATCTAAATAAGATCCAAATAACACCTGATTGGACTTGATATGAGAACCATCTCTCAAACTCTCCTTTTCAAATAGTTTGCCATAGGCTTAGATTTAGTTTTAGCTCAAAATATTCGAATGGAAGTACCAAGGAGGCATCATATGGCCACAAGAGGGGTGAAGAAGTGTCTTGAGCTTGGAATGCTCCCCCTAAGTGGACGAACACAGAGGATGCTCAAACTTAGCCAAAAAGAAACGGCAAACAACACATGCAAATGCAATGCATTACAAGAATTTGAATCTAGGTTGCTTGCAAGTTTAAACCATGAATTGGACTTCTTCACACGTTCAAGAACAGTTATTCCAACCATGTTAGCCAAGACTATGTGCATTACTAAATTAACATGATTAAATTACACATGATGCTAGGTGGTTCACACAAGATCATTTTTAGTGAAGTTTGAGTGATCAAGCACATTCAACTCGCTTCTCAACCTACAAAAGGTTGCTTCATCGAGAGGTTTAGTGAAGATATCCGCCAATTGATTTTCGCTAGAAACTCCCACTAGTGTGATATCTTTCCTAGCCACATGATCTCTAAGAAAGTGATGGCGAATATCAATGTGTTTGGTGCGAGAGTGTTGAACCGGGTTATTTGCAAGCTTTACGGCGCTTTCATTATCACGCAAAAGTGGAACATCTTTTAAAATCACGCCGTAATCAAGTAGTGTTTGGGACATGTATAAGATTTGTGCACAACTAGCTCCCATGGCTATGTATTCCGCCTCGGCGGTAGACAATGCCACACTATTTTGCTTCTTTGAGGACCAAGAAACAAGTGATCTTCCTAGCAAATGGCAACCGCCGGAGGTACTCTTCCTATCAACCTTACACCCGGCATAATCCGAATCAGAATAGCCACAAAGTAGGAAGGGAGCTCCTTTGGGCTACCAAAGGCCAATGCTAGGGGTGTGCCTTATGTACCTAAGGATTCTTTTAACCGTACTTAGATGCGACTCCTTAGGGTTTGCTTGAAACCTAGCACACATACACACACTAAACATGATATCCGGCCTAGATGCGGTGAGGTAAAGTAAACTACCGATCATTGAGCAGTAAAGAGTTTGGTCTATTGGTTTACCTCCCTCATCGAGATCGAGATGCCCATTGGTAGGCATTGGGGTCTTGATTGGCTTGCAATCCTCCATCTTGAATTTCTTGAGCACATCATTAGTGTACTTCTATTGAGATATGAAAGTGCCCTCCCTCAATTGCTTCACTTGGAGGCCAAGGAAGAAGGTTAGCTCGTCAATCATCGACATCTTGAACTCCTTGGACATCAATGCACCAAATTCCTTGATATGATCTTGGTTTGTTGACCCAAATATAATGTCATCGACATACACTTGGCAAACAAAGATCTCTCCATCTAGCACCTTGGTGAAGAGTGTGGTATCCACTTTCCCAATCTTGAAGCCCTTCTTAAGTAGGAAGTCCCTTAGCCACTCATACCAAGCTCTTTGAGCTTGCTTCAAACCATAGAGTGCCTTGGATAACCTATACACATGATTAGGACAATTGGGGTCTTCAAACCCGGGAGGTTGTGAGACAAAAACAAGTTCATTGATGAAACCATTTAGAAAGGCACTCTTCACAACCATTTGAAAAAGTTTCATTTTGTGATGTGAAGCATATGCCAAAAGGATACGAATGGCTTCTAGTCTTGCAACCGGTCCAAAGGTCTCCCCAAAATCCAAGCCTTCAACTTGGGAGAACCCCTTTGCCACCAATCTTGCCTTGTTCCTCACAACCACACCTTGATCATCTTGCTTGTTCCTAAACACCCACTTGGTGCCAATGATTCTTGCTCCTTTGGGCTTTTCTACTAGTGTCCACACTTCGTTCCGGGTGAAGTTGTTCAACTCTTCATGCATGGAGTTCACCCAATCCGGATCCGCATGTGCATCCTCCACACTAGAGGGCTCAACAAAGGATACAAAAGAGTGATGTTCAACATAAGAAGCAAGTTTAGATCGAGTTGTTACCCCCCTTGATGGACTTCCTATGATGAGGTCTTGTGGATGAGCTTGAAGCATAGGTGTACATCTTCTATCAATCACTTGGGGAGGACGTTGTGGTGCATCAACATCACTAGCTTGAGCCTCAGCTTGATCTTGAGAGATGAAGGTATCTTCTTGTGCTTCCCTCAGTTGTTCTTCATCAACTTGAGGCGTGTGAGGTGGAGAGGGTACTTGATTTGCATCATCTTCAACTTCTTCCACCTCTAGTGGGTTGATTGCACCAACGGGCATATTCTTCATAGCCTCCCTCAAGGGTTCATCACCTACATCATCAAGATTCTCATGCTCTTCTTGAGAGCCATTAGTTTCATCAAAACTCCAAGTCATATGTTTCTTCAACTAGGTCAGAGGATTTGTTAAATACTCGATATGCCTTGGATTTAAGAGAATAACCAAGTAAGAAACCAATGTCACATCTCCTTTGGAACTTGCCCAAGTGTTGAAGCTTCTTGTAGATGTACACTTTGCATCTAAACACTCGGAAGAAGGATATATCCGGTTTCTTCCCATTCACAAGCTCATAGGGGGTCTTCTTGAGAAGCCTTTGAACAAAGAGCTGGTTGGCCGCATAGCATGCGGTGTTGATTGCTTTGGCCCAAAACTTCTCGGGGGTGTTGTATTCATCAAGCATTGATCTTGCAAGAGTGATTAGTGTCCGGTTTTTCCTCTCTACTACACCATTTTGTTGTGGGGTATAGGTGGCAAACACCTCATGCTTGATCCCAACTTCATCATAATAGTCTTCAATCTTGGTGTTCACAAACTCGGTCCCATTGTCACTTCTTATCTTCTTGATCTTCACATCAAACTCATTTTGGGTTCTAGTTGCAAACTTCTTGAATATTGATTGAGTCTCTCCCTTGTCTTGAAGAAAGAACACCCAAGTGTACCTAGAGTAGTCATCAACTACCACCAAGCAAAAGAGATTGCCCCCAAGGCTAGCATAGGTGGTAGGTCCAAATAGATCCATGTGGAGTGGCTCTAGGACTCTTGAGGTTGACATGAAGGCTTTGGTTGGATGTGTGTTGGCCACTTGCTTGCCGGCTTGACATGCACTACACAATTTGTCCTTCTCAAACACCATATCCTTCACTCCTCTAACCATCTCCTTCTTGATAAGCTTCTTCAAAGTTGACATTCCCACATGTGCTAATCTTCTATGCCATAGCCAACCCAAAGAACTCTTGGAGAATAGACATGTTTGCAAACTAGCTTCATTTGAGGTGAAATCCACTAAGTAGAGATTGTTGTGCCAAAACCCTTTGAATATCAATGATGAATCTTCCATCTTGGTCACAACTACCTCATTTGGAGTGAAGAGACATTATAAATGAAGATCACATAGTTGTCCCACCGATAGCAAGTTGAAGCTCAAAGATTGCACTAGCAAGACATTTGATATTGATTGATCATGGGAGATTTCCACTTTGCCTAGGCCTTGCACTTTGCCTTTTGAATTGCCCCAAAGGTAATCTTGTCTTGTCCTTTACAATATTTCTCAAGTGTGGTGAACATCTGGGAGTCACCGGTCATATGTTGAGTGCATCCACTATCTATCACCCAATGACTTCCACCGGTCTTGTAGTTCACCTACACACACAAGAGATCAAGCTTTTTGTTTAGGCACCCATTGAGTACGGGAGCCCATTGCTTTCTCTACTAATGACTTAGCCACCCAAAGTGTCCTTGGTCTATTCTTGTTGGGTGGTCCTAAGAACACAACAAGTGGCTTGCCCTTGACATCCTTGCTGATGATATAGTGAGCATTGTATACAAAAGGCCTAGTGTGCTTGGGCAAGGGTTGTGGAGGTGGAGTCACACAATTGTAAGAAAAGTGTCCTTGCTTCCCACACTCAAAGCATATCTTCATCTTTGGCTTTGGCTTTTCTTGATAGAAGTACTTGACTTGTTGTTGATATTGAGCATTGGCCTTAGCTTTGGCCTTCTTCACTTGAGCGGACTTGTAGCCAAGACCGGCTTTGTCATTCTTCATGATAGTGTTCATAAGAAGCTCACTTTGAAGATTGTGGCCCTTAGTGAACCTCTCCATTCCAATGGCTAGATGGTTCTTCTCATTCTTTAGCCTCTTGTTCTCTTCTCTAAGCATATCAACTTCAAGTGCCACATTATAGTCTTCATCTTGTGACTCAATCACAATTGACTTGGTTGACTTGAGCTTGATAAGATCTTGCTTGAGCTTTTCATTCTCATTCTTGATCTTCATACATTCATTGTAGTTATCCGCCACAACCACTTGCTTGCCTTTACACTTAGGCTCTTGTTCAATGGGATCAACAATTAAGTCATCACAAGAAGTGCCAATGTCAATCTTGACAATGGGGTTAGCAACAATAGGCAAAGCATCCTCAAGACATTAATTAGCTATAAGGAGAGTATCATAGTTCATATTTACTTCGGTGTACTCATCCCTAAGCTTGATGTATTTTTCTTTAAGCTCTTGTGATGTCATCTCTAGCTCATCATGTTTCTCTTTTAGCTCTTTTAGAGAGGATTTGAGCTCCCTAGCATGTGAGGATAAGGATTTGTTTTCACTAATTAGCTCATCACTAGCATTGGATGTTGTTTTCAAGTTTCTCTTGCAAGTCATCATTTTCTTTTTCAAGCTCTTCATTTTTAGCTTGCTCCTTCTTCACAATTTTAGTATACTTAGTGAGTAATTTTATGAGTTCATCATAAGAAGGAGCTTTGTATACTTTTTCACTTTCACTACCACTATCATCACTATCATCACTATCCTATACTTTGGATTGTACCTTCCGGTCACCCTTAGCCATAAGGCATAGGTGTGTAGAGGATGTAGTGGAGGAAGACGGTGGTGGTGGAGGAGGCAATGAAGTCCCAATGACTAGAGCGGCCACCTTCTCATCTTCACTTTCATCACCGGATGACTCACTTGAGTCTTCAATGTCGGTTAACCAATCACCAACAATGTATGCCTTGCCATCGTTCTTCTTGTGGTGTTGGAACCTCTTCTTCTTGAAGCCTTGTTTCTTCTTGTGGGGCTTCTCATCTTTGCTTGACTCATCTTTTTGCTCTTTGCCACTCTTGTACTTCTTCTTGTACTTGTCCTTCTTAGGCTTGGTACAATGGTGAGCTAGATGGCCAATATCACCACAATTGAAGCAATCCATTTCCGACAATGGCTTCCTCTTGTTGCTAGTGAAGAACTTCTTCTTTCTTGAATCAAACTTGACACCACTCTTGTTTAGCTTCTTTAGCATCTTGATGGTCTTCTTCACCATTAGATCAATGTTGGAGTCATCATCTTCACTTGAGCTATCTCCATCTTTGACTTGCCCGAGTCATGGCTAGCTTTGATGGCCAAGTCTTTCTTCTTGGTGGATGATGAAGCTTCTTCTTCTTTGTTGATGTGCATGTACATCTCATGTGCATTGATCTTTCCCAAGACTTGTGTTGGTGTATATTTGGAAAGATCACCTTGATGCAACACCGTCACAATGTTGGCATACTGCCAATAGGAAGCACACAAAGAATCTTCCTCACAACATCGGCTTCATCCATTTGCTTTAACCCAAGTGCATTCAATTCTTCTACAAGAAAATTTAAGCGTGAGTACATTTCATTTGCATTTTCATGAGCAATCATGGTAAAAGCATTCATCTTATTCATGACTAAGTGATATCGCTCTTCCCGCTCGCTCTTTGTGCCCTCATGGAGAGCACAAATGTTCTTCCACAACTCATGTGCGGTCTTTGAGGTTCGCACACGGTTGAACATATCTTTGCCAATGCCCCTAAAGAGAGTGTTCCGGGCTTTGGCATTCCACTTCTCATAGTGGACTTCATCACCGAATGGTTCTCCATCATAGGCCGCAAAACCATCGGTGGCGGCTTTGAGCACACCAACATCTAAGGCTTCGAGGTAAGCCTCCATACGCACTTTCCAATATGGAAAGTCGTCTCCATCAAACATGGGCGGCGGTCCATCACCAAGGGACATCTTGCTCTAGGCGGTTAAGCCTAAATTAGAGCAACACTGCTTTGATACCAATTGAAAGGATCAAGATGCCCAAGAGGGGGGGGGGGTGAATTGAGCTCTTTTAAATTTCTAAGCAATATTAAAACCTAACAAGAGCCAATTAACCCCCTCGTGCTTTCCCAAGTGTGTCCTAGCTAAACAAGCAAGGCATGACAATGAAAGCGGTAAAGCCCTATGCAATTCTAGTCAAGCAACAAGAAGGTAATGTGAAAAGTAAAGCAAGGCATGTTAGTATGCAGTACATGCTTATTCTAGTTCCTCAATCTATCATGATTTATATTCTGGTATTAATCTGGAAATTGTCATATATTTCAACAATCCAAAAACCTTATTGTAGATTTTTAGAATTATCTATGGCTAGTTTTGTTGACGTGTTGAAGCCAGAAAAGTTTAATGGTGCAAACTTTAAGAGATGGTCCGTCAGGGTCACAGATTGGCTTACTGTCATGAAAGTTTTCTGGGTCAAAGATGGCTTGCCCAAGGGTAATATCTTTGATGAAGATCAGAGAAAATACCAGGAAGCTAATAAAATCTTTATGGGAGCTGTGCGTATTGTGGTGTCAGATCATATCTATGATGCCCTCATGCACTATGAAGATGCACAGTCTCTGTGGAACTATCTGAACTCCACCTATGGAGCTTCGGATGCAGGCAAAGAGCTATATCTCATGGAGAGCTTCCATGACTATAAGATGGTTAGAAACAAATCTATAGTCAAGCAAGCTCATGAGGTGCAGTGCATGGCAAAGGAACTTGAGCTCCTTAAGTGTGTTATACCCAATGAATTTGTGGATGGTTGCATTATTGCAAAGTTGCCTTCTTCATGGAGGAACTTCGCCACAAGTCTTAAACACAAGAGACAGAAAATATCAATTGAAAACCTGATAGCATCTCTTGATGTTGAAGAGAAGGCTCAGGCTAAAGATAACACTGAGAAGGGGAACGAGGATATAGCTAGTGCCCACTTTGTCCAGAGAAACCATGGCAAGAACAAAGTAAAGGTTAAGCTTTTCAATGCCAAATCAACTACTCCCTTCAAGAAGAAGAAGAAAGACAAAGCTAAGATGCCTTGCTTCACCTGTGGAGAGCTTGGTCATTTTGCTAAAGACTGTCCGAAACGAGCGGACCGAAAAGAGAAAAAGAAGGTCAACCTCGTGACTACTAGCAAAACTGATGACGGGTATGGTAATTTCCCTACTGTGCTATCAGTTTTTCAATCACCAAGTTGGTGGGTTGATACAAATGCTAATATTCACGTGTGTGCTGATATCTCTTTGTTTTCTTCTTACCAGGGGCTCCAAGGTTCCTTCGTCCTAATGGGGAATGGGTCACATGCTTCTGTTTGTGGTGTTAGCACGGTAGATCTGAAGTTTACTTCGGGGAAGATCGTACAATTGAAGAACGTGCAGCATGTCCCTACTATTCGCAAGAACCTTGTTAGTGTATCCCTTCTTTTGAGAGATGGGATTAAAGTAGTATTAGAGTCCAATAAAGTAGTTATGTCCAAGCATGGGCAATTTATTGGTAAAGGCTATGAATGCGGAGGCTTGTTCCGCTTATCTTTGGCAGATTTTAGTAATAAGTCAGTTAATCATATTTGTTGCACCATTAAAGATAATTCAAGTGTTTGGCATTCTCGTTTATGTCATGTGAATTTTGAATTGATGTCGCGTTTATCTAGCTTGAGTTTAATTCTAGATTTCACTATTGCCAAAGGTTCTAAGTGTCATACTTGTGTGCAATCAAAGCAACCTCGAAAGCCTCATAAGGCAGCGGAGGAGAGAAACTTGGCGCCTCTTGAACTCATACATTCTGATCTTTGCGAGATGAATGGTGTGTTGACAAAAGGTGGAAAGAAATATTTCATGACTTTAATTGATGATGCAACTAGATTTTGCTATGTTTACTTGCTAAAAACTAAAGATGAATCGCTAGTCTACTTTAAATCTATAAGGCTGAAGTTGAAAATCAGTTAGAGAGAAAGATTAAACATCTAAGGTCTGATCGTGGTGGTGAATATTTGTCGGTGTTATGAATCAGGGGGTCAAGACCACCGGCTAGTAAATTTGTATATTGCATGCTCCCTCTCCCAAATGTGATACAAGAAGAACACAATATTTATCCTGGTTCGGGCACAGAAGGCCCTATGTCCAGCGGGGGAGGATGGATTGTATTATCTTGCACCGAAGTGCCCGTACAGGGGGGGTACAAGCAGGTTTACACGGGGGTGCTCAGGATGAGCTGATGCCTAGGGCTAGCAACGCTATCCTAGGTGGTCGGTTGATTGCTTGAGATGTTGATCAAGCAATCGGGTGAGTGGTGTATGCGGGTCAGAGCTGATTTCCGAATGTCTCAGCCGATGTCCCTCTGCCCCTCTCGATACGAACGCGCGTGCCCCTTCTTCTATCCCAGTGTCCCCTTTTATAGACCAAGGGGAGGCCTGAGAGTACAGAGGTCCTAGACTGTAGAGGCATGGGAGAGATGTCCGCGGCGCCATGCTCGCGATGGGACGTCGATCGCTGTAGCGGAGTGGCCTCCCCGTCCTTCCGATGTTCAGGGCATGGTGATAGCAGACTGGACGTTACCGAACGTCATGGCGTAGTACGGTTCGCCTCCTGTAGACGGGCGCAGGCTCCACAGTTGAAGCAGGACGTAGCCGATAGGACGGGTCCCATGCTGGAGTGGTTGGAGACGGGGGTCGAGCCCCCTGGTCGAGGGGGGTCGAGGCCAACGTGACCCTGTCCTACCCGTGAAGACACAGTCGAGGGTCGTCTTGTTCGTGGCTCGAGGAGGGGCCTCTGGATTCCGTACCTGTGACGTGGCTACAGCGGCCACACGGTCAATGGAGGTCCAGGGCATGGGCGGTGAGTTGATGGATTTGACTGTGGTAGTGGGCGCCCATGGCATTAGGCGGGGTCAGGTAGGCGCATTGGATCCCCTTTAACCCATACCGGGAGCAGGTGAGCTGACCGAGCCCCCTGCGCGCGAGTCGCTCGATCGACCCCCTGTCCGTCATTCGAGGGGTTGAGGTCGAGGCAGAGGTGGAGCGGTCGTTCGTTCGACCCCTGTCCGTCAGTCGGGGTCAAGGCGGAGGCGGGACCCTCCTACTGTTTCTCCAGTAATGGGTCGGCCCATGCCTGGTCACTGTTGCCAGTGAAGGAAACCTTTGCGTGGTGGGCCTTCCTTCATTGACTCAGACAACTGATCAGATCCTGCCTTAAAAACAGTTGCTATGTTAAACATTAGGTTATCATGCGTTTAGGGTACCCCTTACCTTTGTACCCGACAGTAGCCCCCGAGCCTCTATGCGAATAAGGAAAATCCGCATAGAGGTTTATGTTGATGATTTGCAGGGTTAGTAAGAGGTTTGATTCTCCGTGGGGTGCGCGCGAGCGCACCCCCGCGGGAGTAGCCCCCGAGGCCCCAGAGGAGTGATTAAGAACTCCTCTGGGGGCTCTGACGTGTGTTCTATCTAGGGGGGGTTAGGATTAACTGGAATCATAGCGCCCTCCTCTGGGGTTAATTACATTTGTCAGGCTACGAGCGTTTCATTTCCTTGGGAAAGGGGTGCTCGAGGGCGGCTGTCGAAACCCTTCCGAGGGCCAGCCTTCGCTCCCTCGAGGGTTAAACTGGAGTCATAGTGCCCTATCGAGGGGTCAACTCTGTCTGTCAGGCTACGAGTGTTTTCGACCCTCTTTCATCGAGGGGTGTCGTGCATAGTCTAGCCCTCGAGCCTCGTGTGGCTGGGCTTTCACTACCTCCTAGCGTCCTTCCCACGAATCCTTGCGCTCGGATTGTGGGGCGAAGAGCACTGTGCTATCCTCGTTAGGACGAGCCTCGAAGTCCTCTGTGAGCCTTCGTAAGGGCGAACCTCGAAGTCCTCTGCGAGCTGGTAATGGGTATAAATTCAAGTGAAATCCAAGTGAGAACTCATGCACCCTTCAACGGGGGTCAATAGAAGCCCTGAGGCATTCTCATTCAAGCAACACCGCATGGATTACCTAGGTGCCAACTCTGTTCGATGAGAGTCGGTGGCCTGATGCCTCCCAACGAAGGGATCCTTGGGTATTTCGTGGTTATGCCTTGGATATGACCCGGGGGGCCTCGAGCGTACGTTCTCGAGCTAGGGGCTCGCGCCTGGCCCCCCCTGGGTCATCCCTGACTCGCGTACTCGAGGGCGGCTGTGAACCTCGTTCATGGGGCCAGCCTTCGCCCCCTCGAGATTTGGGGGTGAACCGGAGTTCGTAACCCTGGGTCCTCCCTGACCTCAGGTACTCGAGGGCGGCTGTGGAACCTTGTCTGAGGGCCAGCCTTCGCTCCCTCGAGATTTTGACGGACGGGTCGACGCCCGTCGCTTACCTCCGAAGATGATGTCCTATCCTGTGGAATATAGGGGGGTAGGTAGGTAGGTATATTAAATGCGGGGACATACCTGTTTTTTTGTTGGATCCGCCCGTGTGGCTCGCGCCGGCCCCTCCTGGATCATTCCTGACTCGAGTACTCGAGGGCGGTTGTCGAACCCCGTTCGTGGGGTTAGCCTTCGCCCCCTCGAGTTTTGGGGGTGGACCGGGGTCCATTACCCTGGGTCCTCTCTGACCTCAGGTACTCGAGGGCGGCTGTCGAAACCTGTTCGGGGGCTAGCCTTCATTCCCTCGAGATTTGGGGGTGGACCGGAGTCCATAACCCTGGGTCATCTCTGACCTCAGGTACTCGAGGGCGGCTGTCGAACCCTGTTCGAGGGCCAGCCTTCGCTCCCTTGAGATTTTGAGGGTGGACCGGAGTCCATAATCCTAGGTCATCTCTGACCTCAGGTACTCGAGGACAGCTGTCGAACCCTGTTCGAGGGCCAGCCTTCGCTCCCTTGAGATTTTGACGGACGGGTCGACGTCCGTTGCTTACCTCCGAAGATAACGCCCACTGTTGCACGTTGTCCGTTCGACTGCGGCCGTAGCAGGCATAGGGTGCGGCGCGGAGCCCGATGACGCGACGGGTGTGGCTTATCTTACGGAATACAAGGAGGCGGTAGGTGAGCGCATTAAATGCAGAGACTTACTTGCCTTTTCGTCGGATCCGCCCGTTGGGCTTCCGGTTATAAATATTGGGGGCGGGGGTCTGGCTTCCGCACGCTTGCGATTGCCTTCCCTGTCTTCTTCCTCTCGTCATTGCCTTCGTCGCCCACCGAGCCCAATTTCTGCGTGCGCGAGAGTAGGGAGAGGAGAGATTGGCAACATACCTTCCACCCCCGCATCCGAGCGCATCCGCTCCCCTGCTCCAATGGACACCTACAGCTTGCGCGACCCTGACGCCTGGCTTCCGTCGTCGGCGACCGTCGCGCGCTTGGGAGATTTGGTGGAGAGCGGCCTTCTCCGACCCATCACCTCCGTGGACTGGCCGGAGTGGATAGTGCCGCCGAGGAAAGACGCTGAGCCCAATCCACCGGAGGGCTACGTGGTCAGCTTCGAAGCTTTCCACCGGGCGGGATTGGGATCCCCCCCCCAACCGTCTTCTGCGCGGGATCCTCCACCGCTACGACGCGGAGCTCCAACACCTCTCCCCCAACGACATCTGCCACGCGGCGGTATTCACCGCCGTGTGCGAGGGATACCTGGGGATGGAGCCACATTGGGATCTGTGGCTCCATCTATTCGAGGCGAGCCTGTTCACCGCTTCGGTCGGGAGCGGCAGCCGCAGGATAGTCAGGGCGGGGTGCTGCAGCATTGCCCTCAAGAGGACGGAGCGCTAGATCCCAGCGAAGCTCACGTCGAACCATTCCGGATGGCACTCCGGGTGGTTCTACCTGAGGAACGACGACGGCCTGTTCCCCGCCTACACCGGCAGGATGATCGACTCGAGGCCCGACCACTGGAGGTACGGCGTCGAGCAGAAGAAGCAAAAGCGCCTCGACCACCTGCTCGGCGCGATCTCCCGTCTGAAGAAGGCGGGACTTACGGCGGCCATCGTGGCGTCGGCGTTCCATTAGCGGAGAGTCGTGCCGCTGATGGCTCGCCCGCGATGCCTTGACGAGATGCACCCAGGGTGGATCTCACGGGATGTCGCCTCATGGAGGACGAGCTGCCCCTCGAGAGGGTGGTCCGCCGGGTACGCACCTCCTTCGCCGGCGCGTTCGAGGTGGGGGGCATCGCCGGTGTCCCCATGATGCCAGACCAGGGCCACATCCAGCTGGTACGACTCCTTTCCCTGTTAATGCCCCCTTGTTCGTCTTGTTCGTCCCCTTTTGCCCATTTTCTGACCATGCCTCGCGTTCCTCAGCGGAACGTTGTTTACCGGAAGTCGCTACCGCCGGTGAAGGTGGAGCAGAACGACTCCCAGACGAGACGCTTGCAGGCCGAGCAGGACAAGAAGGCCAAGGACAAGGCCAAGAGGGATAAGGGCAAAAAGGCCCGAGAGAGGGAGGAGCGTGAACGACGCTGGACACGGCAGAGGCAGGCCAACCTCCCCGAGGAAGAGTCCCCTTCGGAGGAGGATGAGGACGAGGAGACGAGCAGTGGCGAGGTTGTTGGAGGCATGGCATAGTGGTGTAGGGTTGTGACCATTATTTTGGTCCTGACGGGTATTATTCATTGTGCAGGAAGAGGAGCCGGAGCTGGAGGGGGAGGAGGAGGAGCAGGTCGAGCCGTGCAGAGGGCTCGAGGAAGACCGAGCGGCGACCGAGCGCCAAGGGGGGAAGGGGTCGACGTCAAGATCACCCCCGTCCGCCCGGGCTGAGCCAAGGAGCGAGCGTCCCTCGGCCTCTCAGGGCGAGGGGGCGCGGCGAACGCGCGATCGCTCGTCGCGGTCCCCGTCGAGGGTGGGTCGAGCGCACCGCCGGTGCCCGCTCAGTCGAGCGCACAGGCCTCGAGCCCGTCGACCCAGGAGGAGACCGGGGCCGCGGCGACGAAGACGCCATCGGCCCCTGCCAAGGTCACGACACCGGGAGCAGCCTCGACCCGTGCCGTGGCCAGCGCTGGCGGGAGAAGTGGCTCCCGACGTGCCTCGCAGAAGCCCCGAGCGGCTCGAGGTCCATTGGTCGGACCCCCACGATTCCGCTGGGGTAAGTTGCTTCCCTGTCGATCCCGAGTATTATTCGTTGAATATGACTTGTGCTTACCGTAGCGTGTGAGCTCCTTTTTTAGGGCTAATCGCTTGTCGGAGGACGCGACCTTCACCCCGGCCAAGAGGCTGAAGGCGGAAGCCGCGGCCAAGATGACCGTCGGGGCCAGTCCTGCCGTCCCGTCCCCTTCGACCCTCGCCCCAGGTGCGGCGTGGACGGCCAGGGCGTAGGAGGTGATAGGGTGCGGGCGGGCGTAGGCCACCGCGAAGCGAACTCGAGTGGAGGAAGAGGAGGGTCAACCTGTCGCATCTGCAGGGTCCGCCGGAGTGGCGGTCGAGGCCGTGCTCACCGCTCCGTCGGAGGGGGGGTATGCCAGCAGCCTCGGAAGGCGTGGAGCTGACGTCGACGACGGCCGTGATTGAGGGGGTTGAGCCCCAAGCCGCCGTAGAGATGGAAGTGGTCGACTTAACCTCCACCGGCGCGGAAGAGACGCTGGAGCGCCCGGCGACGAGGCGGTGGCCGAGAACCTCGCGTCGCGGGAGGCGCGTCAGTGGCGCGAGCATGAGGAGAAGGCGCGGCAAGAGGAGGGAGTGACCGTTGCTGCGCCGGAGGTGCTGCCGTCGGTGGAGACCCTCATCGAGGGATCCTCGGCGTCGCCCGCGGCGGGGACGTTGACGTCAGCGGAGCCGGCGGAGGTGGTGGTGGCGACGGCACTTCGGCAGGAGCCGGAGGGGACCGTTGTGGCGCTGCAAGGAAGCAACACGGCGGACGTGACGATGTCCGAAGTGGCTGCTCGGCCTGTCATCGAGGTCGGGCAGCCTCTAACTTAGTCGACGTGGAGGGAGGGAACCGCGGCAAGCCTGCGACATCGGGTGCTAACGTGTGTTTTCTTCACCACGCATAGGTTATTCTCACGGCGGGGACCTCTTCCGCCTGGAGGCGATGATCAGGAGGGGCCGGCGGCGGCCCCGCAAGATGACTCCGAGGCCAGGAGTGCCCAGCTCGAGGGGGCGGCTCCCTTCCCCACCCTGGCGGAGCGGGTGATGCTCCACGGGGGTGGCCCCGAGATGCGCCAAGGCATCATGCGGGGGGTAAAGGAGAGGATCGACCGCCGCAGCAGGCTCTGGGGGTAGGAACCCCTCGAGCTAGCCGACCCCCAAGACCCAGGGCGCACCTTCTTCAAGCTCGACGATCAAGCTGAGCTCGGGGAGTGGGAGCACCTGGAGGAGTTCCGGGCGTGGCTTACCCATGTGGTACGCCTGTCGGCGGAGGTTGCTTCCTCGGACTTGTACCGAGGGATGGAAGTAAGCCTCGTTCTCTCTTTGATCTTGCTTGGGTCACTTTGTTGTTCTTTTCTAATGACCTTCCTTTTTATCCCTGGTATATGCTAAGGGCGAGGTCGTACGACAAGTCCCAATTCATCCTCCGGGCGCAGGAGCAGTGGAGTCAGCTCCCCATCCTCCGCGCCTCGCCGGATAAGGCGGAGGCCGAGGCCACCCAGGCGAAGGTCGAGGTGGCGGCCGCGCAGGAGGGGGCCAAGGCCGCCCGGGAGGAGGCCTCCCGGGCGCTGTCGAGGGCCGAGGCTGCCTTCAAGGACGTCGTCGAGGTCGGGCAGCAGCGAGACGCTGCCCAGGAGGCCCGGTGTAAGGCTGAGGAGGAGCCCACCTCGCTGAGGGGGGAATTGGCTTGAACGGCGGAGCAGGTCTGGCAGCTCGAGGCCAACCTGAAGCAGGCGGCTGTCGACCGCTCCTCCCTCGAGGGGCGGATCCGGGAACTCCAGGCGGATGTTGACACCGTCTCCCGCGACCGCGACGCTCTGGGGGAGATGGTACTAGCAAGATCATCGAGGACCTCCGGGCTAAAAACAGCGACCAAGCTGCAGAGCTCGTCGACGTCCGCCACCAACTTCAGAGGGCCGAGTAGGACTACGTTACTCTGGAAGCACACGCCAAAGGTGAGTTTTTCAGAAGTGTTACTGAGCTTGCTTGGTCTCGACCCTTCCCCTGCTTTTTGGTTTTGACGGAGTCCTCTATTTGTTCTGGCAGAACTCGAAGGGGACAAAGCCCGAGCCCACGAGGATCTGACCAGTCTTCAGAACCTCCTCGGGGCGGAGACGAGCCTGAACGAGAGGCTTGGGGACGCCATCTCCTCTTTCTACGACGGCATGGGTGTCGAGCCGGAGCTGCCGGTTGCGGGAGACATGCGTGGAGATTCCCTCTTGCGCCGGCTCTTTGCCGCGACCCGTGAAGTGACGGAGCAGGTTGGTGCTGCCCTTCACATAGGCGTGAAGCGGGCGCTCGCGGTCGTCCGCTCGGGCTACAACTACGACCTCGACGTCGTTGCCAGCGGCTTCGTCGTCGACCCGGGGATGACCGATGAAGCGAACATAGCGAGATGCCATGAGCTGATCGACGCCGCAGAGTTGCCTGGCGGTGAGTTGGCGAAGTTGTTCGAGGCTGAGGTGCTTCCCCCGACGGACGGCGATGGCGATGAGTAATCGAGGCCTGTGAGCCAAATCTGGACAAGAAGGTCCATGTAATAGATTAGCTTTTGTGACAATATGATGTCGAGCCCCTGGGGGCTTCTTAACTTCAATGCATTTTATTCGAGATGCATCTGGGTGTTTTTATTTCTCGAGCTGTCTCTATTTCTCTTTGCCTGAGTCGTTGCTTGTGGACTAATTATTCGACACACGCTCGTATCCCTGGAGGGGGGGGAGCGAAGTGGGGGTACCATAGCCCTGAGGCGTAGGAGAGTCCCCGGCTCGATGGCCCTCGACCCTTAGGGAGTTCGAGGCATTTTTTACTTAGCCGTGAAGCGTACTCAGGGCGAAGGTGGAGAGAGAAGGCCGAGTTTCGAAAAAACATTCGTGTTTTTAGAGGACTTTAGGAGGGGGTCCCCCCTGTTAGCCCCCGAGGCTACGCTTGACTTTGTCGGAGCAGAGTCGAGGCTACCTCAGAGTTATGAACGAATGTGAAATGTGTTTCGAGAACATTTTATTCATTCACAATGCGATAAATGTACATAATGTAGAAAATGTACAAGGCCTCGAGGCCTTAGGGGTAGAAGCGACGTAGCTGTTCTATTTCCATGCGTTGGTGAGGATCTCGCCCTTATCGTTCTTCAGCTTGTAAGTCCCTGGCTTTAGCACCTCTACCACGATGAAGAGTCCTTCCCAAGGTGGCGTCAGCTTGTGACGCCCCTTGTTGCTTTGTCGGCGGCGCAGTACGAGGTCGCCGACGTCGAGGTCCCTTTTACATATGTGCTTGTCGTGGTAGCGCCACAGCGTCTGCTGGTACCTTGCCGAGTTGAAGAGGGCCGTGTCCCGGGCTTCCTCGAGCTGGTCGAGGGAGTCCTCTTGGGTTGCTGTGTTGGCTTGCTCTTTCTAGGCCATTAATCGAGGGGACCCGTACTCGAGGTCAATGGGGAGGACGGCCTCGGACCCATAGACCAAGAAGAACTAGGAGAACCCTGTAGCTCGACTTGGCGATGTTCTGAGGCTCCATAGGACAGAGGGCAGCTCATCGACCCATCTCTTGCCGTGTTTGTTTAGCCGGTCGAAGATTCTTGGCTTGAGGCCCTGTAAAACCATACCATTGGTGCGCTCGACCTGGCCGTTAGTCCGAGGGTGGGCGACTGCGGACCAGTTCACCCTGATGTGGTGGTGGTCACAGAAGTCCAAGAACTTTTGACCGGTCAACTGGGTGCCATTGTCGGTGATGATGACATTGGGAACCCCGAAGCGATGGATGATGTCTGTGAAGAACAGCACGGCTTGTCGAGATTGGATGTTGGCAATGGGTCGAGCCTCGATCCATTTCGAGAACTTGTCTATGGCCACTAGGAGGTGGGTGTCGCCACCTTTTGTTTTCTTCAGGGGGCCGACCATGTCGAGCACCCATACTGCGAATGGCCAAGTTATGGGTATCATCTGAAGAGCTTGCGCAGGCAGGTGGGTCCGCCTGGCGTAGAATTGGCATCCCTTGCAAGATCGAACAAGTTTGGTAGCGTCGGCGACGGCTGTCGGCCAGTAGAAGCCTTGTCGAAAGGCGCTTCCTACCAGCGTTCTTGGGTCCGCGTGGTGGCCGCAAGCCCCCGAGTGTAGGTCCTTCAGAAGTGCCTTCCCCTCCTCGAGGGTGAGGCAACGTTGAAGTACACCGGTGGGGTTGCGTCGATGCAGCTTGCGGCCATTCCCATACAAGACGTAGGTTTTGGCGTGTCGGGCTATGCGTCGGGCTTCGGTGCGGTCCTCTGGGAGCTCGCCCCGTATCAGATACTCGAGGTAGGGTGTGCGCTAGTCCGTCGAGGGGGTTGGTGTTGCGGTTGTCTCGTCGATCTCCATGACCTCTCCTCCGTTCGAGGGAGGATCGGTCGAGGGGGAAGGGTCGATCCCTTGGTCGAGGGCGGGAGCCCTCGAGCCTAGGGCGACGGACGGCTTGTGAAGGTCCCTCGAGAAAACGTCGGGAGGAATCGTGCCTCGGGTGGACGCGATTTTGGCCAGCTCATCGGCAGCTTCGTTGTACCGGCGGGCGACGTAGTTGAGCTCGAGGCCATAGAATTTGCCCTCGAGCTTTCGGACCTCCTTGCAGTAGGCTTCCATTTTGGAGTCGTGGCAGCTCAAGGCCTTCATCACCTGGTCGATCACAAGCTGCGAGTCCCCTCGAACATCGAGGCGTCGAACCCCGAGCTCGATGGCGATGTGCAGACCGTTGACGAGGGCCTCGTACTCGGCTACGTTGTTGGAGGCGGGGAAGTGGAGGCGGATGGCGTAGCGCATGTGGACCCCTGAGGGCGATATGAACAGCAATCCGGCGCCTGCCCCCGTCTTCATCAACGATCCGTCAAAGTACGTGGTCCAGAGCTCAGTGTGCACTTTCGCCGGGGGTAGCTGGGTGTCGGTCCATTCTGCAATGAAGTCTGCTAATACCTGAGACTTGATGGCCTTCCGAGGGGCGTAGGAGAGAGTTTCCCCCATGAGTTTGACCGACCACTTGGCGATTCTCCCAGACGTCTCCCGGTTCTGGATTATCTCCCCGAGGGGGAAAGATAAGACCATAGTAACCGGGTGGCCCAGGAAATAGTGCTGGAGCTTGCGTCGAGTGAGGACGATGGCATACAACAGCTTCTGGATGTGGGGGTATCTCGTCTTGGTCTCGGAAAGTACCTCGCTCACGAAGTAGACAGGCCTCTGAACCGGCAGGGCATGTCCCTCTTCTACCCTCTCGACTACTATGGCGGCGCTGACTACCTGGGTAGTTGCTGCGACATAAAGCAAGAAGGGCTCGGCTGGGCTTGGGGGCACCAAGATAGGTGGCGAGGTGAGCAAGGCTTTGAGTTTGGAGAGCGACTCCTCGGCCTCGACGGTCCATGTGAAGCGTTTTATTTTCTTAAGGAGGCGATAGAGGGGGAGGGCTTTTTCCCCGAGCCGTGAGATGAACCGGCTGAGGGCAGCGAGGCACCCTGTGACCCTTTGTACGCCCTTAAGATCCTTGATCGGGCCCATCCTGGTGATTGCGGTCACCTTCTCAGGGTTGGCTTCAATTCCGCGTGGGAAACTATGTACCCTAGGAGCATGCCTGGAGGGACCCCGAAGACGCACTTCTCTGGGTTCAGCTTTATACGATTTGCCCTGAGGCGCCTGAACGCGATCTCAAGGTCCCCGACCAGGCTCCCGACTATTTTGGATTTGATCACGATGTCATCGACGTAGGCCTCGACGGTCGGCCCTATGTGTTTTCCAAAGACATGGAGCATGCATCGTTGATATGTGGCCCCGACGTTCCGCAAACCGAAGGGCATAGTGAGGTAGCAAAACATGCCAAAGGGGGTGACGAAGGAAGTCGCGAGTTGATCGGACTCCTTCATCTTTATTTGGTGATAGCCAGAATATGCATCAAGGAAGCAGAGGGTTTCACATCCCGCAGTGGAATCTACTATTTGATCAATACGTGGTAATGGAAAAGGAACCTTGGGACATGCTTTATTTAAACTAGTGTAGTCTACGCACATCCTATCCTTTCCATTCTTTTTGTTGACAAGTACAGGATTTGCTAACCACTCGGGATGATGTACCTCCTTGATGAATCTGGCCTTCAAAAGCTTGTCGACCTCCTCCTCGATGATTTTGCGCTTCTCCTCGTCGAAGCGGCGCAGCCGTTGCTTCACCGGTTTGGATCCGGCCCGGATGTCCAAGGAGTGCTCTGCGACATCCCTCGGAATGCCCGGCATATCCGAGGGACTCCACGCAAACACGTCAGCATTCGCGCGGAGAAAATCGACGAGCACGGCTTCCTATTTGGGCTCGAGGGTGGCGCTGATCGTCAGCGCCTTCCCATCCGCGTGGCCGAGATCGAGCGGGATGGTTTTGGTGTCCTCCGCAGGCTTGAAGTTTTCGACGTGCCGCTTGGGGTCGGGGATCTCCTTGGAGAAGTCATCGAGGGCCGCGAGGATGGCTGACTCCTCGACCGCCTCGGCGTTTTCCACGCACTCGACGTCGCAGTCGTAAGCGTGCTCGTAGGAGGTGTCGACGGTGATGACTCCCTTGGGCCCCGACATCTTTAGCTTAAGGTAGGTGTAGTTCGGGACCGCCATGAACTTGGCGTATCCTGGTCGACCGATGATGGCGTGGTAGGTACCGTGGAATGCGACCACCTCGAATGATCGGCACGTGTGACCAGTCGAGGTATCGAGGAGGTTGAGCTCGAACGGAGAAGACCTCCCGACGCTCACTCTTGCGCTGACGCGTGCTGAGTCGGGTCGAGGGTCCCCCAAAGATCATGAAACAGTCGAGGATCTCGGGGAAGCCCCCGCTCTTGCCATCGCCCTCGTCTTGTGGGTCCTGCTTCTTGTCGTCTTTCTTGAGGCCGAGGGAGCAGAAGTGCTTCTTGAGCATGCGACAGTCCTCGAGGCTGTTGTTGGCCGGTCCCTTGTGATAGGAGCAGGGCTCTTTCAGCATTTTGTCGAAGACTCCCCCCTCGAGAGGGTGACCTCGAGGCTTCTTCTTGTCTGTCGCAGCGACAAGATCGTAGGGCTCGACGTCACGTCGACCCGGCTGGTTCTTCTTCTTGTTGTTGTTATTGTTCTTCTTGGGCTGATTATTCGAGCCCCCGGGCTCGTCCGCCTTGGCCTTCCCCTTGCTCGGGGATGCATAGAAGAACGTGCCAACGGCTTCCTCGCCGGCTACGTAGTTGGGGACAATGTCCATAAGCTCGTTGGCGGTCTTGGGGATGTTCCGTCCCAGTTCCCGCACCAGCTCCATGCAGGTTGTCCCGGCGATGAACGCCGTGATGACGTTGTGGTCGGAGATGTGGGTTAGCTCAGTACGTTGCTTGGAGAACCGTTAGGTGAAGTCGCGCAGGGTTTCCCCTGGCTTCTGGTTGCAGCTGCGGAGATCCCAGGAGTTTCCTGGCCGCACGTAGGTGCCCTTGAAGTTCCCCTCAAAGATCCTGACCAGGTCGGGCCAGCCATGGATCAAGTCCGGGGGGAGCTCCTCGAGCCACCTTCGAGCGGTGTCGGAGAGGAAGAGCAGGAGTTTCCGCATGATGACGTGGTCGTCATCGGCTCCTCCTAGCTGACATGCCAGCCTGAAATCAGCAAGCCAGAGCTCCGGCTTTGTTTCGCCATTGTAGTTGACCAGGCTGGTGGGTGGACGGAAATGAACAGGCAAGGTGGTCTACCGGATTGCTTTGCTGAAGACTCGTGGCCCTGGTGGTTCCGGGGATCAACGTTGATCTTCGTCGTTGTCGTAGCGCCCACCCCGATGAGCACTATAACCTCGAGCCTCAGCATCACCGTGTCGGCGTCGTTTGGCTTTGTCAGGACTCGGGGGTCGGCGTTTCGTGCTGGTGTATCGTCGCCCCCTCCTCTTTCATCCGTGGTCGCGGCGTCGTTGATGTCGTCCTGGGAGTCAACCTGGCCGTCGATGTGGAAACATTCCCGGGTGGGATCGTAATCCTCATCGGGGGAGTCCGAGTCAGGGTAGCCGTGGTAGAAGTTGGGGAAAGATCCCCTGCGCTTCTCTTCCAGCCGTCGCCGTAACGTGCCCCAGGTATGATACCCTAGGGCTGGGGCTCGTTGTGGCTCCGGGCAGTCATCCGGCGGAGGGGTGGTGACGAGGTTGATCGTCATACATAGCAGGTTCCCTGAGGACCCATAACGTGCTTGTATCTGCGAGCCTAAAAAAGCATAACAGAGTCGGGCGTTGTTGTAGAGCCCATGTGGAGACATGTTGTGCGGTGGCACGGCCGAGTATGTCGGAGAAGCCTCGGGGACCCTCTGAGATGACGGTATGGCAGAGCCAAAGTCAGGCTCAGCGAGGTACCCGCCTCCAACCCGCAAGCATGGGTCAAATAGGCTCCCGACGGGAGGAACTGTGTCACCAGCTGAGGCCGGGAAGACGGCATCCGGCTTCTCGGGATCCGCGCGGTGAAGAGTTCGACGGCGTCGTCCGCGCCTCCTTCTGGTCGCAGGCGACAGGCGCGAGTAGTGGGACCATCGTCTGGTCCTCCTTGGCCCCGGAGTACCGGAGCTGCTGCTATCCATGCCACTACCTGAGAGTAGAACCATGTCATGGTCGTGGCCCATGGACATGAACTCTAGGCTCCCGAACCAGATGACGGTGGTGAATGGAAGTGATGGGATCGTGGAATCCATCTGGGAGAGTAGTTTGGAGTTGATCGACACGCAAAGCCCCCCTACATGGCGCGCCAACTGTCGGTGTTATGAACCAGGGGGTCAAGACCACCGGCTAGTAAATTTGTATATTGCGTGCTGCCTCTCCCAGATGTGATGCAAGAAGAACACAAGATTTATCCTGGTTCGGGCACAGAAGGCCCTACGTCCAGCAAGGGAGGATGGATTGTATTATCTGTCACCGAAGTGCCCGTAGAGGGGGGGTACAAGCAGGTTTACACGGGGGTGCTAAGGATGAGCTGATGCCTAGGGCTAGCAAGGCTATCCTAGGTGGTTGGTTGATTGCTTGAGATGTTGATCAAGCAATCGGGTGAGTGGTGTATGCGGGTCAGAGCTGATTTCCGAATGTCTCAGCCGATGTCCCTCTGCCCCTCTCGATACGAATGCGCGTGCCCCTTCTTCTATCCCAGCGTCCCCTTTTATAGACCAAGGGGAGGCCTGAGAGTACAGAGGTCCTAGACTGTAGAGGCATGGGAGAGATGTCCGCGGCGCCATGCTCGCGATGGGACGTCGATCGCTGTAGCGGAGTGACCTCCCCATCCTTCCGATGTTCATGGCATGGTGATAGCAGACTGGACGTTACCGAACGCCATGGCGCAGTACGGTTGGCCTCCTGTAGACGGGCGCAGGCTCCACAGTTGAAGTGGGACAGAGCGGATAGAACGGGTCCCATGCTGGAGTGGTTGGAGACGGGGGTCGAGCCCCCTGGTCTAGGGGGGTCGACGCCAGCGTGACCCTGTCGTACCCCTGAAGACACAGTCGAGGGCCGTCCTGTTCATGGCTCGAGGGGGTGCCTCTAGATTCCGTACCTGTGACGTGGCTACAGCGGTCGCATGGTCAACGGAGGTCCAGGGCATGGGCGGTGAGTTGATGGATTTGACTGTGGTAGTGGGCGCCCATGGCGTTAGGCGGGGGCAGGTAGGCGCATTGGATCCCCTTTAACCCATACCGGGAGCAGGTGAGCTGACCGAGCCCCCTGCGCGCGGGTCGCTCGATCGACCCCTGTCCGTCATTCGAGGGGTTGAGGTCGAGGCGGAGGCAGAGCGGTCGTTCGTTCGACCCCTGTCCGTCAGTCGGGGTCGAGGCGGAGGCGGGACCCTCCTACTGTTTCTCCAGTAATGGGCCGGCCCATGCCTGGTCACTGTTGCCGGTGAAGGAAACCTTTGCGTGGTGGGCCTTCCTTCATTGACTCGGACAACTGATCAGATCCTGCCTTAAAAATAGTTGCTATGTTAAACATTAGGTTATCACGCGTTTAGGGTACCCCTTACCTTTGTACCCGACAATATTTTTCTATACTATTTGATGAGTTCTGTGTGGAATATGACATTATTCATGAGAGGACAGCTCCCTATTCACCCGAATCAAACGGGATTGCCGAGAGGAAAAACCGCACGTTGACTGACTTGGTGAACGCCATGTTAGACACTGCTGGACTATCTAAGACATGGTGGGGGGAAGCTTTATTGACTGCGAGTCATGTCTTGAATAGAATTCCAAACAGAAATAAAGAAACAACTCCATATGAGATATGGGTTGGTAGGAAACCATCACTTTCATACTTGCGCACGTGGGGATGTTTGGCGAAAGTCAATGTTCCAATTTCTAAGAAGCGTAAGCTTGGGCCGAAGACTGTGGACTGTGTCTTTCTAGGATATGCTCACCATAGCATTGCTTATAGATTTTTAGTAGTAAAATCTGAAGTTCTTGATATGCATGTAGATACAATCTTTGAATCTCGTGATGCTATATTTTTTGAGAATATATTTCCTATGAAATATATGCATAGCAATGCTAAATTTTCTACTGAATTAGCCCCTGTTTTTACTATACCTATCGAGCATCCTGTTGAGTCTTTTGAACAAGCACTTAGAGGAGGATGACAATGAAGTTCCTGTGAGGAACAAGAGACAAAGGATTGTAAAATCTTTTGGTGATGATTTCATTGTGTACCTTGTGGACGATACTCCCACTTCTATCACAGAGGCATATGCATCACCAGATGCAGATGATTGGAAAAAAGTTGTTCGTAGCGAGATAGACTCAATTCTTTCGAATGGAACTTGGGAGTTATCTGAATTGCCATTTGGTTCTAAACCCATTGGTTGTAAGTGGGTGTTCAAGAAAAAGCTGAGACTTGATGGTACTATTGATAAGTACAAGGCCCGACTTGTGGCTAAGGGTTATACTCAAAAGGAAGACGAGGATTTTTTTGATACTTATTCACATGTTGCTAGAATGACCACTATTCGAGTTCTACTTTCCCTGGCTACCTCATATGGTCTTCTCGTTCATCAAATGGACGTGAAGACAGCTTTTCTTAATGGAGAGTGGGATTAGGAGATTTATATGGATTAGCCTTATGGGTTTGTAGTAAAAGGTGAAGAGCAAAAGGTGTGTAAGTTATTGAAATCGTTGTATGGCTTGAAACAAGAACCTAAACAATGGCATGAGAAGTTTGACACTACTTTAACTAGTGCGGGCTTTGCTGTTAATGAGGCTGATAGGTGTGTGTACTATCGATATGGTGGGGGCCAATCTGTTATTCTATGCTTATATGTTGATGATATTTTAATCTTTGGAACAAATATTGATGTCATAAATGAAGTCAAGTCTTTTCTGTCAAAGAGTTTTGACATGAAAGATCTAGGAGAAGCTGATGTAATTCTAAACATCAAGCTGATTAAGGAAGAGAGTGGGATTACTTTGTCGCAATCACACTATGTTGAGAAGCTTTTAAGCCGATTTGGCTTTATGCATAGCAAGCCTTCTCCAACACCTTATGATCCTAGTGTGACACTAAGAAAGAACAAAAAGAGTGCTAAAGATCAGTTGAGATATTCTCAAATTGTCAGTTCACTCATGTATCTAGCTAGCGCAACCAGACCAGATATCTCTTTTGTTGTGTGCAAATTGAGTAGGTACATGTCCAACCCGGGTGATAATCATTGGAATGCACTTGAAAGGGTCTTGCACTATCTTAAAGGTACAATGAGTTTTGGGATTCACTATTCTGGGCACCCAGCTGTGCTAGAGGGATATAGTGATGCGAACTGGATTTCTGATATTGATCAAATCTATGCTACTAGTGGATATGTTTTTACTCTTGGAGGTGGCATAGTGTCATGGAGGTCATGTAAAAAGACTATTTTGACTAAGTCAACCATGGAAGCAGAACTTACTGCTTTAGATACAGCATCTGCAGAGGCAGAGTGGCTGCGTGAGCTCTTGTGTGACCTGCCGGTGGTTGAAAAACCAATACCGGCTATCCTTATGAACTTTGATAATCAAACAGTGATCACTAAAGTGAATAGTGCAAAGGATAATGCGAAGTCAACAAGACACGTTAAAAAGACGTTTGAAGTGTGTCAGGAAGCTGAGAAATTCCGGAATAATAACTGTGGCTTATGTCCAAACCAACAAAAACCTGGCAGATCCCTTTACTAAAGGGCTATCACGGAATGTGATAGAAATTGCATCAAGGGAGATGGGTATGAGACCCATGTGAGTTTGCAGTAGAGTAACCCAACCTTTTTGATCGGAGATCCCGTGACTAAGGATCTGGAAAGAACAAGCTATTGATAAACTGAGGAGAGTATAACTATAAACCCTCTCTAAGTGAAGATGCAAATACTCTCAAAAGCAATGAGGCACTGTATGGTAGGTTGGCTAAATGCCTTAATATGTTCTATTGGCTTTCATTAGCGAAGATGTTGTCCTACAAAGCATTCTTGAAAGAACATACCTATATGAGTTCGACTGTTAAAACGTCGCAGTCTATGAGACTTGGGTAGTCTCTAGTAAACTCATTAAGAGACCACAGAGTACGACGTATATGCTTAACTCATGGAGTAAGGCTATTGGTGGTCAGGTACTAGTTTGACTTTGGGTAAAGCTCATTCGCACAAAACTTGGAATTCAAGGCGTAGTTCATTGTTCAAGTTGTGGATGAGTGTAACTTGAGGTTATAGGCGGAAGTTCAACTTCACAGTCTCTGCCAAAACAGTGGTATATCAAACAGGAGCGAGAACAGGAAATCTCTAAATGGGTATTTGAGATCTGGTGGGGGATTGTTGGAATTTATATGGACTTGGCCCAATAACAAATTCAGAAATTCCTAATAAATCTCAAAGGCTCATGCATGAAAGCAAGAGGGGATGTGGGAACTATCGGTCACGCCAATAAATCATAAAATTAAGAGCTAGAGTTTCTACCTCTTCTCGCTGTTGCGCCACCATAGCTACTCCATTCCGATCGTCGGCGTGCACCGGCGACCGGGCGAGCAGGTTTCCGGAACCCTTGTCTTCGTGATCCTGCAGCGGGAGAAGGCGAATAAGGTTTTTGGGAAGAGCTCTTCGCGCGACTGCTCCCAATCTTCACGACAGGTCGTCTTCCGTCCAAGTCAGGCGGTGCTACGTCCCGGCGTATTCGTCGTCAGCTGAACCGAAGTCTACCGCCGCCGCTGATCAACATCAACGACATCGACATCATCTTTAACAACTTGAACGTTGCTCCATTGACACCTGCATCTTCGCCGTTTTCACCGCAATCTACTACTTCTACAACTAGTAGGTATAAACCTCGTGATCTAATCTTATCGTTCATATTGTCCAATCTATCTAGTATACAAGCCATGTTTATGCTAGTTAACTTGAACATGCTATGTGATATGTGGTTTAATCATGTTAGTATGCAGTACATGCTTATTCTAGTTCCTCAATCTGTCATGATTTATATTCTGGTATTAATCTGAAAATTGTCATATATTTCAACAGCTACTAGGTACTCCCTGCATACTAAAAAATGTTATCGTTTTAGAAAACGACACGGTCTCTAAAGTGACCATTTATTTTTTTAAAATGTTTATTGAAATATAATATATGTATATTTTTATGAAAGTATTTTTGAAGACAAATTTATTGATATGATTTTTATATTTTGAAACTCAATAACTTAAGAGTTATTTATGATTTATATTTTTAATGTTTGACTAAAACCTTATCTTAAACGACAACCTTTTTCAGTACGGAGGTAGTACTATTAATCATGTGCATATGGTATTGCTATGGATAATAACCTATTAAACCGTGAGATGCATGATATATAGTACTGTGTACTAAGACTCGATCCGTATATTTCATTCAATAGTCTCAACACTTTAGTTTCGAACTCGCAGTATATAAAGCCATTCATGACAGTATGCACAACAAGTGACAGTAGTACTGCAGTATCACTGGGTATGCCAGCTAGCTGGATCAGCCTTTTCGACTGAATACATTTTACTGTTGCACATGAGATGATGCCGTATTTACTAAACTACCCAGGTAGTCGATCATTGACCGGAGGATATTTGCTGTCGCGCTAACCAGCAAATTTGATGTGGACTAACAAAAATTTGGATATTAGTCTGCCTGCTCGTGCAAATATCCTAAGCATTGGATATGCACCAGAGCACAATACTACTGCCCATATGTACCTTCTAGTTTTTCATACGGAACCACATGCATATACTTTCTCACGCACTAATCTTGCATAAATGGTACAGAAAATCATTAATGCTATCCCTTTAATGCAAAAGATAAGCAAAGATAGGCATAGATGTGTTCACTCAAGTAGGGTGCAGTAACTAATACTGTAAGTACGTACCACATCTCACATCCAACCAAGTCAAGCTAGCTAGCTAGGTTCACTCTCGATCGATCCCAGCTGCCTACTACACCGTGCATATACATACCCGTCAAATAGAACTTCAAATCGAGCAACTTTTTTAGAGTTTGAGTTGAGGGCAAAAAGCGTCCCCCTCCCAATTGCATTGGTGGGAGAGCAACGCAACTAGCTAAGTAACTAGTGGAGTGGAGCACAACAAACAGCTGCCTTTGGCAACATCCGCCGAGCAAATTTCCAAAAACCCAGCTGAATGCCAAATAATACCAGTAGCAGCATGCAGTTGTCAACAAGGGAAAACGAAAAACTCCCGCCACTCCCCAGGCGAGCGTCCGGCCAGTGACAGTAGTCCAGCAGCGGGGCGGGCGGCATGCATGGACCACGGACGCACGTCCGATCCGGGCAGCCGGCCAGTACCTTACCAGTTACTATTACTACCACGCAACGCGAGCTCGATCAGCTCAGCAGCGAATCCCTCCCGTGTGCGCACGGCATGCACTCGCCTCGCCGTACACGTCCTGTGGCGGCCAGGCCATCGCCGCTCTCGGCCAGCCCCAGGCCCCCGGCCGGCTCCGTGACGACGGAGCCCCCGCGCGCGCCCAGGGACCCCTCCCTCCCTCCCGTGCGCGCACGCCACGGATCGGCGCCGTGGTCCACGCCGATCTACAGATCCCACTAGCCCGGCCGGCCGTCCTGCCGCGCTCCCAGCTGGTGGTGCCCGATCGACCCCCTCCTCCTTCCTGCGGTCCTTCTTTCCCTACCGGCCGGCTACCGCGCGCATGCAGTAGAGAACAAAAGTGTGCACCCCTGCCTTGAGATTCTGGCATGCATGCATGCGCGCCCACCGGCACCACACAGCAGAAGCACGGCGCACTTGCTCCCCCCGCTCCGCGCACCGCGTTCCGCGGCCGTGCGTGCGTGCATGCGTGATTGGCCGGCCATTAAGGAGGAGGATCGAGGGCTTCAGTAATGGCGGGACGCGCCAAAGTACAGCACGAGGAGGAAGAGGCGATGGGAAAGGAAACTACCCACCTCCGCCGTCCGCACCGCACTGCACTGTCCGTTCCAGGCAGCGTGTCGTGTGTGCGTGTCGACTGCGGACTGCATGCGCTGCCGACGAAGGAAGGAAGAAGGGAAGGCCACGACGGCGCGCGGTCGTCGATCGCAGGCCGGACGGTGTGGAAAGCCTGCGCAGGGCCGGCGGGGGAGGGAGCGTCCGCCCCATGCGACGCCCGGAACAAGAAAGGCAACCCCAGCGCCAGCGCCCAGGGCGCGGAAAAGACTAGGAGAGAGAGAGAGAGAGGAAGCGCAGGTCGTCGTCCTCTCGCGCTTTGCTTTCTTCCAAAACAAAGAGGGAGGTACTACTACAGTACCAAGCTAGCTAGGGAGCTTGCAAGGCTGGCAAATCTCTGGCTGCTTCCTCTCCGTTGTCGTCGTCCTCCTCCTCCATAGTAGACGCTTTGCACTGCATATCGCATGGCGAAGAATGTAGCCATAAATGCTACAGATCGAGGTCGTCCAACCGGAATTGAATGCGAAACTCGCCTACTACTCCGATCCTATACCAGCCAAGCGGGGGTTAAAGCGGAAAGGATCGGAGGAGAAATGCCGATCGAAACTACTACTCCGTAGTAGCGACGAAGGAGACGACTTTGCTTTAGCTTCAATGAGTTCGATCGATCATCAGCACCTAGTACTGTACCACTCATCAGCGTTTACTGCGAGTCTGCATTTGTGCAACTGCTTTCGCTGTGCTGTTCACGAATATTATTGTGGGCTACTACGGATCCCAGCAGTGACATTGCAACAGTGAAGCTGGTCGACCAGCATTAACTTATATCGGAGAAAAACAAGTTGAGAAGCAGCCAAGCAGGCAAATGGGGCTGTGGAGGTGGACGGATCATGAACTGGTCACAGTAATTGCTAGTACTAATAGTTTACTCCTGCCACACTTATGATGCTGGAAAGCGCATGCTGCAGTGCATTGCTTGCCCCATGACCATGCATGGGCATGGCAGTCGGCAGGCTAGCTGCAGCTGCTGTAGGAGACTAGGAACAGACGCTTCTGAGTTCTGCCCTAGCTGTTGCAGCATGGCCGGATCGGAGGCCGGACCCAGGAGGCCTGGTCTGCCGCGCGCGGATTTAAAATTTTAATCCCGGCTCTCATCAAGTCCCAAGCGGCCAGAAACAGAGAGGGAGGAAAAAAAAAAGATGAAACAATCCATGTAACCCAAATCCCCAGACACGATCGAAATTTACAATTGCAAACACAAAAGCGACTAGTACATTCCCAAGATCCAAATCGGCAAATGAAATGGCCATGCCCTGCCCTCCTCCTTCCCAACACCAACGTCATGCATGATCGTCTCATCTCTCATCCAGGAAACACACCGCCAAAGAAACCACAACAACAGAAAAAAATACTCCAAGGTGAAAAAGAACGACGGCCGTCTGATCTTCTCCATCATAGCTAAAATCCAAGAACTGATGCTGCTCGCTACGGGGACCTAGCTAGCTTGCATTGTTTTTTCTAGTCTAGCTAAAATAAAATGAAGGGAGGCGAATTGAAAAAAAAGAAAAAAAGAGGCTAGCAATAATCTGCAAAGGAGTGAGGAGAGGAGATCGATGACGCAATATAATGCGCGCGATCAGTGGTAGTGTACCTAGCTAGCACTGGCGCCGGTGCCGGCGCCGGCGCCGGGGAAGGGTCATCGATCATGGCTTCTTGCCGAGGGTGTGCTTGTTATTGTGCATCCACACCTTGAGCACGTGGCGCTTGACGCAGACCTCCTCACAGAACTGCTGCACGGCGGCCTCATCGTGCTTCTGGATCCGCCACCCGAGGCGGTCGGCGAACGCCAGCATCCGGTCCTTCTGCTCCGGCGTGAACTTGGTGCGGAACCGCTTCTTGCCAGCAGAGCCGGAGCCGCCGGAGCCAGACGGGCCACCGCCGCCGCCGGAGCCGAGGGACATGCCCACCATGGGCGCAACAACCATGGGGCCGATCAGCCCGGACATGTCGTCGCCGTCGTCGCGACCCGAGTATGGGGAGGTGGACGGTAGCGCGAGCGGGCGATGCTGCATCATGTTCATGTGCCCGCCGCCGGCCGCCGCCACTGCCGCCAGCTGCTGGTGCTGGTGGAGGAGGTACCCGGCAGCAGGGGTGCGGTAGTAAGGGGAGAACTGGTGGTGGTGGTGCGCGCCGTAGGCGGTGATGGCGGCCGGGGACAGGGCGGGATCGGGCGGCGCGGCACCGCCGACGCCCGTGGCTGTGGGCGAGTCCGACTCCTTGCGGTGGAAGTTGCGGTGGCAGCCGCAAGCCGCGCAGCGGAGCGCGTCGATGGAACCCTCCTCGCCCGCGGCCATGAACTCGCCGCAGCCGTCCACCGCGTGCCCGCCGATGCCCACCGCGTGGTTCTTGAGGCACTCCCGGTACCTGGTGCCCACGCCACCGCCTCCTCCCACGGCGACGCCACCCGGCGTCGTCATGAAGCTTCCGCCGCCTCCAGAATCCCCGGGCTTTGGGGTCCCGCCGCCACCTCCCACCCCCGGCTGCATCATCGGCGCGTCGTAGCTCGAGCTCACGGGCATCGGCGTCATCTCCTCGTCGCCGTCATCGTGCTCGTCGAAGTCCATGCCTGTCGGTGACCACTGACCTAGTCGGCGGCTCGGCTCGGCGCACGGGGAAGCTTTGCTTTCTTGCTACTAGCTACTCTTTTTCCCTACCGACTTCCAGTAGGTTCTTCTTTGCCGGGTCGAGGTTTAACAGCAAGAGCTTAGTGGCTCACTACTGGAATACACACCTAGCTACAGGAGAGTGTGTTTGTATTGTTACTACGAGTACTAGGGAAAAAGAGAGAGAGGAGAAAAATATAGCCGTGGACTGTGCACACTCCCTGCTGCTACGCATCGGCAGCGCCACTGCGGCGGCAGCAGGGAGGCTACTGCAGCCTGCAGGCAGGCAAGCGGCTGCTGTAGTGCTCGTACTCGTGCTCTTGGGGTGATGATGTAGCCACACAACACTAACACATCTCTGTCTTGTTCTCGGTCTCGCTCTACGCCTCACAATCTAGCGCTGTCTCCTCGCAACGCGCTCCGCGGGCCGCGCACCTGTCGCCCTGTGCTTTGGCTCCTGTTTATATCTTGGATCTTTGTCCTCTCTCTCAGGCCTCAGCGTATGGTGCGGTTGGCAGTTGGAATATGGCTCCAGCCCGGTTTAAAATGGGGTTCTTCGTTCTTACAGCATAACAACAGTTCCCTATACTATACAGCACGTAGTACTCGTATTTACAAAGGAAGGGAGTACGTAGACCATTATGACAGTATTCATCAACGTATCTGTAATGATCTGTGCATGTTTCAATGCCCGGTTAGTAGTACTCTGTAGTGAACTGTACACGCTCAGGCTCAGCTACATATGTAGTCGAGATGTTGATGTGTTTCGGACGTATAATAACACTCGGTAGACTTGCACTTGCATAGGAAAGAGCAGGCGGTATCTCTGTAGGCATGTTAATGAAGGAGTGCTAGAAACATTCGCACCAAAACGGTAGCATTCACTACTGGAAACTTGAAATTCTCTCACGGTGCACTACCGTCAGGAAAAATAAAAATATTTTCATAAAAATGTACGTATCATCATAAAAAGTAAAAATAACGCTATGAAATTTCTTACGGTGCACTTACCGTCAGGGGAAATAAAAATACCGTCAGGGATAGTTCGACAGGGTAATTCCAGTTTTGTCTGAGTTTGGTCAGGGAATTTCAAGTTTCTAGTAGTGATTTTATTTTATATGCGCGCAGTTAACTATGAATCTACTTATTATTATCTTATTATTACAATTAAAAACTTATAAAACAACCACATTTACTGATATGTCAAAGATTTATGACAGTAATTGGTAAGAATAAAAAAAAATCGTTGGATGTTGGCACAATGGTAGTTGGTAGGCAGTAGGCGTATTAGACATGAGCTAGACTGGGAGGAAATTAGTAATATTTTAGGGAAAAAGACACTACATGTCCACAATAGGATGTACAAGGTGACCCAAATTTTAAATTTTCAAAATGGTAAGGAACTAAACAAGTAGTGAGAGACTTGGACATTGTTTTAATGGTTTTATTGAGAAATAGAGGTTGCTAAAAGGTAACTGTAGGCAAACTTATGACAACAATAAAAATAAAAATTGGATAGTAGTTGGTAGGAGTGTAGAGAGAGAGAGAGAGAGAGAGAGAGATGAGATGACAATAGCTCAAGGAATAGACCATGATAGTCCTAGCAGCATAGGGCCGAGCCCAAAATAGTGAATGGTGAATTGGGTCCCTAAAAGTTTATCCTAGGGCTCCTCTTTGATTGACATTATAAAAACAATAAACTAGCTCGTATATAGTAATATGAGCACCTTATGTTTTTCTAATATGCTCAATCTAGTCAAACCCATAAAGATTTTGCAACCTAGCTAGAGTCAATCATCATATAGGAAAGCTAGGTAAAGGTCATGCGAATGAGCACAATATAAAAGATTAATGCGGTAAGTAAAGAACATGTCAAATACGGAGTGGTCAATAAACGCAAACTTTTAAAGACCAGGATGTATCCGGTGGTTGGAAAGTTTTTTAGCTCAAGTAGATCAATTTCACAGGAACACAAAATTAGCTATAACATTTTATCTAGAAATATTCCAGAGTATCATATTTTTATGCTCAGTAAAGTTATGGCTACACGATTATAGATAATATGATTTTTAAATGTATCTCAATTGACAATCAGTCTAGCAGGGGTTAACAATAAAGAGTAGTGCAACATTGAGAACACAAACTATATAAATATAAAGTTGTAGTGTAGCTCAATTTGGGCGATAATGAGTGATTTAAAAGATTCCAATGGTCGTCTCTATTAAAAATGAGACAACTCTAGGATAGAACTTAGCAAAAAAAAAAAAGCAAACACTTTAGCAAAATCTAAATAAACTTATATCTTAGTGGATAGCGTTGCTCCAGTAGACGAAGAGGTAAAAATCATATAACTTTCTTATTAGATGCTAAATAAATATCAAGCACATTATACTTAATTTTTCTAGTATCGTATCTTCTTTTTGAACTTTTTAGAATTTTATTATGTTTGAGTTTTGGATTCAGTTGTTTAGCTCTAATTAAAACGGCTTCCAAAAATTTTCTGTGAAAATAATACTATTTTAAAAAACCACCGATCGCCATTGGAGAGGTCGGACACTGACGAGTGACGACCGAAATATAACCGGCGAGATTTTCCTTGTCCGGCGGCCAAACGGATGGACGGATCATCGGACAGACGGACGGACGCACGCACGCACGCACGCGAGGGACGCGGAGGATACCATACGATACGAGTGATGCAGCCGATCGAGTTCGGCTCGGGGGCGCATGCTGCCTGCCTCTCAGACCACCAACCATCGCCCCACCAGCCGGCAAAGATGGGCCGGCGCCTCATGATTGCAGGGAAATGCGAGGAGGTGTATCCCGCCGCCCGCGTGCCTACCTTCTCTTCTCCCCCACCAGCGCGCGGCTAGCGTCGCGATCCACTCGAGTGTGCGTGCGTGTGCGTGTGGTAGTACGTGTACCATGGAGTTCAGCTCGCGGGTCGTGGCGTCTTGCGCGCGCGGGGTGAGCGCGCAAGCGTGGAGAAAGCACGCACGGCGGCGTGGAGAAAGCGCGCGCGCAGCCGCTATAGATCGGCGTAGCGTATAGTAGCTGCAGGGATGCGTCCAAGCTTGGTGAAAAGACGGATCGAAGGCTTTGCCGAGCCTTGGGACTTGTGCTGGCCGGGAAGCTAGGCCAGGTGCTCGTTGCTACAGACGACAAACCGGCAAAGCGTCTAGCGCTACTGTACTGCGCTAGGGCCGGCCAAGTCCAGGTCCAGCCCTAGACGGAAGAGGATTACTACGGCCTAGAATACGCGCAGCGGCCGGGCGCGCACCTTCATTGCCTGTGAGATCGCTCAAGATAATGGGACAGCGCAGGCACCTAAGCGAGTCGCCGAGACAGACAACACGCAATATGGCATGCGTCCACAATATTCCCGGTGCACATACATACGCACAGTACGCTACGCTGCTGCGCTGCGACATAGCATGGCATGGCAGATGGCCAGACGAGCGGATCAGCAAAAGATGCATCCAGCCGACGAGTTGCGCGGCGTGCACTGTAGTGTGCTTCATTCGCGACGACGTCGACCGTCTGCTGGCGCCAGCTGCTCCATGCATGCCGCGGCACGCAGGAGCAGCAGCAGTAATGCCCGCCTGCTGCCCGCTGCGGCTGCGGGCCGGCCGTCAGTTGCTCACATGGTCCATCCAGCATCCCCGGCCGGCCGCTGCAGGATCGGCGGGCGGCCAGCCATACCGCCTGGCGCGCAGGCGAGCAGCTGCGGCATGCGGGTCCTTGCTGCTTGCTGATGACCTGTTGCGAGACTTGCATTGCCCTCCTACTGCTGCACACGCACGCACGTACGGGTACGCGTCGCTCCTCTCCAGCGTGCGTCCGAGCGATGTCTCATGGCTGACGATCGATGATCGAGCGCGCCAATCGCCATTCATGCAAGTGTGGTGTGGTGTGGTGGTGGCTTTTAACAGGCCGGAACAGCTGGCCGATCGATATGCTGTCACTGTCAGTGGGTCCGGCCGGCCGGGAACACGCAGCACAGCCCCACCCTGACCCCGAGGACGAATCAGACCAGACCGGACGTGGCCACCCCAGGCCCGGCCGGCGTGTCCGTGCTGCGCTGACACGCCCCCGTCGTACCACGCCACAGCCAGCCGGACGCCTAGCACGAGCTACAGCGCCACACAGTAGGAGCCAGCAGCCATGCATGCTTATGCCGACCGGGACGGGGGACGATCGGCGATCTGCCCGGTTAGCTGATCGAGCAAGCACTCGGTCTGTTGCTCTACAGTACAAGCGATGAAGCGACTGTGCGCGCGGCCGGCATGCATGCATCGCAGGCAGTTCGATCGCAGCAGCTGCGTGCACTGTGCGCGGCCGCAGCGCGCGTCACATATCCTCAGCATCCAGCGCGCCGGCCGCCGGCCGGGGACAGCCGGCAGCCATAGATGATGCAGATCAACGAGCGGGACCGATCGCGCGGGGCCCGCCACCAGTTGGGTTACGGGAGTGGGACCCCGGGACGACGCCCGCGAACCATAAGACTGTAACCACCGCCCGTCCGCGAGTGCCCTTACGAAATGTTGGCTGTCCGTTCATTTGTCCGTCCGTCCATCCGTTCTCGATCGATGCTCTCAACCCATCATCATCGTCCGTGGTCTGTTGAGGTTTCCGTGTCCGATGCATGTGATGTGAGGCTGGACAAGGGACTCAACTGACCGCGGGTGATGACGATGGGCCGAGAGCACGGATCGAGGACATACGGGCGGACGAATGGACAACCAACATTTTGCAGAGCATTCGTGGGCGCGGCGGTGGCTACAGTCTTATGGTTCGGGGCTAGTGGCTCGCCATGGTGACGTGGCGCGCCTGTTGTACGATGTGAGGCCGGACACGAAAACCTCAACGGACCGCGGACGATGACGATGGGCCGAGAGCACCGATCGAGGACGGACGAACGAGCCAACATTTTCCCGGGCACCCGCGCGCGGCGGGCGGTGGCTAGTCTTATGGTTCGGGGCTAGCTTCTCGTTATGGTGCCCGTGGCGCGCCTGTTGTACGCTGCCCGTGTGCTGCATGCCATGGCGTCCTGGCTGGCTGGCTAGCTGGCTTGTCCCAGCCAGAGCTAATAAATTTCGAATTGACCTGTCTCCCTCGTGGAGAGCAGCAGGAGAAAGGAGGAGAGCGAGGAGTGGGTTAGGACAGTGACAGGACGAGCGAGGAATGGCCCCCCGGGGGCGACCTCCATCGGCTCCAACGTGTAGTATTATCTTTCTATTCCGTCGCAGACTTTTTGCTCCCAGCCGTCTGTCCCAAAGGCCAAGGCGACTCTGTAGGAGTACCCCTCAATTACTTGGGTATGGTCTTGGCTGCTACAGTTCTGTAGTACACCGTGTACTCGAATAGTCCAATAGTCCAATACAGCATCGTAGTATACGTTATCGGTGTCCGGAAATTCTACGTTCTGTTTGTTCAGAAACGCATTTCATACCGATTTGAAGACTTCATATTATATTACAATTAAAATGTTTCTTTCTTCATAAAAATTATCATTATGAGTTAGTTAGGGATGGTGCTATTTTTTAGAGGGATCCTTGCCACCCGTCTAAGATGCCCATAGATCTAGTTTCAAGCATACATTCAGCCAGAGGTGGATCTACAGGGCGGCTGCCGGGGCTCTAGACCCCCCTACAGCTGATATGTCCATACAAAAATAAAGGAATTGAGGTGGAAAAAATTGGTAGAAAAGAAGAAAAATAGAGAGATTGGAGTAAGGAGAAGAGATCAACCCCTCCTTCAATCTTGTTCTGAGAGGTTGAGGGAGAAGAAAAGGAGAGAAAATGAAGAAAAATAGAAAGATTAGAGAAAGAAAAAGAGATCAGCCCTCGCTTTAATCCTGTTCTAGATCCGCCACTGCATTCAGCATACTCAGCACTGCCGGCCTGGCTAGAACAACAAGGAATAGATCTTCAATAAGCTGGTTGATTTGCCCACTTTGTCTGTGGAGGTGTGATGTATTTTTAGATGTGCATTTGGTTCACTTGTTGTCATGCGTGTTGAATCCCTCTTAACAGTACAACACACCTAACTCAAATTCAAAGTATAAAAGAATTTAAACCCTTTGAGCTTGTTGCCATGTACTTTTGTAATTTGACGGGTCCGCCAACCTGTTCATAAACCTCCTTAAGTTTAACCTGCTTGTCATACTCACAAAGTCTCATTAGTTTCCTAAATATGTTGTCATGTCACCAAAACCCACTTTAGGGCTTGATTGCACTTTCAATCTCCCCTTTTTGGTGATTGCCCTTCTTCCTCCCTCTGGAAGCTACTCTGTTGGAGGACTAAGGGTAATCTGGGGCTACTGCCCTGGAGCTCTCTCTGGGAGGAGTGTTCACCTCTTGAACTGCTGTAGCATGAATGGCCATCTCTGCTCTATAAGGCTCATGGACAACGTCTTTATTGAAGATCCGGTCAGTCATCATCTCAATGACAAACATCAGATGAGGGGCATAGGGAAGCCCCTTTCTTGCATCCTCTGCAGCAATGCATATCTCATCCCATAAGAATCTAGCAACTGAGAAAGGTGGTGCTCCACCTCTCATCCTCCTTAAGACATTTTTGGATGTGTTGTAGAGGTTTGAGGCAGATCCCATCTTGGGATAGAGAGTGGTCCTGAAAAGGTTGTTTAGAATGTAATATTTGCTCTTCAAACCCTTTAACATGCCATCTGCCTCCTGAGGATCAATGTAGAGCTGTGAGATCTCCTCATTGGTCAGCCCTCTTTCATCATAAATATTACTGCATTGTCTGTCCTCCTCACCAAAACTCAGAAGGTGAGCAAAAGTCACATAGTCAATCTTGTAGTGCACGTCCTCTGTCATCCAATGCATCATAAAGTTCTCCCTATCAAGATAGTAGGTGGAGTAGAACTGATAGATGATCTCTGTGTTCCACCCATTCTAGAAACCCATCCAGTGATACATCCCAAGCTGCCTGCACTGATCAATGACCCTGTCAAACACAGGATCTCTCTTGATTTCCAAGTGCTCCCAATCAACATACTTCATTTTGATGACTCCGGGTTTTGCAGCTTGAAAGAGGACAGTGGTGTAAAAGTCAGAATGAAAAACATTCCAAAACCTCTAATCCACATTCATGTCCTTTGGCACATAATAGGGGTTGATGGCCCTTTGCTCCTGGACTGTCCTCCACTGGTTTTGGTAGTTGACTCTGACTCTGCCAGGGGTGTCCTGAGGCTCTCTGACAAGCACCTCCTCAGGATGCTCAACAAGATGTGAGCCATCGAACAACCCCAAATCCGGGGGTGTTCAAGGACAAACACCTTCTGCGATGGTTCTCCCTGCCCTCTGCAACTCCTCCTCTTGAATGATTATTTGCCTGGGATTCAGGTCATCATCAGCTCTCTGAGTGCGAATCTTAGACCTCACTCTTCCTCTTCCACCACCACGCGATCCACCGGCGTCCATCTATGCATTTAAAAGGAGAAAAAGGTAAAGTTGCTGCACCTAGACAGTGACAAGAGTTCTAGTGGAAAGATTTAACCAAAATCTAGGGTCAATAGACGATTGTAGGAGCAAATGCATAGGTGCTGTCACCAGGAGTCCGGCACTGCCGGCCTGGTGCAGACAACACCATGGCATGCTCCATCAATCCTCCATTGAAACTAGGTTTCGATCAAATCTAACTACTGGAGATATATCACCATACATAATGCAACTACTAGCAACCTAAATCTCATCTCAAAAACCATACATTGCATAGATCGACCCAAGTTAGGGTTTTAAGTTATTACCTTTGAAATAGAGGGAAGAGAACGAAGAAGGCCGGGCTTGAATGGAGCTTGACACAGGGGGGAAGATCCTCCACACCTCCTCCAATGGCAGCACCTCCAAAGGGGCAGCACTGTCGGGGGGAAGAGAGGGACCTCCGGGCTCCTTATGTGTCCTTAGGGTTGAGAGAAGAGAGGAGAGGTGTTGTTGTTGGGGGGATATGGCTTGGGATGGTGTTCCCTCGGGTTGGGGAGAGAAAAATAAAGCAAAACCCGAGAGCTAGGACTTGGGCCCGACAGGCTTGGGTCCCTTAAGTCCCGGCACTGCCGGCCTTAGCCCGGCACTGTCGGACACCCTGGCACTGTTGGCCCAGCCAGACAGTGAGGCACTATGCCACATTTATACTAAACATTTATGCAATTTGTGAACACATACCCCTTGCCATGTGTTGGTCAGTAAGCAAATCAACAATCATACTATGACCAACACACTCAAGTTTCTTTCAAAATTTGTTTTGAAGCACATAATTGAAACTTTTTAAAGTTTTGTCTAAGTCGCTAGGTGGACAAACAAGTGTGTGATATAGTTCAAACAACGTTACGAGAATCAAGTATATTCAGCTCACTACGCAAAGCACAAAACCTTGTCTCATCGAGAGGCTTGGTGAAGATATCGGCTAGTTGCTTATCGGTGCTCACATGACGAGTTGCGATATCTCCTTTTAATTCGTGGTCTCTCAAGAAGTGATGACGGATGTCTATGTGTTTGGTTCTAGAGTGACTAACCGGGTTGTTTGCAAGTTTGATGGCACTCTTGTTATCACACAAGAGAGGTATCTTGGTGAATTGACATCCGAAATCTTTTAAGGTTTGCCTCATCCAAAGTAGTTCAGCACAACAAGCACCGGTTGCAACATACTCGGCCTCGACGGTGGAAAGGGCTACACAATTTTGCTTCTTAGAACTCCAAGACACTAGGGACCGTCCAAGGAATTGACACGTCCCCGAAGTGCTTTTTTGGTCTACCTTGCAATTGGCGTAATCGGAATCCGAATACCCAAGTAGATCGAACTTAGAGCCCTTAGGATACCATAAGCCAAGGTTAGGAGTGAAAACTAGATATCTCAAAATTCTCTTAACGACCACTAAGTGGCACTCTTTCGGGTTAGCTTGAAATCTAGCACACATGCACATATTAAGCATTATATCCGGCCTAGATGCACATAAGTAAAGGAGAGAGCCGATCATGGAGCGATATACCTTTATATCCACGGATTTCCCTCCTTCATCAAGCTCAAGATGTCCATTAGTTGGCATGGAGTCTTGATTGGCTTAGCATTGGCCATGTCAAACTTTCTCAACATATCATGGATGTACTTGGTTTGGCATAAGAAAGTCCCTTCCTTGAGTTGCTTGATTTGAAATCCGAGGAAGAACTTTAGCTCACCCATCATAGACATCTCAAATCTCTTAGTCATAAACCTACCAAACTCATCACAAAATGATTGGTTAGTACTACCAAATATTATTTTATCGACATATATTTGGCACACAAAGATATAATTATTGATCTTATGAGTGAAGAGAGTAGGATCCGCTTTGCCTATTTCAAAGCCTTGTTTGAGTAGAAAATCCTTAAGGCATTCATACCATGCTCTTGGTGCTTGTTTAAGCCTATAGAGCGCCTTATGGAGCTTGAAGACATGATGACGAAACTTGAGATCTTCAAAGCCCGGTGGCTGCTCAACATAGACCAACTCTTGGATTGGGCCATTGAGGAATGCACTCTTTACATCCATTTATTGAAGCTTGAAATCATGATGGGCGGCATAGGCCAAAGCATTCGAATTGCTTCAAGCCTAGCCACCGGTGCATATGTTTCTTCAAAGTCCAAGCCCTCCACTTGAGTGAATCCTTGAGCCACCAATCTTGCCTTGTTCCTTGTCACCACGCCTTGCTCATCTTGCTTGTTGCGGAAGACCCACTTGGTTCCAATCACATTTGTGTTGGGTCTTTCCACCAATGACCAAACTTTGTTCCTTTCAAAGCTATTTAGCTCTTCTTGCATAGCCATCACCCAATCCGGATCATCTAAAGCTTGATCAATCTTGAGAGGTTCCAAAGAGGAGACAAACGAGTAAAATTGACAAAAGTTTGCCAAATGTGAACGAGTAGTTACCCCCCTTCGAAGACTCCCAAGTATATTGTCAACGGAGTGATCCTTTTGAATTGTTTGCTTCAGCCTTGGGTGTTCTGTGACTTCTTGTTGATCAGCTTGGCCATCATTGTACTCATACTCTTCAAAGATAGGTTGTAGGTTTCTTGGAGTTGTTGGTGAAGTGGCTGTTGCCTGTCTGCTTGGTCCGGCAGTGTTGGCCTCTGGTCTGGCAGTGCCGGCCACAGGGGCAGAGCCCTGACCAGGGAGCACTGCTGGGCCTTCTTCAAGTCTAGGGGCAGTAGCTTCATCACCTTGAGGTTCCATAGCTGTGGCTTGGATTTCTTGTGGCCTAATGTCACCAATAGCCATATTCTTGATTGCTTCACATGGTGGTTCCTCATTATCTACAATCACTTGATCAATTTACTCTACTTGAGAGTTGTTAGATTCATTAAATGTCACATCTATCGCGATTTCAATTTTCCCTAAGGTCTTGTTGAATACACGATAGGCATGCTCATTTGATCCACAACCAAGAAGAAAACTTTCATCAATTTTAGGTGCAAACTTAGAGATTTTGGGTTTCTTGTTAAGTATGAAACACTTGCACCCAAAAACTCTAAAGTAAGACACCTTTGGTTTGTTACCGGTTAGGAGTTCATATGAAGTCTTCTTCAAGATCTTGTGTAGATAGAGCCGGTTGATGGCATGGCAAGCGGTGTTGACGGCTTCGGCCCAAAAGATATTCGAAGTCTTGTACTCATCTAGCATCGTCCTTGCCATGTCAATGAGTGTACGGTTCTTCCTCTCTACTACACCATTTTGTTGAGGGGTGTATGGAACTGAAAACTCATGCTTGATGCCCTCATCATCAAGAAACTCCTCCACTTGAGTGTTCTTGAATTCGGTTCCATTGTCACTATGAACTTTCTTGATTTGGAACCCGAATTCTCTTTGTGCTCTTCTAATGAAGGTTTTTACCTTTTCTTGCACTTGTGCCTTATCATACATGAAAAACACCCAAGTAAATCGAGTAAAATCATCAACAATAACTAAACCATGTTTGTTACCGCCAATGCTTATGTAGGCCACCGGTCCAAAGAGATCCATGTGAATTAGCTCCAATGGTTGCTTGGTGGAGACAATGCTCTTTGGTGGGTGAGGTGCACCTACTTGCTTTCCGGCTTGGCAAGCACTACAAATTCTATCCTTCTCAAAATGAACATTAGTTAGTCCAAGAATGTGTTCATCTTTTAGGAGTTTGGCCAAGTTCCTCATCCCAACATGAGCTAGTCGGCGATGCCATAGACAACCCATGCTAGATTTTGCCACTAAACAAGTCTCAAGCTTAGCTTTACTTTTGTTGAAATCAACTAGGTAAAGCTTGCCCTTCAAACGACCCGTAAAGACAATAGAGTAATCCTCCCTCTTAAAGACTTCCACACCCTTATCCGTAAAGAGACAATTGAAGCCCATCTCACACAATTGAGAAACGGACAACAAGTTGTAACTCAACGAATTCACATATAATACATTTGAGATAGAATGATCAAGAGTAATAGCAACTTTACCAAGACCAATCACTTCTCCTTTGGAGTTGTCACCAAAAATAATGTTCTCAGTTGCATTTGAAGTTGGGGAATATGATGAGAACATACTCTTCTCTCCGGTCATATGATTTGTACATCCACTATCAAGCACCCAACTTGATCCACCGGAGGAGTATGCCTACAAAACAAGTTTAGTTCCTAGATTTAGGTCCCCAATCAATCTTGGGGCCTTGCATGTTAGTCACAACAATTTTTGGAACCCAAATGTTCATGCTTCTCTTATCATGTTTCTCATCACCCACAAATTCTGCAATGACTTTACCACGGTCATTGCACTTCAACATGTAGCATGAGGACAAACTTCTTTGTGGTGACCTTGTCTTGGGTTGATATGCAAACTTGTTTTTGGCCACCCAGATTGAGTCCTTAGGTTTCTGAGAAACTTGCTTTTGCTGGGGCATCCTCTTGGCATGGGCTTGGGGCCTAGCTTGATCAGGTGAAGCAATGGTAGTCTTCCCTTTCTTGGGGAGCGGCACTGCCGGCCTGAGGTCCAGCAGAGCTGCTGTCTGTGCAGGCTTATCTGCACCAATGCTTCCCTTCTTCTCAAACTTGACACACTCAATGCCTTTGATTATTTTTCTACCATTGGTTTTACCTCCTTGAGTGTGTCCAAGCCCATCTTTGATTGAAGGATGCCTTCCATCCTTGTATTGAATCTTCTTTGGCTCAACTTTGTCTTTGTCATTCTTCTTTGAAACTGAGATGACATTGTTGAGCCTTGCTATTTATTTCTTCATGGCCCCTATTTTGGAAAGGTTAGTGGAATATGAATTCATATCAACATTATAACATTTTCTACAACCTTGACTAGTGGATGGAGAAGAGGCATCATTTACTTTAGAGAGATGTGAGTTGCCCTCTCATAGAAGAGAGTATTGTGCCTCAAGCTCTTGATGCTTTTCAATCAAGCCACAATACTTATGCTTGATATAACCACACTCCTTCTTAGTGAGAGCATGAGCTTCTTGTTCTTTGGCCAAGGCCTTAGTCAAAGAGCTCACCTCACTTCTTTCTAATTCAAGAGCTTCCTCACTAGCAATGTAAAGATCCTCTTGTTTGATAAGAGTCTTTTCTCTAGATGCTAGCTCAGCTTTGGTTGCCTCTAATTCATCCAATATATTAGCAATGAAGAGTTTTGTCTTAGGATTCATGTTACTAGTTATTTCATTTATCTCTTCATCACTAGATTCATCATCACTAGAGCTATCACTACTATAGATGTCTTTGGGGGGAGGAGCTTTGGCTTTGGGTTTTGATTTTACCTTCTCACCCTTTGCCATGAGACAAGTGTGAGAAAAGCCTTCATCATCGGACATGTTGTTGAAGAGCCTTGGTGAAGTGGATGGCTTTTGAATAGCTATAGTGGCCATCTCCTCTTCTTCACTTGAGCTATCGATTGATTCATCACAACCATGTCCAATGTGAGCTTCACCTCCAAATCTCTTACCTTTCTTGTAGTCACCCTTGTCTTCTCTCTTGCCTTTGCGAACTTTGTTTTCTTCCTTCTTGTTTGGGCAATCGGCAATAAAGTGTTCGGTGCTACCACACCTAAAGCAAGTTCTTGACTTCTTGATTGGAAACCTTCTCTTCATGAGCTTGTACCCATTGCTCTTTATGCCCTTGTTGAATCTTCTCATGAATAGGGCCATGTCATCAATGTTCTCTTCTTGCTCATCTTCACTTCCACCATCACTTGATGTTGAAGCTTCGGGTTGATGCTTGATGTCCTTACTTGCTTGAGCTTTGCTTGAAGATGCTTGCTTGCTGTTTCTGGGACAGCTAGGGGCTGTTTTTCTTGTGCTCTTGTTTGCCTTGAGAGCCACATCCTTTATCTTCATGCCCTCCAACCTTGCTTGCATATCTCCAAGCTTCTTTCTCTCTTGTGCTTCTTCTCTTTGTAGGTCAAAAGTGATGATCCTTCCAAGCAAATCACTTGGTGTGAAGTACTCAAATCTCTTCTTGTCTCTAATCAATGTCACCACGGTTTCATTCCTTGGAGAGTAGGCTTCAAAAATGATCTTGACAACCTTGTGATCATTGACTTCTTTACCACAAAGTCCTCTTATCTTGTCCACAATGATCATCAATCTATCAAACATTTCTTGTGGCCCTTCACCTTCATTGATTACAAATCGGTTGAGCTTGGCCATGAATAGATCAATCTTGGATTGTCTCACTTTGCTCACACCCTCATGTGTAAGATGCAAAGTGTCCCATATTTCCTTGGCAACCTCCAATCCCATGACCTTGTTGTACTCATCACCATCCAATGCACTTCGCAACACACTAGTTGCTTGTGCATTTAGTTGTATGCAACGGAGATCGGTAGTGGTAGGGCTTGTGGGATACACCGGAGGATAACATCCATTGTGCACAATCTCCCAAGCACCGGGATGAATACCTACAAGATAAGCTTTCATCAAGTGTTTCCACCTGGCAAAGTTAGTCCCATCAAAATGAGGCAATTTGCCCGTGGGAACATGGAATAAAGGTTTATGCTCATGTTTAGAAATGGATGAATAATCAAAGGATATGACAGAGTATTTCTTGCTTCCATCCTCCTCCTTCTTCTTCTCATCCTTCTTTTCTATCTTGGAGGCACAGTATGATACATCATCATCACCGTCGGAGCTACTTGACTCAACCTCCGCTTGAGAGGCTTGCTCTTTGCTTTTCTTGAGCTCCTCCTCCTTTGCCTTGAGCTCCTTCTTGAGAGCTCTCACTTCTCTTCTATGAAGATTCTCGACAAGCTTCAAGCTCTTGGCTTCATTGAGAGCTTTTTCTTCTCTTTGTAGCCTTTTTCCTTCTTTTCTCAATCTTCTTTTTTCTTTTCTTCTTGCTCTTTCTCCAGCAGATATGAGAGGAGTGGTCAAGTATTCCTCTGAGTCCACACTCTCACTGTCCGTGGCATGTACGTCCATCTCCTTGGGGTCGACCACTTTGATCTTGAGATCAACCACCACAACCTTACCCTTTTCGGCCATTACCTCACACGGTTAAGTGCTTCTTGAGGTAACCTTGATCTGATACCACTTGTAAGGACCTGATTAGCCTAGAGGGGGTGAATAGGCATGTTTCAAAAACTTAATAGCTTGTTGTCAGACCAAGGCCGGCACTGCCGGGCTAGGGACCGGCATTGCCAGGGTGGCCGACACTGTTGGTCTCTGGGCAGCAGTGCTGGTCACCAGAACAGAATTCAATACAATTCAAAAAGTAAATGCTTGATGTAAATTGTGCTTGAATAGAAACCTTTCTAGAGGTGTAAGGAACCTCTAGCACCACTTGAAAGTGGTAGCAACACACCTCCGAGTAGATCGGATCCAAACCCTAGAAATCACCTTGCACACAAGATATATGGGAGTAAAGTAACAAGCACACAGTGACACAAGATTTGACCCGTGGTTCAGCTCGCCCCCAAGGCTTGCCTACGTCCACGTTGTTGAGGTGCGCCACACAAGGCTCAAGCTCACCACAAAGGCAGCTCTCTCCTCGGTCTCAAGTCAAGGGAATGAACCCTTGAGATGAGAGAAGTGTATTAGCAAATAGATGGGTGATACAAACTTCCCTAGGCTGCCACACGAAGGAGGCAAGCTCAAGGGCAACCTCTAACCGGCTAGAAGCAAAGCTCCAAGAGTAAAGAACTCAAACCGCCGGCCACCACGCAAACCAAATGCTTGTAGGAGTGAATATCCGAGGGAGAAGCTTCTTCTCAAAGCTTGGAGGTTCAATCTCTCAAAGAATGGTTGGAGATTAATGGAGGAGAGTGGATGAGCACCAAGGGAGAAGGGAGAGCAAGAGAGGAGCTTCTCTTTCTGTTCTTGCGAAATGTGAAAGTCAGAATGGCAGAACTAGCCGTTGGGGTGAGTGAGGGGTGATTAAATATCACCTCACTATCCACTGGTTGAACAAGTCGCGACAATACCGGCCTGTAGCCCGACACTGTCGGCCTGGGCAGAACAACAAGGCATAGATCTTCAATAAGCTGGCTGATTTGCCCACTGTCTGTGGAGGTGTGATGTATTTTTAGATATGCATTTGGTTCACTTGTTGGCATGCGTGTTGAATCCCTCTTAATAGTACGGCATACCTAACTCAAATTCAAAGTATAAAAGAATTTAAACCCTTTGAGCTTGTTGTCATGTACTTTTGTAATTTGAGGGGTCCGCCAACCTGTTCATCAACCTCCTTAAGTTTAACCTGCTTGTCATACTCACAAAGTCTCATTAGTTTCCTAAATATGTTGTCATATCACCAAAACCCACTTTAGGGCTTGATTGCACTTTCATGGATGCTATAAAGTACACACATGACCCACACAGTGGAGACCTAAACACTCATATATGCAAGATGTCATAAAAATTGTGCAAACATATGTAATGAACTCCGCATATTTGGATCATCGCATATGGAGCTTGAACCAAGAAAAAAAGAGGTTTTAGACATTGAATAACTAAAATTGCATGTCCGGATTATAGAACCGGACTGCCCAGTTTCTCTGCGTTGATATTAGGCTAAAGTCCAGCCCATGAAAACTAGCCGAGATAGTTTTAGGATCTTGTCAGGTCGGTTACGTTTGCTTCGAGACGGGTCTAAGTCCAACTTAGTTCCCGACTCATCTTTTGTTGTGGAAATATTGTAGATTATATCTTGGAGACGTTTTCTACTAGAATAAGATGACCCCTCTAGATTGAGTAATCCAACAACCAATCGATCAAAACACACACATATTACCCTTTTTCCCATACCCAAGTTTTTTCCAACCACTCTTTATATCATGTGTCTAGACGAGATTCGGGGCATTCTAGGTGGACTTGGTACCCTAAGACAACCTCGACATGTCCTTCCCTGATGGTTCTTCCTAGGAGTGTTTGTCTCAATCTTTTGGGGCGAAGAACGGTTAATTATCAAATCTTGGCTCCATTGGCCTGCTAGTGGGTCTTGCTGATTTTGGACATCCTCGCTATGTGGTACGCCATGTGCGGCCTGAGGTGTGTGCTCGCCCTTACAGATGGGATCCAATAGTATCAACACATGAAAACTTAGCCCTTATGAATGCACTCATCCACACCTTACCTCTATAAACATATCTGAACGCTAAGATTGGTTCGAGTTAACATAGATAATACCCACATCTGCCTATATGAAAAACACATTACAAAGTATTTCTACATTGTGCAAAGTTACTAATTAATTTCTGATTGTAAATATGCAAACTAACTAACTTAAGTATAAGGGGAACTTTAAATTTGCATCAACTTAGTCGTTGTTATAGGAAATAACCTAAATTAGTTTCTAAATCTAACCTACAACTACTAATATGTTTTTCCCTACAGAACACTAACAGAGAAGCTGTGCATTGCCAACAGACACCAGAAAAAGTCCAAGTGACAAGTGGACACTTGGGCTATAATAATAAATTTATTAAAAACATCGTGTCTATTAAAATATTTATTTCTGGTTTATATATATATTACTGTATTTGTTTGATGGAGCAGCGTTTTTCTTACCGTTCGGTTACCGCGGTAACCGGTCGGTTACCGACAAACCGGCCGGGACCGGTTCGGTTTCGGTACCGGTTTGAATTCAAATTTTAAATTTGAAAAAAAATCGAAAATGCTGAAAAAATTCCTAAAAATAGTTCATGATTTATAGAGTCGAATTGTGTACAAATTTTTCAAATTGGAGTTCGTTTGCTATTTATTTTGACGTGTACAAGTTTGAAAAAAAAGAAAAAGGATCTTTTCTGTTTTTTTCCAAACTTGTACGCGTCAAAATAAATAGCAAACGAACTCCAATTTGAAAAATTTGTACACCATTCGACTCTATAAATCATGAACTATTTTTAGGAATTTTTTCAGCATTTTCGATTTTTTTTTTCAAATTTGAAATTTGGTTTGGGGCGGTTTGGGGCGATACCGTCGGTAACCGGCCCAAACCGGTCGGTAACCGGCCCTAACCGACCGGTTACCGACCCCAAACCGTTTGAACTACGCCGTTTGAATTCAAAATACAAACCGTTCGGTTTGGGGCCGGTTTGGACCGGTTACCGCGGTTATCGGCCGTCCGCTCGCCGGCGGTTACCGGCCACCGGTCGGCAAAAAAAACCCTGTGATGGAGGGACTAGTACTGCATTAGATCTCAGCGGAAACTGCGCAAATCTAGCTGATCGAGAAAAACGAGCATCCAGCCACTTGCCGACTTGTGATGGAGTGGATCAGCTTTGCCCTTGCGTCCAATGCGCTCTCTTTTCACCGCGGTAGATTATTCGAAACGAGGCGCGCGACTGCCGACTGGTGGGTCGTGCGTTTTGTAGTACTAGTACGGAGTACACGACACGCGCGTCGTAGGAGTAATTATTAACCCGTGCACGAACAGTGCGCAGCAGATTCGCGGTTCGGGCGCCCCCACCGATAGATGGTTGCCACTCTCTCCTCCGGCGGCCGGCGCGGCAGGCAGCCATCAGCAGCGGCCAGTGCGCCGTGCGCTCGCAGGCATGCAGCAATGACGAAGACGAAGCGAGGGGGAGGCGGCCGGGCACGGGCACGGGCACGGGCACGGGCCAACGCCATTGGCCTTGGCCAGGTGAGGTAGCCGAGGCCGGAGGCCGGCAGGCGCAGGGGCAGACCGCACACAGCGCGCGGCTAGCAGGACATTATTTCTATTCCTTGGTTGTCTCTACTCTCTCACCCTCGTGGTTTGCTCCTCCCTCGCTTTTCCTCTCCAGCTCCCCTTGTGGTCTTGTCCAAAGGCCAACACGCCGGCCATGCATTGCCCCGTGCGTACCCTGCTCTAGTACAGCAGCTACGGAACAGTATAATAAGCGTTATGTATGTTTAGATCACTTCAAAAATCTAAAAGTATATAAAATTTCGCTTCAAAATTCTAAAACTATACAAGATTTTTCGTCATGTATGGAACATTAAATATAGGTAAAAAAAACCTAATTACATAGTTTGTCTCTGTCATTTAGGAGACGAATCTTATAAATCTAGTTACTTCATGGTTAGATAATAATTACGAAATGCTACCGTACCTGTAAAATTTTTGGAGAGAGACCAGTTGGATCGAGACGACGGCCGGCCATTCAAGAGCTAGGCGCTGCTGCTGTTGGTCGTCGTACATGAACGACCGACGACCCTGCAGCGTCGTCGCACTGCGGCAAAGCAAGCAGGGAGAGCTGAGGGGTGGGAGAAAAGCTGATGAGCGCTAGGCTATGGTGGCTACAACTGCGCTAGGGTAGTAGTGGTAGCTAGGCAAATAGGGTGGGGATTCCGTTCCCGGAGGCGACGCGTGCAGTTTTGCACTGCTGCATGGGAGATCAGCAGGTCAGGTGGGTGGGTCGAGCAGGCCACCATGCAATTTGGGTTCCCCTTCAAAATTCCAAATTTTCTGTCACATCGAATATTTATTGAATCATGTATGCATCTAGTATGAAATATAGATAAAAACAATAACTAATTACACAGTTCATCTGTAATTTGTGAGACAAATCTTTTAAATCTAGTTACGACATGATTGGACAATAATTACCACATATAAACGGGAGTGCTACCTTATCAAAATTCTAAATTCTAAACAAGGACTTGGCAATGCAACGCATGTTCCGACTGGGGGCCGGGGCTCATGATTAGCCAGCCGCTGGGTCGGTAGCTTTCATGCCATGCCTGCATGCATGCTGCTTGGCTCTGGGCTCTTGCCTTGCCATGCCATAGGGGCTCGGGGCCTCTGCTGTCGGCGCACTTGTCACCTGTCATCCCCACCCAGCAGGTGAGGTGCGCTGCTCGCTGCTTTGCCTCCGCCCCGGCAATCATGCCCTCGCCCAAAGGAACCAGCTATACTAGCCAAAAGGAACGAGCCGGCGGGGCACGAGCCAACAGGTAACGCGAATGGGCGACAATACGACATGCTCCCACCGCGTCGGCCACGTCTGCTCGATCTGCTCGCTCCCAGTGTTTTTCTGTGCTCGTAGTAGTGGCCCCGCCCCGGCCAGGCGCTGGCTGAGATGGGAATAACCGAGGAGAAGATCGAGAGGGTTTCGTCGATCGATTGCGCTGCTGAAAACACTGCCCCCGGCCTGATGGAGACAACACGAAGCAGGGCCGGCCGGGGGGGGCCATGGCGATGCGATGAGCAGCAGCGCTTTCCGTCCCGTCTAATCCAATCCGACATCGGATCCGTCGGTTCCAAAAGGCGGACAACACCGACTCCAAGCTACGAGTACCTCCCCGCTTTGGCTCTCTTTTCCGCCTATCAAATCAAATCGGCTCCATTCATCACTACTCGTACTCGTAGCTTTAGCGCATGCACCCGGGAGGCACAGAAACACTTGTTGCATGCGAGTTGGCAGATCCGATGCCCGCCTGCCCCCGTGCCGCCCTCGCGAATCTCTCAGGTCAGGTGGTGGTAGGACTTGTGTTGGCTGGGTCACACACATGTGGGGAGCCAAACAAATCCGCGGTCGGCACTCCATCGGGAGGGACGGGAACGGGAGACTGCTTGGCCCGCTTGCCCAGTTGCCCTGCCCGGCGGTTGTGCTATTCCGTAGTCGGCGGTGCTGGATCGCTTGCACCTTGCTACGGAGTACTGTAGCCTAGTCGTACTAGTCTGTGTCCACAGCACTCGCAGGCTGGATGCCTGCCGTTCAGACAAGAAAGAAAGAAAGAAAGAAAGAAAGAAAGAAAGACGCAAAGAAGGCCGGACAACTCGTCAGTCGTTAGGGATAAGCTAGATTGGCTCACTAGTACGTACTGTTGCGAAGGCCAACTCGTCAGTCAGAGTTGCACGCAGTCGCTCCATAGAGTTGACGTTGCTTGCAAATTAATTTGTGCCGAGTTTGATTACCACACCATCTTTAATTTTCATGGTCTGTACGTCGGGTGCTCCATCTTGCCCACCGTACGTTGGTAAGTTTAGGCTTGCTTGGGTTTGGCTGTATTTGTATTTTCTTTGCTCTTCTCACCAATTTTTAATGAAAAAACGTGCATAATCGTAATAATGGCAGAGAGAGAGAGAGAACAGTGTTTGTTCATTCTTATCTGCTTCCCTCAGCAACCGCTAGCTCCTTGGTCCTCCATCGCTACAACTTAATTTGTGCTTGAACGATCGCGTGTGTGCTGCTCGCTCCGTCGCTCGTCATTTGACACATTCATTTTTGGTTTTGGCACATCACGATCTCATTTTCTTTTTAGCATCAGATCATGATTACATTTTTTTTTAGCATCACATCACGATTACATGCGCACATGCCACAGGGCCACGCGGGCCTGCCGCACTTCGCCTTCGTTCGGGGGAGGAAGACCTGCTGATCCTGGGCCAGTGCCCCCTAAAGCCCATCAGTTACACTTAAACGCGAAAACATCTAGGCCCACCTATCCTTTATCACTGGCCCACTGCGCACGAATGCCAAGCGCGCGGGTTATTGCTTTGCATACAGGCCCACAAACGCGAACGTCAGCGAAAAAGGACGGTATTTCGTCACCGCTTTCGACGCTCAGAAGCCCACAAACGCGCCGTGACAGTAGTACAGCAATGGAACGAAACAAAACTAACGAATCAATTATGGTGTCATCGATGCAAAGAAACGATGACAACAGTAATCGGATATGTTTAGTTATTTACAGAGGACCACGACCTCAGCGAGCTAGCAATTGCAAAAAAAATCAACCTCGGCAAACGATTTTGCATCTACAAAAATCACAGAGCTCGTATATACAAGCAAAGGGGGCTAAGGCAGGTCAAGTCAGAAAGCCACACACGGATTCCTCTTCATGTTCGGAGAGTGTTCCTGCTTGGCGTTGGCGGCGGCTGCAGCAGCCCGCCGCTGGCAGGGCTCAACAGCCGGGTCCTCTTGGGCTCTGATATCCTCACCTGTGTTATTGCTGTGGCCAGTGTGTCAACTATACCGCACTCATCTTGCTCTTCAGAGTTGTCACTTGAGCATTCTGAAGACGAAGACTCGCAGTAATCAAACCTAACTCTCTCCCTATGAATCATGGGAGCTGCAGTTTTGTTAGTACCCCATAGGTTAGAGAATTCGGCTTTCTGCGGGCATTCCGTGTAGAATAAGACCCAGGGGTGCCCTGTGTTTCAAAGACATTGGAAAACTCATCAATGAGAAGCATATAAAAAAAAACACAAGTTACAAGGATGCTTCAACTTACGGAGAACATCTTCGGCATCGGGTCTTGAAGAGACATCTCGGTTAAGCATTCGGCCAATGAGATCACGAGCAAGCAGTGACACTGATGCCCACTGACTGCTGTGAAGGTCAAGCTCAACAGTCTTTATAGCATCAAAGATAGCTTCCACAGAGTTTCCTTGGAATGGAAGAGTGCCCATCAAGAGAACATGCAGAAGCACCCCGGCAGCCCATATATCTGCTTTTTGTGAGTAATTTCCTAGTAGAACCTCAGGAGCCACATACGCGGGGCTGCCAGCAACACCAATCAATTGCTGACCTGCTCAAAGTTGGGGAACATATTAGTGAGCATCAAACCTGTAGCAAGTGAAAGAGTCATAGAGACGATTCAAGAGCATCATCTAAATTTGACCCAGATGCAACTTTTTTTCTCTAGCCAGAGAATACCACATTTATAACCTCAAAACTCAAGTAAATAAGTTTCAATAAAGATCTACAGATAGCAGCCAGGTCATATCACAGAATCTAAATGGCAGATAGACTAAAATATCGAATGGCAAAAGGTCCATTTGTGCGACACTACAAAACCTCAGTAATAATAGTGTTCATTCATGATTGTTGCTCAGAAAATTAATGAACAAACAATTTGTCAATATTCTAGAAAGAAAAATTATAATTGCCATATGCAAGGAATTGTGTTTCAACATATTCTTTGTATAATGATAAGTGCATTGAAACAAAACAGGGTAAGCTCATCCAATATAATCACATCATGGTTTCATACATAGACAAAGACATGTTAGGGTTAGTCCGATCGCATACACAAGAAAATTGCTAACAGACATTTGACCACCTCCTGAAGAACAAATTATTAGTTAGGCTGCTATATCTAGCGCACAGAAGCACACAAATGGCTTAAAACCACATGACCGATGTAGCAGTAACGATGGCCTGACTACCTGACCACCATGATGTCAAACTATTGAAGCTGTCAACCCAAATATCCAGAACTCCAACTACCAAGTTAGCACCACTTCGACTCTTGACAGACCTAACAAAACAAAATGACACAGTGAATGAATACCTGATACCAAGTCAGCACTGAAAATACAACTTGTACATTTTAAATCCCTTGTAAAATACCATGTACTAAATGCTAGTGACAATGCTCAAATACAGCATGAACCAGAGAACCCTGCCAAAAACTTAGTTTTATGTGTGTGTGTGTGTGTGTAAGCAAAATAAACCATTCTTCCTAGATGCAAAATTCGAGCACAATGACAAGATAGTAACCACTACAACACGATAAGAATATCATGTGATTAAATCTTCCTATCGAGTAATTCTCGTTCTCCACCATTGTGATCTACTGATCTGGCAGCATTTTGAGGGAACTACATTGTCAGAACAGGATCATATCGACTACGGAGTAACCAGTATAGATGACGCACGTGACTGTGAAACCTAGAAGTGGCAATCTCTTTCTAGTAGGTACTTACCATCAGCAACTCGAACGGCCAATCCAAAATCTGCAAGCTTCAACCTCCCCGTCTTGGTGAGCAGAACATTCTCCGGCTTGACGTCCCTATGCACGACGCCCATCTCGTGGCAGTACTTGAGGACGTCCATGAGCTCCTTGATCACATTGGCGGCGCGGCGCTCCGAGAGTTTACCGTCCCTGGCCACCTCATCGAGGAGGCGTCCGCCATGGCAGAGCTCCATGACGAGGTAAAAGGCGTCGGCGTCCTCAAAGACGGCGCTAAGCGTGACGACGCCCGGGTGGCCCGAGAGATGCTGCATGATCTCCACCTCGCGGTGGGCCGTGTCCCCGGCGTTCTTGGGCAGCGCCTTGCAAGCGAACTCGTCCTCGCCCCGGAGCGCCCCGCGGACCTTGGGGCGACAGACGCGGACGGACCCGAACTTGCCGTGCCCGATCTCCTCGCCAAGGTCGTACTCGCTCTCCAGCCGCTTCCGCCGCCCGATCCGCGTGGCGTTGTCGATGCAGCCCACCTTCCGCTTGAGCCCGCGCCCTGGGAGGACCCCCGCCGACGCCGACGCGCCGCTCGCCGCCGGGGCCGTCATCACCACGGCGGGGTCGGCGCGCGGGGACTGCTGTGGCTCGGAACAGCGGCAGGCGCGCTTGCGGGATGCCAAATCTTGAAGGGACCTCGCCGCGGAGCACGGCGGCGGCGCGCCCTTGCGCTTCCGGGGCACCGACTCCATGGCGCGAGCGCGGAGGATCGGAATCTCCCGCTCTTAGGTTGGGTTTTAGCCGCGCCGCCTCCGGCTCCTGCGCATCGCGCGTCGGCGGTGGAGGGAGGGAGGGAGGGAGGGGAACGGATCGGGGTAGCAGCGGCAGGGGTCTGATTGCGGGGCGGGGCAGCGGCTCGGCGAGATGTGGCGTAGAGGTGACGCAAAGGACGAGGCTTTTGTCGTTGGGTGTTGGGGGTGGATCGGAGTCGTAGCGGAGCGGAACTGGGGCGCGAGCACGAGCGCCAGCGTGGTTCGTTGGCTCTCGTTGCCGCACGGCGAAACCGACACGGCGAGGAGTGGCGTGTGGCGCCGCGCGGCGAAGCTACGCGAGAATTCTTGATGAGTTGTTTTGTGGTCCTGGGCCGCACGAGGCCTATGTGATGTAAGGTGGGCGTATTCAATATCCTAGTCCTAGCCGGAACAAGCAGACTGGGGACAAGCTGTACGTCCTCACTCAAACAGCCTGGTAGCAAACCATGAGCTACTGTAAAAAGTCTCTCGTTATTTATTATACTCCACGCCAAATTACAAATCATTTCAAAAGTTTTAGAAAGTCAAATTGTCTTAAGTTTGATTAAAATTATAGAAAAAATTATAAAAGTGTATATAACATCAAATAAATATTCCCTCCATTCCAAATTACAAGACACTTCAAGAATCTTGAAAAGTCAAAGCATCTCAAGTTTAACCAATAATTATAAAAAAAAATATAAATATCCATGTCATCAAATAGGCATAATTGATAATTAATCTAATGATATTTGGTTGACACCATAAATATTATTATATTATCATATAAGTTTGGTCAAACTTTAGACATTTTAACTCTCTAAGATTCTTAAGATGTTTTATAATTTGGAATGAATGGAGTATATTTTTATAATCTAAGGGGCTGGTGGGGCTCCACCTCCTACTACCATTGTATCCATTGAAATATAGAAAATTTAAGGGAAAAGAAAAGAGGCCCTAACCTTCTCTGGAATGTGCCCGTCGGACACTTTTTGTGGAATGGCATGGTCTACCATGATTGCCTTTAATTTTAATTAACTCTATGTAGAATCATTCGACGACAGACGATACGACTCTACGTCACAAAACCAAACAATATTCTTAGCTTCGGTTTAAGGGTCGGATGATTCCGAAGCACTTGGCGCCACGAACCAAACACGCTGTAAATTAGTTTTGCGTGATGACTATATTCCTCGTACTATTGTGAATTAGTAATACGTGGGGAATAAGATGCTAAGTTGCTAATACATACTCGTTCCATTGCACAAACTAAACAAAAGAAGTAGGAAATGTGAAGACGATAAACTAACTCATCTCTCAAACCAAATACTCTATAATTGGAGAAATAACTTTATTCCTCAAATTTTAGTATTAATTGCGATTACTTTGTGAGACATATTCACAAGTTGCTAGACCAGTTGGTTAAGTCTTTAAAGAGCGTCCTTCGTGATCAGGGTTCAAAAGCTCGAGAGGGAGAATTCTCTGGTCGGCGGTGTGGGAAAAAAATCTTCTCACTTGCCTCACGTTCCTTCTTATCGGGTTACGACACCTGTGTGGGCGGGATAGGGGATTCAAGGATAAAAAAAACCTTCTCACCTGTCCCACATTCCTTCTTATCGGGTTACGGGTTGCCCTGTGACTCGTAACATTCGTAGTTATTGAGTTGATACTGGTCTAGCTGATATTTTTCAGGCCATTACACTCAAACATTCTGACTTCGAGAGGAAAAAAAAACATTACGGGACATGACCTGCTGCAAGACAGTACTTCCTCAATTCTTAATTCAATTATAAGTTATTTCAAAAAATTTGAATAGTTAAAATATCTTAAGTTTGATAAAAAATTATGACATCAATTTTGTATACAATGAAAGTATAATGGATGAAAAATCAAATGATACTTAATTGACATCACAAATATTATTATGTTATCAGATAAATTTGATTAAACCTGAGATGCTCTGACTTTGGTTCTTCAAAAAATTTAAAATAACTTTTAATTTGGAACATATGGAGTAATATAAAGGATTACATATCTACTAAAAGTTTTTTTTGGAGGGGGGGGGGGGGGGGGGTCTGCTAAAAGGTTGGCAATCACTCCAAATACCCGCAACACTTTTCTAAAAAAACCCTGCAGCGCTGCTCTCTCTCTCTCTATCTCTGAGAAACTGCTCTTATTTTTTCTAGGCTGGGGTCCAAGGCCAAGTAGACCGAATATGAATACGACGTTCTCTAGCACCAACCAAAAATGTGTACCTCAATGTAGTGGGCTGAAATGCTAGCGAAGCAATGTAGATGAGTTGAGCAATCTATCCCATAAGTGGTTCCTGACTTCCTGGGATGAAGAAATGATGAAGGAAATATTTTGGGAGGAAGATGCATGCATTATATCCTTGCTTTACCGGTGCTAGAGGGCAATCATAACAGACTCGCTTGGCATTTCGACAAGTGAGGCGTTTTCAGTGTTCGAAGTGCATACAAGGTTTGCCGCGATGACGTTCTTCGATCTAGAACACGTGGAGGAGAGCAAGGCTGCAGTGGTGAGAACTCTGAGAGAATTTGGAAACAAATTTGGGATTCTGAAATGTCCAGAAAAATTCAAACAATTCTTATAGAGGTTCACACAGTTCACACACAACAGCCACCCGCTTATGCAGTTATGCGTAACTTGCTAAATATGGGCATGAAGCTAGATATATTAGTTTGCCAAGTCTGTGGTAGAGTGGCGGATCTACAGGGACCGGCATACCCTGCTAGCCCTGGAAATACTACCGTATTATACATGTAATTTTGAAGAAAGGAAAAAAGAAAATACGCTGGAGAGCGCTCGTCCGCTAGAAGCTAGCTAGCACGGTAAAGCATGCGCGCACCCGGGTCATGAGATGGGAGGCCCATGCGGCCCATGTGGCCATGCGGCCACAGCCACGTACGCCTCGTCGTACTTTGGCCCCTTCGTACTCGTCGTCTAGTCTTCCCGCTGCGCCGTCACACCATGTCTTCATTGCGCTGCGTGGCTGCTATGATACCCTAATCGGCTGACCACGCGGACGCATAGGAGACAAAGGCAGGGATGCGCCAGTGCGTCATACACCAGCACGGAACCTCCTCGACTCGGTCTCATTGTCTTGGAGTCGCTTAGGTAAGAATTGAGATTCAATCTTTTACCTTCTACTACATCTTTTGCTCTTAGTCTTATAGAAATTTTTTGTCTACTTTTATTGTTGTTTGCTAACATCATAGGTTCGTCTCTCGTGCAAGAAATATCATAGATTATTTATGTAGTGTTTCTCTAGTTCATGTGAGAATTCCTTCCGTGCAAGAACAATTTGTTTAATTATTTTTTAATATGTTTTTAAATATTTGTGCAGTTATAATACGAAAAAGAAGCAGGACTGCAATAAAAAAAAGGGGACGACGTGATTTCAAATCCTTCTCCTAATTTTAGGTATCTTACTCACTTGTATGCCTGAATTTTGAACTATCGGGTTGGCATTAGAGTTATTTATATTGCAATTATGGATGTTTTCAATTTAATCTTCAAATTTAATACTTATCTCGTTATTTAGTCCATGTATACCGAATTACATTTAGAATCTGTTTGGATCCTTTTATTTTGGAAAAATTAAAATCCACTTAATAGATTAGCCTATATTAATTTAAATCTGAATTATAATTGTTAAAATGAATTCAAATTCAAGGATTTAAGCTGCCCTTAAAAAATTCAATGTTGTTACCGAATTGCCAAATAGTTATATTGAACTATGTATGATTTTTTTTTTGTTAGACATACCCAGAGTTAAAATCCTAGATCCGCCACTAGGTAGAGCGGAGGAGGATGGCGACCACCTTCAAATGCATGTATCCCAAACAGTTAGCAGAAAAGCTCTCAGTCTCAGAAACAACAAGCTGGATTATGAAAACAAAAGAGACCGACAGAATCAAAGTAGTGGTTGCACTGTGGTACTTATGATCGGAGAGAAATCAAATTGGAGAGGATGGCAAACGGAGGAGCGCGGAGATCTTAGCACGATCCATAAGAAGCTATGCAAATGAAGTTGCCAGAACTTTCATTGCTGAAAAGCAGATGGACGAAAACCAAAAACCGATGGACTCGACCTCCTGAAGGGGTTCTTAAACTGAACTGTGATGCCTCCTTCAAAGGTGGGACAAATTCGGGCAGCTGGGATTCGTTATCAGTTATCATGGTGCTGAGGTTTTTCTGACTTCTGACCGTCAGGGGGAAGCTTGAATTTGATTTGAGCACGTTCCAGGCTGAACTCGTTGCTTGTCTGCAAGGCGTTCAAGCTGCGCTGAATCTTGGCATTGGAAGACTGGTGCTGGGAATAGATGCACTGATGGTGAAGTAGGCCCTTTATTCAAATGAGTTTGATGCAGTGGCAGAAGGTGGTTTGGCGGGCGAACTGAAGACCTTGGTTTTTTCTCTAGTTTTGTACAGTTTGAATGTGTTCAAGGGGAGAGATTGTAATAGTGTTGCTCATGCGATTTGCAGAGTTGGGTTATGAGTGTGTGGGGAAGAGGTAATCTCTAGCTCTATCCCATTTAACATCCTCGGTCTTGCTGTTGCTGATGCTTCAGCATATGAGTAATGCAAGTTCCCGGTTTCAAAAATAAAAAAGATGACACTGGAGCTGAATTAGAAATTGGACTACACAAGATATTTCTATTTTTCAAGAACGGGTCCAAAAATATGCGAATCTTCCAGTCTAACCTCACGGACAGAAGTCGTTGGGCCGAATTCTTTCTTCACTGATTAGCATGGTTCTTCTATTCTGTGGCTCAAGTTCGGCCCACATATACATATTATTCAACCCAAAAATGTGATTGGTTGGGTTAGTCAGATTACTTCTGTTTTTAAGATATTTTCACGTTATATGGATTTGTTTGCATTCATAAACAACCTATTTCTTTTCTGTATAAATGTATAATTTACTTAATTTATAAGATTTTTAAAAGGTTCTATAGTATTTTTACCTATTTTATGGTGCCATAGTATATTTAAATTTAGTTGACTGCAAAAACCTATTCTTCAACGTGTACAAACTTCAGTTCTATTTTTCGTTCCATGGAAAGTTGTAATTAATTTATACTAATATTTTCTTACTTATTTATATTATTGGTTGCATGTCCTAGTTCTAATGGGTGGGATTGGTTTCTTATAGTAGATTATAAACATGTACTGGATTTGTGTTTTTTTTAGATAATGGATATTTCATACCCGGCTTCATCTACCAAAGTAGAATCAGACCAACCATTACAGAGTTTGAGTCTTAAGTTTTACACATGGAAATGAGTTATAAAGAACAAACACTAAATGGCTAAAGACAATGAAATAAAGTTATAACTAAACTAGACCAATCCAAATATGTGATAACCATCCATTCGACGCAAAGAACTCCATGGCGGAACTTTCAAGATGCCAACTAGCTTGAACTAAGGTGTCTCGCTGGTCGTCAAGTGACTGTAACCTGGCATACTGGCATATTGGCAGAAAGATTTTGGTCTGTATTTATCAAAAACCAATTCATTTCTAGTTAGCCAAATCGCCCAGAAAATAGTTGTTGCTGCAATTAGAAGCAATAAGTTGTGTTTGGAACCACCCAATTTTGACCAATGGTTGAACATGTCCCATATTGTTAGGTTTTATTATGCCAAACACTATATGTATTACGTGCCACAAGAATTTCGCATATAAACAATTAAAAAACAGATGTTGAATAGACTCCGGTAAATGACAAAAGCAACATAACATAAATATATGCAATATCTTTGTGTTTCATTGTCACTTATAGGTACCCGCATTTAGTAAAGTTATGTTTGTGTTGTAATCATCGCCATGTTCTATAAGAGGCCTCATGATCCTATAGTCCCTCTATTCTAAATGATAAGACGCCTTTTGTCTTTTCTAATTACACTGTTTTTACAATATATTTAAATATAGTATATATCTAAATACATAACAAAAACTATGTATCTAGAAAAGGTAATTATTTTTTTATTTTAAATTATTTGTCTAAGTATTCAATATTTTCCTCATGGAGATGGACATATATTTTCTATTAACCTTAGATTTTTTTCTCATATTATTTTCATGTGAAGTTATAATTTCTTTTTCCTAGGAAGTTCCATAACGTGGCTAGAACAATTTTCTCCTCAGCCTAGAATATTTTTCTTATGAAGCAAGAACATTTTATCATAAATATACAACATTCTTTTTTTGGAACAATTCAATCTTAGGAACACTGCTACAGTCATTAGAAAGTACTTTAGCTTTATAATAGAAATGTAATTTGAAAAAAATATCCTAATAGATTGAAGTGGGGTTTTATTTAAAAGTTTACTCCCTTCGTCCTAAATTAACATCACTTTTGGTTTCAATGTCACAAGTTTGACTCGATCTGTAGAAAATGATTGCAACATTTGTATCTCCAAACAAATTTATTAAAAAACTAGATTCAAAGATCTTTTCAATGACACTAATTATGTACGATAAGTATTAATAATTTTTAATACATAATTTGTCACGGTTATTTCTTGAGAAACGAAAGCGACAAATATTTTGGGATTACTACTAAGAAAATGCCTATAAAAAAAGAAACGCAAAGGTGCAATCATAAATATCTTTTCACTGCTTGATGACTAAAAATTAGCTATAGAATAATATTGTAGATACGTATAATTTTTTATCTCTATTGCTCCGTGTTCTAAATTATAAGTCGTTTTAACTTTTCTTGATACTATATATCTTTTTAGATAATGAGTTACTACTATATATCTTGACTAGATGTTGTAAACGTTATATATACTTTAAAAAAGATAATATATGATTTTTTTTGGCTCGTGTACTAACTAGAAAGTAGTGGATGTTTGTTTCGCTTAATCGTTTCGGTGACTGATAAGCTGATTAAATTTGTTTTTGGTTGTTTTGTTGTGAGAGGTAAGTACTGTTTTGATGGCCGATAAGTCAAGCTAACAAAATTTGTTGGGCTTTGCTCTATGTACCCCGAGCAGGAGTACTACACGCCACGCCAGGCTACGCACGTGCTTGCGTTGTCGTGTGTGTGTTTTTGTTTTTGGCGTTGTTGCAGAATAAAAATACTAGATTTTATTCCGACCGACGGGAAATCGTATTCTGTGGGATACAGACGCTATCTTTTCTGCAGTAAAATTCGCCATCGCTCGCTGCACGCCGTTGGTCTCGTTTCAGTCGCGCATGCATGCATCTCTCTCTCTGTTCCAATGTTTCAGTAATTGGAGTCACCTCTTACGCACACAGGTCACGTACAGCCATGAACGAAGCAGCAGTATAGACACATGTCATGCTCATGCATTTCCCATCGTGGGTGTACCTTCGTATCTTAGAAGACGTCTGTTATTTTTTCATGAAGAAATAACTTTAACTAATTATATATTTTTAAATTTTAAAAATAATACTTAGACTTTGTTTGGATGCGTATGTATCTAGCTTAAACCATATAATTTGATGTGCTTCAATCATGTGATTTAAGCTAGATACATGTACATCCAAACAGAATTTTAGGGTATATAATTAGTATTATTCATAGATATTTAAATATAATTTTTAATAAAATTATTTAGAGATATAAATATTGCATGTATTTTTTTATAAATCGATTTAAATTCATTAACACACGAACCATGACCACACACAGCGTTTAGGTAGTGATGATCGGTTCAGGGTGTCCTAGCCAGTAGCAGCTTACTGTACATGTACTGGCCTGTTAAATCGTCTGGAGGCTACGTGGTTGACGAACCAGCCTAGTGGTGGCCGGAGCCGGGGTACAGAAGCTTCAACGCCTACTTCCCTGGCCACTTCCAAAAAGGCGATAGTACACAAGGGAAGATCGAACTGGCTGGTTACATAGCCTTCGTGGTCTCTTTTATTTACCCCTATTAGAGGAATCTTATGTACAATTCATTCAACTTCAGACCATCTTACAAAACCTCCAATTCACATAATCCAAAGACTCTTGGGGTTTATGTAGGGATTAAACACTACTAGAGAAGTGGCTTTTAGCCACGGTGAGAATCGAACTCAAGACCTCACGCACTGCCTTACGCGTAGCAAACCACCCCACCTACGCAACACATATGTTAATGAATGAGACGTTTTCCTTTTGAACCCACCGTAGAGAGACTAAAGGGTCGGAACTAAAGGTCTATTAGCCCCGAACAAAAAAATAACCGGGACTAAAGTTGTTTTTGACAATCGACGAAAGGTGGTTTCTCTACTAGTGAAATACATTCTTATCAACAAGAGTGTATAAACACCTTAGTGGACAAAATTTGGTTCATCCAACGTTTAAATGGCTTTGACACAGTTCTTGTCACAATAAACATAGAGTGTTTTTCTGGTTGATCTAAAAAACAAGCTGAACATCAGGAACTAGACAACTATAATTGTATCCTTTGTAATAGATAGACAGAAGAAAGAATTGAACATTTGTTCAGTGACTGTCCCTTTGCAACCGAAGCCTGACAATCCATAAACCTATATGTCAATACTAGGATGCAACCTCTACAAAATCTAGAACTCCTCAGAGCACAGGTTAATCAATGCTTCTTCATAAAAATCATCATTCTTTTCTGCTCGGCAATATATATGGATGACCAAGAACACAACTACATCTTCAAGGAGGTACCCTCATCAATACAAGGATGCAGAAGCATTTTCAAGTCCGAGTTCTTTTGACTGCTATGCGGAGTAAAGAGAAAATACTTTCCCAAAATTTAAGAATGGATAGACAACTTAGTGTAATTTGGAGGCCTTTTAGTCTGGTCACCGCTCTTCTTTAGATTCCCCTTTTTAATTCCGTAATCCTTCCCTCCTGAGTCCTGATCATTCAGAATTTTTTTTGCATCAGGTAGGAGTACTAAAATTTAGCCGGCTGTCTGTCATACCCCGCGGGCCGCAGCAGCTGACAGTTTCGAGTACCCATTGATGACACCAATGCAATGTGCATCAGTGCATCACCAAACGTAGGAGTGCTACGTGGGAAAACAAAAAAACATTCCATAATAACTCGCTTTAATTTGTTAATTTCTCACGAAACACGTTGGCTTTAATTTGGTAGGAGTACGTAGAGTAGTTCAGTAGTATTGCTGCCCCACATTCGAGCCTGACCAATCCAATGCACGTTAAATTTAAATAAATAAATCCACTCATTCAGCAAAGAAAAGATTCATTCACACACAGGACCCCCTCAAAAAAAAATGATTCGTTACTTCACACCTGGCGTGTGCCGACCCGGCAGTACATGTACACACAGCGAGCGCACGGCGGATCGGAACGCGCAGAAAAGCAGTCTGCAGCAGGTTCCTATTGTCTGAGTCTGACGCTGGACATCCCCAAAGCTTTGTGACCGCTACCTACGTAGTATACTGTACGTACATCCGTCTCTCCTGTAGTCCTGTCGGTGGATCTCAGTTCAACAGCATCTTTTTCTGGAGTCAGAGATGGAACTGCTTCTCACAGTGGTAGGATCGACTCTCTGCCTTTCTGTGTCCTTTCTAGGCTGCACTTAAGCAACACAGTGTGGAGGGCCAGCCTAACGTATGAAAGCACTATTATAGAAAAGCAAATCTGAAAAGCGATCGTCGAAAGTGGTTCAGCTTTGACCAATGACCAAGCTCCTGGTGAGTACAATTTATTATGACAATATATATTTTGTAATTAATTTAATGGGTTTTCTTTGATATTATAAATATTTATACTTTTGTATTTATAATTGGCAAACTTATAAGATACTAGAACATAATGTCATGCTAGAATTGCAATCTTCCATGGACGGAGCGAGTACTTACTATTCATTCGAGGATCCAAGGAAGTTTCCACGTTAATCCTCATAAAATGTGTTTGAAAAAAATAATCATAGCAATTTTCATAATAATAATAATAAAACACAATTTGTCATGTAATTAGGTGGACTCTAATCATTGTCACTAATAGTAGTCATTTATATTTTGTTTTGTAAAAAAATTACCCATCTGGCCATTCCGAAGATGCATAAATTAATCCTCTCGTTTTGTATCTAAAATTTTCATATATACCATTATTTAAAATACCCCCCCCCTAAATTTTTATCTTAATTATTTACATCTACCAGTGTGAAAGATAAGTTAAAATAACTGCTATTTTTTATATAAATTATCCACCTATGTCATGATTAAATATAGTACAAAATAACATCTAAATTATTAGCATGTGCCGCTATGACATACATAAACTTATTATTAAATATAGTATGAAAGATGATTCCTCGATCTTTACCTTATCCTAGCCCAAGTCTGTTTGCTGCATCCATATGACTAAGTATCTTATATACTAGCAGACATTATTAATCCTAATGGTTATGTTATCAATCAACCACCAAAATCATTAAACTCTTGCTAGAGTCCATGCTTGTTACAATTGTCACTTAGCTAGGATATTAAAAAAACTACATAGTAATTTCAAGTTCATCTAGGCTCAAATTGTGTATTGTAGAGATATCTAGATGAACTAAGTGATATAGAAACTACATATTGATTTCACTTAGGTTGGGCAAATTCAAGAGATAAAATACACACAACATCAGTTTCCTCTCAGGGAGGTTAGTTATCGAAGCCAAGCAACTTCGAGGGCCCCCCTTGAAGGGTGGTCCAAGGAAGGGGGGTTTCTAGTTTAGCTAATTAATTTCTTGTTGCTTTCTTGGAATGAATACTCCGAGTAATTAATTTCCCAAAAGTGGGATACAATGTCATGTGAAAATGGTCAGAAATGGGTTTTTCAGAGTTTTATGCCACATTGCCATGGGTTTAGATGTCATACAATTATGGGTTGTTAAAACATGAGATATAGCACATGTTTCTATAGCGCTTAATTAGTTGGCTTGATTTGTTCTCCACATTCGGTACACATACATGAGTTTCGTTTCTAATTTTTTGTACTAAGCTTAGGCTGATAACTCAAGGTCTCGAGGTAGTAACGTTAGTAAGGAAATAAAATAAGTAACCCACGTAGACGATGGTAGAACCACAATATCCCATAGCAATAAGAAGAAATGTTGATGAAGAAGTCGGTAGCCGGTGAGCAAAGCATAGGTTTGAATGATAAAAGAGGACACTGATGACCTGGATTCTATACATCGAGGTCATGAAAACAGCTAAATATAAGAGAAAAGGCATATCATGCAAATTTTTGACAGTGGTAAAAAAAACTAATGAATTAATATATTGATTCAATACCGAGATACAAAGTTAAATCAGCGAGGAGACTAACCACGCAATTTCTCTTGCCCCATTGCGCGCTAAGTCCTTAACATATACTCCCTCTGTCTAAAAAAATATAATTGTAAAATAATATCAAGTCAAATCATCTTAATTTTGATAAGAGTTTATATAAAAATGTTTTTTAAAATAAAAGACAGTAGCTCTGCCGCTCAATTAAGACGGCCAAAAAAGGGGGTTATGTACAAATGGCACCTGAGGTGCCTAAACACCATGGCCGGAAGACCAAAAAGGAGGAAACACGTCTTGCGCTATTAATTTGACCCCTCACCAAAGTTCATTGCGCTATGTGTTTACACTATGTCCTCCTTGGTAAAAAAATGTCACCTGTTGTGCCATCTTGTGCACGCTTTCGAAGATTCTTATGTTCATCTCCTTCCATAAATTCCACATAATGTATATCACTATGTCATTGAATCGCCTGCGGTCTTGATTTTGAATTTTGCTTACTCTTGCTCCCGCCATTCCACAATTGAGGCATGGTACTGTTGTGGCCATTGTATCATAAAGTTTTTCCAAGCTAGCACTTTAATCTTAGATGGCTTTTGCGAAGGGGCAAAACAAGGTAAGATGAAACTTAATTTTTAGAGGACGGTTGCACAAGATACAATCCTTTTGGTGTGGCCAACCTCTCTTTTTGTAGATTCTTCTTCGTAAGAATTTTGTCATGCAAGGATTGATCTTACACTTTTTTTCTCTGATCTTGCCTTCCAACTGAGGTCACGCTAAAACTTCCAAATCCTGTAAGTCGAGCTGGTGGAGTAGACACCACCGGATGTCTATTTTCAAATAATTGTGCCTTAGACTTCGGGCTCTGTGTAATCGATAAACAAGTATTATTAGATTCATCCTGTAATAGTTTAGTTCTGTGAAGATGAAGGTTGTTTTTCGTGGCTCAGCACCACTTTCACACCCATTCAACGGCCACACAGTTTATTATTATACTGTATCATCAGCAACACGCCATGATATACAGTAGTATATATTATTGTCCACGAGCTAACATAAAAACGGGTGCGCGCGTCGTGCATCCGCCGTCTGGCCATCTCTATATATACAGCGGAGGCAATCAGACGGAGCTCCCACACCACAACAAAGCCGCAACCAGCTAGCTAGCTAGCCTAAGCCGACGACCGCCGACCGCTTCAGGCGCAGGCGCACGCGCACGCGCCGTGCGTAGATAGAAGAGCTGCGCCATCTCGCCATGGAGGACCAGCAGCAGGCGCGGGCGCCGCTGCTGGAGCCGCTCCCGCTCGGCGATTTCGAAGCGGGCAGCAAGGGGAGCGCGAGGCGGCGGGCGGCGCTGGAGTGGTGGGTGGAGTCGAAGAAGCTGTGGCACATCGTCGGCCCGGCCATCTTCCAGCGGATCGCGCTGTACGGGGTCAACGTCGTCTCGCAGGCCTTCATCGGCCACCTCGGCGACCTCGAGCTCGCCGCTTTCTCCATCGCCGCCACCGTCGTCGCCGGCTTCAACTTCGGTTTCCTGGTACGTGTGCTGCCTCACCGGTTCACCTCCACGCATACGCATGCCTGCCGACAGCGGAGCGTCTTGTCATATGCTAGCTGCCTACAGTAACTCCTTCTGTTTCCATCCGGAGCTGGACTGCTGGAGGCAGCCAGCTGGTGCAACCTGTTTAATTTGTTACCCTTACCCTGTTGTCTGTGAAGTGCTTAACCAGTAAGGCCCGTTTAGGAGAGCTTCTACTGGCTCTTGTTTTTCTGACGCATTTACTATTTATATAATCTCTTTTTCTCTCCTCTCACATCTCTTTTCATAAAACTTAGAGATTCACCTGTCCTATTGGCTCTACGAGAGAACTTAATTAGATAGGATGATCCCAGTAACCAGCAGTGCCGTTTAATTTGCCGGCGAGAGGAACTCGTGTTATTTGGAACTTGTTTTGGACGATAGCACATGGTAGAGTAGATAGATCCAAATTCAATGCCATCAAAAAAATAATATTATATGCTTATGATCTATGCTAAACAAAAACGATGTGGTCAACCAACTGGATATATATATCGTTTCCTAAAAAAACAACAACTGGATATCCACTGGATGCATTTGGTTTGCAGATTGCAGAAATAGCTCTGACCGAATATTCTTTTTAAACTGTGTGTACTCTACAATGTTAGTTAAACTTAAGATAAAACTAAAATGATTTATGTTTTAGAAAGGATGAAATATTATATACTCCTAAATACTAGTAGTAGGACTTAATAAAACCCATATATATATATATATATATATATATATATATATATATATATATATATAATTGACCGTGTCCGATCGATGTCGATCCATGGGTCATGCGGTAGTTGAGCTCACTCTGTTCGCTTGGCTTATCAACCACCAAAACAGACATCAAACGGCTTATTAGCCACCGAAACGATCACCCGAACTGGGTGTGTGTGGTTTATGATGATAATGATGATGATCTTTGGGATGTGATATGATATGATTATGCAATGATTGATCGAGTTTTTGGTTATAATGTAACCAATTACAGCTAGCAGCGCCATTTATTTGGCTTTCCTGTAGCTGTTAATCATTGAATGAAGAAACACCCATCAGGTCTTGCTGATGAGTGTCGCTGTCTCATCAGTATCACCAGTAGTTAATCTCTCTCTGTCGTCTCGAAGTACCTTTCACTCATTAATCTTCACAAAAAAAAAGGCCCATGGGTTGCTGAGATTGGATCTCTGCTGCATGCTGTTGTTCCTTTTTGTGTGGATAGTTGCTGTCGACGACAGACAGCCAAGTGATACAGAATGTGCATGCATCAATTCAGGGCCAACCGAACCGAATCCAACCCGGCCGGCCGGCCGGATGCAGTCAAACAAATGACATGTGCAATGCAAGTCAGGAGAACCTGAACCGTACGTACGTGTTCTTTTGGATGCTTGGATACTGGTCTGACGACGCTCTCGATCGATCGGTCATCGTTGTCGTCGGGTGCATTTTTTGTTGGTATACCATTTGTGCCTATCTCGTTGTTACTTGTGGCCGTTGCCGATGACGTGTTTAGCTGTCTGCTAGCAGACACAAGCTCAAATCTAAGGTCCGTGGCTACGTACTACGTGCTCATCAGGTGGTCGCAGTCGCAGAAGCCCTACAAATTAATTGAAATGTCACCGTCTTCAATTATTCGACCATTATTTCGTCATGGCTCACGACATGCGTGTAGGGAGTTGTAGCACGTTTGGCTACTCACACAGTTACTGTACTAACTAATAATGCTGGGAGCGCAGTAAAAGTTCAAAAACCACGTGCGTGTACTCACAGTAATCGCCCTATTCGCTTGGCTTATGAGTCACCAAAACATGTGAAAACAACATCGGCTTATCAGCCACCAAAACGATCGGATGAACAGGACGAATAATGAAGTTTAACTTGATGGTGTAGCTGGGCATGGCGAGCGCGCTGGAGACGCTGTGCGGGCAGGCGTTCGGCGCGAAGAAGCACCACATGCTGGGCGTGTACCTGCAGCGGTCATGGATCGTGCTGCTCATCTTCGCGGCGGCGCTGACGCCGACCTACATCTTCATGGAGGACCTGCTGCTGCTGATCGGGCAGACGCCGGAGCTGTCGCGGCTGGCGGGGAAGATGAGCGTGTGGCTGATCCCGCAGCACTTCGCCATGGCGATGCTGCTCCCGCTCACGCGGTTCCTGCAGAGCCAGCTCAAGAACTGGATAACCGCGATCACAGCGGCCGTCGCGCTCGCCATCCACGTCGTCGTCACCTACTTGCTCGTGGTGCGCCTCAACATGGGGATCGTCGGCGCCGTCGCCTCCGCGGACATGGCGTGGTGGCTCGTCGTGCTGGGCCAGTACGTCTACGTCGTCGGAGGCTGGTGCCCGCTGTCGTGGAAGGGATTCACCATGGAGGCGTTCGCCGACTTCTGGGAGTTCATCAAGCTCTCCTCGGCGTCCGGAGTCATGCTCTGGTTCGTGCCATCTATCGTCGTCCATTTCATTATCTCGTGGCTTAGTAGTTTCTCTAGTCTGTCTAGCTTACTACTAGTTGGTTGTGGCTTTACTGACCTGGCCCTGCATGCATGCAGCTTGGAGAACTGGTACTACCGACTGTTGGTGCTGCTGACAGGGTACCTCAAGAACGCTGAAATCGCTGTGGATGCACTCTCCATATGGTAACTACTACGTCTGAATCCTGAAGAACGTAGTACTGCTACGCCATTCACATCCAAATCAGTTTCCATGCATATCTAACAAGTGCATGCATTGTATTGGTTCTTGATCCAAATTATAAATGCAGCCAGACGATCAACGGATGGGAGATGATGATCCCGTTCGGCTTCTTAGCAGCAACCGGGTACGTATGCACACGATCGATCGGCATCTCTATCTTTTCTTTAAAAACGAAATCATCAGTCAGTCAGTACACTAGAAAGAAGATAAACAAACCATCGATCGATCGATCGATTTGGCATGACATGTCACTATATATGGCAGGGTTCGAGTCGCGAATGAGCTCGGCGCAGGGAGCGGCAAAGGCGCGCGCTTCGCCATCGTGGTGTCCATCACGACGTCCGTGGTGATCGGCCTCGTCTTCTGGTGCCTCATCCTCTACTTCGACGACAAGATCGCGCTGCTCTTCACGTCCAGCGCCATCGTGCTCGACGCCGTGCACCACCTGTCCGTGCTGCTCGCCTTCACCATCCTCCTCAACAGCGTGCAGCCCGTCCTCTCAGGCAAGCAAGCAAACCGCCGTTGGACCATTCGTACCTGAGCAGCATCGCCTGTTGCTTCCTTCCTTCCTTGTGATTCCATCGATCTCATGGTTGGATCTCATCGATGTATCTGTTGCTCCTGCAGGGGTGGCCGTTGGTTCAGGATGGCAAGCATTGGTCGCCTACGTCAACGTCGGCACCTACTACCTCATCGGAGTTCCCCTGGGTATCCTACTCGGTTGGCCGCTGCAGTTTGGAGTAGGGGTAATGATTGATGCTACAAATTAAAACATCATGTGCCAATCAGTAGTCCCTATCAACTTTGTGCATAAACTTTGGAGTTTGGGCTCATTTTGACTGCTGATTTTCAGGGAATTTGGTCGGGCATGATTGGAGGGACCGCCGTTCAAACTATCATACTGGCCTACCTCACTGTCAAATGTGACTGGGACGAAGAGGTGGCGCACTGCACTCTCATCTTCTTTGTTTGTTACGTTTCTTCTGCATACTTATGCATTTGAGTTTCGATCTGCCGTGTACTGACCGCATTGATTTGTCTGTTGCTTGTGATGCTTCTTTATATATTTGCAGGCGAAGATAGCCAGTACGAGAATGAAGAAATGGGCTGACGACTTGAAATAAATCTACTCCAACAATACTGATGCACTTTGTTAGCCAGGCACAGGGAACCCTGAAGCTAAGATGACACTTCTGGTAAAATAAAATATGCATCGCTCTCTTGATTAGAAGTTACTTATATGGAGAAAAAAAAGGAGTCAAAGCGCAACAAGACTAGAAACAATGACGATGTGGCTATGTATATGCAGATACAGCCATGCTTGTTCCGGCCTTTCAGCTACATCATCTGGCGGCTGAGGACCAGGTTTCTGAAGACAATGTACGGAACCTCCCATTGTGGAATTGCGTACCGCCATAGGGATCACATAGTTATATTTGTTGTCCTTTCGCAGCATTGTCGTTAGGATAATTTTGTAATACTGTTTCAGTGTCAAAATATTGCCGTTTTTTTTACTTCCCAAACTGTCTTTTTTTGTCCCATTTTCTTATATAAAACTTTTAAACTGCCCTTGCAGCACCCTCTGTACCCTATATATCTGACTCAACTGCCCTGGATCGAAGACCTGAATTCATGGCTCCTATATGGCATGGATTCATGACATATGTTTCTATGAGTTAGAACAACTTGCGTTCAACGATGATATAGAGTACGATTTCAACATGTATTTAGTTTCATGCAAAGCAAAAAGTGGCTCATCTTCGAGCGCTTCTCGGCTACGAATACTCCTCTGGAGGAGCCGAGAAGCGCTCGAAGATGAGCCACTTTTTTCCGCTCCAGCTCCTCAACCAAAAACAGCTTCGGCTCATCTTGTTCACTAGAAAGTGACTCTTCTTTCATCCGGAGGAGCCAAAACACTTGAAGATTAGCCACTTTTTTCAGCTCTAGCTTTGACTAAAAAAACAGCTCTGACTCATCAACTGTTTACCGGAAAGTGGATCTTCCTTAAAAAGTATTTGATATGGCTTCTTTGGCTCCTCTACATAAGCTGCTGCTAGACCAAACATGTCCTTACATAAATTTATAAAACTAGCAGAACGTGCAAGCTTAGGAAAGATATTAGCACTAGGATAAGACTACCCACAACGTTGCCTTTTACCAATGCCAGAACAAGAAAGAGAAAGTCCAAGCATCGGGTAGACACGTTGTAGACATCGATGCTCAATCCAAAAACATTCTACCCGGGTCATGTTCATGCCTCGGTGCTGAGAGAGTAAAGTATTTTTTGTACTTGTTCAAGCACACCAACACCCTGCCATTAACGCTAGGACAGAAGGAAAGAGGGGTCCACGTATTTGCCAGGCATATATCGATGACGACGCTGTGGAGAACTTATCAGTCTTAGCATCGGTAGAGGTGGTGGAAGGAAAGGAATTTTCGGCATCGTCTACGCTATGGGTAGTCCAAGCTCATTGAGATGCTTGTTGGCTCCCGCTAAACACCATGCATGATCTCGCTTAGGACATGTTTGTATCATAGTTGAATCATAATAATCACCTAAAACAATATAACGGTGCTTCAAACATGAGAGATAAAGATTATTATAATCAAAGTACCAAATTATAATAATCTTGTAATCCACCAGGGATTTATTAATGGAAGATTATGGATGCTAAAAATACCAACTTGCCTCTCCACTTTATCCGGCCCTTTACCGGATGCAAGGGTATCATTGGTCATTTGTACTTTAACCAACAATAGTACACTCGCTCTAATCTAAGATCTAGATTGTCTAGATTATTAAAATTCATAATCCTTATCATTATAAGCCCATTCTTAGTATTGATTAGTATAATCAAGTACTCCTCCGTTACTAAACAAATTAATTTCTAGAATACATGTTAGTCAAACTTTCTTTTTAAATCTGACTAACTTTATAAAAAATAACATCTATGACATAAAATAAACACCATGTGAAAATCTATTTTATAGTAAATTTAATTGTATTAATTTTATATCATAAATTTTATTTTTTTAGAAATTCGGTCATAGTTCACAAAATTTAACTTAAGGAAATTTTAGTAATCTATTTATTCACGGAGACATACGCTTAGGAGAGCTAGGAGCCACACATATGGAGCTTTGAGCTTCTCGACTCGTATTTTCTTGAGCCATTTCCTCAGCTGCTACAATAATCTACAATGCTCAACACTGCATTGTAGCACATTTAGAGTTGGAGTCGGTGCACAGAGGAGCCCCTATAGGGTTGTTCGGTTGATGGTTTCTGCGCGATAAACTGACTGATGTTACTTCTACGCGACAAACCGACTGATGCTATTATCAATTGTAATTAGAGTATACCAAATTGATGGCTAGCTCTTTTTGATTTATGTGAGAAATTTTACAAATTATTTTTTTAGCATACTTTGTGAGAATTACTTTGGAGGTTGGTAGTATAGTAAGATAGAATGTTGCTTGATGATGATACTTTGGTTGGTGCCAATTAGCTGTGTGATAAGTATGTAGCCAAGCAATATACCATAAACCTGAAGATCAGCTTGCAATGGGATGGACTAAAGTAATGGCCCTATAGTTACTCGATGCTACAACATTAGTTTTTTAGGGATCAAATTAAGTAACTTCTTGTCTTAACACCTTCATAAAACCATTGGCTTCATGAGTTCCAACACGATGGACTAAAGAAGTCATGTTGTCAAATCAATATCTTCACTATGTTATCTCATAGAGAACAAGAATTCATTGAGACTAATTATGTAAGCCAATGGCTTGTTATTTACTTTTTTCCATTATAGTGAAAGCCTTTTATTATATAAGAAAGCTATACCAACAACACATGTTAACACAATAAAATGAAATAACATGAAAATAAATAATACAATAACTGATATTTATGTGAGATTCATAAAGGACCAAAAGAACAATAGGTCCAATAAACAATCATGTTACACTTATATATGAAAACTATGCCTCAACAACCATGGTTTGACCTAATGACCCATTGTAGAAAGCCATATGTCAACCATGGGGGTGAGCTAATATAAAATAAAAAGAAAAAAAAATAGGTGTTCATCATCTCATATTTGCTTCATCTTCATTATATTCAACAAGTTGGTTTGGTGATGGTTCCTCAAACCAATAGCAACAAGCAACAAAATAGATGAAACCTGCAATACCAATCATTGCAAGCACAAAGTAGAAGTAGTCATAATGCCCTTGGTTCAGGTTATCAGGAAGCCATCCTACTCTTCCACCACTACATGTAATCACTTTCACTAGCTTAACAATCACTGTACTTGTAATGTTTGCGACACCTGATGCTAGGGGGAGGAGAGCCAATGCTAGGCTACTCATTGTCTTTGGTAGCATTGCATAGTAGAACTCGATTTGTCCAATGGATCCAAATGCACCAATGAGACCAGCAAAAACGCATTGAGGGGCTAGCCACAACACCGACATATTTACAACCCCATCATTATTTTCCAGGCCTTGTCTTATTGCTTGTTTCCTTCGAGCAGCCTCCACTATTGATGCCGAAAGAGCACATGCAATGGAAAACAGCATACCAATGCCCATTTTCTGCTTATGACTAAGTGTTTTTTCTCTTCTTGTAATCTTTTGAATAAATGGTACGATAAATTTGTCAAAGCATCCTGACCACAATGTGAAAGTAATGACTTCAAATATTGCAATTGAACCTGCAGGCATTTGAAACTTTGTTTTACCAACACGACGATCCATCGTTTCTGCTTGTAACACCCTGAACGAAGATGTTGGGATCAACAAACTAATAATCATAGCCGACCACATAGGGATAACACTTAGTGCACGCTTGATGTCCTCGACTTGCTCAACTGTGCATACATTCCATGAATTGGCATTGAGCACTTCAGTGTTAGAACTATCTGCATGTGCTCTCAACACGCATGCTCTATTAAGGAACCTATAATATTTGAAATTTTGAACTAATGATTAATTCAAGAACAATAAGTGTAGATTTACAAGATCAAAGAGAAAATTATCAATGATTAATACCTCATTTTGTTTGATGGAACCATTGCCAATCCTCCAATGTTGTGGTAATGCAGATCATTCTCACCTGCTTTAGGAAGTTGAATGTGTCGATTCCTTATAGCAATGAAAATCACTTGCACTAAACTAACCCATGTGTTTTTTTGTGGTTTCACCTTGATGTAAAGGGGTGATGTAACAATGTTTAAAAATGTAGCAAATGCCGCTATAGCTATAGAAATGGCAAAACCAATCTTCCAACCCAATTTGTCTTGCAAGTATACAATAAGAGTTATAGAAATAATTGCTGAGCCACCCATTGATACATAATATGATCTGAATAGAACTTTGAGTGCATGGTCCTTTTGTGTACCCCTCCAGTGAGTAAATTGGTCCACACCAAAAGGAAGACTGCAAGGACGAACACCACTTGCACCAATTGACAAGAATAGTAAAGAAGTTAGTAAGACAAAAAATTGTAGTATTGTCGGTGAGTGATAACTCTGATTATTCTGGTCTTTATTTGCACAATCTTTCGGGACCAATATTGGAACTATTGTGGTCAACCATAGAAGAACAGCTCCCTAGTTTGGAAACCAACGTATAATAAAAATCATTTATTATGAAACTAACTTCAGTTAAAGAAAATCTGATGTACATATGTAAATAGCTATATCTTACAATTGTGCACGCGAAAAGTGTGAGTGAAATTGTGAGAAAGCGTCCCAATAATGCATCAGACACAATAGCTCCAAAGATAGGCAAGAAGTTTGTAGCAGCTTGGTAAGCAAATACGACTATTGCACTTTCTGTAGATCCCATATGATACTCTTTGGTCAAGTATATAATAATATTTGCACTGACTGCTAAGTTCACAATCCGTTCACATCCTTCAGTAACTGAAATAAGGAAAACATGCAAGTCCACGATATTGATACCATTTTATGAAAAAATAAGGGTCATCCATATGAATAACACTTATTAAATAACTTTGGTAGAAACAACATGAGAAATTGATAGTTAGATGGTGTATGCTAGATATAAAAAGGTTTGTCGACAAAAACACAATATGATAGATATCAACATATTGTTCATGTTATCTATCAAATCATTGGTAAAATATGAAGGAGTATAACTAGACTTTCTATTCCATTAGAGTGAAAGATGTCTTACTGATTATGAACGGGATAGTTCGAAGGCCGCCTCTTCTGGACAAATGACCATGTTCATCCATATGAGGACACTCCATCTTTCACAACAATCAGTTCTATGGTGTTTCATATTGTTCAAGAAAGTTATATTATATAGCAATATCAGATAATGGAAATCTCTTCAATTTTGACCATGTGATAAAATAATAGAATCCTTACAATAGCAATAAAATCCAAAAGATAGGAATAGATTCTAAAAAAGATTGATAAAATATCACAAAATTATATTGTTCTACTAAAAAGTACTTATAGGACACTAGTTCGACACAATCCAAATGATTTCTTCATCGTCAATAATTTAAAAGAAAAATCTTGATATAGAGAAATATACGTGAAAATATCTTTGAAGATAAAGTATCCAAAGTCAAAGATAGCATTCATATGCTATATCAAATATAAATTTATATAATATGTTTGGATATCTCTAGGATATCTAGATATGATATATTATGATTGGTTGTAATCGCGGGATACCTAGTGCCACGAGGAGAAGGAAGAGTAGGCCGGGAGAGGAGGCCACACGCTACTGGTGCGAGGGAAGGGGAGACTAGGAGGAGAGACTGCGCCGCACATGCAAGGGAAAAGGAGGCTGGGAGGAAAGACTGCACACCTATACGATGGAAGAAGTCTAGGCGCAGCTAGCCCGGGGAAAGTTAGGAATAGACATAGTGTGTATTGGGATGGGAAAGTGAGGATTCTTAGCAGGCCATGCAGGACATTAGGCCACCACAAGGCCTTTCATGAATTTGTGGGTCGTGCCATGCCAGCCCGCATGCCTAAGGTGCGACCTAGGCATGACCTGATCCCTCGGGACTTGCTAGTCTGGTCCCATTCAGCACCAAGCCGGGGCATGCTTGGGCCAAGGCAAAAAGTGTGGACCTTTGGCCAGGCCAATGGGTTCGGGTTTCATGCCCATTTACAAATTAGGGTCATCGTGGATGTAAAAGAAAGGAAACACAATGAGACAAACATGGTGGAAACAAGAGGGTCGATACTGAAGTCGAAGCGGTTAAGCCGCCTGAGCCGAGGCATGTACTAGGTTTGCTAGACCCTGCAACACATTGAGGACGAAAGCACGTATCGATGTTGCTAATATTATACGTATAAGGTAGAGGGCCCCAACTATGCATTAGTGTCTAAGAGACCAGCAGAGAAGGACTCAACGATGATTGCGGTGCGCAGAACGATGGGTATAAGGTGCCGACACAACATGAGATTGTCTGAGTGGACGAAGTAGGTGGGATAGGATGACGACACTGATGTCATGGTTGTTCTAGAAAAAGGAGGAGAAGAGAAATCATCAAACTTGAAGGCGAGCAGCCCGGTCTAAGCGAATGTTATAGTGGTGGTGGTGGATGAGCATCAACAACCTAGTATAGACACAATCGTCAATGCACAGGGGATGATGATGTAGAGGTGATTGGGGCCCGATGAGGCGACACCATAGCAAGCCAGCAGCCCTATGCTCAGATAAGATACACATAAGACTTGACGAGGGATGTCATAGGAGTCAGGTAGACCGCACATTATCGGTTGTATGGACCGAGTATGTGTGAGAGGTGTAGCGACGATCAAAGAAGTCAACGAATGTGCCCCCTATGGTGGCGATGACGAACCGCCGATGTAGATGTGCAAACTGAATGACCGAGAAGCATCGTGGGAAGCTATCCCCACGCCATTGCATGCCCCGACCAGACTGCATGATCAAAGATGTAGATGCCACTGAAGTCGGTGCCGATGTCAGAGTAGTATACACGAGGTCGACGGGTGGTGGGCGACTCAATCCCGAATAGTGATCGGACAAATCAAAAAGGGTACAACAACAATAGTAGGATCCTCCATGTGCATATCACGGAGTCGGTGCCGACGTCAGAGTAGTATGTGCGAGGTCAACGGATGGTGGGCAACTCAACCCCGAATAGTGATCGGACAAACCAAAAAAAGTACAACAACAGTAGGATCCTCCATGTGCATATCACGGGGAAACTTAACCTTAGTCCTCCAAGATGAGAGGAGATAGGAGAAGCGAGTCAGAGCCACAACACGATCTGGGATTGGTCGACAAAGGGACAGGCCAACAGGTGGCTCCTTAGCAGCACCTGCACGACCCAACACCACCACTAGTAGCAGCACGGAGGGGCGGGCTGCACCGTGGGACAGAGCATGGAGGGGCTCGTGAGATTTGCGCGACACTCGATTCAACGATGGCTTGGCCGAGCGCCACCCCTGCGATAGTACAAAAGCTGTAAGGGTGGGCCGCAACTTAGGGCTGAGCAGGCCATGAGCAAAGATGGCGGCGATGTGCACAGTGACAGAACCAACAAAATGAGAAGGGGCAGTGTGGCCAGACAGAAATCAAGGACCAACAAAGTGTGTATATATAATATAAATATCCATATAACTATAATTTTTGTTGTGATAACACCTAGAAGTGACTCTTTTGTAAAAGAGGATAGAAGAAACTTATTTATTTTTTAATTTGGGCCTTATTTTGCGCATCTTCATAGCATAGAAAGTATCTAGAATGGCATTATCCCTTAGGGGGGGTCTAGTTTTTTTGTGGCATAGGGTGGTTGTGGCCCTTGCTGCCCCCTAGTTTCGTCATTGGGTGTGCATCAACAATGCATGTGCTGCTAGTCGCGTTGTGTGCTAGGTCGGAAGAGGTGCATCAACAATGCCTGTGCTGCTAGTCGCGTTGTGTGCCAGGTCGGAGGAGGGGTATGCACGGGGAGGGAGCACAGCCTATCCTGACCACCACCTTGGGAGCTGAAGGACAAGGACGTGGGCTAAGCCTAGCCACCGCCATGGCAACGCAAATCAGCCACCTCCCCACCTCCATGGCGGAGCTAATTTGGAATGAGGACGAGGGCCCAATGATGAGCCTAGGGAATGAGGCGCCGATGACCCATCCGTGATGGCAATGAGGACGGGAAGATGACCCAATCTACTGCTGTCATGGCAGCGATGACAGCCGAATCAATAGGATCGAACACCGAAATGACGGCGTTACCCTTTGTGGAGATTGATCTCTCCCCCATGGGGCGAAGTACGAAAGCTACGACAATTAGGGTTAGTATGTAAACCTAGACTCGTGATACCATGTAGGAGAAAAAAAATTGGTAGAATTATTCTGCATTAGACCTATAATGGGTTGATTATATAGAATACTGTGACTAACACCAACATGAATGGACATTATGATACTACTTCTATTTACTTTATAATAGAAGACCTAAAACATTAACTAATTATTATGGTCTAAAAATATAAAAAATAATAGATGTTAATTGATGAGTAGAACTTATTAAAAAATTCAATCAGTCTATATAGGGTCTATTTGGAACGCAGGAATTTCACAGGAATTGTGCAAGAATTTTACAGGAATCAGTTCATTTTCACAGGAAAAAGTACAAGAACAGAAAAAATTCCCGCGTTCCAAATATGACCTTAATAACTTATTATATTCAACGCCGGACTAACTTTAGTCCGGCGAATCAAACCTGACATTTTCACAGCCCCACAGAACCAATTTGAGAGCATCGAGGGCAGTTTTTTTTTATTTTTAATCATTTTTATTAAGTAAATTTAATATTAACAGTTTTTTTATTTTTGTATCTAACCTGTTTGGTCGCGCCAGAAAGTATGGCACGGCGAAATCAAGCTGTCGCGCCATGCATGACGGCGCGACAAAGACGCTGACTCAGGTGTGTCTAGAGATCAATCACACATAAACCGACAAATCTTTAAATAATACCATCACTGAGTGCTTATTATATAACGAATAATATTCATAAACAAAACAACGGAAATAAATAGATAACTCTCGCAACGAAGCTCCACTTCACAGGGAACGCCGACTGGTTGACCACTAGCCTAGTACTCTTCACGGTAGTCTTCATAGTCATCTGATGAGGTTGATAAAGCAAGGGTGAGCACTTAAAGTACTCAGCAAGAGTAACACAGGGTTATGAAGGTCAAAGGCTGACACTGTCTGAACTGTGGTTGCTTTTAGCTTGGTCAAGTTTTACCAACACTTAGCTTTAGTTATGTAAAACTCAATTAATAACCACATGATAAGATTAATAATCAACATTAACAATTAAACAACATGATCATCTACACTGTGAGTTTTTTAGGTCGCTCGTGACCGTGAGCACGGCTATCATGATAGATTTACACTCTGCAGAGGTTACACACTTTACCCACAAGCCGTGTTGCCCATATGCCCGGGTTTGCAACTCCCAAAACACTACCAAGGTGAGTGGGCAGGGTACACTATAAAGTCTTTCAAAAAGTGTTTCTAGCAAGTAGTAGACCCTACGGACCCAATTCAAAGGGGTGTATGGGACCCCCGATGGTACCACCCGCAGCGGTCCCCACACAAGCTATACCCCATAACCAGCTCGGCAAAGGTGCCTTTCACGAACTACAATCATGCTAGTCCAACTCTCATAATTGACTAAAACCAGAGCCATGTTAGCACTTGTGGTTGCGCTATCATCCCAGCTTTTGCCCTACAGTAGTGTCCTATTCCATGTTGCTACAAAAGCCAATTTTATCTCATTGTTGTATATATCATTAGTCAAGATTATTCTCATAATTCATAAAGCATAGCAGATCTACCCATATGCAATAGTATCCCAAGGTGACAAGGTACAAGGTAACAAGCTATGGTAAGGATCTAAATAGGAATCAATTGAGACACATGCAATCATGACTAGGTGAATTAAGGTGAATAGGTAACAAGGATGATCCTATGTTAAACTTGTCTTGATCACAAAGCTCCTGGTGGTCCTGATCTGCTGCAAAGAACTCCTGATCACCGAAAAACTCACCGGCTGTACTCGATCAACATCACCACGCAATCATCCGAACAATCATACACGGAGCAACCAAGATATAATTAGAACATTACACCAAAATAATAAAGAGGTTTTGAAAAGATTATAAAACGGATCTATACTATACTATGATCACAAAGACGCGAAATTCGCGCTAAACGGATCTAAAACGAATAAACTATAGATTAAATAAGATTTAATTAAGCAAGATTAAAGCACTAAAAGAATTAATCTAAACTTTTATTTACATAGTGATTAACATAGATTAAATCTATACTACTAGATAGAGCATAAAATTACGGATCTAACGCAACTTGAACGGGTTGATTTGGATTTAAAACGAGCAAGTTATAGGGTTTTTAAAACAGTGGCAATTCTGTAAATTAATGGATCTATTTTGAATTAAAACAAATCGAGAAAATTGGATTTACTGAGTGAGCCTTGGGACTGCGGGTTGATTAGATGAAAACCAGGGGTCTTTTTAGAAAGAAGTCCCGCGAAGGGGTATGGAGCAATAGGATCCGTCCGATCCAATCTGGACGGATCAGATTAGAACAGGGAGAGAGGGGGAGATGCTCCGCCGGAGTAGAGGGCAGAGGCGGCGACGCCATGACCGGGCTGGGCCCGAGCTCGCCGGCGCGGACCGAACAGGAGCTACGGTGCTCGGTTTTCCAAACCAAAAACACCGGGAGAAAAGCGGAGAGAGGCTAACTCACCAAGGACGAAGGCGGGGCTCGAGGATGGACACGGATGGCCGGCGACGACGAACAACGGCAACATAACTCCTGCACACGGCGACAAGGTCAACCATAGTGTAATTGAAAGGGAAAAAGGAGAGGGGAGGTGTTCCGCGGCCACGCGAAGATGATGCGAAGCTCGAAGAGGCTTACGGTGGCGGGAATTGCGGCGCGGAGCTTCGGCAGCGCTGCTCTGCTAGGCGGCGGAGGCGATCTGAAGCGGGCGCTGCTGAGGCTTAGAGCAAGGGCAAAGCTGGGGCTTCGGTTGAGGGATTAGCGGCGCGGGGTGCTGCTATTTATAGCTGGGCCAGGGAGAGTCCGGGGCGCACACGCCTAGATGCGAGGCGGACGCGATGCAATAGAGTCCGGTGCGGACTCGTCTGGAGGAAGGAGAAAGACGGCTGACAAGTGGGACCGCGTGATCTGAGAGAGAAGGGGGAGGCGGTGGCCACGCGGGCCTGCGGGGCGAGCTGGGCCGAGGGTGAGGAGGGCAACCGACCCATGGGGAAGGGGGAAGGGGGAGGGAAGAACTGGCTGGGCCGAAAGGAGGAATAGAGGGGAGAGAGAGAAAAAGAGTTTTCCAATTCTTTTTCTCTAGCAAAGGTTTTCCATTTCTCTTTTCTTTTTGCTTTTCCAAATTATTTTCTAATAATGGTTTTTGAAATACCTTTGGAGTTTTTGCAAACAAGCAATACAAAAGAAATGCAGCAGCATGCAATGCACATACATGTTTGAACCCCAACATTTGATATTTATTTTATTTTTGTTTAATTAATTATATGATCACAACATTTGCTAGAATAAAATCAAATTAACCAAATTAATTCAAATTGAAATCAAATTCAAGCCTACTTTGGTTATTCAAATTTTAGGGTGGCCACATCCTTAACCGTGACAGGCCTTATAGAATGCCCGTTGCTTACCGCAGCGGACATCTTAACGTGTCCGCTCACCTTAAGATATCCGCTGCGGTAAATTGATTTACCGCAGCGGGCAAAAATGCCCGCCACGGTAAATAAAAAAAAGACCACAGTGGTTAATCATGTGATTTTCTGCAGTGGGCAAAACTAGTGTCCACCACGGAGGGCTTTTAGGCAACGCTGTGCAAAATCGTTTTTGACGTAGTGTATAACCCTGAGGAGACAATACTTAGCAAGGGGATGACATTTAACACAATGGCAGAGATGAAGTTGTTTCTTGAGGATTATGATGTGCACCACCATAGGTCATACACTGTGACTCATTCGGACCAGGAGTTGAGGTCCAATGTCATTTGCAAGCTTGGTTGTCTATGGAAGTTAAATGCAAGGCGAAGACCGAGTGATGGCAAGTGGAAGATAACTAAAATTGCAGGGACCTAGCCGTTAGCAACGCAATTACAGGCGAAACCGCTTTGACATTGGATACAGTGCCAACGTATTGGACATGAACCCTGGGAGACAGAGGCGACGGAGGGATCCGTACACTCCAGGAGCGTAGAGTATTAGGACCCACACTTAGGAGATGTACCACTTATGTCGTTATGTTAGACTCATGCACTTATGCATTGTGTAATTCATAATGAGTTGAGAACATTTATGTCGTTATGTTAGACTGATGCACTTCTGTCGTTGAGAACAGTTATGTCGTTATGTTAGACTCATGGAATGAACCACCGTTTTCTTGACTCGCTCCAAATTCTTGGAATTGGAAGCGATCTGCGTCCTGTGCTACAATACTGCTCCTTTGCTTGCATAAATATCTCAAGAGCATCACAATCTAGAGAGGGGCAAAAAGTGGACACCGTCTACTACTACTAATGTGTGAGTGATGTTCACTGACATTGGAATGGACAAATTCACAATCGAGGCTCCAAAAGAAAAGGATGGCACTCAGCAACAGGTGCTCCCAGGCTTGCCGCGCCGTGAGCCCTGGCGTGGCAGGCCTGCCGCACCATGCGTTGTGGCGCGGCAGGCCTGCCGCGCCAGGGCCCACGGCACGACAAGCCTGGGAGCTCCTGTTGCTGTGTGGCACCCTTCCTGCATCTCATGCATATTTTTATAGTCATTGCTTGTTTTTCATAGCACAGTGGTAGTCTTTTCAGAGCATTCATAACGCAGTGGTAGTTTTTTCAATGATTCGCAACCTTTTTAGAGTGCAACGTAGGCTTTTCAGTGAATCTGAGTCTTTTCAGAGCTCTATCATAGGCTTTTCAGGGAACTCGTAGGCTTTTCAGTGAATCTGAGACTTTTCAGTGAATCTGAGACTTTTCAGAGCGCTATCGTAGTCTTTTCAGTGAATCTTAGGCTTTTCAGGGTACTCGTAGGCTTTTCAGTGAATCGTAGACTTTTTAGTTGATCGTAGACTATTCAGTTTCTCATAGGCTTTTCAGTGTGTCGTAGACTTTTCAGAGTGTAGGATTTTCAGTTTTCGTAGACTTTTCAGTTTTTTGGTAGGCTTTTCAGAGCAGTTATAGGTTTTTTAATATTTGGTAGGCTTTTCAGAGCACTTGTAGGCTTTGGAGTGAAATGTAGAATTCTAAGAGCAATTGTGTAACAATGCAAAAGTTACTAGACCTCTTTCCACCTATATATACCCGTTCATGTATGCGTTGCTGACCACAACTGAAAGAGTAAGCTCTTGTGCGAAGGCTTCAGTTAGAGGGAAGGGCTTTAGCTAGAGCAGAGTAGAAATGTCTGGAGGAGGTTCGTCAAGAGGGAAGGGGAAAGGGGAAGGGAGGACCAGTTGTGTGGCTGGGGAGACTTGACCCTGATTATTTTATGGAAGCAGATTATCTTTTTTCCAGAGGAGAGCAAGATTGATTTTCGTTGAGATAACAAGCTGAGAGGCTTCGATGACCGTAAAGAAGAATGGCCAAGATGCATGCATGGTGAGGATTGTTTAGTGCAGATGTTTCTAGATGGTATTGACGGAGGTCGGCGTTTCTTCAAGTGCCCACGAGCTTTGGTAAATGCTTCTGCTATCCTATACTAGTTTTTTTTCACAAAATGTTCATAACTCACATGACACTTTTGTTACAGTCTTCAACGTCGGAAGAATTTTGTGGGTTCGTTAGGTGGGTCGATCCTCCAATATCTATTTTCCTCCATCAATAATACATGTACTATCTACATGATCGCATCCAAGATCTGCAAAAGGACCTTGGCCACTACGAAGCCGAAGACGAAGACGACGGCAACAACAATCCGAGTTCACAGGAGGCACCATGCACCGATCCAGGTTGTACATGCCTTTGTCACAGGAAGAAGGGACCACCGTCACCACCACCGCCGCCGCCACCGCCTCCACAAACACTAGGTGGATATTGTAGAGAAGATGCAACACAGTTCGCTATGTGGGAACACTACTAGAACTTGGCTATGTTGGACTATGTCATTGCTATTTCATTTATCTAAGGCATGTTAGGATTAGTTTAGAACATTTGTAACCTTGTTTGTTACTTGTTCTCACATGCCATTTCAATGTTTTCTCATTTGTACGGTTTAGTTTACCTAAGGCGTGTTAGGTTTAGCAAAAGAAATAGGCACTCCTGTTTAGTACATATTCTCACATGCCAGTTTATTGTACTGTGTGAGTTGAAATTTGTAATGCACTACTTCGTTAAAAAAGAGCATTTGTCTAAATAGAATAGTACATGATGATAAGGAAGATACCAAAGTACGTTACAACATAATTAAAAGTTCAGAGCGATTAAAACAACCACAATGGATGACATTGTTCATTCCATAAACATACAACTACTGAGTGCAACGGGGCTACTTTCCCTTCCTCAGAGCATCAGGATTATCCTCCATAGCTGCTTTCGCGAAGCGGGCGCGCTCAAGCTTCTTATCCATCTCCTCCCTGTAGGTTGCACCGCTTCTCTCTTTCTCCTCTTTCTCGTGCTCCTTCTCAGCTGCCTCCTCTTTCAGTATCTTCGCATAGGCCACTCGATGCTCCGCGTCTTAGTCCTTCATACCTTGCAGAAGACGTTTGTCGGACTCCTTGATCTCAGTGTCGATCCACTGCTCAAAGTCATATAGCGGTGGAGGGGTCTGTAATACATGAAAACGTTAGGGTACATAGAAATTAAAGCAATATTACATATGATAAAAGTTGATGGCTATATAAGATCAAATTATCATTATTAAGTTAGTACGGCGCTGTTCAGGCGTAGGCTGAAAGGCAAAATTAGAACAATTCCAATAACGCTGCCTATAGGTTTGCTCGTCCTCGGAAATCTCAACCTTGCAAGGATCACCGTAAAAGCACATAGGAACCGGAACACCAATAGGCAAAGGCTTGGGGTCGAATACATTTCCAGTCAACGGACCCTTCCTATAATTTAATCAATTTTGGTAAAATTACCTCATGAATGGACAACACACTAGTCGTTAAAAATCAATGAATCGAAATAAATACAACAAATATAGTGAGATTACCTAGGTTTAATAGCTCTACCACGTCGTGGCATCCTATACAACAATTTAAAAATTATTCAAACCATAACTATTAACATTGCTTGGTTAACAAAATATAAATCATATATAACAAATCAATGCGAAAAAACAATAGAGGAGAGATATGATACCTTGCTTTTGAAGTTGAATGGATCAAATAAAAAAAATCACGGTTTAATTAAGTGATTCGAAAAAATGGGCAAAGAGGAGAAAAACCCGAGAGAGAGGAGGGGAGCAAAGGGAGAGGGAGCCAGCGTCTGGAAGAGGGCCGGGCGGTGGGCCTGTATACCACCTTGCCGCGCCATGCATGACGGCGCGACAGGCTCCTCCACGTCAGCGAGGTGACTCAGCATGCCCGCTCCGGGGCACGCTGAGTTAGCGCCTTTGCCGCGCCGTCATGCATGACGCGGCAGAGTGATTTCGCTGCGCCATGCTTTTTGGCACGGCCAAACAGGTTAGATAAAAAATAAAAAAACTATTAATATTAAATTTATTTAATAAAAATGATTAAAAATAAAAAAAAATCCGCGAGGGCCGACTACCGCTTGTGATGGGCCGTCCTCTCTTCTGGCCCTGACATTTTCCTAAGGGCCGAGGGCTTTCGTCGTCCTTCAGAGCACCAGAGAACCAATTTGTGGGCACCGAGGGCCGACATCTTCTTGTGATGGGCCGTTCGCTCTTCTGGCCCTCTTGCCTCGTGCGCTCCCTTCGTCGTCTTCGTCAGTTCGTCCCCTTGCCCGTCCTCCCGTCCGTTTCCGAATTGGAAATTGCCCACTCCGACCAAAACCCTAGCTACTTCGTGAAGGTGGAAGGGAGGAGATGGCGGCAGGGGATGGGAGCAGCGGCGACTACCGGGCTAGGGGCGGCGGCGTTGGCGGTCGGATCGACCGGCTGGTGGTGGAGAACTTCAAGTCGTATAAGGGTGAGCAGACGATTGGGCCCTTCGTCGACTTCACAGCCATCATCGGCCCTAACGGCGCCGGCAAGTCGAACCTGATGGACGCCATCAGCTTCGTGCTGGGCGTGCGCTCAGCGCACCTTCGCGGTGCGCAGCTCAAGGACCTCATCTACGCCTTCGAGGACCGCGACAAGGAGGCCAAGGGCCGCAGGGCTTCCGTCCGCCTCTACTACCGCCAACCCAACCAGGAGGAGCTCTGCTTCACGCGCAGCATCACCGGCGGCGGCGGTGGCAGTGACTACCGCATCAACGGCAGCCCAGTCACCTGGGACCAGTACAACGCCAGGCTCAGATCCCTCGGCATCCTCGTCAAGGCCCGCAACTTCCTCGTCTTTCAGGTCTCTCCATTTGTTCCCTTCGTCATTGTATATAGCTGATAATTTAAGGTTTCCAGTCTCGGGTTTAATTAGGGCAGGGAACTGTCCATTTGCACTGCAGGGTGATGTGGAATCCATTGCCTCCAAGAACCCCAAGGAGCTCACAGCTCTCCTGGAGCAGATCTCAGGCTCTGATGAGCTTAGGAGGGAGTATGACGAGCTGGAGGAGCAGAAAGCCAGGGCTGAAGAGAAGTCTGCGCTTGTCTATCAAGAGAAAAGGACCATTGTCATGGAGCGGAAGCAGAAGAAGGTGCAAAAAGAGGAGGCAGAGAAGCATCTACACCTTCAGCAGGACCTGGTCTGATATTCTTTGTGTGAGCTTCGCATGCAGCTTAATTAATTTCTTCATGTTAATTATGTTGTCTCCTTGATTTTTTCCCAGAAACTGTTGAAGACAGAGCATTACCTTTGGCAACTCTATACCATCGAAAAAGACATCGAGAAAGTTGAAGCTGAGCTTGTGGAGGATAGAGAGTCTCTTCAGCAAGTGCAGGAAGAGAATCGATCCAGTGTCTATGAACTCACTGCAAAAAAGAAGGAGCAAAGTGCATTTCTCAAGAAAATGACATTGTGTGAGAAGAGTATAGCCAAGAAAAAGCTTGAATTTGACAAGAAGGTAAGTGCTTTTTGGTTCACTCTGTAGTCTCACTTCACCAAAACTTATATTGTGGACTTGTATGTATGGGCTACTTAGGAAGAATCATTATCGTACTTCTTTCACTGAAATTGCTTACTTCTTATGTAGAACTGATTAATTGCATCATTCTAAGTTGCAATATTCTGTTCATGCTGTGTCAAGGGTTTAGTAGGTCTCTCAACCGCATCCCTATACTGCCCACTCAATCTTCCCCTCACCACTTAGCATCCCTCTAGTATTTCAGAAAATACATATCTTTTTATGAGCTTAAGTCTTATGGGATTTTTACCATGTTTTGGATGGGTCCAGTGCAATGTTTTCTGGTCGACTGGTCGATCCTGGTCGACCTGGGACCGACCAGGCGATTAATTGTGATTAATCGTCGACTAGGTCGATTACTCGACCCTGGTCGACCCTGGTCGTCTCCTGGTCGTCCAGGTATATCAGCCGGTCGACCTATATATATACCTCTATATATACTATATTATACACAATAAAAGTCTGTAATATCAAATAGAACCATAATTAGCAAGTAGCAACACTAATGCAGCCTTGATCTTGACACATCTTAACAGCAGCACTGCTGCACAACAGTAAAAACTAATTAACACAGCCAGCATATTACATAACCAAAGTCCAAACTAGTTCAACAGTACAGATAAGCCAAAAAACAGAGTCCACAGCCTGGTCGTCCAGGATCTGGTCGGACGACTAATCGCGATTAGTTGACGACTAGTCGGACGACCAGGTTTCTGGTCGAGCTGGTCGAGTCGGACATCCTAATCGACCACCTGGGACCGACCAGGACAACTAATCGCGATTAATCGGACGACCTGAAAACAATGGTCCAGTGATAGACGAGGCCAATCCAACTTGCTTGGGATTAAAAGGCTTTGTTGTTGATGATAATAATGGGCTCAATGGTAACATGAAATGCTTCCATTTAATATTCTTTTAGCTTAGCTCTTGATTAATGTCTATTTATTCTATTGTTACTTAATGATTTTGGTGTTTTTATAAAATCACGTTCATTGTGGTATTGCTGAATATTTTTTTATGCTTCTAATTTATGGTTATTGCTAGAGATCCTTGATGATAATAGTTGAAAGAGGAGTCTTGTCCTATAGAATTTTAAGTGCTGCTACTGGATTTACTAATAAAAACTATATATTGTAATTGTATCTCTATTTTCAGCAACCTGAGCTTCTTAAATTGAGAGAGCAAATATCTCGGCTCAAATCAAAAATCAAAAGTTGCAAGAAAGAGATTGACAAAAAGAAGGATGATCACAAAAAACATTTGGGAGAGTTGAGAAGGCTGCAAAGTGATCTGGTTGAGGTCACAGAAGCTATTGAGGAATTGAATGAGCAAGGACAGGATAAAAGTGGAAAACTGCTATTAGCCGATGACCAACTCCAGGAGTATCATAGAATGTGAGTGTGACCAGACATCTCGGTGTATTATTATTCAAGAGAATTATTTTCATGGCCCTGAAAAAAGTTCGGCTGACTTTCTTGATTTTTGAACTTATCAATTTGGCCCAAAAGCTATCTTTACTTTCTAATTTGACCCTTTCGTTAGTTTTAGGATTTAACGGTGTTAAGCCAAGCGTGAAATGATGATTTTACCCCTGAGTGAAAAATGACTCAATGTAGAGTTCAGTTTGTCTGTGTTTAATTTTGAGGTATATTTCAAATGGTTTAAGGTTGTCATAGCACTTAAAATTCTATAGGACAAGACTCCTTCAGCTATTATTATCAAGGACCTCTAACAGCAATTCATAAATTAAAAGCAGAAAAAATATTCAACAATACAACATACTATCACCATCATTACCCTAACATTGGAGCTGTGAGGAAAGAAAAGGAAAAGAGGAAATGAAGCTTATCATGTCTTTTAAAATCCCATTTCTGGGCAGTGGAAGGGGAAGAGAGGTGGTAGGACTTAGAGCAAGGTTAATAATTTAGCCTGCTGTTGGCTGTATACCGGCTGTATGGTTGCCATGTCATCTGGATTTAGCCGGATGGTATAATAAGTTAGCTACTAGATGGCTAGAAGTAAGACTTGAACTTTTAATATTTTTATGTGCACATGATCAACTGTGGTCTAAATCTTTATAGCCATGCCACTAATCATATGAATTAGCTACGTAATCTGTTACAGCACGAGCAGTTCAAAAGTATAAGCTCATGTTTTAAAATTGAAATAACCTAAATCAATTTTTAAGATAAAAAAAGAAACACCTCACGCCAAACTACAAAGAGGATTGATGCACAGGATTGGAGGGAGGTAGTGAAGCATCAGGTCCAATGCCTGCGACGGACTGTACGCGTGCTTTATCACCTCGTCTGCTGTGTTTCAGCCGGCGAAGAATGAAGCGCCCGCTCGGCTTTCTCTCTCCGCCAAGTAGCATTTTTGTGACGTGGACATCTATTCAGCTTGCTGACTAAGCATTACTATACTTGCTCTTAGGAGGGAAGACAAGTGGATTTAAAATCCCAGTGCTTCTAACTTGGCTAGGAACTAGGCTTGCATAGGTGGCCTATCTCTGAAAGGTGAAATAGCCTGTTTCCTCCATTAATTTTGAAGCAGGCCTAGATTTTGCTCCGCATCGAACCATGAACAAGAAAAGGCATGAGAGAAATATTGGATAGTAATTGTGTTTTGTGAAGCCCTAATTCTTAAATGGAATAGGCATATTTATCCAGGAGATGGAAAGGCACTTCTCTCATTTTTTTTTCTGTTATATTTTCTCCTTTTTTTTTTTTTTTTCAAAATAGGAAGTTTTAGGAATTACTAATAGGATTCAACCACTTGGGCAACCATATGCATGGTACAACATAGAGTTGTATGCTGCATTCGGGAAGGATGAATCACCCCTGAAAAGGAGTCTATTCATTCTCTCCCAATTGGTTGGATCATAGGGCCGACGATTTACACCCCACCCCCAACACACAGAAAAGGAGCAGGATCAGAACAGCTAGCAGGCAGGTAGAGATATAAATATCATGGGGATTAAATGCATCCAGAAAAAAACAATATTTCATTTGATTTTGTACGTATTTGCTGAGGGGGTATCTCGTGCATCCCTAAGCATGTGTTTGGTTGGTGGGATGACCAGGGATGCAACGGGTTGATCCCCTTTCAGCAGGTGTTTGGTGGGGGGTGGGGGGGGGGTGTTGACTAGTGAGTAGGTATCCCTAAGTGGAATATTCTCCTCAGATTTGGACTACTACCCTTCTGTGAAAATGAAGGGATGGATTTGTTCCCTTTGAATGCTGTCATCTTCCATCAGGACTGGCCGGGGCCAGAGCTTGGGCGTGGGATGAAGACTTGGCTCCAGTATGGGCTATAGGCGGCCATGGGAAGCGCTGGCAGCCTCGTCCCCGAACCCGTCGGAGGCATTGGGGGTGCGGGGAGCTCTGATCCCTGGCGTAAGGGGTGTGGTGGAGGGCATTGTGGCTCCAGCATGGTGGGGAGCCACGAGCGGCACGGATGAGGCGACTGGCTGGTGCTCCGACACGATGTGGCCCGGCGCATGCGTGCAATCACGGTGGTGTGAGTGACGTGGTTTGCAGATGCGAGCGACGCATTGCTCTGGCGAGGGGACACAGCTGCAGCTTGTGGGAAGTTACCACTGCTGCTGAGGGAGATGACTGCGCGTTTAGGCATGGTGGGGAAGAAAATGTGTGTCCGGAGGATGGCAGGCAGGGTCCACTGGAACTGTAATGGATGGCGTTAAAAACTCCATCCATCCCATTTCATTCAATTACTCCAATCAAACAAATAACATGGATGGAGTCGTCCCTCTGAACCAAACACTAAGCTGGGAGCCTGGGACAGTCCCATCCCCCAAAACAAGGATTGAGCCATCCCATCCTATATCATCCTGAAGACCTGAAACCAAACACACGCTAAAGTCCTGATGGCATCCTCCACAAAAACAGTATGCAATTGGACGTTGAAGATTCCAAAAGACATTGACTAGGGTGACAGTAAGTCCACCTATTGTTTGTTTTGTCAAGACACTTTACAATTTACATGCAACAATAAACAACAGATTCTTAGTCCCAAGCAAGTTGGGGCAGGCTATGCATTAGAGATGGAAGTATGGAACCCAACGAGCAACAGGATGAAAAAAGATACCTCAAGAGTCAAGAATCAATAAGCTGTGCCTGGGCTGAATGCTCTAAACACAATGGTTTGCAGAACCAATCATACCACCTCAAGCAGTCAAGCAGTCCCTGTGGAGCAGTTGGAGGAGGCGAGCAGCTTGTGTCTGTTGAATAGTCTATTGAATGATTTTTATTTTATTATCAAAGGCTCAAAACCAGTTGAAACTGGAGACCTTGGCGTTATGATTAATCTAAATTGTGCAGTCTTGTAAAAATGAAACGAAAGAACTAGAGGGAGGGAGAGGTTCAGCTATGATAATCAAAATAAACAATTGAAGAGCCTACCTCTTCCTTGTATGGCCTTTTACAGCACCTAACTGGCCTCTTAACACTTTATTTATAGGCCCACAGTGGTTTTGTGGGCTTGTGGCTTCGCAACACTTGAACTGAAAAATATCTACACAACACTTGTGTACTAAAAAATATCATGCTTATCAAGTTAACTGTTAAGTTTTCAATATCTGATAACCACGAGTTTCTGGATACACAACCATCTCATTGACATGATTTTGGTTTTGCTGTATTAAGCTCAATGAAATTTCCATTTCTTAAACTTAGCAAATATTAATTGGCCTTTTCCTAGCTCGCTTCATAACTGCCTTTGCCAATCATGACTAAAATAGATAACTTCAAACTTCCTATCTCATACCATTTCCATTTATTATTCCTCTGGCTTCAATGCCATCCTGACTGCACTTTACTTTTGTTATTGTTACAGTAAGGAGGACGCAGGAATGAAGACAGCAAAGCTAAGAGATGAGAAGGAAGTTATAGACAAAAAATTAAATGCTGATGTTGAAGCAAAAAAGAATTTGGTGGAGAACATGCAGCAGCTGGAAAGCCGTAAGGATGAGATATCATCACAAGAGCGTGAACTGCAGACAAAACTTAACAAGATTCTCCATTCTATCCCCAAGCTTGAAAATGAGCTCACACACTTGCACGGGGAACACGAAAAAATTGCAAAGGAACGCCAATCTTCGGGGTTAGTCTCATACCAATTTTTTGATTTTTTGATATGGTGTATCTTCAAGTCCTTTGGCACAAGTTTTCCTTCACTATCAATATGTTTTTAAGCACTTATTAACAAATTTTGTGCAGATCTAGGTACCAAAATCTGAAGCAGAGGGTGGAAGAAATAGATACAAAACTACGGGAGCTTAAAGCTGACAAGCATGAAAGTGAGCGTGATGCTCGATTAAAAGAAACTGTTGGAAGTCTAAAGCGGCTATTCCCTGGAGTCCATGGCCGCATGCTTGAACTTTGCAGGCCCTCACAGAAGAAATATAACCTTGCTGTTACTGTTGCCATGGGGAAATTCATGGATGCAGTTGTAGTGGAAGACGAGAACACTGGAAAGGAATGTATTAAGGTGCTCTTTCACGGTTTTTGTTGCTAATTCTTCTACTCTTGTTTACTAGGAACATATATTTTACCTGTTGTAGCACTCAATCAGATTACCTTTTCCTTTCTTGCTTATCTTGCTTAATTCAAAATGCACTTCCTAGAAATACTGAACCTCTTAAATGGAATGAAAATGCCTAACCCCTCACACTTGCTTATTTTGGCATGATAAAAGGGATAGCCACCTATATTTTTGTGATGCACTAACTCATATAGTCATGTGGATGTGAAGGATGGTAAATAACCCTTAGATGGATCCATGATTTTTGTTGAGATTGCAGTTTCGTGCATCCTCATGTCCATTTGCATCATGTCAATGCAAATTTCATAGAGCAGAAATTTATGAAGTCTTACATATTTAAAATGACTGTGTCTTTGGACTACATGTTTATTCACTTAAGCGCTCCATTATTTTCAAGAGGCAGCTGAACACAATTTTATTATTACTATTCTATGTTAGTAAGGTAATTATACTTATATATGTCTTAATGAAATATGCTTTCCTTTTGTATTTATCCATTCTGTTCTGCCTGCTGCATTCAAACTTTCCTTTTATATTCTTTCCTGTCTTTGCATTCAAACTTTCTGGCTAGACATAAGTTTAAATGAGTTACTTTATGTTTTATGTGCTGCAGTATCTGAAGGAGCAGCGGCATCCTCCGCAGACATTTATTCCCTTGCAATCAGTCCGCGTGAAGCCAATAATTGAGAAGCTGCGAACTCTTGGTGGATCTGCGCAGTTAATTTTTGATGTCATTCAATATCCTTATCTTAAAGTTATTCTCTTGGCTGCTTGCTGTGTAAATTATAAATTATTTTATTATTTATTATTTATTTTTGCAGATGAATTATTTTGAGCTGTCAAATCAAATGTCTATATTCTAGATGAACATATATTTATGCACAGTAGTCTTGAAGCCATGTTTATTAGTTAGATATAATATACTCAACGTATCTTTAATGTCCTCAAGAATTTTCGAAGTGGTTCAGTACCCATTCTGATGCTAATGAGTGCAGACGCCCAGATGTATAATTCGTGGTATAGATATAGGGTGCATCTGTCACTAGGAACACAGTTGTGTTTCCATGCAATGTTTCAAACATTTACCTGTTTCCCTACCATTGCTCAAAATAATGCTGTTGTGAATCAATCTCTCAGCTTTGTAAGTATAGAATATAGATACATTTGAAAGACCCACTGCTGATTTTTTGCTTCTGACCTGGTCACTTTCATCAAATGTGCTATCCATCTTTTGCCCATCTATCCACTCTCTTGTTGATAAAGCTCCTCTACTGTATTTGTAAAGATGTGAATTGCATCTGTCAGTAGGGAAAGAATTGTGTTTCCATGCCTTCAAACATGTACTTCATTCCTACTATTGCCTAAAAATGTAAAATCATCATATTGCTGTGAATTAATCTCTCAACATAACAATGTATTTATGAAACACCGTTGCCATGTTCTGTTTCCCACTTGATGATTTCCATCAAATGTGATATTTGTTGTTTGCCATATATTCATCCACTTTTTAGTTAAACATTTTCTTCTAATTTTGTAAGAAGGCATGATTGCAACCTTTCACTAAGCCTTGCCCTTAATTTTATTGTGCATGATTGCCTGCCCACGTGTGATTTTGCATTTTTTGCAATAATTGCTCATGGAGAAAAGTTAGCTCTTAAACTATACCAATTTTCTTGACATGTTGATTTTTGTACCTTAACATTGTACTTTTGACCGAGTTTTGGAGAAAGCAGTTCTGTATGCTGTTGGAAATACACTTGTCTGTGATAGACTTGATGAAGCTAAAGCCTTAAGTTGGAGTGGCGAAAGGTATAAAGGTAAGCGCATATATCTTGTGCTTATTCTGAGGCAGCAATTTTTCTTGTTTGGTTCTTTTTATGCTTATTGTGATATATAATGTGTTGCATTTAGTTGTTACTGTTGATGGGATTCTGCTGACTAAATCTGGCACGATGACTGGTGGAACAAGTGGGGGGATGGAAGCTAGATCAAACAAATGGGATGACAGCGCGATAGAATGTCTGTATTGTGCAATCTCTTTATTACGTACTAAAATATGTATGCTATTTGGCATTGTCTTACCAGCTCTTCTTGCAATTTGGCTTGCAGCTTTGAAGAAGAAGAAAAATCAGATGGAAATGGAAATGTCAGAACTTGGTTCTCCCAGGGAGCTGCAGAGAAAGGAGCTTGCCATATCTGAGAAAATAACTGGTCTTGAGAAAAAGTTGCACTACTTGAATGTTGAACAGGTTGGTTTGACTAATAAACCAGATAATGATTGATGATTTTTCCCCGTCATCTGAGTGAATAACCATTTCGTAAGAAAGTACTTTAACCTGTGGTGGAGGAAATTTCATAGAGGGCAAGCTAATCAATGTCTATTTGACTTTATCTCATTTTTTCTTTCTTTTCATTTATACAGCTATTTGTTCAGTATGGCTCTTGGTCTTGGATATTGTTCCCTGTCAAAAGAAAAATACTTTTATGTGGTTTTAGCTTGAGTTTCCTGGGAAACATGTCTTGCCAAATTGATTTCTATTGCCAATTATCTCCCTGTTAATTGATGTTTTTGTCCTCTACTTCTAGCTTTGTATAGGGATCCTTGGCCAATGCTATTCCTGTATTAGCTGAAGCTTCTCTGTCACCTTGCTCCCTCCCTGTTTTAATTAGCGTCTTATCAATGCTTCTCTGAATTAATCCATTGTTAGAGAGACTCTTTTAAAATGGATCATTTGTGCAGAATGACCTTAGAAGGAAACTAGCTAAATTAGCATCTGAGAGGAGTAATATTGAGGCAGAGGTTAAACGTCTGAAGCCTGGAGAGGAGGAGGTAATATTTCGTTGAAGAATGTTCACCTGTTGTTTCATCAGGATTCAGGGCTGAACTGTTACTTTTGCATTGGTTGCTCATGTTTTTTTTAGCTCGAGGCCCGTATTGCTGAAAGGGAAGCAGAAGTAAGAAAACTCGAGAAAAAAATTAATGACATTGTGGACAAGGTGTACAGAGATTTTAGCATTTCAGTTGGTGTGAAGAATATCCGCGAGTATGAAGAAAGGCAGCTAAAAGATGCTCAAACACTACAGGAGAGGAAGCTAAGCCTAAGTAACCAAATGTCAAAATTGAAATACCAGTATGTGATTCAGTGACAGGGATTTAGCACTGACTAAAACTTCATTTTGACTGCACATGCATTTTCGAGTATGAACAATATCTTGTTCTGCAGGCTTGAATATGAACAAAAGCGAGATATGCAGGCACCAATTGTGAAGTTAACGGAGACACATGAATCCCTAGAGAAAGAGCTGAAGGGCTTACAGGAGAGAGAGTCTGGTGCTAAGGCTGAAGAGAAACAAATTTTGACTCAGATGGAAGAACTGAAGACTGAGGCTGATGGTGCACATTTGAAGCATCTTATCTATTTTCTTGTTGATAGTTCTTGGTGAAGTTGCTATAGTTCCGTGAATACATGTCACATTGTGCTATAACTTTTAAATCCAGCTCTTCCAAAGCTATGCCTTCAAAACCCTTGACCCAGCAAGCTCTTACAACTTGAAACTAAAATGCTTTCATAAGGATGCATGAATTATATATTTAAATTCTTTAGCTGTTGCTTCAGTTCTTTTTGTTATTAGATGCATACCTTTTATGTCAAATGATGATAAATTTTTCAAATGCCATAATGCAATATTCATTCTTCTGTTGATATTTCTAGTGAATGCAATATTCTTTCTTCTGTTGATATTTCTAGCGAATGCAATATTCATTCTTCTGTTGATATTTCTAGTGATTTCATGGACCTCTTTATTGTATTTACAGATTGGAAATCCAAGTCGGACGAATGTGAGACGGTTATTGATGAATTAAAGGAGCAGAATGGTAATGTTGCATCTACATTGGCAAAGCTAGATCGCCAAGTGAAATCAAAGGTAGGCTTTTCTAACAGCTGTCCTTTTTAATCAAGAGTTCGTTTATGTACTTTTAGCAGTGTCATGGCTGAAGTCTGTTCAAAGATTGCTTGCTTCATTCGTTTGTGTATTGAAATATTGATGATAATGAAACCATCCATTGACTTGTAGGAGGGACAACATGCACAACTTATATCACGCCAGCGGGAGGTTCACGAGAAGTGTGAACTTGAACAGTTGAAGCTTCCTACAGTAAATGACCCAATGGATACCGGAACATCCTCACAAGAACCAATCCTTGATTACAGCCAGCTTAGCAAAAGCCATCTGCAGGATATACGACCTTCTGAACGTGACAAACATGAGGCAGAGTTCAAAAAAAGAACAGGTGTGCTACTGGCTGATATTGAGCGCACTGCTCCTAATCTAAAAGCACTGGATCAATATGATGCACTCCAAAGAAAGGAAAAGGAGATTACTGAAAGGTTTGAAGCAGCTAGGAAAGAAGAACGAGAGATATCTGATAAATATAACTCAGTCAAGCAAAGGAGGTATTGCCCAATCATTTTCTTCTTATCACGATATGGTCACATGGAATTACGTTATTTTCTAGGGTGCTATATCTTTTGCAAGGACTTGCAAGATTTCTTCCATAACACTTTGGAGGAGTCATGCTATCTTTTTCTTTATGGAACTGAAGTTCTTTGTCTTTACTCCCTCCGTCCTAGAATAGAAGACATAAGTGCTTTTTGTCTAGTCCTGTAATACAGGGTGCCCAATTCTTGGCATTTGCATACTCGCATGCATAATTTAATACGGTGCCAGTTGCATGGCTCTGTGAGGTTGATAAAATTAAGCATGTGGGACCAGAGAACAATGAAACGTGGAAGCTAATTGGTTAGCCCAGCATCCCAGTACACAAGCCAAAGCACCTCTATTGCATGGAAGTTAATTAGCTCCTTGGTCTTAGTGTCAGAGGGAGTTGCATCTTCTATTTTAGGGCGGAGGTAGTAGATGATACTCTGGTTATATTGGTGATGCTAGAAGAAATTTTTACAGTGATAACTTCTTTCTTTCTTAATTTACACTGTACTGAGGCAAGTTTTTTGTTAATATTCTTGCAATGCACGCTTTCTTTTTAAATAAAATACTCAAACATGGATGCATAGTTGGTTTTCAACTGATTGTGATTTCAGATTATCTTTGGTCAAATTAGAATGAGATTAGGTATATCTGGGTTGAGTAAATTCCAAAGAACTGTACTACTTTGGTAAAACTCATCACAAACCATACTTTTAAAGAACAAATATCAGACTCCTTTTTGCATAACACTTGACGAGATCATGAGACCTGGTTTAAGCATTAGCATCATTGTCAGTCTTGTGAAGGTGAGATGATGGTAGTGTTTAGAACTCGTTTTCTGAAAGGCAGTTCTCTAGAAGTATTACTTGAAAGTGTGGTTTTGTAATAGTTTTGACGAAGGCAGTTTGGTTTTGTTACTCATGGATTTTATGCTAATAATTTAATATTTATCACAGTGTCGGTCTTGGTCTCAAACATGTGTGTCAACAACTGTCAAGTACCTTTTGAGATCATGCCCGAGGCCTGGGCAGCTTGCAAATAGAAAAAAGAACAAGTAAACCTTACAACAGTAACCTGTAGGCAATTAAGCATAATCCATCTTCCTGGTTACCTATTACTGTCATCCCATCTCACCAGGACTGGCAATCACTCTCAGGCCTATGTAGTGCTTGAGAACAGAATCAGCTACGTTCCACTTTTGCCCTTGTCATACAAGCATCAATGTAATGTGAGAACTTGGATGTTGGTCTGGCATGTTAAACAATATGGAAGAACGAATGATATTCGGGTCTGGGTTTATAATTTCTATTTTGATTGCAGTGGTTTTTTTGTTCTTGGAGAATTGTGCCTTACCTGTTGTTATTTCTATGGGTGCTTAGGTATGAGCTGTTTATGGAGGCCTTTGATCACATATCTAAAGGCATCGACAAAATCTATAAGCAGCTGACAAAAAGCCATACACATCCACTTGGAGGAACAGCATATCTAAATTTAGAAAATGAAGATGAACCATTTCTACATGGAATCAAGTACACAGCTATGCCACCTACCAAGCGGTTTAGAGATATGGAACAGTTATCCGGTGGGGAGAAGACTGTTGCAGCACTGGCCTTGCTTTTTGCCATTCACAGGTAAAATGTTTCTAGTAATTTTCTTTCGTAGTAGTTTGGGGCCTGGAGATGTCAGACTTGTCCATTATTTTTAATAGTTTTATCTGCATAAATCACTTAAGGCCACTTGTTTCCTTTATGTTCCAGTTTTGTTCTAGTGTTGAAATGTTTATGCTTGATCCTTCTTGAGTACCTCTTGGGTATTTGGGTATGCCAAGACCAATAAAGTAGCACATGAAAGGTATTCAGAATCTGTATTTACTGGCCTTCCCAGGAGTTTGATAAGGGTAAAGCACTGTTATAGGGGGAATATATATGTATATTTATTTTTCTGTATGTTGTGATGTATATTTTTCTCAGACGAGCCCCTCTTGCTTCACCTTCTGCCTCAATCGAATCACTTAAGTCTTGTGGTCATTTCAGTTTCAGGCCATCACCTTTCTTCATATTGGATGAAGTAGATGCTGCTCTGGACAATTTAAACGTGGCCAAGGTTGCTGGGTTTATCAGATCAAAATCATGTGACCGTGCTGCTTGATCAAGGCAGTGATGGAGAATTTGGTTTTCAGAGCATAGTCATATCACTGAAGGACACTTTTTATGACAAGGCCGAAGCACTCGTTGGTGTTTATAGGGACTCAGAACGAAGGTAAGTTGGGTATATATTACTGCACTTGCCTTTTCTTTTTCTCTTTTCCTGCGCGTTTGCCTAACACAGTGATTGGATATGCAGTTGCTCGAGCACTCTCACCTTCGACCTGAGAAAGTATAGGGAAACATGAAGCAACTTTTGTTGGATATATATGTAGTTGCCACTGTATCTGTTTTCTAAGCTAGCTGTCTTGAACCTTAGATGTTTTAATTACTTGTGTACATAAGTGCTTTAGTCGCGTAAGCTATTAGCTGAACACAGGACCCTTAAATATTCTGGATTCATGTCGTAGGAAGTTAACTTGATGTTTCCAACATGCATCGACATTTTACCTTGTGTAGTATGTATGAATCATTTTCTCCTAATTAATTAATTATTCATCCCCGGTTCGCGCGTCAGCTCCCAGAACCCGGTGACATGGCAAATGGCATACACAGCAGTTTTGCGGATGCTAAAGCACAGGTTTCTGGACGTATGCGAGAAAGTGTCAACCGATTTTTCATCCGTATATTTATCATAAGTAGCAAAAAAAAAAATTAAAGGATGAGGGGCAACTTAGTTGAGCTCGAGAGAGAGGGAGAGGGAGATGAAAAAAATACAGTAGAAATTACAGTAATCGGACGGTTAAATTAAATTAACAATTAATCTAGAAGAGAAGAAGAGAAATTACAGTAGTCTCGTCGCCCCGAGCAATCAAGGACGACGTGAAGAAAGCTGGCGCTGGAGCTGCAGTTTCTTGGGTGTCCTTCGCTGCTCCGGCTGCGACAGACTCTGGAAGCCAGACGCCCGGCTGGTGCTCAAGGACAAGGAGCCGAGCAACCTGGCGGACCACGTGTCCTCCACCAGGTGGGCGTCCCAGGCCCCGTCGTCCGTCATGAGCCCCTCCTGGTGCTGGTGCTGGTCCTCGCCGTCGCCTTCGTCCAGCGTGGCCGACGCCGCCCACCTGCCGCCGCTCCTGTGATTCGACGAGGCCCAGCAGTCGTCGTCGGCCATGTAGGCGTCGCACTTCTTGTCGTGGCGGTAGTCGGCGTCGGAGGCGCAGGTGAGGCACATGGTGGGGCTGTCGGAGGAGTGGGAGGAGCCGCCGCCGAAAGACCAGGTGCGTGAGGTCCTGGAGGAGGCGGAGGACGACGAGGCCGAGGACGGGGAGGACGACGACGTCGTCGTCGGGCTACCGAATCCTCCGTGCACCGCCTCGTGGGAGGAGACCCTGATGACCCTGCGCCGGGCCTCCCGGAGGCGGTCGGCGTCGGTGAGCAGCGACAGGACGCTGTCGGTGCGGCGCTGCATGCATGCGCCCCAGTTGAAGCCCTTGTCGTCGACGTAGATGAAGCTGCGGAGGTCGTGCATGGCGGGCACGTCCGGCAGGAACTCCCGCGGCAGGTCCTCGGGCCCGTGCGTCAGCAAAAACTCCAGCACCACCAGCGCCTTGTACACCGGCCGCCACTCCTTCCAGTCGGCGGCGCGGCTCAGCCTCTGGTGTAGCACCTTGGCGATCCTCCATAGGTCGTCCATGTCGAAGGCGGCGTCCGCGATGTATGCCAGCGTCTTGGCGTCCGGCACGCACGCCTCGTTGTTCGTCGCCTCCTGGGCAAGCCTGCAATGCATGGATGAATGGATCACCATACATCAACCATATGCCGTACGTCATCCAGTCCAGTGATCATCATCAGGCAGGCACTCACAGCTCTGCCGGCGTCACGTCGCCCATCGCCAGCCTCGCCTGCTTGTACTTGTCCACCAGGAACCCCGACGCCTGCCGCTTCACCTGCCCGGCCAGCAGCTGCCACCGCGCCGTGCTTGCGGCCATCGTCGTCGCCGTTATGGATTCGATCCAGCCAGTCGCAGCAGCAAACACACGCAATTGATGAATCGATCGATCTATCAATCCCAATCCGAACCCCAAACCCAAACGCATGCGGCAAAAACTGGGTGAAGAATGGAGATGATGAGATGGCCGGAGAGACAAAGGCGCAGTCGTGGGACGGATGGATGGTCGAGGCCGGCCGGGCGTGCATGCGCGACTACGCTTGCACAGCCACTAGACCAAGCCAGACACGGACCGAATCGCGCGTCGTTCTCGGCGCCGCAGCCGGGCCGAGCCGGGCCTGTCACTCCACCTCCATTCACTCGCTGCTCATCGTGGTAATTTGGAACCTCCCAACTATTGCGAAAATTAGATTTGTTTCTAGGCTCTCCAACTCTTTAAACCGTCCGATTTAAAGAAAATATTATGGCGCCATATTATGGTGCATCAAGCTCTATAATATAGGCGTCATAATACAGAGCTTGATTTTAGGCGCCATAATATAGAGCTTGATGAAATCTTGAGAAAGGCCTATAATATAGAGCTTGATGCACCATAATATGGCTTGATGAAATCTTGATAAAAGTAACCCATGATATGGCTTGATGAAATCTCGAGAAAAGTTACTTGATGCACCATAATATGTTGCGCCATATTTCGTTTACTTGATGCACTTTCAAGATTTCATCAGGGTTACTTGATGAAATCTTGAGAAAAGTAAACAAGCCAAGCCGGGCAAACATTAAACCCTAGATGCAACGATTCAGTTGCAAGAAAAGCCCACCACCGGTACAACCACAAACATAGCATGTACACTGTTATTCAAGTTGAAATTCGATTACAATCGTCACAGATTTATTCGGAAAAGGCAGTAGCATTCTGCAACAATTAATCGTTTGTTCCAATCCTGGATTATTATTTACCGGAACCCAACAACAAAACAACCCATACAAGTGCAGCACAGATTCAAAAAAAGCACGTAGCACCTAGTATCCCATTGTACACTGGTTTGGTTTTGTAAACAGCGTAAGAATACATCTCTACCGTCCGAAATCCACCCCATAACTACACAGGCCAAAGTTGAACCCCAAGTGTGGCCGCCGAGAGCACCCCTTCAAACTAATCAATCTTGACATTCGAGTACAGGAGGGTGTCCCTGGTAAGTGGCATGTTCATGAGCAAACAAACCTGCACAGATAAGATAGCACAACAGTTTAGGGTTTCGGCAGCCAAGACAAACAATAATGTTTCCATCTCCTGCATATTTCTAGAAGTGTCATTAAACAATTGTAGAAGCGTGTCTCAAGTTTAAAGTTTAATGCAGGACGGTATGTGAGGAGTTGTTATGCTCACCCCCATGAGAGTTGAAACAAGCAGGATGATCCCTGTAATCCATGCCAAACTCTTTCGAACAAGTACCACAGCGGCTATGTCTATAGTCTTGCTTGCTTCTTCTAGCCGTCTTGAAATGTGCAGTGAAGATGGTGTGCCAATTATGGATCCTAAGGATGATGAAGCCTCATTGCTTGATATTACCAGCCCAACAATTTTCCCTATTTAGTTGTCGCAGACAAAAACAGATTGGTGTCAGTGTGCATATTATCTTATATATATTAATTAAAGGTATAAAAGGTGCATTAATTTGCAAAAGATAACTGCAATATTTGACACAAGGGAGTGTAACTTTAAATCCAACTTCACTAAACACAGATTTTTTAAAAAAAATAAATGAAAGATGGATTCTCTGTAGGAGGGACCAGTACCCTTCTCTGTACAATTCCAAACAAGACGCAAGATATGTATGAAGAAACAGCAATTTTAAACTATTGAATGCTATAGTTCTTAATTCATTAATCAGAATAGAGAACAGACCAGAACCTACAGTTACAAAAAAAAAGCTCTATTATGAGTAGCACAGAAGAGTTCACTACTGAACATTTACGAGAGGAAAAGCTTATTTTTCATGTCATATTCAATGGAATTGGTAAACTACCTTTGTATGCTTCATGTAGGGACTGGAATGATTTGGCGACAGCTCTCTGAACTATTTCGATTCCCTGCTTAACAATTTCAGCGGAACCATATTCATTCTCCAGAGCCTACAAAAACCATCAAATTGGTGAATGCATATCAATACTAACATAAAGAAACCATATTAGATACACATGTTTACATGTTAGTGGAGCAAAAGGGGACAGTGTCAAGGCTTCAGATTAGCCTTTGGTACTCATTTAATAGAACCAGTCATCCAGTTTCGAGTTACAAAGTAACTATTTTGTTGTATAATTACCTTTATCCCTGTGAAGTGGCATTCTAATAACTCTGCAGGGTTCACGGCACCTGAGAAATCTTCATGAACCTGGACCGCCCTTTCAACAGTCTTAAGAAGGGAAGCCAAGCTGGACACAAATTCCATGTCCGCTTCCTGTAAATAAATGCATTGCAATTAAGCCGGGAATTGAGATATAAAAAATGAAACCGCGGTACTTTTTTTTTAAAAAAAACAATAACATAAAATGCAGTAAGATATTTAGTTACATGTGTATATATTTCATGTTAATAAATTATGGTATGGCTGGGAAGGGGGGGGGGGGGGGGCAGCATGCTAGCTGTGCACTTGTGTTAATTATGCCTGAGGAAACATATTCAGTTATGCGAGTTCAGCAAGGTAGGTAGGAAGCATTTTTGTGTGCAATCGATGGGATGGTAACCTTATCAAGTACCAAAGTGAGACTGTTTCCGCTCTCCAAAGGAATGACTAGTTTGCCGCTAGACTTCTGATAAGATCCCTCCAACCAGTTTGCCTGAAAAAAATTTATCAGCTTACAATTTGTAAATAGAAAGGTTATGCACCATACCACATTTCTCTCACTTACCAAGCTGGAAAGTTCATTATCAAGATAATCTGATCGAGAAAGATCTAGAGATTCATCTGAATGAATGACAATTAAATCATCCGTATCTGAAAAGTAAATAATGGATAGAAAGAATATGTCAACAACAGCAAGAACCCAGAAGTGGGGCATCCAGGTTCAGAAGCAGAGAGATGTACAAATCCACAATAAGAAGGTGCTAGATAGACAGTTAAACCTGAAAGCCCTGTATCAGCGCTGTTTGCACCTTCAATCCTGGTCTTGAAAATGTTGCTGCCTTCAGATACGAAGCTAGGAGCTGAGGCTGACACACAAGAAGGAGGGGAAAACTTAGTTTCTAGATTAGAATGCACAGAAATTCGCAAATACTGATACAAAGCATTCCAGAATAACCGGCATACCGTCGGACCCAGCAATTTGCACAAGGAAAACAGCACGCGGTCTATCAAATGGATTAGGAAGAAGCACTTTGTTCAACTGAAAAAAAAAAGGCTGAGGCATTCTGGCAGAGCAGGGGGGTGAATGTAGAGGTTAGCTTGGTTCTAGGATGAAGTTTAAATATAACCTTCGAAGAAGAACTCGCTGGTAGGGAGGTTGGCGGTGCAAAACCAAGCAAGACAGAAACAGCCGCAGAAACCTCATTTAACGACATTGAAGCGTCCTGCAGTAACACGATGATGCCATGTATATTAGCCAGCAAAATATGACGATCACAGAATGGGAGGTCTGTAGTTGTGCATGTCAGACTAAAATACCCAATGGTAACTAGTGCTTATAAGTAAGTAATCTAGCTAGCTATAACACCCAATGTCAAAACAGATCTAAGCAGATTCTTTGGTTCCCCTTTTTCCTCCTAATTAGAGCTTGGATGGGGAAATTTGGTACGGAACCTTGTGGTCGGCTTGCTGGCCCCGCAGGTAGCGATGCGATGCGGCATCGATGAAGACGGCGGAGGCTTCCCCATGACTCTGAGCCTGCCCCTACCACGCGACACGACAGGAGATGAGCACCACCGTCAGCGGCAGGTGGAGACACATCGGAAGGGTAAAAGGAAGAAGGAAGTAAGATCTTACCGGAGCAACAGCAGCCAAGGCAAGAAAGAGGGCAAGGAAGAGGTGGAGATGGCGGCAGCGAGCCATGGCCACCGACCTTGCTCGAGAACGATCGGATCGCCGAGTAGCAGCAGCAAAGATTGGATCTTGAATTGATGAGACGACGAGGGGAGACGGAAACGAGAGGGGATTGGGGAGACACGACGACGCCACCACCACGATTTGCTGGGCCTTTTGCTTGTAGTAGAACGGGCCACGCCCTCGCTGCAGGGGAAGGCCCAGTCCAGAATGTTGAAAGAGGCCGGCATTGTTGTACTCCCTCACTCCAAAAAAGAACATTTACAGTAGCAAATAGTATTCACATTTATGTCTTCAAATCACTTTATTGTAAAATGTTATTTAATATTTAATCTAATAAATTTTATTTTCTATAAAAAATATTATTTTTGTATAAACTTGATCAAACTTAAAAGCATTTGATTTCTCGAAATGAAAACAAATATACTCTTTCCTAGATGGAGGGAGTACTCGACTTCAAACTCTACCGCTTTGTTCCATCTTTGCATATACTTTGAGGTTACGGCTGAGTCCCATGTTCGTTTGCGAGTAACAAATGCTATATGATACGAATGACTTAGAGCATGTCCAAAAGTTTGCTAAATTAATTTGGCATAATGACATTCATAACATTTTGGTAAAACATGAAAAAACAACCTCCAACACTTTGGTATACAAAAAACTTGACAAATCTTCCCTCCGAGCGCGTATACAACTTCCCATCTGTCGGGAGATTGAAATGGAAGGACCATCTAATAAACATAAAATATTTATTTTATCAACTTTATAAAAGTGTCAGAGAGAAGTTTGCAGATCTAGACTTATTTGATTTCTGAAAAGTTCGGTTCCCGATGCAAAACCATTTTTTTATCTTTTTTATTTATATACATTTAAATGGCTGAAATTTTGGAGTAATTTATAGAAAAATCATAAAATAGCAAATGAAGACTTTAACTCATGAATAGATCTATAGAGTGAAATAATTTTAGTAGAATGATTTTACTGTTGTATTTATCTATGATATTTAAGGATAAACTTGTGAGCTTTTTTTTAATTTGTCAAATATAAAATAGCAAGCTCTTGGAGAGAAACTTTTTTTACTTGACATATTGTTTTAGGAGTTGGCATAACATGATTTGCCAAGTAGAATTTGATAAACTCTTAGAGATGCTCGAAATGAGATGGAGAAGCAAACCTACCAGCCATACGTACGACATGTGTCACACTTTTTGAATCTCACACAAAAATGCAACTAAAAAAAATGTTTTCTTTCTCTAAACATAAATTCGTTTCCAATTCTGTTTAACCCATATCGACTTATATATGATGTACCTCCCATGGTATTTGATCGGGTTGAATGCAATACAGTTATTCGACGTGAGGAACATGTATGCTTTAGATACAAATTAGAGAGTACATATTCTTTCTGCACAAACCAAGTTCTACTGGAAGTATATTTTTCGAAATGAAGAGAGAACAGCTTTCAAAATGAAAAGGATCAAACTTCTCCTGGCAAACAATTCAATTCAGTTCCTCTCCTGCTGGAAAAGAATTCAATTCAGGTGTTACAATGGAAGCCTAGAATATATATGTGGGTTTCCAACTCAGAATCTCAGATCATGACATCCGCTCCTAGTATAGAGAGTTGCATCTATGCCTTCTTAGTATTTGCGATCGATCTTGCTGCCTTGAGGTTCAAAAATACCGCCCTGTGACAGTAATTTCAAACAAAAGTCAAGCATCATTCTGGAAAGCCAAAACGGCACGACAATATGCTGTTAATAATTGCTAAACATATAGTAGGTGTTACCAGCAGGATGCGACGAAGCTGTGGAAAAGAACTCGGAGCTGGAGTGGCATGTACTCATAATTGATCCAACTTACAATTGGCCAGAACTGCAGTAATAACCCCCAAAATTCACTTAGAAAATAAATCATGGATTTAAGCATCAATCTCAAAACCAAAAACAACATACCCTCCAAGCTGTCAGTTGGATAGATGCATAGTCCTTCTTCACCTTGTTCTTCACTTGTCCAAATGGTCTCCCTGGAATTCATGAAAATCGCAAATACTGATTATTTCTCACAACAGAAAACATGTTCAGGTGTTTGTGTGCTGTGTGACACAACGTGGAGTTGTCTGTCTGGATCCACTTTTGAAAGAGTAAGCAAATTCGAACAATGGACAGAAACTTGTTTTATTGGGATACACAATGAAATTTCAGTGGAAATTATATATATACCTTCAACCACCAGACCAAAATACATCATAAACATCATGTTGTTCCATGGAGACGCAGTCAGCTGCTCTACTAAGACCTATACATGACAAATGAGCAAAAAAAACAGTACCTTAGTGATGATGGTCTTTCAGGTTAGGTCCTTGGAAAAAAAAGGTACAGGAAGTTGCATTTGAGAAAACTCGATGGTATCCGGGAAGAAAGACAGTTACATACCTTCTTGGCTGTAGTTTCTTTTCCTTTCTTTCCCTTGAAAAACCTATCCATGAGCTTATGGAGGAAATGTCCAAAGGGTCCCGCATATGCAAATCCATATAGCTGTTTGACATCACCAACAAATGAAAATAAGAACGACAGAATCAGAATCATGGCAGATGCTATTCAAACAGAATTGCTGATATGTAAATTATGACATGGGCACTTGGTCCAGTTGATTGAACTAGTGGTCAGAAAGCTGTCCAATTTACCATCAGGTTAATTTTTGTGCATAGATATGATCTCATATTCTCACATACTTGGGTAAGATGACAGTTTTCTTTACACAAGAAAAATAAATGACCTAATTATACAGGGGGTGGGGATTACTAGATTTGTGTGTGTTGATGAGCCACAGACTAGCAGTCATGGCTAAGCTTGATTCTCTGATGTCGAGCAAGGTCTGACAGTGAGTGAAAATCGCAGTCCAGTAGTTGGTGATGTAGAAGTTGCTATCAGTATCAGCCTATGTATTTCACATATTATACTTCTTTTTTTGTTTGTAGTGTACATCAATAACCAATCATGTGGATACCCAACCCACTAGCAGGCCTACATCAATCGTGTGGATTCGGCCGGAACAAAGTAAACAAAAAACGCATTTTGTGTCGGGGAGCCACTCTGACCGTGATGTTCATCAGCTAGGCATAATTCTACTAACTGCATGATCCAAGCAACAAACCTTGTAAGCTAACGATTGACCTGATGTCATAAACTAAATCCAGATGAAAACTACTGAATCGAGGGACAACACTGTTCGATCTGTATTTCGGGTAGGCGATAAGCAGTTATTCAAATCAATTAGGTCCCAATCAATTATAGCCAACAAAGTCGCCCTGAAATGAGACGCAAAGGGAAGGAAGAATAGCGCACCGCGATGAGGAGAAGCCTCCTGAGTTGGAGCTTGGAGACGCCGGAGATCTTCTGGGCGACGGCGTCGCTGCAGCCGGCCAGGACACCGGAGGTGATGGCCTTGGTGCGCAGCGGGTGCGACTGCAGCTGCCTCATGTAGGCCTTCCCGGCCATCGCCACCACCTCAGACATCTTGGATGAATCGATCAGAGCTCCCCCTCTCCCTCCTCCTCCTCCCTCCTTGTCGTGGAGAGGCGATGGAGCAAGTCAACTGGAGAAGAGTAGCCAAGACAAGGAACAGATCGTGGAGAAATAGTAGGGGATGCTGCGAATCAGTGAGATCTTGACTAATCACTGATTCTGACAGTCAAGTGCTGCTGTTGACAGCACATTTAATAAAGGAAAAACATTTTGTTGAGTAGGAGGACTAGTAGCACCGTTGTAGTAGGTGGGTACAATTACCATTGGATTACCAGAGCAGAGCACCAAAGTTGGTGAGTACTTATCAATGAATTACCAGCGCTCTTCTCCTCAATTTCCCTGCAACACCCGAGGGGAATATTGGTCCAATAATTTTTCGGCTTAACTTTTGTGTGTGTGTGTGTGTGTGTGTGTGTGTGTGTGTGACAGATTCTTCACCTGATTTTTGTAACAACACTTTGCTTTGTTAAACTTTTCGTAATGCGATGGGCCACGTCATGATGAAGGATTTTAATGCTGTAACACCGTTCCAAATTACATTTCACTCTCGCTTTTGTCATAAGCCAAACTTTTTTTTAGTTTTAGTTGATTTTACTTATTAAAAATACACTAACGTCTATCATATCAAGTTACCTTTATTAAATTCTTTACCAAAACAAACATATAAAATATAATTTAGAACAGTGAAATATATAGAAAAAATTCTGACAAATTCCTTTAGAATAAAGGATTGACCTCCCACTAATTGTATGAAATTTGACCAAAGTTTTGTTGTGGGGGTATAAAATAAATGTGGTATTAATGAGTTCTAGAGGTGAAATCGATTGGGACCGTCAAAATAAATCATCTCCTATTTTCACTTTTACATTTTATTATAGATCAAAATTAAAATGGGGAACACCAAAGACGTACACGGAAATGAGAATCACCGAAAATCGAAAACAAATCAATTCAAATAGAAATGTGTTGCTCGAGATATAGAAAGACAAAATAGAAACGTCAACACAAAGGATAAAAAACATGAGTTCGCATACTGACCCAACAAAATATTATGGCAACACTGCCAATAAATAAATAGTTCTAACTCATACTGTAAGGTTCATAAGATAAACTATAAGAGCGCAAAACCATAAGTACATAACACAACAAGACAACCACCAGTCTACAAGGTATAAGGATCATGTGCCCTTGATCATAATTTTTAGTTTTGGTGATTTAGATGACAACACAAGTTTAGGACTAATATGTGCGCTAAAAATGTATTAGACATATTATAATAGGTCCTAAGGATGCAAGGTTCAAGTTTGATCAAGATCGAATTGAAATAGAGAAGAAACGATGAAAGTTTCCTTGCTCAATATGCACAAGATCACTTGATCAGGACCATCAGGCCTTGCGGATCATATGGAAACCAATCAGTAAAACAATATCCACTGGATGATACGGTGAAGAAGAAATCACCTGATGGATCATTTGGTACATATCAGAGAGCTAGAAGAATTGAAGATATGAAAGATCAAGGCCACACCAGTATGTGCGTAGTTTTCTGGCAGACCTTTTCAAAAGACTAGTTGAGGTCGATGGGGCTATGAATATGGAGTTTGAGTGTGCTAGAGTGCCCCAAGGCTAAACACACGTTAGAACAAAGTATTTTTACACTTGATCTAGGCATCCACCCTCTCAAGACATCCAAGATCGCATCTAAGGCTATGATATATACATTATAGTGCATCCTTGTGAGTGTTAGGCCTTAGAGCTTGAGACCTTTGATTTGCAGTGGTGGTCTGATCGAATATTCGTCCATTTCTGAATATTCGTCCATCCCAAGGTTGAGCAGGCTGAGGGAGTGAGGGCGCAGGCGACAACAATTTAAAAGCTAGATTTGTACAACTGATCATCAATCGAATTAGTCCTCCTAAGATTTGTATTCATAGACATGTGTGTGTTTGTAATAATATATGCATTATTGACAGCAAGGATGCATCATCATTCGGTAGTTCTGAATGTTGTTGCCTAGTGAATCTGCTTAGTAAGATACTAAGATGCATAGTGCATCATCCAGTTTGGCAAGAATGCAATGTCCCACACGTAATAGTAATTTCTGCTGGAATGAAGCAAGCAAGCAAGCAGAGCTAGCTGATCGACAAGATGACAGCAAGCATCGGAAGCTGAATTGAAGCATCATCACTCCAAACCAAAGACATGTACTAAGCTACCACTTAGTAGAGGATTTGGAGCAATGAAGAAAGTATCAATTATCATTGTTCGTCGCTAATTGATGATGGAGTACTTATATATTATTATTACATATATATATATATATATGTAGCATCGTCATCGTGGGCGCCGCGATCAGGATGAGATCAGGCAAGGAATCCGAGCTTCTCTCCGTTCTTCTTGGCGAGGCGGATGAGGCCCTGCCGCTGCTTTTGGTCGGCGCCGATGGTCCTGCAGAACTCGGTGATGACCTGAAGAGATGACCAAGAGATGGCAAGTGTCGATATGGGAGAGCAGGAACGAACAGAGACCCACCCAACCCAAGAGACCGTTCGACCGACCGACCGACCTGCGAGTGCAGCGCGATTGCCTTCCCCCTGAGCTGGTTGAAGCGCTTAGCGCCGACGATGTTGCGCGCCACCACCACGAGCGGCGCGAACACCCCCTTGCCGGCGTTCACGTTGCCCATCATCCGCGCCGGCGACCGCAGCGGCCGCGCGCCGGACCGGGGCCGCGCCGACACCACCGACATCGCCAGCGAGTTATGGTCGTCGCCAGACACGGAGCTGGACCACGTCGGGAGAGCTCGCACCCGGGAGAAGGACACAGCCGCCGCCATGCCGGGCCTCCTCTGCCCTCGCTCTTGCTAGCTAGAGGCTGCTGGCTAAGCTTACCACGCTGGAACAGCAGCAAAGGACGTGTAGGAGAGTAAGAGAGAAGAGAAGCGCGGAGCTGAAGCTTGGAGGAGCACTGGTCTGGTGCTGCTGGTGGGTGGTGGTCGGACTCCGAGATGCTAAGGGATGGATGGAAGGGGAGGGGAGCCTTGTGGTGGGTAGGAAGCCACACCACACCACACCACACCGGGCGAAGTGGCGACACTGCTTGTGTTGTGGCTGGCTGCTCTTTCCGCCAAGAAATCGATCCCCAATTCCCACCAGCCGAGAGTTTCTGGGCTTTGAAATGACTGGCGGTCTCGCCCTCAGCAACGACTCCAGCAGATGAGGAGTTTCTGGGCAGCAATTAACGGCCTCTGCCATGCTAACACGTCAGACCCTACCTGAGCACGTGTCAGGCCGGCATTGCACAGCCAAGTGGCTCCAAGGGCCGGCCAACCAAGGCTACTCAGCTTCAGCATAAATTCTCCAAAAACTAAAATACATTCAGCACAAGCATAGAACTCAACATGGCATATATGATGCCACATCATGGCATGTACCTGAACTTGCTTCCCTGAGCCAAGTTGACATGGACATAATTAAGTAGTTTTAGGCGTTCTTTCTACGCCTACTCAATCCCAAGAGGCTAATTCAGATGACAATACATGCCATAGGTTAAGGACCAGGTCGCGTCCGTGATGCTCCGCCAGCAAGGGTCCAAAACATCCGCCCTCATTCCCATCTATCTACACTAATACTAGCTTAGGTGATGACTGATGATGCTGCACCATCAAATACGAAACCAAATCTCCCAGCAAAAGTTGATGTGCGCATCTCCAATAGTCCAGGCTCCCCACTACTTCCGCTTTGCAGCTGCTCTACCCATCCTCCCTGCCAAAAACAAACCATCATACACACATGTTTCCCCATTTACATCCAAAGAAAACACTTGTTTTAAGCAGTGAAAATGGCAACATACTTGGATTATTTGGATCACGGCAATATCTACTTCCACAAATGCATCTGAATGGTTTATTGGGCCCTTCCACATCATCAAAATCAACGCCATAATCCTGAAATCACAATTAACATTTATCTTGTGAAATCAGCACCGTGCATGTATGCCAACAGGCGCCCCCAAAAAAATGACACTTACCCATGTTAATTCTTCAAATGCCTCCACTTTCTTGTTTGTGAAAAATGCCATCTGCACAACATCAATTATTTAAACCATTAGCATGTAGTGCACTTGCTCTTTTCACATCACAAACCCAATAAGATCGGCAGATCACTTACATGGTAATAATGATGATCAGGCGTCTCAACTTCAACAGGGATCTGAACAAGATTAGCGTCGTAGCATCTAGTCATAGCATATGTTTGTTACCAAAAACGTAGTGGACAGCAGACAGGAAATATACAAATTATGACAAGATATTTACACAAACTAATGAGCAAGTATCCTACATACCGGTGGTTGATAAATCGCCCGACGTTCCCATAAAATGAACCATCAAGGCTAAGAGCCTCTTCATCCCTCAATACACCTGAACCCCAACCAGCATCCAAGAGTACTTGATGCATATGCTTACCATTTCTTGCATTTTCAATTGCTCTTTCATGCAATTCAACACTTGTTAGTACCTCTCCAACATATTCGCAGACAAAGGAACCTTTTGGGAGATCCTCCACTGTGCGTACTCCCCAGCCTTTACCCTCGCGTGTAAAGAACACCTATACAATGTAATAATGCGACATAAAGGAATGGTTGTTTATGGAACTGAAGCCCAGGTTGCAGGAACAAACAAGAACCATCAACGAGATAAAATTCAAGAATGGAGCAAAGACACATGGTAAATTTTTGTGTTTGGGGGAGAACTAACAAATACACATGATATGCATATTGCAGCACATAAATGAAGACATAAAGGAATAGTTGTTTATGGAACTGAAGCCCAGGTTGCAGGAACAAACAAGAACCATCAACTAGATAAAATTCAAGAATGGAGCAAAGTCATGGTAAATTTTTGTGTTTGGGGGAGAACTAGCAAATACACATGATATGCATATAGCAGCACATAAATGAAGGCATTTCAATGCAATGACCATCCTTTAGAGATGACCAGAACCAGCAAATATTGCACATTAATAAGCTCTCGATGACTACCATTTAAAAAGGAGCATTGCATAGCAAATCTCTTAACATACCATATGATATGCATATAGCAGCACATAAATGAAGGCATTTCAATGCAATGACCATCCTTTAGAGAAGACCAGAACCAGCAAATATTGGACATTAATAAGCTCTCGATGACTACCATTTAAAAAGGAGCATTGTATAGCAAATATCTTAACATACCATATGATATGCATATAGCAGCACATAAATGAAGGCATTTCAATGCAATGGCCATCCTTTAGAGAAGACCAGAACCAGCAAATATTGCACATTAATAAGCCCTTGATGACTACCATTTAAAAAGGAGCATTGCATAGCAAATCTCTTAACATACCTGCAATTTGCATGTTATACCACGCTGAATCACACGGTTGCCACACTGCATGCCACATCCACATTTACTCCAGCATTCTTTAATGAATTTTCTGATAAGATGACCTTTACATGGACTAGGTGAGGCTTCATTCTTAGATCTTTCAAGAGGGCAAACTGTACAGTAGAACCTATCATGCTCTTTTGGGAAATGATTAACCGAGGTGCATTCATCAAGGAATGCTGGCTTAAGCAGGCCCTCAGGTGTATATGGGAACTCGCCCCCCGTTACTCTTGAACAGGCACATGGAACTGATGCTGACAAACAGTTACCACAACAATCAGCACAGCAATCTTCATCACCAATCCGAGCAATAGAGATGTTGACATAAGCATTTTGAAAGACAAGATTTCTTGGTACATAATAAAACGATGGAGGACAGGTCTCGCTGCCAAATTCATTTACTACAGGTATTCTTACCCGCTCTTCCCCTTTGGATATATCAGTAGTATCATGGGTTGTCTTTTGCTTACAATGAGTCAAATCAGGATCCCAAGTAACAAGTGAATTTTGCAAACAAGGTTCTGAGGATCCACCAGCCGCGTTACCATTTATGCCCACAACAGCCTCACAAGCGATTGGCTTCACAAAAGGAGCCACTACTTCATTATGCAAGCTGTCATCGTCCCTATTAGCCTCTGAACGCATAGTGCCCAACTGCACAACAGATTGGCATACCTCACTCATAAGCTTGCCAATAGAAAAATCTGAAGGTAGCACCTTGTATGAGTGAAGGCACTTCTCCTCCACCATTTTGAAAACCTCCTCCATACTAATGCTGAAATTTGAAGAATCCAAGCTGCATTTCAATGACATCTTCACCTCACCATTGGCGGAAGAAGCAACGTCAACTTCCACAAAAGATGTCTCTTGTGTATTTTGATCTGTAGACTGTACCCCATTCTTGCACACTGGGGCTGGTTGCAGGCTCCTGCCAAGATTTTGAGCATGCTTGACTATGCTGCCTCTTGCACCAGAACCTGAAGTTTGAATTGCAATGTTCAGTTGTCATAGTTTTGCACCAAATAGAAGTTTTAGAAATATGGGATTTATTTGTGCTTTGGGAATTGATCGAAATGGATCTTACACAACATGTGTATAATATTTACAGCGTGCAATAGGACAGGTCTAATGTAACTTTCAGTTTGATTTATACAAACAGCACATAAACACATACACATGTATAAAATGCACAATTCTGCTGAAACTACAAAAAAGAATGATAAATACAAACATGGGCATAGCTTTTGTATAAAAGTAACAGTGTGCAACTTGGGAGGTCCTACTATAGCATTCAGTTTGATTTATAAATGAAGCACATAAGCATATGTACAAAATGCACATTCAGCTGAAGCTAAAAGAATGACAAATACAGGCATGGACGCATATAGTCGTTACAAAACATTGACAGCATGATGTTGAGGAGAGCAAGAAAGACTTTACCTGAAGATCCATCATTGAGCCGTATGACATCAGGACAGGTCAGAAAATCTCGATCCGTTAAAGGGTCACCACCATTGACTTCTGCTATATCAATTTGTGGTTCTGGTTTGGGCTCTTTCACAATGAGAGCATCGTTGACAGCTAAAGGATATTCATGGCCAGCAGCGTGTGGCACTACAGCCAAGGACATAGTTTGCCGACGACTGGATTGTGGTGAAGCAGGCAGAGCACCTTGGGTTGAAACAGTGGGTTGCTGTGGTCCAGACTCAAATGGCTGCAGCTCTGGTCTGAAACTAGCCGTGCCCATCCTGGGCTTCTTGACCAGGGGAGTTTCATTATCATCTTCACCTATGTCATCATGACAAGCAGAAACATATTGTTGTCGATCGTCCCTTGTAGATCCATGAGGCTCCAAGTCCACATGGGCTGCTTGGGTGCCCTGATACAGAAGATCAATAACGTACATCAGTAAAGAGTTAATGGAGAAGAAAGGAATGCATAAGTTGTTGATAAGTGAGATCGATAGGGGAATGATAACCTGTTGGGAGGGAGAGGTTTCTTTGTCGTCTTGCCTAGAGTAGAAGGCATCAATGAGGGCACGATAGTGCTCATCCTCAATGAGCTGCCAGTTGTAGTCGAAGGTCTTGAGGAGTTCCTTGAGTACTGGGGTGGCCTGCTTCTTAGATATACCGAGCTCCTTCATTTTTTCCAAGGCCTTCCTGGCCCTTTCCGTGTTGTTGCCGCCCATGTTGGTGCTGATGGCAGAGATGATGAACAAGGATGATAGCGGTTGCTCCCAGTCAGACTGCAGCCTGTGGCGGACACCATGGGCAAGAAAATGGTCAACCACTTAACTGAGCAAAATAAACTAGTCTAGTTGCACGAAACACATGGCATTGGAACACTACGACAGTACGAGTACTAGTTGTTGTGGGCAGTAGCTGAGGCAAGCAAACCCCAAGAAAGTAAGAGAAAACAGTGGCGTGATTTTAGCATCGAGTGAGTAGCGAATGGGCAAAAGAGCATATCAATCCCCAATGTGTGAATTGGGAGCTCGCTACCACAATTTTTCCCCCATTTCCCCCCGAGAATCATCAGAACAGATCAGACCGCACCCCAAAAAAAAACATAACGGAAATCCAAGACAGAAATAGGAACGACGGTGCTAATTGCGAGAACTGCGTGATATTTTGCCCCCGAAGGAAGACACAAAAACCCCAATGCGTGAACTGAATGGTGGGCTTAGGTTTTCCGAGCCCAATGCATGAACTGAAAGGTAGCTTAGGGTTTCCGAGAAGCATCCGAAAGATTAGATCGCACTCGCACCTTAAAAAGTGATTCGTCTTTTTTCCCTATCACAAGAACCAGTATAAGAAAACGTGCCTAAATGAAATGAAAGGTGACCTAAAGCGCTAGAACATGCCAATCGGCAGGGGATCAACCACATTCGATCCGCGAGAAGAGAGATGAGTGAATAGTGACGGAGGACGGGAGGAGGGGGAGAAGAAGAAGAATAAGGAGGAAGAGATACACCTGTACTTGAACGGACTCGGGTGGACGAGAACCGGACGGAGGAATGGGAAGGATTTAACTGCAATCAGGAGGGGGAGGCATTCAATCCCACTCCATCCTACAGCTGTAGTATGCGTGATTCGCTCGCCGGTCTCACAAATTGGACAAGAAACAAGGAGAGGCGGAGGAGACGAGGAGGGCTGGGGTTTTCTCTGTCCCTCTGGTGCTTGCTCGGGCTCTCTCCTCTTCTTCTTCCCCCAAATAACGAAGAGCAACAAAGGGGGCGAGTGAAAGGGGAAGGCGAGGCGACGAGGAGGAGAAAAAGGTGTGAGACGATGCCCCGCATCGTGGTTTGGGTAAGGAATTGTTGGGTTGCCATCCCATCGTGATTTGGGCCGGCCCAGCAACCACCCTTCCACCTGAACTGGGCCAAAGGGCCAATGACGCGTAACCTACCATGAAAGGCCCATATCTGATGGGGGCGCAAGCATACAAGTAGAATCCCAGCCCCAACCCCGAACTCCCGACGCCGAATTCCTTCGTTCCCCTTTTCCCCGTGCCTTCCACTAAACCCTAGATCTCTCTGTAGGACTAGGATGCCGCCGTCTTCGGCTCTCAGCAAGCGCGGCGGCGGCGGCGACGGCATCCTGGCCGCAATCTCCCGGTCGCAGGTGGCGGCGCACGGGCGCGAGGCGGCGACCATGGCGAAGAAGCTGCTGCGGAGCACGGGGAAGGCGGCGTGGATCGCGGGGACAACCTTCCTGGTGCTGGTGGTGCCGCTCATCATCGAGATGGACCGGGAGCAGCAGCTCACCGACCTCGAGCTGCAGCAGCAGACGCTCCTGGGTGGCCCACCGCTGCCGGCTGCCAAGTAGATGGATCCTCCATGGATCGACCCTTTTGTTCCTCTCTCTCCCCTCTCCTGGTGTCTGTTACTGTCAAGTTCATCATTCGAGTTGAGAGAAGTTTCCGAGTTAGGGAGGGAGGGAGTTATCGAGTCGACCTGTTGTCGGTCGGTCGGTCGTAATTAAAGGAGAGAAAAAACTCTTTGGTCCATGTTCGTTCTCGATGCAACATTAGTTTAGTTCCCTTTTTATGAAATTGTTGAAACGGATTGATCAGATAAGTTGTGCTTGGTCGCTGCTGCCGCCACGCAATGAGATACTCTGCCTGTGTTTGCGGCTTGTTCTTGTTATGCTTGCCTGTGTTAGTGATTTTAATCAATAAATCTGCTTGTTGCTGTTATTCGGATGATGAAGCAAGCAAATCAATTAGTACATTTGTTATGTTGTCCAATTGTGCTCCTAGACGCCCTAAGCGAAGCTCGGCAATCTTTTTATCATTTTCCCTATGTTAAGTTCCTTGTCGGCAATCCTTTTTTTTTTTCCAACGGTTTCTGCTTGGGAAACCAGACTTTTCACGTCCCAAAACAAAGATAATGGCGGGCCAAAACCAGGCAGGCCTTAAATGTCCAGATGAACCAGAGTAGAGGAGACGGCGAACCCTAGATACCAAACACCTCCCCATTGGTCTCAACCGCCATTGGAAGTTGTCTTTCTCGCCGCGCGTCTAGTGCTGGTAACTCGGTATTCTTCCTCGTGGATGACTTTTTTTTTTCTCTCTCTCTCTGTATGCACTAGAGCGTCCAGTTCATGGTCTGCCACTCCTCCTCCGCAGGCATATCAGATAGATAGATCTAACGACACTACTATTTATTCGGAGGTAGCAACGAATTGTAGGAAAGGTCTGATTAAATTTATTTTCTATCTTTTTTGGTGGTGGTGGTGGACCAGAAATCATACAGATGACGAATTTGCGGAGGTTTGTGAATTTGGTATCGAGCGACTCTCTCAAGAGAGTCTACGCACTGCGCCGCATCGACACGTCGCGCTTCTTCCTCCCCACCACCACCACCACCAATGGAACCATGAATCATCAGCAAAGCTGTCTGCCTGATCCCGTCATCAACTTCTACTCTCCGCAGTACCGCAACAGCTGCGGCGACATGGAGTTCATGCGCGTCGACAACAAGGTGGTTGCCATGGACGGCACCGGCGAGGCCGTCGTCTACGACACCGGCAAGCAGGCCGTCCGTTCCCTGCCACTCAGCCACCCACGGTTCAAGACATTCACCAGCTCCCTTACAGTCGGCAGCGACCTCTACGTCATCGACAATCTCACAATTGGAACCGGGACCCGGAGCTTCCAGGCTCTCCTCTACGGACGCAGCATGGGAAGTGGCATTGGCGCGTTCTGCCGCCGCCGCCTTGCGTCCAGGAGCTGGACGACCGCACCTGCATCGACTCCTGCGCCGCGGTCGACGGCTCGCATATCTGGATGTCCGCCAGTGGCCAGCTGCCCGGCATGGGCATCAGGAGCTGCACCCGCATGTTCTATACCCAGAGCCTCGTGTGGAGCAAGCAGCCGGCGGACTGGGTGCTGCCCTTCACCGGCAGCGCCCAGTATGTTCCAGAGCTCCAAAAGCTGTGGTTTGGCATCTCCCGTGACGACAGCCAAGCCTTCTGTGCTGCCGACCTGGCCACCGCCTCCGTGAGCCGGCCGCCCATGCTGCACACGGTCTTTGATGATGACATGGCTGCAGGATTTCCAGAGGATAGCCTGATATGGTCCCACGCCGTGCACCTTGGCCCCGGCCGGTTCTGCATCGCCAGGTTCTTCAGCGTCTTGAAGATACCCGACGATGGTCGTCTATCCATGTCCCCCCAACTTGACTATGACGAGGACTACTTCATGGTGTTGGCCGGTGTGGAGGTGGTCAGCGGCGGCGGCCATGGAGAGCTCAGTTTGGTGAAGCACCGCTCGGAACGCTACATGTTGCTCGACCAAGAACTCCACTGGCTACTGTAAGATCGATCGATAGCAGTTTGTTGGATGATTGTGCTTCTTCTCTCTAGCCTTGAATGAATAATATATAGAAGAAGGCTGGTTCCCTTTGACTTTTTTTTATATATATAAAAACGAGTTACTTCTATTTTATAGCTGCATTTAGAGCTTGCAAATACCAATTCCAAACTATAATTCGTTTGAAATAACTACCTCTGTTCTAAATTATTCTTGGAACAGAGGGAGTTCTACGTCAAACAGGGTTTCTTCACCCGGCATGTGAACATATATTGCGTTATAAATCAAATCTGGGCTCTGCCACAAATGTACCCATACACCTATATCTTCCTACAATGATAATAACTTGGATGTTCAATAACAATAACAATAACAATAACTTGGCAAGGGTAGTGCGTGCGTTCATATAGGAGTGAGTGTGCGATTGTGTATAATAATAATAATAATAATAATAATAATAATAATAATAATAATAACTTGGCAAGGGTAGTGCGTGCGTTCATATAGGAGTGAGTGTGCGATTGTGTATATAGTCGTATGTGTCTGTAACTGGGTCGCATAAAAAAAATGAAAAACAGTAGTTAGTCTTGATCTGCAGCAGTCTCTCTGTGGCAACCCAGAATTTGATCAACAACCCACCAGACGTTGGTCTGTGCGATGAGGAAGGCTGCTCCGAGCCCCTAACCCTCTGCAACCGCAGGCAGCCTGCAAATTTTGCGTATACAGCAACCATGGAATGCTATGTGTGATTTATTGCCACAACATCCTTCTTCAAATATTTTCATACTAGATAGAAACACTAAAAAAAAATAAAGTGCCTTACCACTCGCGCTGCAAAAGGCAGCATCCTCTCTGGTGGCATGCCAGTGCATAAACCTATACCCCAAAACACAAGGCGATCAGCCCATGTGATAGACTTCAAAACTGTCTCAGTAGTAAGCAATTGCAACCATGCTCACCATATAGAACTGCTCCAATGAATGCATCTCCTGCACCAGTTGTATCAATGAGCTCATCAGGTGGTATAACTTCGGCTGTACCTAGCAGTAACCTGCCACTTAGGGACCCCACTCCATCTGCACTTATTCTCAAATTAGCCTGAAAAACAAGAGCAGAAGCAGAAACAAATTTGTTACATAACTTACTATTCAAAATTGTTCAAAATAATCACAGCTGTTTGATAGGCAATGTGTTAGTCTACAAACAAAAAATTCTATGCATGTGTTGCCACTTATTTCAGATTAACATTTTGTTATAATTCAGCCTATTTGAAGTATTTTAGGCTTTCTTTATAGATATTACGGTACTGCAGCTCCGACCCTGTACTCAAGTCTTTAATAATATGATAAAGGAATAGACCTATGGGAAAGAATGACCATCCCATGTTACATACTAAGGTATCATACCTTGGAAGTAATGCAATTTGGTGTCGTAGAACTCTGATCAACTTTCTTCTCTAGAGATTCCAACAGTGCCTCTATGTCTATTTTGTCTGCCTCAGAAGCATCTGCAAGGTATGCAAGGAAAAAAGGCACTGAACCCATTGCCGGTATTATGCATAATGGCAGGTAGCCATGTATTATCATAAATGCTTGACTGATTGACATGCAAAGATAGAGTAAACATACCTATTATGCTTCTTTCAAGCATTAAGCAACCTTTCTCCCCTAGAGTTACAATAACAAATTTGATCTTCGGTAATCTTGAAAGCATGGAAACTAAAGCAACTGGTCTTGATGAGGCTCCTGTCCAGGCCTACAAAATTACATTAGGTGGAAGGAATAAAACCCACAAGATACCAACAAATTAAACCTGCTTAACACATGCCATCGATTCAAAACATCAGCACAGCACGATGGAAATTTGGTTGTCAATAACCAAATACAATTGTGGTAATCCAATTGCATATAACCACACAAAGCTTAACCAATGATATAACTGCTCTTCTAAGTTGATGGCAAAACCTTACATAGTACATACCAATATACTCAAGAAGATGCTAGTTACATAACAAACAGATCGGCTAAAGACTACTGTAAAGCAGAGATCAAGCAGGTTTGCATTCCGAATATTATTGGGCCTAATGTCATGGAAAGAAGTAAATAAAAAAAGCAAATTCTTGCCTAAGCCAGAGGAAATTTAAGCATCTCCATTTATAGTATGGAGAATTGGTCAAGAACAACAGTTTGCTAGAAAACTTGACAACAGCCAATTGGAAGTGTATTGGGTAGAATTTAGCAGTTATGCTCTTTTGCAATAGAACAACTTACCTGAGGAAACTTTGCGGAACATACAACATAAGATGCAAAATTAAGAAGCTCATCCAATCCCTCCCTCTTTTTTTCAGCATCGATTAAAATAGGGATTTTTCTTTGACTTGCCTGCACTGGATTGTCCCATAAACAAAGATCAGTCTCAGTAGCAGTGCAGCACAGAGAAAAGGAGGAAATAACCAGATTCAGTTTTTGTATGACATTATACTGTGGAAGTCACAAATGTGAAAGTGGACCAAACTATAACTTTGCTATTTGGAGCCACATCTGAGATGTCTATATGCAACCACAACTGTAGGGATTTATTTGCTGTAGAATGAGATGATGTGGCAGGAAAAATATCACCTCTTCTGCAACGATCAAAGCAGTCTCATGCAACCGCACATCAAAATACACCATGTCTGCGCCATCTAATGCGGCAGACAAGTTTTCCTTTGTGAGCTCCTCTGGCAACAACGGGGGATAACCAGGGGTGTGTATACATGTACGAGTTTTCCTGAGAGGCAGAAGGGGAGTGCTCTGGATAAGCAATATCACCAAAAAAAAAAAAAACTACAGTTTGCAAGAATATGCCTCAGCTATTGAAGAAAAATGCCACTGAGTTTGTCCTTCAGAACTCACGTTTGGTTATCAACAATAATGTAGGTGAAGGGAGAATTCCCATCCTCAGCAACCTGGAAAAGGAAGCGTCACATTCTTATAGTTGTATTGAGTGCCTGTAAGCAATTCCACATTGTGACATGATTCATACGAGCATGTAGGATGTGTCGATGCCGTCATCTTGCAGCTCCTTGAGGATGTTTCTTCCTTGAGCATCGTTAGCTACCTGGATTGGAAGGAAGGCCGTTGACCGAATTAGCTGTTGAGGGGAAAGAGAACTACTCCGTAGTAGTATATAATATAGGGAAGGAAGAAGGTTACAGTAGTGACCTTGGAAATGATCCTGGGGCGGAGGCCGAGGCGTGCAGCTGCAGTGAGGGCGTTGCCCGTGTTGCCCCCTCCCTGCACCTTGAGGGCGAGGCTGCGGATCTTGTCGTCGGGGTTGGGGAAGGAGGCGACCGTGGCCAGATAGTCCACGGACGCCGCGCCGCAGCCCAGCTGCAGACAACAAAATCGACGGCGCGGTGAGCCGTGATCCGATAGAAAGAGGAGAAGAATCGAATCAGAACTTGTGAAAGGAAGGGATGGAGCTCGTACCACGATGGGAGTTGGGCTGTCCGCGGTGGAGGCGGAGACCGAGGCCATGGCGACTGGAGGACGGTGATGGGAAAGAGGAAGACTGTGGAGAGGAGGAGCGTGCAGCTGCATCGGCAACAAGGAAACCACCATTTTTGCTGTTTTCTGTTGCTGCTGACTTCTTCTTCTCGTTTTGTTTGTTTGTTAATTGAATTAAATTTACTTGTAGGAATGCAATGGTCGAGAGAGAGGTGGATGAGTTGCGGATGTTGATGATGGAATTCGATTTTGATGATAGAGAAGTGTATGAAGAAGGAGCTAAAGCTGATCTCTGGCGTGTCCTTCCTGTTAAAGTCGCAGAAGCTTTGTTGTCAAAAAAAAAAAAAAAGTGCAGAAGCTTTCACTTCTTTTAAAGGTGGCTGGTCCTCGTCTCCCTCTACCACTTTCCAGCCGAATATGGGATTGTAATTTGTATGGCCTCGTGTGCACGGACAGTACGACACCTTTTCAGTTTTTATCACAACGGAATTCAAGAAAATGCCTAAAACAATGTCAATCACTTTCTAAATTCTTTTGTTGTGCCTGGAGTCAGCCCACATTAAATTGATTTGATTTGTTAGAAAAGAGATAAGTTATACTGATCCAGAGTTAAATTAGTCATATCTATAAAAGGGAACTTGGTACTGATTGTAATCTAGCAAGACGAACCCACCGATAAAAGAGTTCTTCCTGCTACATCAGCTAACATATAGTTTGACAAAAACATATAAAAATATAGTAGCATTTAATATATTTATGTACTCCATCCATTCTAAATTGTAAGTCATTCCAAAAATCTTGAAGAGTCAAAGCATCTCAAGTTTGACCAAAAATTATAGACAAAACTATAAAAATTTATAACATCAAATAGGTATACTATAAAGATATAATTGATAACGAATCTAATTATACTTATTTGACATCATAAATATTATTATATTGTTATATAAGTTTGGTCAAATTTGAGAAACTTTGACTCTCCAAGATTCTTGGAATAACTTATAATTTGGGATGGAGGGAGTAGTAAACTTATTATTCACTAGTCAAAGTCAAATAACCCATAGTTATATTCTTTTATGAATATTTTGCAACTTGTGTGGTAAAATACCAAGGGGGACTCCGATCCATCGACGACCGTTCTCGCTCTCGTGGGACTGCACTGTGTATTTCTATCTGCGTTGAGCCTGGATAGACTACTTAGAGACAGTCTCATGATGGTATGTCCCTCGCCTGCCCCTCCGGCTTAGGTTGTACTCAAGGGCACAGACTAAACTCATCTCTAGCGTATTTGGTTACGTGTGTTGTGGATATATAGGATCTGCTATAACCTTATTCGATAGCAGACGATCTACATATACGATGAGAATGAATTGCTCATGGCCATTGTGTCATGTTGTACATATCATCATTTTGTTTTTTGACTAAGGCTGTGTTTAGATGCTGGAAAACGATGTGTTTTTGATGAAAAAAATACTGTAGCATTTTTCGTTTGTATTTGGCAATTAGTGTCTAATCATAAACTAATTAGACTTAAAAGATTCTTCTAGCAAAGTTAAAGCAAACTGTGCAATTAGTTTTTGATTTCGTCTACATTTAGTACTCCATGTATATACCGTAAGTTTGATGTGACGGAGAATCTTCTTTTTGTATAGTGCCAAAGTTTGATCTTTTTTGGGGAACTAAACACAGCATAAAGCCGGTGTAAAATGGCTATTAAAGTCTTATTTATCAGCACTACTACTTTAACACTATTTTTCAGCGAACAAACATTGTTTTTCTCTCACAACAATCAACATAAGCATCGAGTATAATCTAAATTTTAACAAAACGAACAAGATCTATATAGTCAACTAGAAGCATCCAAACACGATTAGTTTATGGATGGATGAGTCGGATTAGCAAGCTGAGCGGTGATTTGATACGTCTTGGTGGATGAGTATTGCCGAGCTGAGAGCTGTATAGTGCGCGCGTCGCGTGCACCGGACGCCGAGAGCTGAACGTGCGTCGCGTGCAATGGAAGAAACAAAAGGAAAGCACCAAAGCAGAGTATGTAATAAGTAGCTCTGCTCAGCTGTGACGGAAACGGAAAGGAACGGCACCTTCAGTTTCAGTTCCTCATCAGTACAGTACGTGTTGCATTGCATGGCGTCGTGCCGTCGTCCATGTCTCATATATATTGTTCGTTTGTTTGGTTGTCGGTGTCACACAATGCACAGAACACATGCCTGATGAACGACAAGAAGATCTACTACTACTAGTCTTTTTGTGCAGTGAGCGAGGTACGTAGATGATGACGATAGATATCGATAGAAGCCTGCTCACATTCTCATACACACCGATCAACAATTCTCATATACACCGATCAGCATACTCCGATCCGTATAGAGGGGCGGACTACGGATGAAGCAGGAGACAGTGACACGCACATTAAATTGAGCAAGGGATAGAGTGCTGCGCCTGAGCTGCACCTCATCATCATAGTCATAGCGCAGAGCATAGTGTAGCGTCCTTGTGGTGAGGGAGCACCACTGCACCAGCAAGGGCTGGTTGGTTCCTGTTGAAATAGAATTCAAGGCCTGGCCTGCTCGGTAGGTGAGGGTGGTGCGGTGACTGGTGGTGGTCAACACTCAACATCGAATGCCCTCACTCTCTCACACACACACTTCTCTCTCTCTGGTCATCGTCTATCGATCGTCAGATCCTCGTCTTGCCTTGCATACAATCTTTACATTTCCCATCTTGAGATGAGCTGAGCTGACTAGCAGCCAGCAGGAGGGCCCTCTTCTTCCTTCTCCCGTTCCGGCCAGCCCCCTTGTTCAACGGTTTAGCCTGCTGAATTTTAAGTCACCAGCCACCGCCTTTCTGAATTGATCCATTCCATTCCTTGTCCAGTAGCTAGTGCACATCACATTACGACAAATGCAGCTGTCGGCGGATAGCAGGAAGAAGAAGCGGCGGCGGCGGAGGGAGCTGCCAGCAGCATCCTCCTCCTCGAGATCTGCTGCCGGCGCCGCTCAAGCTCAGTGTCAGTGCTGCTGCTCCAGTCCCGGCGGCGGCGGCCTCGTGGCACCAATACTACCACCGTGCGCATTATTCTCTCGCTGCTGCTTCGGCGGCGCCTCCTGCGCGCCGGCGCCGGCACTGGCCGTCCGTGTCGGCACCCAGCAGCACAAGCTCACGATGCTCCTCCTTGCACTCGCGCTCCTCCTCGTCCTCCCTCCTCCTCTCGTTGCAGCAGCGTCGTCGTCGGTGTCGCCACGGAGGATGGCGAGGATCCAGAACCATCTGGACAGGATCAACAAGACCCCCGTGCGCTCCATCCGGGTAAGAACTAAGAACGACAATTAAGACCACGGATTCTATTCGATCGGTTCCAACGACGATCCGTCAATGCAACAACAGCAACAACCGTGTTTTTGTTTCTGTCCATCTCATGGTTGATGATCATATATATCGGCTAGTTTGTTGATGGACGGTGTGTATTAATTTTTTCAGAGCGTGGACGGCGACACCATCGACTGCGTGGCGGCGCACGAGCAGCACGGTCTGGACCATCCGCTCCTCAAGACACACACCGTCCAGACGGAGCGGCCAGAGGCGCCCATGTCGAGGGGCGGCGAATTCGTCGTCGTCCCAGCGGCGGCTGGTGGTGGCGATGCAACAACGACGAGGAACGGAAGCAGCAGCGGGAACAGCAGTAGGCGAGGCGCGTGGCAGACGTGGCACCACGGCGGGCACTGCCCCAGGGGCACGGTGGCCATCCGGCGGACCACCGCCGACGACGTGCTGCGCGCCAGGTCCATCTCCCACTTCGGCCGCAAGAAGAGGAGGAGGTGGCACAGGAACGCGGCCGTCGCCGCTGCACGCGCGGCAAACGCGCCCGACGTCATCACCGGCAATGGACACGAGGTGAGAGCCACGTCCACGTCCACGTACACTGATTCCAATTTTACTGCTGCTGCTCTGCTGGCAGTAAATTAATTTATCCGGCTATAGAGTATCGTAGTATCTAGAACTCTCATCGATCAAGGTCGTAGCCGCTTTATTACTACGCTTCCAGTTCCATCGTCCGTCCGTCCGTCCGTCCGTTAGGATTGATCGGCCGGTGACGCTGGTTTGAATTACAATGTGTGTAGATGGTACGGTGGCATGCCATGCCTGTTGGCTGTGACGCATGGAGAATCAAATTGAATTGAGGCGGGTGCTGATGGATCCGATCGGAATCCGATGGAGGAGAGAGCGAGGGGGCGGCACAACCACAGGCGGGGGCAGTCATGATGAGCGAGTGAGGCCCGGCCGGCTGGCGCGGCGGCGTGGTGGGTGGGTGGCGCGCAATAAGTAATAAAAGCAGCAGTGTGCAGAGGCCGGCCGGAGGAGGGAAAGGACGACGCCTGCTAGCTGTTTCTGCATGCAGGGAGAGCCGGACCGGAGAGGAGGCCACGCAAATGGGGTGGCCATTACTGTACTATTGTTGGTTCCCACCAAGGCAAGGCGCCAACATTACTTCAATTCACATCGATCGGGCGCGGTCCATCGCTTCTTCTTTCTTCGTGTAGAATACGTACGTAGTACGTGTGTATATATATATATATATCATCGCTATTATATAAAGTTCTGCTTGTTCACTACGTGTGCTCCCTCTACGAAACTTGGCCCATACATTATACTACACCTCTGTTAGAGGCCCGCGGGCGGGGCCTGGGGAGTGGCGTGGTCTCGACTCAAAGTGAGTCAGTGCACCTTTAAGCGACGATGGAGCCGGCCATATTCACCACCACATCCACATGCAAGCTTGCATGCGATGGTCCATGCACCAACAAATACTCTTCATTCCACGCGATGGTGCTCACCCGGACCGGTAAAAGTATCCGACCGGTGTGGAGGAAGGAAGGATGGATGGATGGCCGGATTGCTGAGCCGCCAAAGGTCTGTCAGTCTGTGTGTGTGGGGGAGGATTATGGCAAAGCTAAAAGTGGACTCGTCGTCGTGTACTGTCGTAGAATATACGTACGTTCTGTAGTGTAGAGCATTCATGCATGCATGCAGTAAAAGGTTGTTTGTGTTCCGGGTAAATAACATTAGTAACATGCAGAGAGGTGATGATCGAGTGAGTAAAAATGATGAATGCGGGTGCGGGTGTGGGTGTGGGTGGGGTTCGTTGGGCCACCTGCTGCCTGTACGTGCTGGCATGCTGCTTGGAGTAGTAACTGTGAAGTGTATTGAATTCACTGCATGCACACGTTGTGTAGATATGAATCATATGATCGATCGTCTGCCTTTTGTTGGTTAGCTATAGTAATGTTAACTCCATCGATCCATCGCTAGATCGCCGGTGTATGATGTACTGACATCAGAGCAGGATATATATATATATAGAGTAGTATATGTATATGTATATGTATGTGTGTGTAATAATGATCGATGATGTATTTGCATTGCATGATGGTATATGCAGCACGCGATCGCGTACACGACGGCGCCTTCGCAGCAGCAGGTGTACGGGGCCAAGGCAACCATCAACGTGTGGGATCCGGCCATACAGACACAGGAGTCCAACGGCTTCAGCCTCTCCCAGCTCTGGATCCTCTCCGGCTCCTTCAACGGCTCCGACCTCAACAGCATCGAAGCAGGATGGCAGGTCCGGTCTGGTCGCTCCTGTCCACCACCAATCCGTCCCCTTTTCCATTTGGCCATGCATGCGATCGATCCCTTTTTTCCCATCCATTGCGCCCGTATATACTGTACATTCTCAACTATCTAGAGAGTAGTCCAACTGACACTGACATCGATGAACACCGGCCAGTACAGTATAGACAAAGTCTATATTACAACTGATAAAAAAAAGCAAGTACAGTACCATGTTCTACTATAGAATATAGTTGATTAATATTTACGTTCTTATTAATCTCCTTATCTTAGAGCTTACTTAGTACGCAGTCAACAGTTAAAAGTTTGCTGCATGCATGCACATGGCCTTCTTAAATGCTGGGATCCATCCATATCTATCGGTCGCGCAGAGATCAAGATCCCCCCGTCGATTATTGTTGACTCTGCTCTGTACTGCATCCTCCCGCTCATCGATCCAGCAGCGCCTAGCTGGTAGCTTCTCATTTGCCTGCTCGAGGTCAACCCATTCCCATGTCCATGTGTGTGTGTGTCTGTGTCCAGTTCCTTCCTGGCTATAAAAAAAAATGCTTGGTCATGCATATTCGGGAGCCTCCTCTCAGTGTCGCGGTACGGTCTAGCTAGCTTCACTCGGCAGAAAAAAAAAAGAAAAAAGAAAAGAAAAGAAAAAAATGTATGGAGTACTTCACTCGGCAACAACTAGCTAGCTAGTATAATTAGGCGTGCTAGCTAGCTTCTTTGTTCATGATAATTGCACACGTGCTTAATTATTTGTGAGATATGATTTGTTCTCACGCACGCTACGTGCCTACCTGAGCTGCAAATCCTTTTTGGTTGGGGTTTAATTGGGAGGGTCACGCATGCAGGGAGCAAATCATTGTGGCATGCATACGAAAACGTTTGGCATATACTACCTTATTAGTCTACAAACCAAATGGTTTTAGGTTTGGATTAACTTGCAACTTTTTTGGATTTGACAAAGTTTATATAAAACAGTATCCGCATTTGTATCTCCAAATAGCATTATTATGAAATATGTTATATGATTAATCCAATAATACTCATTACGCATTATAAATATTTCATAAATGTTATTATTTTTCATATTTGTCAAAAATAGACTAATTGACTCTAAAATTCTAAAAAGGAGCAAGGATTATAATTTGTTAGGAGGAAGTGCATAGATAAAATCGTACTGTGTTCGTCCATTCATTTGGTTAATTTGATTTGGATTTTCAATTGATCCCTAGCGCGCTGTGAAGAAAAAGTTGAATTAATAAAAAAATGAATGCTTCCATCCTAACAATTTTTTTTGTAATTTTTTCCTTAGTGAAAAGCCTCTTCATATCCATCCCACTTCATCTATTTCAAATTATAAGACTTTTTGTTTTTCTAAATTCATTTGATTTTACTATGCATCTACATGTAGTATTTAATTTACGTACCTAAGTGATATCTACACGTAGGTTTTCATATGCACTTACTCTAGGTATATACTTATTTTATAAAAAAAAATAGTAAGAGCAACTCCAATGATTTTGCAAATGGGCTTGGCATTGTTGTTTTTGCAAAAAATTCTAAAAATATTGTATCCAACGGTTTGGCAAATGGGCTTGGTATATTTGTTAACTTGACAAACACCGGGTGATATTTGACATAAATGCAAAACTACGGTTCGCTTGGTAATCGTCGCGCGCGCTACTCCCACGCGATATTTCCCCCTACAATTTTTAGTTTTGTCAAGTGATTAATGGGATTCCGTTGGAGATTGGCTCTTTTTACCTTTGTCATATTCATTTGAAACTTGACAAATTCCTAATTTTGTCAAACAAAAAATACAAAACCATTAAAGTTGCTCTAAGTATATACCTAAGTGCATAGCAAAAGCTATGTAATTAAACAACTAATATATTGATATGTCTATTAATATAATAATATTACTGCTATATAATATATGATGAATCTGAAGCTGTGCACGATTTTTCTAGTCAGGTCAGCCCTGAGCTGTACGGGGACAGCAGGCCGAGGCTCTTCACGTACTGGACAGTGAGAATAATCTACCTGCGTGCTACTTCATTTTCAATTTTTTATAAGCATTTGATTTGCATTGCATGGATCGATGGACGATGTATTATTCCATTCACGCAGAGCGACGCGTACGAGGCTACAGGTTGCTACAACGCGCTGTGCCCGGGGTTCGTGCAGACGAGCTCCCGCATCGCCATCGGCGCGTCCATCTCGCCGGTGTCGTCGTCCGGCGGCGCGCAGTTCGACATGACGCTGCTGGTGTGGAAGGACCCGAAGCTGGGCAACTGGTGGCTCAGCTACGGTGACCAGCTGGTGGGGTACTGGCCGGCGCAGCTGTTCACGCACCTGTCGGACCACGCCACCATGGTGGAGTGGGGCGGTGAGGTGGTGGACACCAGGCCCGGCGGCGTGCACACCGCCACCCAGATGGGCTCCGGCCGCTTCGCCGGCGAGGGGTTCGGCAGGGCCAGCTATTTCCGCAACCTCGAGACGGTGGACGCCGACAACAGCCTCGCCGAGGTGGCGCTGGACGCCATCCAGACGCTGGCTGAGGACCCCGCCTGCTACGACATCCGCAAGGCCTACGACGACGACCAGCACTCCGCACGCGGTGGATGGGGAACCCACTTCTACTACGGTGGCCCGGGACACAACCCGGCATGCCCCTGATGGCTGACGATGCTGAACTGAAATCTGATGACCGTACCATGGAGGATGGACTACCCTATAGCTAGCTAGCTAGCCAGTCAGTCCAGTCCAACAAAACAAGCCGGATCGTGGCGTGTGTGTACGCGCGTGGCCAAATTTTGACGTACGTTCAGTTCGTACGTGCCTTGCTACTATTTCAAGCTTTCGCTAATTCTACCTGTAACGATCGGACTTGCAAACTGTAATTAACTGTTGATTTATGTCTGTTCTTTGAATCGATCCGAAGGATTTAAAATTTGATTTTTCTCGAAACATAGATCATCATATCAGAAGTGCTGAGGCTAGCTACAACAACACTTGGCCCTCAGTAGATACGGTATTCATTCGGAAACAAATTTAGTAGGGGCTCACATCTAAGCTGACCAATCTCCACACATCCCGATAAAGATGATTCTCACCTAACTTTTTTTTTTCCATTCAAGCAGCCACAACCTGCAGCCGTTCCTAAAACGACAGCTGTGAGCAGGACCACTGAGTTCCAAAATGCTCCCCATCTCCCGGCTCCCGGCCCTGCTAATCTTCCAGCAGCGCTCGACAGCTATATATAAGGCAAAAGGTCCATCTGACGGTCTCTCAAATTTTAAAATCATCATCAGTCATTCTATATGATGTCACCTGTGCCATGAGAAAGCACGATGGCTTAGAAAAGTCAATTAATAAACTTCATAGGAATTTGTAGAAATAGTTTCCAAAAAACAATATCTAGATATTTCTCTAAGAAATAAAAATGTATTTTAAAATAATACTAAAATCTTATTTAACCTGAAAAAAATTCATAGAAAGTTTGTTTAATTCAAAAAGATATGAGACCGGTTTTATATTTTTACAAAATTGTGCTATACGGTTTTTATTCCTTGCTTAGAATTAAATGTTATATAGGCTCCTAAAATCTAAAACTATGAAAAGGAGAATGTAGGCCAAGATAAATCCTTATATATGGACCACAACATTAATCACCGTGCACCCCATTGTGCATATGCAAACAACGTTTCTTCAGCAACATGTCTTTGCTTAACTATCGAGAAATGCACGCGAAATTCCAAATGAAAACTAATATGTTGTAAATTGCGAGCTATGACATTTAGTGCCGTCTTTCTCTAAAAGCTATAGTGTGGTCAATTATTTAGTGGTTCTAGATAAACATAAAAATGCTTCCAATACTCTTTGTAATTAGTTAAATTCTCTTGGTTAGCCTTCCACTAACCACCCTCTTTTGTATAGTGCCCTCTCCTTTTTAATAAAGTGTTGGGTAGCTTTGTTCCAAGAAAAAAAAATGAAAATGCTTAGCTAACTATTAAAGCATTTAACTAAGGAAAATTTTATGAACACAAATTACTCAAATCTAGATGGATGCAACCACTTATACTCATCTGTCGTTGTCATCATATGTCTGCACACGCACTAGGAGCACATGATCAAGCAGGACGACAGTTTTGATATGCTTGAGATGCCGGATTTCATGTATTTTCTAAAATCATGCTCAATGTTAATGTGCCTGAACTATCGTGAAAGTCCGATTTACCTCCCTCATGGTTGATGTGGCGTCAAGTCAGGTAAAACCGCTTTCAAAACCACTCAGAAAGATAATCAGACGGTTTTCAAAAGTTGTCTGTTGAGGGAGGCCAGATGGGCTTTGTGGCCACTTGCCGAGACTGTCAAGATGGAAAATTCGAGCCTAGCCCAGAATTCTGACGGCCCAGTAGTCTTTCGGAACTTAGGGAGGGTGGAACCATGGAGGCCATTCTCATTTCTCAATTTCTCCTCTCGCATTGGCAGCTACCAAAACAGAATTTTCCTCGTCATCTAAAACGGACAACAAATTTCAAAGTACTTTAGCAATAATTGACATGGAAAAAGTGGCACTGAAAATGACCTAGGTGCCCACCTCATTTGACCTTAGCTTAACTTTCAAATATTTTTATCTATTCGTCTCTGACTTCCATTTTTAATATTTTTTTACTTAGAGACCTTTGTTTGTAGTCTTCTTGGGGAGATTATACTAGAGCCGCAAAGATAGACCCTGGTTTGGGAACGTCATCGAACATGTCACATCCTGTGCTCAGATGGAGTCAAGTGCGAATGTGAGCTCGGAGTTGCCACTAATATTTACTCCTTCGGTCGCAAATAATTACTCTTTTTTTTGCTATAGAGTCAATCATTTTTAAACTCTCATTACAAATTAGTTTTCTGTAGCATGATGTTGGGCATATATATATATGTTCGAAAAGTAGTGTCATAGCTGTAAAACTTCGGTGTGTATTACCGAAACTTGGTGCCCAAAGACAGTGTTTTAGGGATCATATTGGTGACTACGTAGAGCTTTCGGTGATAAAAACTTATCATTTAGAAAATGTTTAGTCAAACCTAAAAACAACAAACATCAATAACTATTGTATTTAGCTTAGAAACTTGTAAGTTATTATATGTGTAGATTTGTACTCAATATACTTGAAAAATCTTTTATATTTGAAGAACCATACGAATGTTAGCAAACGTGCCGGTACGTTGCACCAAAAACAAAAACATATTAGAATGAGACTTTGTATCATCAACAGACACGATTTGTTCTAAGCAGTATAAGCATGAATCGTTAATTTAGGTCACATATGGTACACAAATTGCACGAGAAGTTTAGAAAGTAAAGAAATGACATGCCAAAGAATCACTTCTCTCGTTTATATTAGGCGAAATAGCCATCTTGGTCCTCCAACTATTGTTGGAGGCTCACTTTGGTCCTCCAACTTTTAAAACGTCCAGTTTAGTTCCTAAATTATTCATCTGCGACTCGATCTCGTCCATCCCATCAAATAGTCGCCACGTGTCCAGTTCTGAATGACAAAAGACATTATTACCCTTGTCATCCTTTAGAAAGCTGCACAATTTGCACGACGTCATGTCTCTATTTTCCCACCGTTCCTGATTTCGTCACCGGCAGCGCAGAGACCTCAGATATCCATGTTTGTTATGTTCATAAACAAATTTAATATGTCTATTATGTCTTATTTCTGATGTCCAAAAATAAATTTGGCATAGCACCAATACCTCTTATCTGATGCTCAAGTTTTTAACACTACAAATTCTAGTGTTCTTGATGCCGCCGGCTCACCTACTTTTCAAACCCAATTCTCGGCAAACCACTCCACTCGTACGTACTACACCCAATCTCGCCCATCTTTTGGTATTTTGTGGATAAGACCCAGAGGAGATGAAGATGGCGCGCACAGGACTACTCCTATAGTCCTTTGAGCACTTCAAATTCAAATTCCTTAATTCTAGTCTCGTGAAACATAATACTACTACTTAGGAGTAGGAACGACCACGTTTCAATTCAAACGGAGGGAAAAAAATTATAATGATTTTCATTTGATCAATTGGATGAACAGTTTGCCTACAACAACAACTACAAACAGTACTTCAGCACGACGTGTTCAGTTTCTGTGAACACTAGAATTTGTATTGTTAAAAACTTGAGCATCAGACAAAAGGTATTGGTGCTAATTTTTGTGAACACTAGAATTTGTATTGTTAAAAACTTGAGCATCAGACAATAGGTATTGGAGCTATGTTAAATTTATTTTTTGATATCAGCCATGAGACATAACAGACATATTAAATTTGTTTATGAACATGACAGACCTGAGGTCCCTGCGCTGTCGGTGGCGAAATCCGGAACGGTGGAAAAACAAAGACATAACGCCGTGAAGATTGTGCAGCTTTCTAAAGGATGACAAGGGTAATAATGTCTTTTGTCATTCAGGCTTGGACACGCGGCGACTATTTGACGGGGATGGACGAGATTGAGTCGCAGATGAATAGTTTAGGGACTAAACTGGACGTTTTGAAAGTTGGAGGACCAAAGTGAGCCTCCGGCAATAGTTGGAGGACCAAGAGGGCTATTTTGCCTTTATACCTCCAACTATAGCCATTTGAGGGCTAGTCAAGCACTAAAAGACGAACGTGGTTTTTTCCCCTAAGGGCACATGCCCCTTACTGTGCACTCCTACCATTTGGAGTGTCAGCTGTAGCACGTGCACTCCTACATTCGGAGCGCCGCGACGATAGTCAAATATGGCTCTCACTCTACTCGAGCGTATGAAGCATGCAAGAACAAGGCACACGCTCCTACCTGTCGAGACCGAATGATGCATGCCAGAACAAGGCACAAAACTAATCCACCTAAACAGGATACAAGGACGCGCCAGCGGAACGGGGTGTTGTTGCCGCCTTCCTCTTCGTACCTAGGGTATCCGAAGTAGGAACGCGGTTTTTTTATTTTGTCCCTAAGGGCATATGCTCCCATGCTACGCATCCACAAATTTGCTCTGAGATTGTCTCTCTTCTGCTATGCACGAATCTCAGAGTGAATCTGAGAGTGCATCATGGGAACATGTGCCCTTAGGGACATCATGGGTGCACATCACGACGAGCACGGAAATGACATCGTGGGCAGCCGGGAGATGTAGCTCAACTGGATGGTGAACTAGCTACGAGTACTGCACACGTAAGTCTTGTCACTGTCCTAGCTCACATGATCATTTATTCTAGGGAAACTTTTACTCCTAGACACTAAGAGTGACCACCCTATGTTATTGGAAGCCTAATCAATTTATTCTTTTTAGACAGATTCGATTAGCAATGATGAGAAACTTTGTTTCATGTAGTGTATCAATCTGTCCTAGAGAATATAACAAGGTGGCTGATTCTATGGTCAACCCGCTGTAGCTATTCTTCCTGATGGAGGGCAAGCTTTCTGGTGCCGGGCACCAAACTTTGTAAACGATATGGTCTCCGGCGATTTGCCCGAAGTTCTTGGTTTATAAAGTGCTGTGAATTTCAAAAAAAAAAATACTATGGTACCATTCATTTGGTGTCCACCAGTGGCATCAAGGAAGATAATAATAAAATACTTATAACTACTAGAGTCAAAGTACTCATAAAATACTTGAGGATATTGATGACTACTTCATGATACTAGCAACTACTGAATTTAAGTTAATAATTAGTAGTTGAGCTAGTCACAATTCAGTATCATTAAGTAATTGATCATCTAAGCTTTAGTATTATTACTCCATCCTTTAATTTAATTGTAGTACACATAACATGCGATGCAAAATTTAATTTGTTTTGTTCTAGTGTAGTGTACATATATGACATAGGTGTAGTCATATCTATTAAAAGTAGGTGGTTTAAGCCTGTGAGTGCATCCGTGCATGTGGACTAAGGATGAGGGAGCGCCGTGTGTTTTCTGGTTTCATGCGTGCACGTGGCACCAAATCGAGCACGTGGGGTGCGGGGCACACCTGACACCTCCCACCGATCGAGCATGTACTAGCAAATCGGGCACAAAGGTTGTGGACACGCTAGGACGGATCAACACGAGGCGTGCGGGCGTGCGAGGGTCGTGGGCTAGTTTGGTGAGCGATGTGTTTGATTAGCTAGCTGGGCTAGTTTATGGTGTATAATACCTAGGGTATAGAATGACACATATCTATAGAGATCTTTAAACCCGGTGACTATTACTTGATGAATAGTCTTCACTCGATTTCTCTTCACACATCTCTGTTCATTCCATAGTAACTTCCAATATCCGTCATTTGGCCAGCGGCTGCCTGACACGCAACTAGCCGCATTGCGCTGAGTGTGGGGCCCGACACCCACATGGACCCTCTATCCCCTTCACGCACCGCGGAAAAGAAAAAAAGGCCAATCATTAGTTGCTGGTCCGCATCGGAACCGCCACCCCTAGCCCGCCCCCGTCAGACTATGGGCGCGCCGGATTCGGCGCCGGTGCTGGACAAGCATCCCCGCCAGCCCATCACGTTGCTGCACCACGGCAGGCTAGTTGCTTTGTCGTCTCGGCTACGACACCATGCCCTTGTCAGACCGTCGCCACGCCGGCGCCCTCGCTGGACGAGTGGCAGGGCCAGTCCCCCGCTGTTGCATCGATGCCGGGCCGCTCCTCGCCCTCTCGACCACGAAGGCCAGGATCCGTGGCCCTAGACCATCCATCCTCGCGTGCTCCTCCAGCGGCGTCGCCCGTCTCGGCCACTGAGGCCAGGATCCGTGGCCCTAGACCCTTCATCCTCGCGCGCTCTTGCAGCGACACCACACTGTCGTCGTCGAGGCGCTGTGGCACAGCCCATCTACATCGCCATGGCGCTGCCCCACATCACCAGTGTTCCCTCAAGGTGCTTCGCCCTGGCTCACTCCAGGAACGACGAATTTTCTTCTCTATTCTCATTTGCCTACGTTGTGTTCAGATGGTAATTTAGTGTGTGTGCATTTCTACGACCATGCTAGCCTCAAGCATAGTCATACTCTATAATTCAATTAGAGATGGTATATGCTTTCTCAACAGCTAACATCTAAAGCCTCGGTACATGTCGCAAGCCAAAAACACCACCACAAATCTGGGGTCGGTCAGATGATTGCCCCGAAACTACAAGCATGGCAAGTTCATGTTGACCTTGGGCGACCTCGTTGTAGAGAAGTGGGAGGTAAGGAGGTTCCACATCTGGTACATAGAAGCGGCGAAAGTTGTCTTGCATGACTTTCTCATCAAGATTCCGGCAGACCTATTCCACATGGAGAATGATGGTCTAGTCATCGTAGATTTTGATGACATGCATAGATTATTGAGGTGAAAGGACCTCGACATACAATAAGTCACCTTGTTTGGCATGTAAGTTAGTTACGACTTTACACACCACTGCATGTTTGGAAGTACTTCAAGGAAAATATATATACTTATAATGCCATGAGGGGCTTCTCCTTGCAGGATGCAAGCCTACATAACCAAACAATTGGTCCATAATGTTATCTATCTCAATCCAATTTTAATTACCGAGAGATCCATCGTGGGTTATGATATACCTGACCATAGTGAGAACCTAGCGAAGTTGAACGAGGAGAGAAAACAATACAAGATAAATGATCTGATCGAGTATAAGTATTGAGCGACAATGTATATGCTTAACGCCATGAAGAAGCTCAAGGGACATGGGTGTATCTTGGCTGCCCACCAGTTTGGGTATGTCGATGTGAGAATTATTAATGTACATATATAGCTCATGGGATCAAGACTAGCATATTTAATCATTTCAATTCTATATTGTGTGAATGGTGTAGCAAGGGTATCATGAGCCACTGAATTGCTTTCATAATCTATCCTCGGGATGGAAAAGCCTACATATTTGACTCTCTACGGAATACAAACAAAGCAGGCTACAAGCAATTTGAATCATGTTTGAGATAGTAAGTGATGATACCTACACAGTTACAATTAACATACATGTTAAAATTAATTGTCGCTAACACTATGACTTCATACAACGCTTACAAGAAGTACTTGGAAGATCCAAATTGTTGTGATCGGAGATCTGAGAAGAAAAAAAAGAAATTACGACACAAAATTGCAACTCAGGTGTGAGTTTCCTATAAGTATATGAAAACTTGTACTTCGTACACGACTTACTACTCACTGCTTACTACTACATACACTACTCACTACTATATATCTTGTAGTGCGCCAAACAACTTGTGTGGCTTCTATGTTTGTGAGGATCTGAAAAGGATCAAGATGCCCAAGAGGGGGGGGGGGTGAATTGGGCTTATTTCAAATTTCTAAAGCAATATGAAATCCTAGCAATACCAATTACCCCCTAGGGCCTACCGGTAGTGTGTCCTAACTAGAAAGCGGTAGCAAGTCAATGAAAGGAAGGACAATGCGGTAAGTAATGCGGTATGAAAGATCTAGGGATAGAGATGCTTGACACAATGATGTTTTGCCGAGGTATCGAGGAGTCGACACTCCTAGTCCTCGTTGGAGCACCTCGCAAGGTATTGCTCCTCCTCAATCCCGCGGAAGGGATGAGTGCTCTCTATGGGCTGGTTCTTCGCCACTCCGGCTCGGTGAACCGCCCGCAACCGATCACAAGTCGATGGAGAAGGGTCGCCGACAATCCTCCGACGATCACCTTCCTCCGAAGCACCACCAGACCGTCTAGGTGATGTCGATCACCAAGAGTAACAAGCCTTGATCTTCACTTGACTCACTCAAGCTTCACAACTAGAGGATGCACACTTGAACTCTTGGATGAACTAGAGGAGAGGATGGACGGATTCGCGAATCACTCTCTCTATCTAGGGTTCTTGCTCTCTTCCCAACCTTCTCAAGAACTTTAACAACTGAAATGAGCAAAGGCAAGGTGGGAAGGAAAGGGAAGGGCTATAAATAGCCCCTCTGAAAAACTGCATTGGGTTGAAGAAATCTCACAGATTAAGTTGGCGACGGACGCTCCGTCGCCCTGCCCAACGGCTAGTTCTGACTCCTTTTCCCAGCAATGGACGCTCCGTCGCAGGGGTGACAGACGCTCTTCTCTAGCGTCCGACGCTCTGGCTGTAGCTAGGCTGAAAACAGCCCTATTGGAAGGCCGACAGACGCTATCCAAGTGTCCGACGCCTGGCCGACGGACAACGTACGTCGGACCTCAAACAGCTCAGCCAAACTCAAGGCTCTCGGGTAGGCCGACGGACGCACTGGAGTTAGAACTCCAGCATCCGACGCCATTGTCTGGCGTGACGGACAGCGTTCGACGCCTCTGTTAGGAGGATCCGTCGCCCAGACAACAACCCTCTCAACTTCGTTTTTCGACGCGATGAATACGGAAGCTGTTCTAGGCTATCTTATGGTCACCATAGGCTTGCTTAGAGCTAAGGAAGTCAAGTGTGCACCACACCTAAGTCATGAAGCTTTCCTAAGTCAAGCTACTAGTCTCAAGCCCTCTTAATAGTACGGTCAAAGATCAAATAGAAGCCCTATCTATTTCTAAGTGCCCTTCATCACCTTATGACACTTAGCCTATCATTCTAGGGTCTTCATCATGTCTCTTTGAAATCCGAAATGATATCCATCTTGGGGGCTAAGTGATAATCATTGATGCCCATTCATGTTGATCACTATGGCTAAGCTACGCATAGCCTCTGCAAAACACACATTAGCCATAATAATCTCTCTTTGTCGTTAATCACCAAAAACAATAGGGCCATGATTCTTCAATCTCCCCCTTTTTGGTGATTGACGACAATAATCCTCGAGTATAAGATATAAGAGTTGAAAGGTTAGGATTTCAAGTGACTTAGTTGGTTGAGCAAGGGTTAGTGATTACGATTGAACAATACTTGCTCATCCAAGCCAAGCCACAAACATGGTACTCAGAGATATGAAATAGAATTAGAGTACCTCATGATATTCTCATAAAAATATCAGAGTATAGCACGGAAGTTCAATTACATTTGATCAAAGAGATATATCATGAACAAGTGACAACTCACAATATGTATTAGTGATAGGCATAAGAGATTGTCACACATAGGAGAGTATCTCACAAGCATCAAACAACACACATATATACAATGCGTGAAAGGTAGATATGATGACATGAGTACGGGGAAAGAAAAAAAACACACAAGTAAGAGCCAAATCCCCTATCTCACAACTCTCCCCCTATCTCTGATACTTGACCCTCTCTCCCCCTTTGGCGTCTAGCACCAAAAACTAATCATCTAGAACTGGGGGTGGAGCTGAGGTATCTGCAGTCTTGCGGTCAAGCATGATGAAGTCTTGAAGATCTGACTCGTCTGACTCATCATCTGCCTCTCTCTGCCGGTGTAGGCTCAGCTGGGGTGACCTCTGGAACTGGAGCTGCTGTATCGGAAGCTGTCGTTGTCTCTCCTAGCTCCCCCTAAGGCTCGGAAGGAGTAGCATCCAGAACTGAAGCCTCAGACGGTCCGGCCTCTATAATAGCGTGTCTAGAAGCCCGACGAGTGAACACACGAGGCGCGGGGGAAGTGTAACTGCTACAACAAGTTCTGCTGGCTGGCTCTGAGAGTGACTCGGTGAGGACACTGCCACTATGACTGCTCCGGCGTCAACTGCCAGCTGACTCTCTGTCTGAGCTGGGCTCTCTGACTCAACTGCCTCTGCCGCAACAATAGTAGACTCTATCTGAACGGCATCACGAGGTGGAGTAGTGACTGTCTAAGTCGAGAACTCTGGTGCAACCTCCGACGAAGCAGCAGAAGATAGGTAGGTGCCTGTCGCCGGAGGGTGCTCCTCTGAGAGCTGAGCCTGTGGAGCTGCTACTACTAGTGAATCCTCTCTAGTGATCTCACGATACGACGCTGTGAGGTCACGTGTAGCATCTGCAAGCGTAGCCCCTCGGGTAGGAGTGAATCGGGTCTGAAGGCCACCAGGGGAAGCTAGCCACGATGACACCTGGGTCATCGGCGTCTGAAAAACTGGTGACACTGGTGCCTGACTCTGAAGCCCGCTAGGCTGTAGCGCTGGAGTTGGCATCACCACTAGTGGTGTCTGAGCCTGGGAGGTGTACTGCTGCTGGGAGACTCCGAGCAACTGGAGCTGTGGAGTGTAAGACGGCCCGAAGCTCGAACTGAGAAGACGCTCTAGGAACAGTGTCTGGGTCTTCTGAATCTCAGCCTGTTGAATCTGATAGGACAGGAATTGTCTCTGAAACTCGTCCTGTCGGGCCTGAGCCTAAGCCTGAGCTGCTAGCTGCTGAGCTGTGAGTCTCCAGACCTCCTCAGCATGCCTCCTCTGCTCCTGAGCCTGTCGTGACTACTCCTCTTGCATCTTCGTAAGGATGGTAAGTAGAGTGGTCTCAGAAGAACCTGAGACTGGAGCTGGAGCTGCACCTGATCCACCTGCCTTGTGGTCATGAGACATGGGTGCATACTCATGAACTGGCCTATAGTCCTCATCCGAGCTGTCAGAGGCTATGTCCTCTCTGTAAGTGGCATCAGCCGCTGCATCTATCTGAGCATCAAGGTCTGCTAGCTCTGCCTGTGCAATCTGCTCAATGGTAGCATCTGTCTGCTCCTCTAACTGTGGTGGCACGCCAGTCTGCCTGGTGCCTAGACGGTAAGCACGACTGGGCGAGGAAGGTTCCTGTGGATGACCAACTGGCTCATCTGGTACTCAGGGAACACTGTGCCTGACCGAGTGAGTGTAGTAATCATGGAAGGTGACCCGACCCTAGAGACCATCAGGTAAGAGATCTAGTGGGCATACTGCAACTACCAGTGCCCACGGAAACCGACTGCTATGATGTCCTCTAGCTCGCTGACTATCAAGTCCCACAAATCAAACTTCTCCAATCTAATCACATGAGCTAGGAGCCACAACTGAAGGCGAGTGAGGGTGTCATGGGCTCCAACTCTGGGTAGTATAGTCCTCCTCAACGCCTCGTGGAGAGTCCGAGCAAGTGGTGTGAGGTCACGTGGAGTATGGCTCGAATCCTCTGTGAAAGGTTGCAAGAAGTAGGGCCTCACGTAGTCTATCGACGACACTATCCCGTCGTGAGGTCGACGAGGTGCCTCCTGATCCCTGTAACATAGACTATGGATCCTCGTCTCTAAGGCCTCCAGGTGGAAGATCTCCTTGAACCTCTGAGCTGTGACTCTGTAGTCTCGACCTCTGAGCCATAGTGAAAGAACGTGTGGTCAGGTGAGATCCACAGGGACGCGTAGAACTGTCAAACCCAGTCCTCCTAGTATGTGCTAACTCGTCCCATCAACTCTGTCAGGCCCTGAAGGTACTGCAAATGCTGAACTATCTCTGGACCACCGACACTCTCAGTCCGTCGAAGCGGGCAAACTCGGTGTGCATGTAGCGGTGCGTCTGTCTGTACGTAGCCTCGGTATAAATCCTCATGAAGAGGTGTGTAGAAGGGAGGACTAGCCTGAGGGTCTCTTTGAGGAGGGAACCAGGTCTAGAAGTCCACAAACTGAAGAAGTTGCACCTGCTTCACTGTAAGCACTCGAACCTGCTGCCTCACTAGGTCTAGCAAACATGGTCCTGGAGGATTGTCAGGGGCTCCTGACCCACGAGAGCGTGTAACTCGACGAGCCATCAGTTCACCAATCGAAGAGTGGCCCGCGACCTCTGTCTGCTCTGTCTCTGGAGCTTGCTCTGCCTCCTCTGTCTCAGCAGCCTCTACGGGCTCTGTCTCTGGACGCGAGGGGGACTCACGACGCACTCCATGGCGACGCGAGAGCCTCAAACCGGCGCGACGTCCACCCTGCTCTGCTCGCTCTGCTGCCTCTGCCACTGCTATGGCTTCCACTAAGTCTGGATCCATAAGTGGTCTCTTCCTCTTCCTCGATACGAGCTGCTTCTTTGCCTTTCCCCGGTCGGTGGGAGGATGCGGTGGAGGTGGAGGGTCACCACCACTACTGGGGACGGGGCCTGCGTTCTTCGTCCGTGGCATTGTTGGCCACGAGAAGAACAACTGTCAAAGAATCCCCATGCCAAACACTGACACAGACCAAACAACTGAGATCCACTGCCAACTGACAATCCACTAACACAGAAATTTAAGAAGATGGATTGAACCCTAACTCTGGATTAGAGAACTGATAAGGAGGGAAACAAAAATCACCTCTGCCGCAGCCGCAACAAAAAGAGAGAGGCCTGCACTCAGAACAGGCAGCACCACGGTGGAGATGCACAGAGGTGCGGCGGCGCTGGGACAGAAGTCTGTCGGGAACAGGGAGCTCCGCGGCGGCGCTGAGAAGCCCTCTGCGTGGCTGAAACGCACACGCAGAGAGGGAGAACAGAGGACGCTGAACAGATCTGCGGCGAGCGGCGGCGCGGCACGGGATCCGCCGGTGGCGAAACAGCCTCGGCGAGGTGCGAGCGAGAGCGAGAGAGGGCGGTGGCGGTTAGGTTTGAAAGGCGGTGATGGTGTACGGAAGCGACTGAAACGACCAAGAGAGAGGGGGATTTTCAAAACAATTTGTCCCTATTAAGTCCGCGACGGACACTTCGGATCCGAGCGACGGACACTTCGTCGGATAACGACGGACGTTGGACAGTGTCCGACGGCATCGTCCGTCGGGCTTATAGAACAGGTGTGAAACGCCTCGACGCATTGACCGCGTCGGACACTCTGCGACGGACGCTGGGGAGCGTCTGTCGCCCCGCAGACAGACAACGATTAATCAACGGACGATCGCTACGGACGCTGAGGCATTTGTCGCCGAGCGTCCGTCGGTAGCGTCCGACGCCTTTAAAATGGAGTTTTTCAAATCTGATTTTTGCGTCTTTCTCCCAACCAAGTTCCAATCTAAATAAAAACCAAAAAACACCTAATTGGACTTGATATGGGAACCACCTCTCAAACCCTCCTTTTCAAATATTTTTTCATAGGCTTTAACTTTAGTTTTAGCTCAAAATAATCCGAATGAAACCTAGCAAGGAGACATCATAGGGCCACAATAGGGGTATAGAAGTGTCTTGAGCTTGGAATGCTCCTCCTAAGTGGACGAACCTAGCGGATGCTTAAGCTTAACCGAAAAGAAACATCAAACAACACATGAATATGCTATGCATTACAATAATTTGAATCTAGGTTGCTTGCAAGTTTGAACCGCGGTTAGACTTCTTCACACGTTTTAAGGACGGTTATTCTAACCGCGTTAGCCAAGCCTATGTGCATTACAAGATTAACATGTTATATTACATATGATGCATGGTTCACACAATCTCATTTTTTAGTGAAGTTTGAGTGATCAAGCACATTCAACTCGCTTCTCAACCTACAAAAGGTTGCTTCATCGAGTGGTTTATTGAAGATATCCACCAATTGATTTTCTCTAGAAACTCCCACTAGTGTGATATCTTTCCTAGCCACATGATCTCTAAGAAAGTGATGGCGAATATCTATGTGCTTGGTGCAAGAGTGTTGAATCGGGTTGTTAGCAAGCTTTACGGCGCTTTCATTATCACACAAGAGTGGAACATCTTTTAAAAACACGCCGTAATCAAGAAGTGTTTGGGTCATGTATAAGATTTGTGCACACCTTGCTCCCATGGCTATGTATTCCGCCTCGGCGGTAGACAATGCCACACTATTTTGCTTCTTGGAGGACCAAGAGGCAAGTGATCTTCCTAGCAAATGGCAACCGCCGGAGGTACTCTTCCTATCAACCTTGCATCTGGCATAATCTGAATTAGAATAGCCAACTAATTGGAAGGGAGCTCCTTTGGGATACCAAAGGCCAATGCTAGGGGTGTGCCTTATGTACCTAAGGATTCTTTTAACTGCACATAGATGCGACTCCTTAGGGTTTGCTTGGAATCTAGCACACATACACACACTAAACATGATATCCGCCCTAGATGCGGTGAGGTAAAGTAAACTACCGATCATTGAGTGATAAAGAGTTTGGTCGATCGGTTTACCTCTCTCATCGAGATCGAGATGCCCATTAGTAGGCATGGGGGTCTTGATTGGCTTGCAATCCTCCATCTTGAATTTCTTGAGCACATAATGAGTGTACTTTTCTTGAGATATGAAAGTGCCCTCCCTCAATTGCTTCACTTGGAAGCCATGGAAGAAGGTTAGCTCGCCAATCATTGACATCTCGAACTCCTTGGACATTGTTGACACTGTTTTTTTGTATGGGTCAATATTAAACCAAGTATATTGATCGGCAAAGAGGTAAATGTTGTTCCTCATCGGCATCAAGGTGCTATCGGTTTAATTACCGATCGAAGCAGAAGAATCTGCCGATGGTGAATGTGATGGAAGAAGCGTCGAAGAGGAAAGAAGATATGTTTTGCCGATAAGAAAGAATTACCGATGGAAATAGGTTGGTGTGGCTGACGTCAGCAAGAAGTTGCCGATGGCAATAGAAGGGAGTTGCGGATTGAAGGAATCTGCCGATGGAAAGTTTCATCGTAGGGAAGACAGATAAGGAAACTGATGATTTTTATGCTAGTATTATTTTTTTAGTTTGAGTCCGACTCTTGCACGAGTCATTTTATTTTCTTAAAAATAGGAGTTTTGTTTAGTATGAATCGTGTCCATGTATAACTTCTTTTACCGGAGTATAAATATGTACCTAGGGCTCGTACGAGAGGATATTCAATACAATCAAACAAATCTATTATTTTCGTCTTACTTTTCAGCATTTACCTTTTCGCATTAGCTATAGCTTATTTACGAGTTCTTACGATCTCGACGGGCTGCATCTACAAGATCTCCGTCTACCTCACGAGTTCCGCTTTTTGAGCAACCTGAGCCTTGACGTCCGGGCGTATCGCTGTCGTCTCGTTCATCGTTGTTCTAGTTATCGTCCTTGTTGATTAACTGGTCAAATCAACTGGCACACCTTGGAAATCGAGTTCGGGTATAAGTCCGAGGTGTTCGCAGATCCGACGCTTTTTGTGTCAACAGACATCAATGCACCAAATTCCTTTGAATGATCTTGGTTTGTTGACCCAAATATAATGTCATCGACATATACTTGGCAAACAAAGATCTCTCCATCTAGCACCTTGGTGAAGAGTGTGGTATCCACTTTCCTGATCTTGAAGCCCTTCTTAAGTAGGAAGTCCCTTAGCCTCTCATACCAAGCTCTTGGAGCTTGCTTCAAACCATAGAGTGCGTAGATCGGGCGTTTTCAAACCATAGAGAGCTCTTGGAGTTCTTCGTTCTTGAGCTTTTCCTCAAATCTCTTTCCTCCCTTTGCTCTAAGCCAAATTGAGCGATGATTTCTTCGGGATAGCTCCCCAATTGCACTAAGATCTTGCCTACAAATTTTGGTTGCAGTTGGTGATCATTTGGTTGAGTTTTGGGAAGATTTGGCGGAGTGGAAACGATTTTCGCGGGCTTCAGCTTTTCTATTCGTGAGCGTCGGACCACCCCCCGGACCACCCAGCCTGTGAGCACCGGACCATTGCAAGTAGTCTGGTGGCTCTGCTGAGGGTTTCACTCACGCGTCGGACGAGGTGTCCGAAGGTGGGGTGCTTTCTGTGGATTTTGCTCTGTGGCGAGTGTGTGCACTGGACCACTTCCCATAGTCCGACGGTGAGCGTCGGACTAGTTTTCCGGAGCCTAGGCACTCACTGGTTGTCTTCTGTGTGAGCACCGGACTTCTGAAAGTGAGCGTCGGACTAGTCCGGAGCCTCTGTCCGGAGCTAGGGTTCTCACTGTATCGGCCTGTCCCAGTGGGTGAAGGCGTCAGACTTGAGCTCCAGACTACTTGCTATAGTACGGTGGCTCAGTCCCATCTGGTCCGGAGCTCCCTGTTGGTTGCTGTTTTCTCTCGTTTTGCCTAGGTTCTTGCCTCTTTTCACTAGGGGTTGAGAACCTGTGTTTTGGGGTTTCCAGTGATTTTCCTCCACTGCCGGTGAGCTCTCTTTTCTCCATTTTCGTCTGAATCCCCCGAGCGTTGCTCGGGGGAGGTTGATCACCTAGCAACTGGGTTTGGTTTTTGGGAAGAGTGGCCCGAACATTTCGAGATAAATTTGAGTCTCCCATTTACCCCCCCTCTGGTCGCCGTTCTCAGTCCTTCAATTGGTATCAGAGCCGGTTAAGGATCAATCCACCTTACATGGTTCTTGATCCGTGAAGGCGACATGGAGCGAGGTGCTGGCAAACCTCCGTTCTTCGATGGAACAAACTTTGCCTATTGGAAGGTGCGTATGTCCGCTTATCTCCAAGGGCTTGATACGAAGTATTGGGAGATTTGTGAGAGTGCTGACTACATGGTTCTTGGCACTCGGATTAATGAGCTGCAAATCACGCAACATGCGTCAAACGCAAGAGCCTGTAGCATCCTCTTCTCGAGTTTGTCTCTTCCTGAGTTTGAGAGAGTTTCGAGTCTCACTACGGCACGGGAGATCTGGCAAACACTTGTGAGATATCATGAGGGTAACACTCAGATCAAGTCGAGACTCTTCGACACGTACCGTAGAGAGTACGAGAACTTTTCTCAGTTGGCCAGCGAATCTATTGACGGGATGTTCACTCGCTTCCAATCTATCATCAACAAGATGCGTGCTAATCGAGCCAACTTGCCTTATGATGATCATGAGATGGCTATCAAGCTTTTGCATGCTCTTGATCGGAAGGTGTGGGAGATGAAGGTGGCTTCCATTCAGGAGTCACCGGGCTATGATGCCTTGATCGTGGACGAGCTGTTCAGCAAGCTCAAGTCCTCGGAGATTGACTACCAGACCCGGGCCAAGCTTGAAAACCCGTCGAAACCATCTATGGCGTTGGTTTCTGGCCCTGGCGGTACGTCTTCTTCCTCCTCTGACCCTTCACACTCTTTGTTCGCTTTGTCTTTGATTTCTGTGACAAAGGATCAACTGGAGGCTCTTGGAGATGATGAGCTGGCTTTGGTCATCACCAAGTTCTCACGGTTTCACAACAACCGTTTGAACCGTCGGCATGGTGGCTCAGCCAAGGGGTGCTACCGTTGCGGTGATGAGGATCACTTCATCGCAAACTGCCCCAAGAAAGTTGTGGGTGACTTCACCAAGCGCAAGGACAAGCGCGAGCACCACTTCGAGGACAAGCACAAGCCCAAGGTTGGCTACCACCGAAGGTCCTCCAAGAAGGTGATCGACAAGGTGAAGGCCAAGCACCGAGCCTTCCTCGCCTCCCTCAGCGACATTGATGCGTCCTCCGACGGAGGTGCTTCTTCAAGCGATGATGAGTCGAAGGGAAAGGTTGAGGACAAGCTCAACGGCCTATGCTTCTATGCCGACGCTCCCTCAAGCGATGAAGGCGTCGGACCAGAGCTCCGGACTACTTGCTATAGTCCGGTGGCTCAGTCCCATCTGGTTCGGAGCTCCCTGTTGGTTGTTGTTTTCTCCCGTTTTGCCTAGGTTCTTGCCTCTTTTCCCTAGGGTTGAGAACCTGTGTTTTGGGGTTTCCGGTGATTTTCCTCCACTGTCGGTGAGCTCTCTTTTCTCCATTTTCGCCTGAATCCCCGCTCGCGTTGCTCGAGGGAGGTTGATCACCTAGCAACTAGGTTTGGTTTTTGGGAAGAGTGGCCCGAACATTTCGAGAGAAAATTGAGGCTCCCATTCACCCCCCTCTGGTCGCCGTTCTCGGTCCTTCACACTTCTTCACAATAATCTTCGATCTTGGTGTTCACAAACTCGATGCCAATGTCACTTCTTATCTTCTTGATCTTCACATCAATTTCATTTTGAGGTCTAGTTGCAAACTTCTTGAATATGCCTTGTGTCTCACTCTTGTCTTGAAGAAAGAACACCCAAGTGAATCTAGAGTAGTCATCAACTACCACGAAGCAAAAGAGATTGCCACCAAGGCTAGCATAGGTGGTAGGTCCAAATAGATCCATGTGGAGTAGCTCTAGAACTCTTGAGGCTGACATGAAAGCTTTGGTTGGATGAGTGTTTGCCACTTGCTTGCCGGCTTGACATGCACTACACAATTTATCCTTCTCAAACACCACATCCTTGACACTTCTATTCATCTCCTTCTTGACAAGCTTCTTCAAAGTTGACATTCCCACATGTGCTAATCTTCTATGCCATAGCCAACCCAAAGAACTCTTGGAGAATAGACACGTTTGCAATTCAGCCTCATTTGAAGTGAAGTCCACTAGATACAAGTTGTTGTGCCAGAATCCTTTGAATATCATTGATGAATCTTCAATCTTGGACACAACCACTTCATTTGGAGTGAAGAGACATTTGAAACCAAGATCACATAATTGACCAACTGATAGCAAGTTGAAGCTTAGAGATTGCACTAGCAAGACATTGAATATTGATTGATCATTTGAGATTGACACTTTGCCAAGTCCTTGTACTTTGCCTTTTGAATTGTCCCCAAAGGTAATCTTGTCTTGCCCTTCACAATCTTCATCAAGTGTGGTGAACATCCGGGATCACCGGTCATATGTTGAGTGCAACCACTATCAATCACCCAATGACTTTCACCGGTCTTGTAGTTCACCTACACACAAGCAACTTGGAGTTAAGCTTGTTGTTTGGGAACCCATACTTGGCGAGGTCCCATGGCCTTGTCCACCATCTCCTTAGCAACCCATAACACTTTGGGCTTGTTCTTCATCTTAGGACCGAGAAACATAACTAGGGGTCTACCCTTGGAGTCCTTGTTGATGATGAAGTATGCATCATGAGCAAATAGCCTTGTGTGCTTGGGCAAGGTCTTGCGAGGTGGAGTCTTGCAATCATGAGCAAAGTGACCAACTTGTCCACACTCAAAGCATCTTCTAGGCTTTGGCTTTGCTTGCTCATAATTTTTGCTTGTGGCCTTGTGCTTGTAGTAGTTCTTAGCTTCAATCTTGACCTTGGCCTTCATGAGTTGGTTCTCCTTGAACCCAATACCGGTCTTGTCGGTCTTCATGATAGTGTTCATCAAGAGCTCACTTTGGAGATTGTGGCCCTTGGTGAACTTCTCCATTCCACTTGCAAGCTTGATCTTCTCAACCTTGAGCTTTGCATTTTCTCCCTTGAGAGAGTTGATCAAGGTGATTGCATCCTTGTCATCTTGCTTGACCGACTTGATGATGAGAGGCTTGTTAGCCTTGAGATTGATTAGCTCTTCCTTGAGCTTTGAGTTATCTTGCCTCATCTTCATATAGTCATCATATTTGTCGGCTTCAACTACCTTCTTGCCCTTGTACTTAGCATTTTGATCACTAGTAACTTCATCAAGCAAGTCCTCACAAGAAGTAGATATATCACACTTAACAACCAGGTTGATAGCAACATGTGTAGCAAGATCATTTGTAAGAATTTCATTAGCTACCACAAGTGTGCCATGTTCATTTCTAACTTGGTTGTAGTCATCTTTTAGCAAGTTATACCTTGTGTGGAACTCTTGTGTTGACCTCTCAAGCTTATCATGTTTCTCATTAGCTTGATTGAGTGAGGCTTTGAGCTCCCTAGTGCTAGATGTGAGAGAATTGTTCTCAAGCTTCAAATCATCATTAGCACTAGACAAGAGATCAAGCTTAGCATGCAAGTTTTCTTTGACATTTTGAAGTTTGTCATTTCTCTTTTTGTACCTTATGATGATGTTGGAATACTTGTTGCAAATTTTAATTAGATCATCATAGGATGGTGTGTCTTCATCAACATCACTATCACTCTCACTAGAGTCACCACTATCATCATCCTCTTTTTGTACCTTCTTGTCACCTTTAGCCATGAGGCATAGGTGTGTAGAGGATGAGCCCGATGATGAAGGAGGAGGTGGCGGTGGAGTAGAAGAACCAATCACCAATGCGAGCACCTTCTCTTCTTCACTATCACTATCGGAGGGCTCACTTGAATCTTCAATGTCGGTGAGCCAATCTCCAACAATAAAAGCCTTGCCATCCTTCTTCTTCTTCTTGTGGAAGTCGAAGTTCTTCTTATTCTTGTAAGGCTTATCTTGCTTCTTGTCATCATCGCTTGAATCATCTTGTGCACCCTTCTTTTTCTTGTAGTTCTTGAACTTCTTGTTCTTGAACTTATCTTTCTTCTCTTCGCTGCATGTATGAGCTAGATGACCAAGAATCCCACAATTGTAGCACTTCATTTGTGAGATGGGCTTCCTTGAAGAGCTTGTGAAGAATTTCTTCTTCTTGGAGTCAAACTTGACTCCATTATTGTTTAGCCTCTTCAACATCTTTGTGGTCTTCTTCACTATGAGGGCGATGTTGTCATCATCTTCATCATCACTTGTGCTCTCATACATTATTTGCATCTTGCACTTCTCCGAAGAGGATGCCTTGAGAGCCAAGTCCTTCTTCTCCTCCTTCTCTTTTTCTTTCTTCTTGAAGGAGGATGAAGAGCCGCCATCACCAATCTTCATGTACATCTCATGAGCATTGATCTTGCCCAAGACTTGTGTTGGTGTAGCGGCGGAGAGGTCCCCTTGGTGAAGAACCGTGACAATATGGCCATACTTGTCAATTGGCAAGACACAAAGAATCTTGCGCACCACATCGGCCGGTGCCATTTGGTTGAGGCCAAGCCCATTCAATTCTTCTACAAGAATGTTAAGACGTGAGTACATCTCATTTTCATTTTCATTACCAAACATAGTAAAAGAATTGAGCTTTTCCATGACCAAGTGATAGCGTTCCTCACGCTCACTCTTTATGCCTTCGTGAAGCGCACAAATAGTGGTCCACAACTCAAATGCGTCTTTGGCATTACGCACTCGGTTGAAGACATCCTTGCAAATGCCACGAAAAAGGATATTCTTTGCCTTGGCATTGTGCTTCTCAAAGTAAGGGTCCTCTGTGAAGTAAGAACCCCCCCTTTGTGGCGGCCTTGAGCACGCCAACGTCCACAGCCTCTAGATAGGCCTCCATACGAAAGTCGTCTCCATCGAACATGGGAGATGGTCCATCCCCATGGGACATCTTGCTCTAAGCGGTAAAGCCTAATTTAGAGCAAACCTTGCTCTGATACCAATTGAAAGGATCAAGATGCCCAAGAGGGGGGGGGGGTGAATTGGGCTTATTTCAAATTTCTAAAGCAATATGAAATCCTAGCAATGTCAATTACCCCCTAGTGCCTACTGGTAGTGTGTCCTAACTAGAAAGCGGTAGCAAGTCAATGAAAGGAAGGACAATGCGGTAAGTAATGCGGTATGAAAGAGCTAGGGATAGAGATGCTTGACAAGAGATGTTTTGCCGAGGTATCGAGGAGTCGACACTCCCCCTAGTCCTCGTTGGAGCACCTTGCAAGGTATTCCTCCCCCCTCAATATCACGCAAGGGATGAGTTCTCTCTATGGGCTGGTTCTTCTCCACTCCAGCTCGGTGAACCGCCCACAACCGATCACAAGTCAATGGAGAAGGGCCGCCGACAATCCTCCGACAATCACCTTCCTTCGAAGCACCACCGGACCATCTAGGTGATGTCGATCACCAAGAGTAACAAGTCTTGATCATCACTTGACTCACTCAAGCTTCAACACTAGAGGATGCACACTTGAACTCTTGGATGAACTAGAGGAGATGATGGATGGATTCGCGAATCACTCTCTCTCTCTAGGGCTCTTGCTCTCTTCCCAACCTTCTCAAGAACTTTAGCAACTGAAATGAGCAAAGGAAAGGTGGGAAGGAAAGGGAAGGGCTATAAATAGCCCCTCTGAAAAACTGCCTTGGGCTGAAGGAATCTCACAGATTAAGTTGGCGACAGACGCTCCGTCGCCTAGGCGACGGACGCTCTGTCGCCCTGCCCAACGGCTAGTTCTGACTCCTTTTCCCAGCGATGGACGCTTTGTCACAGGGGCAACGGACGCTCTTCTCTAGCGTCCGACGCTCTGGCTGTAGCTGGGCTGAAAACAACCCTACTGGAAGGCCGACGGACAGCGTCCGTCGGATCTCAAACAACTCAGCCAAACTCAGGGCTCTCGGGTAGGCCGACGGACGCACTGGAGTTAGAACTCTAGCGTCCGACGCCATTGTCTGGCGCGATGGACAGCGTCCGACACCTCTGTCAAGAGTGTCTGTCGCCCAGACAACAGCCCTCTCAACTTCGTTTTTCGACGTGATGAATACGGAAGTTGTTCTAGGCTATCTTACGGTCACCATAGGGTTGCTTAGAGCTAAGAAAGTCAAGTGTGCACCGCACCTAAGTCGTGAAGCTCTCCTAAGTCAAGCTACTAGTCTCAACCCCTCTTAATAGTACGGTCAAAGATCAAATAGAAGCCCTATCTATTTCTAAGTGTCCTTCATCACCTTATGGCACTTAGCCTATCATTCTAGGGTATTCATCATGTGTAACACCCGAAAATTTGAATTTTTGAAATAGATTGAAATTGATTTAATTTTGAATTTTGTGCTCATGAAAATATAGTAAAATAACATCTTTTTGAAATATTAAAATTATCCTAGGTGTAGAAACATTTTTATGCACTCATGCCTCTGCATTTTTATTTATGTGTTGATTGCTTTTGTTCAAAACCTCAAAAAGGAATTTGAAAACGTTTTGGAAAATCAAAAGAAAAGAAAATGAAAAACCCTATCTCTCTTCCTATCCAACCCGAGTAGCCCAACCGGCTGCCCCTTTTGTCTTTTCCTCCGCTTGGGCCGGGCTCGCCCAATCGGCTCATCAGCGCATCAGCAGCCCGCAGCATCCCAAGCCTGCACGAGGCCTCCCTCCTTCTTCTCCTTTGTGCGGCTGACAGCCCGGTCCCGCCTGTCATCCCCAACGTATCCTCTCCCCTTCGAACTCTGCCGAACGAGCAGAGCCTCAACCACCTTGATCCGCATCCTTGCGTGCGTATCCCCTCCGGACTCTCCTTGCGGCCCTTTAAATAGCGCGTCCCTTGCGCCGCAATGCCCCTAACCGAAAGCCTAAGCTCTCGCTTCGACTCGTGCCTAGCAGCGCCACCACAACCTTTGCCGCCGCTCTGCTCTCATCGTCAACCTCACAGAACCACCGCATCACCGTCGTAGGTCCCCGGTGAGGCTTCTGGTCGATCAGACGAACTCGCCGAACCTTTTGATCCTCTGTTTTTCGCCTCGGTTGGCTCACTCGGGTTCACCGGCGTCACCCTTCATCGACGCTAGCAGCCTCGAAGCTCCCTGGGCTCCCACCTTCGCCTCTGGTGAGTCCGCCTCCCTCCCCTCTTGCTCCCGGTCCTTTACCCGCTTCCAATCGAGCACCGACGCCCTAAACCCCTCTCTTCGGTGAGCCCTGTAATGGCACCGCCGTGAAGCCGCCATGGAGCTTGTGTTCCCGGCCGGCAGAAACCCCCTCCCTCTCTTGGTCTAATCTGATCCGTCCAGATTGGACCAGAGGAATACTATTGATCCATACCCCTTCGCCTGGCAAAGTTTCTAAAGATCCCCTCACGTTTTCCCGAACTAACCCGCAGTCCAGATCTAATTCCTTTATTCCGAATTTCTGATTTATTATAATTTGATTAAAGTTCAATCTATTTACGGATCTGCCACTGTTTTCAAATGATCGTAACTTGCTCGTTTTAGATCCAAATCGATATGTTCAACTTGCCTTAGATCTGTAATTTCATGATCTATCCAGTAGTATATATTTCATCTATGTTAATAACCTTTGAAAATAAAGTTTAGATTAATTCTTTTAAAGCTTCAATCTTGTATAGAAAATCCTTTTTAATTCATAATCTTGTCGTTATAGATCCGTTTTAGCCCGTTCAAGTTGCATTGGTTTTGTAACGGTATAGCCTACGTGTTAATAATAGTATTATACCTATTTACTTCTTTCAAATAAAATGATAATTAATTAATCTATAATCAATGGTTTTCCAATTAAAGTGAATTAGGGTTTCCACTTTGGTTTTTCATAAATAATATATACCTAGTTTAATCTTGTTTTCCAAGCAAATATAATGTGAATTAATCCAATTTGGGTATTTCTCTGAAGTATCTAATACATGCCTTTTCTATAGGTAAAATAAATGAAATCTAGTTCTCTTTTAAAAGCTAATCTTTCGGTAGACGTTTCTTTTCCGTTATAGATCCGGTTAGCGAGATTCTCGCGTCTGTGAGATCGTAGAGATGCGTAGATTTCTTTTAAAACCTTTTTTATTGATTGGTGTATTGTTCTAAATAGATCTATTGTGTGCTATGCATGTTGTTCAGCTGCTTGTGTGGTGTTTATGATCTTGTCAAATCGGTGAGATTTACGTGGAGATCAAGAAGAAGTTGTCAGAAAATCGAGAAATCAAGTGAAGAAAGGATCTAAGAGTTTAAGGCAAGTATAACATGGGATCATCCTTGTTACCCATTCCCCTTAATTCATCTAGTCATGTTGCATGTGTCTTAATTTGATTCATATTAGATCTATCATAGCTTTGTTATCGTTTTACCTTTTCACCAATGGGATCTATGCATATGAGTAGTTTTGCTATGCTTTACTAAATGAAATTATGAATTGAAGCTTGACTAATGATATATGGAACATTGAGATAAAGCTGGCTTTTATAGCAACATGGAATAGGACCACACTGTAGGGTAAAAGCTGGGACTTAAATGCAACCATGAGTGTTATATGACTCTGGCTTTAGTTAAGTATAAAGTTTGGACTAGCATGCTTGTGGTCCGTGAAAGACACCTTTGCCGAGCTGGTTGTAGGGCATGTCCTAAGGTGGTTACCGCTTTGGGAGGGTACCATCGAGTAGGGGCTTTACATACCCCTTTGCATTAGGTCCGTAGGGTCCGCTACATGCTAGAAAGGACTTTTGAAAGACTTCGTAGTGTACCCTGACCGCTCACCTTGGCAGTGTTTTGGGAGTCATGATCCCGGGCATATGGGCTACACGGCTCATGGGTAAAGTGCGTAACCTCTGCAGAGTGTAAAACTATCATGATAGCCGTGCTCACGGTCATGAGCGGCTCAGAAAACTCACAGTGTTAGTGATCATGTTGTTTAATTATTGATGATGATTATTATTCTTATATCATGTGGTTATCAACGGGGTTATGCATGACTAAAGCTAACTATTGGTAAAACTTGACCAAGTTAAAAGCAACCGCAGTAAAGACAGTGTCAGCCTTTGAGCTTCATAACCCTGTGTTATTTTTTGTTGAGTACTTAAAGTGCTCACCCTTGCCTTATTAACCATACCAGATTGCAAGAGCAATAGTTAAAGGAGTTAGGCTTGTGATCAACCAGTCAGTTGTCCCTGTGAAGTTGGAGCCTTCGCCTGAAGACCGGAGTTATCTTTTTCGTTGTTTGCTATCCTCAGGTTATCCTTTGACCTTATATGTTATATATTTAAGTATTGTCTTTCGAAATCACCTTAATTTGTGTCTATATGTGAGATTTGACTTCCTGGGTTCACATATGGTGTAAATCTGGTTTTGTCCTTAAAATCAGGTGTGACATCATGTCTCTTTGAAATCCGAAACAATATCCATCTTGGGGGCTAAGTGATAACCATTGATGCCCATTCATGTTGATCACTATGACTAAGCTACGCATAGCCTCTGCAAAACACACATTAGCCATAATAATATCTCTTTGTCGTTAATCACCGAAACCAATAGGGCCATGATTCTTCAGTATCTGAGGAGGTGCTCCAAATTTAACATGAGTTGACGGTAACTCAAGACCACAAAAGAATGGTGGGATAAGACAAAGGTTGATCAATAATTTCATCAAACGGTCGCCGACATTTGTAAGTTTGTTATAGAGTGCGCTCACAAAGGGCGAGCGTCGTTCTTCCACACGAAAAGCGACCTAGCTACTAATCCAAAGTACAACAATATTATAAATTGGAGCAAGGTGGGGGGTAAATCTCACCGATTACCTGTTGCCAGGGGTTTTAGAGTTAAGAGGTAAACATTTGACATAGTTGTGTAATATGGTTAACTTTGAATGATAATGTTGTGTAATAGACGACGTCAATTAACGTATTATGTGTTTGTTCTGTGTTTCTATATGCCTTTCTGCTTATATTCTTATTCATATATGTTTCTTTGATTTGTAAACATATAATTCAAATTCAAATTCAAATGAAACAAAATTTATTTTTTTTAAATGCTAAAAACGTAATAGAGGCGGCCAAATAAAAACAGCCACCTCCATTAAAAGTTTAATGGATACGGGCGGGTTATGGAGGCCTCCTTCGTTAATGTAATTAACAGAGGCAGACTAGTTATAGAGCACGCCTCCATTAATATAATTAACGGAGGCGGGCAAGGCGACTGCCTTGGTTAATCACGAATTAACCGAGACCTAGGATTGGAGGCGATCGTGTTTGTCCGTCTCCATTAAGCAAAAGGGATCGCCTCCAATAAGATCTATGTACTAGTGTTTTCAGGAGGAAAACATGAAAACTAGATGTAGTGTTGTTAACTGATGAATTTTCTACAGGAAAATATCAAAATCCGATGTAGCTGGATGAAGGCACTATTGACGGCCGTTAACGTCAATATTTAATATAATTATAAACATGATAAATGGATCAACCACATGGAAAATATAGAAGTATATGACTTTATCTGACAATTTTCATGAGTTTGGGTATTCTATTATTTTCCAGGGACTATTCCAGAAAAGAGTAATAAAGGGAATCAAATCAGAATAAATATCAGAATAAATCTGCAGAGATATATTTACTATTTAACTCAAGAAGGATCTAGAAGACACAGGAGAGAAGCGAAGCCCGAGCCCCTGGCATGTGGGGCCGGCCGGCCACCCCCCGTGGCCGCCTTCTATGCTCTTTTGGATTGTTTCTCCACCGCCTTTGAGGAGTCATCTCGGCCCTACATTAAGTCGGTTTGATCCAATGGACGTCGTGCACCCCATCGGGCTATAAATAGAGGGCAGATCCCACCCCCCCGGGGCAACTTAGTTCAACTGGAGTTCTATTTAGTCTAAGTCATTTGAGATCTAGTCATCCAGAGCCACAAACCCTAGTTCATCTAGAGCCTCTCTATAGTTCATAGCATAGCTTAATTAGATCGAGAGTAGAGGAAGTCAAGATATGTCAATCGGTCTTGGACTCCCGACATTGTCAAGAGATTGCGGTCTGGTACAGATGTTATTCTCTTCTCTCTTATTGTGTTTATCTGCAATTGTATGATATTTACGGGCAACATTATTCTTCATTAATATGTTCTTGTTTACTTTGTTCATTGTTTACTTCAATATATCTGGTATAGTTAGTTTGCTATTGAGTTTATGCACATGTTCGTATAGCGCTCGTCTATTTGATCATATGGCGGGTGGTAGGCAGTATGTAGGTGTGGTGTTTAGATACATTGCTTATCTGCGGATGCCCCCATCTGTGTCGGGTCGTAGGGTAGATCGTGGACGTGACAGGTCCATTGAGGGCTTTGTAGGCCTCCCCCGTGCAGTGGTTTGGTAGGGAGGGATTATCAGGTTGAGGTATCTTGTTATATCTGAGGTTTCTGAACTCAACTCATCATGTTCATGGTCCCATTGTGGTTGGGAACATTGGTAGTATTACTTAGCGATGATTTCTAGATGTACTTGCACTAAATGGCGTAGCTTTGACATTAGCTAGAATACTGAGTTATTTCTTTATTACTTGTATTGGTTGACGCTTGTGTAGTGACTAGAGTGCTCTAAGAACTTTATCTTTATTATTATGATGACCGATCAATTACCCTTATCATATATATATATATATATATGTATCATGTGACTTACCCCTGTTAAGAGTAAAGTTCTTGGTTGGTAAATATCTTCATTCATTTCATATGCATGTTATCAATACTATAGATTATCAGTTTAACTAGACCTTCCTAGTGGTAAAAATATAAATCGACAACCTGGTAATATTCTAGGTAAAATGCTACAATAGTGTATTAATCTGTCCGCTTACAGAATCAATTGTTCTTTATAATTCCATATCCATCATTATTTATTTCTACCTAGTCACACATAAAATAGAATATTTCATAAGTACCATTAGTTATTCCTAGCTCTATAATTGGGGATGATAACCTAGTTTCATACTCCCTCCATCCCAAATTGTAAGTCATTCCAAGAATCTTGGAGAGTCAAAGTTTCTCAAGTTTGACCAAACTTATATAACAATATAATAATATTTATGATGTCAAATAAGTATCATTAGATTCATTATCAATTATATTTTCATAGTATACCTATTTGATGTTATAAATATTTATAGTTTTGTCTATAATTCTTGGTCAAACTCGAGATGCTTTGACTCTCCAAGATTCTTGGAATGACTTACAATTTGGGATGTAGGGAGTACTTAGGAGTATAAGGTAAAAGATAGTGGCTAGTTGCTAAAGAAAAGTTAATTACATACCATACATTTTTGACACCATTGCTAGGAACCTCGGTTCTTGGTGATGACGTTAGAAATGCCAACAGGCACGAGTCTAGAGAAGGAAGAAGGCGAGATTCCTTGGGGGCACTGCATGTGGCAGCACACATGCATGACTGAGGTTGAGGGAAGCCATCGTCGTGACATGTTAGGTACTAGCATCGCCGAGAAGGGGGCTCCCGCTTCGGGGGCGGCCACTTCTAGGGCCCGGTAGCGGCTGTAGCCACCGTCGATGCGCCGCTGCGTCGGAGGGAATCCACCATGGGCGATCGACTACTACAACACCACATCGAGAGGGAGAGGGAGAGGGAGAGGGAGAGAGATGCGCGATGGTGGCGCGGGGAAGGGCGACGTGCCATGCCAGGCCAAGGTTGGCCGTCGTCGGGGCCCACGACCGTGCACTGTGGGGAGCTCGCCGCCGTCAGGGCCAGCCGCAGTGCTGTCACTTCAGGTGGGAGAGGGAGAGGGAGAGAGAGAGAGAGAGAGAGAGAGAGAGAGAGAGAGAGGAGGGGAAGGTGGGTGAGGCTGGAACAGCGGAGCAGCCGGGGCCGGGCGAACTGGGCGAGAGGAAGGAGAAAGAGGGGTGGGAAGCGAGAGAGGATGCGGGGCGGTGGCCGGGTCAGGCTAGAGGGTGGGGTGTTTTACATAAAAGCGTTCGGCGGGCGGGTAACCGCAAAAAATCCACGAAATTAAGATTTCCTCTTCTTTGGCCAAATCATTTCGAGAATACATGGGCCTAAACGAAAGAAAACATAATGTGTTTACTGTTCACGAAGACCTAGGTGTACCACAAGTTGTTTTTGGTTAAACTAAAGGACTTTTATGAAAAAACGTCGATAGACTAGGTGACCATCCTGGCTGTCCATGGGCGCGATCGGATGGCCGGAATGATTCGGGCGACGTGGATGGGCTCCCCTACGGGGCGCTATCGCGCTTTGTTGGGGGAGACATGAATGGGCTCTATGTGGTGTACTTTGAGCGTGTGGTCGGAGGGTTGGCAAGGGAAGTGGCTGCAGCTGCACATCACGGTAAGCTGGACCTAGAAGTCTTCTCCAAACTGTTGAGATGAGAGAGTGCGTGCATCTGACTTCCCGAGCCCAACCCAGCCCGCTAAATGGTCAGGTCGATTCAAAATCATGATATTATTGTTCCACATAGGCTATGCATATTTACATTTCTGTTTATAATTTTTTTTTGGAATCTGGTAGTGGATCTACTTGTGTGGCATGACATTGTTTCATGTCACTATTCATAATTGATTAGTTTCATTTTTGCTGACTTAACTCTATACCCTGTGAGTTGGTATAGACATGTTTTGTCTACTCCGCTTTAAAATGAGAGGATGAAGATAGTAACCTTTCAATAAATATATGACGGTGTAGAAGTACTCAAATGAATCAATGGTTGAAGATGAGAAGAAGAACAACAAGAACAACAAGAACACAGTGAAGAACGAGTGAGAGAAATGGAGCTCGGGCTCGGGCTGAGGGAAGAGGGAGAGTTCAAATAGGGGGTGGGGACTTATAATCTCGGTTCTTGTTATCAACCGAGACTGAAAAACTACTTTTAGTCTCGGTTGGTTTCACAAACCGGGACTAAACCTTTAGTCCTGATTGGTAACATCAAACGGGACTAAAAGTCCCTCCTACAACGTAACTGCCTGACACACATAGCCGTTGGGAGGGGACTAAAGACCTTTTTGGTTCCGGGCGCAACTTTTTCCGGGACTAAAGCTCATTTGACATATCGACGAAAGGTCTGTTCTGTAGTAGTGATAGGTGCATCTAAGGATTTCTGCACTTTGCATTTACTCTCTGCTAGTTCAAAACGAAATGCTTTGTCTACTCTGGAAATCTAATAGTATAACGTTAAAAAACAACCTTTTTACTCAAGTACACATGTCATTCATGTTGATAGGTATGCATGCACGTTTTGTATCGTCAAAAAAAATGATAGAGTGCTTTTCTCAGACTAGAACGCATGGTCACCTGACAGCCAAGCTATTTTTGCATGATGTGCAGGTTCTGTTTGTCTGTTGCCTTACGCGTGCATGTTGCTTTCAACATTTCTATAACTTGCGCGAGACCGAAAGAAATTTACAATTGTCATGTTTGGGTGCCTTTTAGTCAACAAGTTATTTTCCCCTTCACACTTGTGTTTTTATCAGAGTGCTCCTCGTCGAAAACTATATGATGATTAACTAGGGATGTAAATTGATTGGCTCACACATGTGTAACTGGGAGAATAGAGCAAATCTGGGTCTGGGATCCAAACTTGCTTGACTTATCTGATTAATGTTGAGGAGGTATTGCAGTTTGTCCATATGTATATGCATGCACATTTTGAACTGGTCATCTTTCGTTCAGAAAACCACCAAAGTTCTTCCATATCAGAGCCTAAATCTGTTTTTTCTTTCTGTTAGTGAAAGTGGAAGGCATCTTAGTTCATTAGTTTGAAGGGGTCTAGCGAGGTTTGGAAATTCTCTTAAGTTGTTAGCCTCATTGCTCTTGCTTTAACAACATGCTAAAGACGACAACATAGTGGAATATTAGGAAGACTTAGATCACGTTCAAAGAACATAATTTTGGAAATGAAAAGCCCATATACGACCCAAGAATGTCAGTGTGCTTTCACTCTCCTTTTGGGAAAGAATGTGATTGCACTCTTCACCTAGGACAAGGTTGATGACCCTGTGCCCAGCTTGGCTCTACCAGATTGGTGCTTGACTATTTATATACATCATTTTTTTAGTGATCAGCAACTATCATATTTCCCTGTCTCCACGGCCTATATATCATCGCCATCTGTCACCAAAGCAAGGTACTGGTAATCAATTATCTCAGGCTCTCCCGTGACTTTTATCTTGGCCGAGGTCAACCGACGTCGTCTTCGTCCATTGATAAGCCCTTATTATTCCTGATCAATGCAAGGTCCTTTTCATGTAGACCAACACCATGAAGCATCGTGCTGTGTCCTTTCCGATTCACGAGTTACGTGCATTTCTTAGCCGCGCTTGAATCTGGCCTTCAGCCTTCTTCCTGATTCTTGAACGTACGGTGAAATATGTACGTCCAGGTTTGCTATGATGTAGTTTTCTTACCTTTAAACCTGAAGGAACCGAATGGGTGCACACTGCGCGCTACTTCAAAGCTTGAAGGTTTAACTTGCTATTAAGCTCAGCTAACTGGTTGTTCACGAAAGTGAAAAATCTATTCGAAGATTTAACACCGCCATATATGTCTTTATTACCAGATTACAGTACCTTTGATGAACTTGGCTTGAGTGGGAGAAGTGGCCGGCCGGTTTCTCTTTTAACCCTATAGAGCCCATTAAAGATTAATATATGTCTGCTTGGATATTAACTTTATCCGTATATTATATATTTGTCAACTAACAGATTGTTTCTGCAAATAGTCTGCAAAAAAAAAAAGCAAGTAACTTCTGTATTTTCAACCTGATCGAAGTTTGGTAGAGGCCATCTGGAATATGATGTGTGATATGATAAGCTGGTCGATTGTGACAAGCTAGCCAATGCAAACTACCCCCACGGTCGAGTTGTCCACCATTTTTACCCTAAACGATGCAGCATCGTATTATTCGCCAGTAGTGACATTTTCTTGTTTCGGTTGGCTTTAATTGCTTGCGTGTGCGAACTTATGTAAATTAGCACTCTAAACACGAACACAGTACGTACTACCTCCGTCCCCAAAAGAATGTAATTCTCGAATTTTTTCGAGAGAAGTCAAACAATTTGAACTTTGATTAAATTTATATAAAAAAGTATCAACATTCGTGATATGAAATTAGTATCATTAGATTAGTTACAGAATATATTTTCATAACAAAATTATTTAAAGACATAAATATCAATATTATTTGCTACAAAATTGATTAAACATGAGCTACATTGACTGACACGCTTCCCATAGTTGCTTTCTTTTAGGGACGGATGTAGTACCATGTAACCCATGCATGCCAATCCGGTCGACATGCAGACCCACACACGTACCTTACACTAGTACAAAGCGATACTATAGCGGCGGTTGTAAACATATTTGTACAGGCGTTTTTCGCAACCGCCAGTGTGAAAGGCCAGTAGAAATAGGCGCTTTCTACATGCGGTTTATGTAGAACCGCCTGTGAAAATAGATTTCCACAGGCGGCTGACTTAAACAAACCGCCCGTGGAAACAGATTTTCACAAGCGGTTTGTTTAAGTCAGCCGTCAGTGGAAATAGCCCCCACCCTACCAAATTTTTAAATTTAAATCAGACCCTATATTTTTACCCTATTCGATGATGTTCAATTATACCCATATAGTATTTAACTATTTCATACAAGTGGTTTCATGCTCATAAACATAAAGTCACACTTATTTACAACATCAAAGTTTCATGCTCACAAACATAAAGTAAATGTATTTACAACAAAGTTTTCACTAGAGCTCTAATTAATAACCATCTCGACTAAGTTACAGACCACTGATCTCTGTGAGCGGTCTATACTTTGGGTCACTTAAGGTGGCCGACTCGTCGTGATAATTCCCATCATGAGGAATGACTTCTCTCATGATGAATGAGCACAAGTCCTCAACTATGGCGTACAAAGTACGTTCGCTCATGTTCTTCGCCTTTGGTTGATTAGCAGCTTCCTGAGAGGAAAGTTTATAAACATTAATATATACACTTGACAATACATTTGTAACTTTAATGTGAGAACTAAAATTATGACTATTAATTACTTATATTACCTTAGAAGGGTTCCTGCTGTATCGTCTGTTCTGCCTCATGAACTCGCACACGTAAAATCCACACAGGATCGATCCAGGTGGTTGCTTGTGACACTATATAACAAGAAAGTGGTTATGTATATACTTACAACATAGTATATGATATGTATTCATAACTTTTCATACGTACCGGCCAATGATGATATATGTTCAATGGCTGCCGTGGATTGTCGCACTTTCCTTTTTTAAATTTGTAATACCTATATGCCCTATAATCTCAAATAGAATCACCATGTTATTCTCAAACTCTCTCATCAATAAAAGTATGCAAGCATATCTCAACTTACAGTTCCAAGTTGTTCAAGAACCGTGCATAGCTCGTAGTCGCATAATCTGCAGAGTCCAAGGAAAAAAATAACCCGCTATTTTTGCCGCTATAGCCCGAAATAGCTTGAAAAAAATTGTGTCGCTATTTGCGTTCAAGCACAATGTTGCCGCTATTTTGCCGCTAAAGTCCGCTAATTACGGTTTATAAAACGCTAAACACCTTGGCCTTAGCTCGCTATTTAAAACATTGGCGGAGTCTAATACCAACACCCTTCCTTTTCTAGGATAAATGACAAAGCAGATCCAGTGGTCTCTGCACGAAGCAAATTTTTGATGCAAGTGTGTATTAAAATTATTAATTTGAACTATACAAACTCACACTTACCCAAAGTTATATGGGGCCATTATGCATTTTCTGTCTTGATATATAAGCAACGAGGTTGCTAGGTAGTAGGCGTATTCGGATTCAAACCTTTTCTTCAGCTTCATTTTCATGTCCTCTCGTTCTTTACCTTCTAACCCCTTTAAGGATTTCTCGTCTTCTCCGATTCTGAAGGTGTGCCGCTCCTCACATATTTTTGTTGGGTTCAATATGCAACCCTTTCATTTTCCCTGTGACGAGGATCCTTACCGTAACGCATGATCTGCTCATCATATTGCATTCTGCAAGGCGCACGTTCATGTAAGATATGAAATTAGAATGGATACAACTCACAAATAAAAACACATGCATATTTATTCGTATGAGTAACACTTACACTGCAAACAACGTTATGAGTTGTACGTCGAGTCTCTTGAGGTTCATCATCAACCACATGTCCTCGAATGTAATAATGCATGTTTGTCTTTCACATGCAAATACAGGTGGTGGTATAAACACGTTGATGGTGTCAATGCCAACAGAAGCTGCTCTCATGTACCAATCATGCAGCCTTTTTATACCACTAGGGATCTTGATCAATTTATCCCATTGTAGTAGTGGCCTCCCCGAGTGATAACAATCAGGAACATGTTCGTAATCTTCCTTTATTGGCTTCCTGATATTTACGCTAATTACCTCAGGCTTTTTGGTTGACTTCTCGTGCTCATCCAAGTCAAGGGTACGAGCAGTGCGTTGACGTCCAATTCCTGCCAAAAATCTGCCCACGCCAGCATTATTCTTTTTCTTTGGCTCCCAGGGGGATATCAATTTGGGTATTGGGAATTTCTTCTTTGGCTGCGGTGGAGTCACCTTTGTTTGTTCTGGGTCCTTTGGTTCAGGTGCTAGGCAAGGTGGGGAACTGAATGATGGGTCCTTTGGTTCAGGAGTTGCCATGATCGGTGACGGTGGAAGAGACTGGGCAAGTGGTGATGGCGGGTCTGGAAGAGTCTGGGCAGGTGGTGATGGTGGGTCTGGAATATTTTGGGCAGATGGTGATGGTGGGTCTGGAAGAGTCTAGGTAGGTGGTGATGGTGGGTCTGGAAGATTTTGGGCAAGTGGTGATGGTCGGTCTGGAAGAGACTGGTCGGGTGGTGACGGTGGGTTTGGAAGAGATTGTGAAGGACCTGACGACCCCTGAGTGAGTGGTAGGGCTTCAGAGGATCGTGTTGGTGGCTCACTCAATTGGACATCTCGTCGAGGCCAAAGGATGAAGTTCTTGATATCCTGTCCAAGTGTCTCAATGCCCTCAGGACCGGCAATGTCTAGCATGTCATCTTCGTATCCTTGGACGACTGTCACCACTTCAACCTTGCAGTAGTCCTCTAGAATGTCATCACCATGATACTTGCGTCCTGGGATCGCAAATCCTGTGCCTACTACCCTTGTACGATGATTGGAAATACCATATCTTATGACGAGGGAGCAAGGCGTGGGCATATCAATGTCGTCAACTGCATAGTGAGTCTTGTTTGCTTTTGACGCAACACTGCTTTGAATTGTTCCTGGACTGTGTGTCACCACAAGCTGTTGTGATGTTGGGACTAGCTGCATCTCGGGACCCTGACCTGACGTATGTTGTTGAACGGACACCGCCAATTTTTGCATCAACTTAGGAGGAGGATTGGACAACAGTTGGGACATCATCTCTTGGAAGTCTTTTTTGCCTCTTCCTTAAAATACGTAGCCATCTCCTCCTTGTATCGACCACGCTTCTTGTACTCACCTTGCCACTGTGATCCGAATCCTTCTTTCCATCCATCTTTTGAAGATGTGCCTCGAACACGACCAGGATGCTCGGGGTTACCCAAGCCAGCACTTAGGATGTCCCTATCTCTTCGTGGATTAAATAATCCTTTCTCATGTTCTGCTGCTGCCGCTAATATGCTCTTAAGTGCTTCATCGGTAGCTGGGTCTTCAAAGGACATACCAGTCTCGTTTTGCATTGGTTTCCGAGCCATTATCCAGTTTGCGGTCCTTTCTCCAAGTTTCTCGGATAGCACTGGCAACCCTGCATTTTGGAACCTGTTGTGCGTAACCACCAGTGCCTAAAGTGGTGGGGATACTTGTTCTTTTTTTGAGCGTAGAATTGGATTCGCTCCGAGCTAAGAACTCTGCCTCTTGCCTCTGCTCTAGGAAAACCACCCACTGACCGACCGAAATCTTGTGCTTTTTTGTCGGGTTTGAGCTAGTCTTTGCCCACTTAGTATTCAAGTCAGACCTCCAGTTGCGGAATATGACCGCACATTTCTTCAGTGCAAACTCCTTTACCAGTGCTTCTGAGCCATGAGGAAAAATAAACCTTGTCAACATCTTGGCCCAAAGCATGTTCCTAACATCGACTGACACATTTTTCCAATGTTGGATTGTGACGTCAAGATTGACCCTAACTACGAAACCAAGTGTGTTTCAAAACTTAGCTACATCGACCACAAGAGCGAGGGGCTGTCCTTTTGGGCTCACTTCTGAGATTCGATATGTCTCATCTGGCCACCTATTCATTCCTCTATCACCTCATTTCCGGTCACTCATCTTCCTTTTCCTTGAACTATTGGTGGTGGTGGTCTCGGTCGTTTCCGGTGCATCTTCTTGTGCCATTTCATCTTGAGTTAAGATTTCCCTGAACTCAGATAACACCTCATATTCATGTTAAAACATACACTCATCAGATTATGAAGGCTAATCCATTGTGGCAGGCTAATCAGGAAATTACCTCATCTACTTCTGGAGTGTAATTAGGGTCACATTCATATTCACGACGGGGCATCCTCTCTATGCGAGGATCAGTGCCGGCACTTGGTGATTCGTATTCAGGAGTAGATTCTCAGGACCCCGTTGCTTGGGACCCTGTTGCTTGATCCGCGGGGTGGGACCCCGTTGCTTGCTCCGTGGGGTGGGACCCCGGTGCTTGCTCCGTGGGGTGGGACCCCGTTGCTTGCTCCGTGGGGTGGGACCCCATTGCTTGGTCCTTGGGTGGAGAACTCATTGTAAAATTCTATACAATTATATTTATATAATTAGTCTATGCCTTTTGCGAAAAACTATACAAGTACTCTAATATTCATAAATAAGAATAGAAATAGTCTAATATGATTTGAGTGGTACACTACAATTATATAAGTACTACTACAAGTATATACATACAAGTACACTACTCTACTCTACTCTACTCTACTCTACAAGTATTTAATTCATGGAAAAATTGATTATACAAGCATTTAATTCATGGCAATATAGCTTTTACAAGTATTTGCTTTTACAAGTACACTACTCTACTCTACAAGTATTTAATTCATGGCAAAATTGATTATACAAGCATTTAATTCATGGAAATATTAACAAGTATATATATAAGCATTTAATTCATGGCAATATTTGCAAGTATTTCAAAAAAAGAAAAAAGAAAAAGGGCACTTGGCCCCTCTCTGCTATCTTCCTCTCCTCCTCTCCCCTTTGCCCTGCTCGGCACAGCAGTGGTGGCCCAATAGTGGCGGCCCAGCAGTGGCCCTCTCACAGCTGCACGGGCCCACCCTGTCAGCTCCCTCTTCAACCTCCAGCCACCCCGCCGCCCAGCCCCGCCACCAGCGCCCCGCACCGCCCTGCATAGCCACCAGCGCCACCTCACCCTGCTGCACCCAGCCTCACCGGCCGCCACCGCCACGGCGCGCCGCCCCAACCTGCACGGCCGAGCCCCATAGCCACCGCCACCGCGCGCGCGCACAGAGAGAGAAGGGGGAGCGCCACCGCCATCGCCACCGCCACCAGCCGCACGCGCTCCACCACCGGCACTGCCAGCCGTCGCGGCGGCGGCACCACCGCCACCAGCCGCGCGCGCTCCACCACCTGCACTGCCCCGCCGCACACAGAGAGAGAAGAAGAGGGAGCTTACCGAAGACCCACGCTATGGAGGACGATGGATGCCGGCGTGTGGAAGGAGAGGTCTCAGCTGCGGGGCAGCGCGGCGAAGACGCGCGTCGGCATGGGAATTTTCGGCAGCCTGACGGCGTAGTTTTGAAATGGACCGCGCCGGGGACTTAGAAAATTTCGGGCTGATTTGGGCGGCATATATATTGAGGCATTTCTACAGGCGGTTCACATAATACCACCGCCTGTAGAAATCATTTGCATATGGTTAGGGTTTATGTATTGTTAATTTATAGTTGGGGTTAAGGGTTAGTTAAGCTAGGGTTTAGGGTTAGTTAAGCTAGGGTCTAGGGTTAGTTAAGCTAGGGTCTAGGTTAGTTAAGCTAGGGTCTAGGGTTAGTTAAGCTAGGTTCTAGTGTTAGTTAAGCTAGGGTTTAGGGTTAGTTAAGCTAATGTTTAGGGTTGGTTAAGCTAGGGTTTTAGGGTTTAGATAGACTACATATATATAATGATAGCATAAAGGTGGAATAAGCATAAAGTCTGTGGGATTACACATTGTAAGGTACACATTGTACCACAAATGGATTACATGACAAATATAAACTAGGCTGCTACTGTTCTTCCTTGTCCATCGTTGCGAACCCAGGGCAATGAATTTTGTGGGATGCTTCGCTCAACATTCCTTATCTTCACTAGATGGTCTACAAAGAGAGACATATTGCTAAACTGGTTGAAATACTCCAGATCAGATACACCATCAACTCTGATAGTTTGTTGCTTTCCAGGAAAAACTACATGCTTTGGTTGGTTCGTACTTTTCTTGTCATTAGGAGAAAGGATCTGTTCAACATAGAAAACCTGTGCAGCACGGTTAGTCAATATCCACGAATCATCTTTGTAGCCTACCTTACTTAGATCAAGAAGTCTGACCCCATAGTTGTCCACTATGACATGTTTGTCTTCAACCCATTCACATAGGAACACAGGGATTTGGAATGTACCATAGTCTAGTTCCCATATGTCAACAATGATGCCAAAGTATGTAATAATCTCACCTGTCTTAGAGTCAATGGCCTCACATAGAACACCACTATTTTGTGCCATGCTCTTTATGTCCTTGTACTTGGTACAGAATGTGAAGCCATTAATGTCATAGGTTTGCCATGTCGTGACCTGGCATGAGGGTCCAGATGTCAACCCCTTGATGGTTTGTTCCTCAATTGTTTCCCCATGTGGAATATCCTTCTCCCTTAGCCATGTGTTGAACCGAGTCTTGTGTTCCTTCATTACCCAATCATCTGTGTGCCCATGATTATGTTCCCGAAGTTGATTTAAGTGTTCCTCGATCAAAGGCTCCATTATCGAGAGCTGATGCAGGATACTATGATGTGCCTCGAGGACTATGTTGTAATCTTTCGGGATGAATGATTTTCATCCCATCCTCCCACTTCCATACAACCTATCCTCATGTCACGACGGAGGCAAACCTATTGCAACTTGGTATTTGAGGACACTATTGTAGAATGGAACTCTGGACTCAATGGCCTCTTCGGTTAAATACCCCTCAACCATAGACGCCTCTGGGCGAGAACAAGTCGAAACATAGCCATTTAGTATTGCCATGAAACGCTCATAAGTCCACATTTTATGCAAGTACATAGGACCCAATGCCTCAATTTGGAGAACCAAGTGCACAACGAGGTGCACCATGATATCGAAGAATGCTGGGGGGAAACACATCTCAAACTGTGACACTGTCTCTACTATGAATTCCTGAGTCGCTAACTCATCGCGGTCAATCACCTTTTGTGAGATCTTGTTGGAAATGAAGCACAAACGTGTTACTGTCATCTTCACGAACAAAGGATTTATAGCCCTGATGACAATCGGAAGGAAAGTAGTAAGCATGGCATGACAATCATGTGAGTTGTAGTTGGTGAGTGTAAGGTATTTCATTGACACGATACTCCGTATGTTAGAGCAAAATCCAGATGGGACTTTCAACTTCCTCAACCACACACACATCGCATGTTTCTCATCTATGTTGAGGTTGTAGCTTGCTGCGGGTAGATGACACTTCCCATTTTCTTGTAGAATAGGGTGAATCTCTTTTTTTATGCCTAACTGTACCATGTCCATGCGTGAATTCAGTCCTTCCTTTGTCTTGCTCTTCATGTCTAGCAAGGTGCCAATTAGACTTTCAAACACGTTCTTCTGAACGTGCATACCATCGATCGCATGTCGTACATCTAACTCTTTCCAGTATGGTAAAGACTCAAAGAAAATAGACATCTTCTTGAATGTAGCCCCTGGAGTTGGTTTGACATCCTTTCTTGGTTTTCCATCTTTTGTCTTCTTCCCGAAAACAAATTTGATTTTGCTAACTATTTGGAAAACTCTTTGGCCTTTACTATTACCTGATGGTGCAATAGAGTGTAGTTCATCGTTATTGTCGAAGTACTTAGCCATCTTTTTAAGGCGGTACTTGTGTCCTTTCGATAAGAAGCGTCTGTGTCTCATGTACACTATCTTCTTAGATGCATTGAGGGCCACGTAAGCGGTTTCATCTATGCAGAATACACAACCAACCTTTCCCTTAAACTGCCCTGATAATGTGAAGAGAGCAGAGTAATCGTTGATCGTAACAAAAATAATTGCTCTCAGCGTGAAAGATTCTTTGCAGTACTCGTCCCACATTTTAACATCTGTTTCCCACAACATTTTCATATCCTCCATTAAGGGCTCCAAAAAAACATCCATGTCCACTCCAGGTTGTGTAGGCGCAGAGATAAGGATGGTTAGTAAAAGGTACTTCAGCTTTTGCATCAACCATTGGGGAAGGTTGTAGATGGTGAGGATCACCGGCCATGTGCTATGCGTGTTGCTCCTCTCAGCAAATGGATTCATTCCATCAGTACTCAGTGCAAATCTAACATTTCTTGTTTCCTTTGCAAAGTCTTCATGGTTGTTATTGAAATCTCTCCACTGCGTGCCATCAGCCGGATGATGAAGCTTCCCATCATTTTTGTGCTCATTTGAAGCATGCCAGCTCATAAGTTTGGCATCCTTTGGGTTAGCGAACAAACACCTCAATCGATCAACCACAGGAAGGTACCACATCAATAAAGCAGGAATCTTTTTCTGGGCATAATAGTCTACTTCGTCTTTTTCTTTGCTTGTGGGGGGGGGGTTGTTGCTCTCTGTTGGGTCTTCTTTCTCTTATTTCCTTTACACTTTGAGGCGACACATTCTTCTTCTCGAAAGTCTTTATTCGTCTTGTACCTACTTGCACCACAATTTGGACAGCTGACCATGTCCTTATATACTTATCACCTCGATATAGGATACAATGATTTCTACATGCGTGGATCCTATCAACACCCATAGTGAGCGGACTGATTAACTTCTTTGCATGGTATGTGTTAGTTGGCACATTGTTCTCCTTTGGAAGCATGTTTGCGATAATACTCAAGAATGCATCAAAGTCAGCATTACACAAACCATATCTAGCTTTGAACACCAAAAACTTAAGCACAGACCGCAGTGTCGTGAACTCTTGGGTACAACCCTTAGACTCATCATACAAATGCTCTTTTGCTGCATTCATCAGGGAATCCATACCTTTCATGAAGAACATTGAAGGGTCATCTAAATGACGATGCAACATTGCCTCTAACAATTATGCATCTTCCGCAGCCATATCTGGCAGGACCTCATCACATTCATTTGCTCCATCAAAACCATGATCAGGAAGAGGTTGTTGTGTCTCGTGTATGAACGGGAACTCGTCAACAAGCATATGTAGATCAACATCAATATCTGCAGTGTTTGCTGTTGTATAATGCGCAGAACTACCCTCTCCATGCTTTGTCCAAATCAAGTAATCCTTCATGAACCCCCGACATACTAGATGAGAAAGGATTGTTTGAGTGTCATCAAATACAACAACATTTTTGCAGCACCCGTAAGCATGGTTCTTAGCAGCGTCAACAAACTTATGCACTTCTGGTAAGTATGATGGATCTAGTCTTGACAACTCATACATCCATAATGACCTCTCCATCGTACCTATACAAAAATATAATGAAAACAAATTTTATGCTAAAAGTTGAAACCATAGGCCTAGCTCCAAAAAGTTACTCAAACCGAGCAAAAATGAAGAAAAGGATGCAAAGAGAGAGATAAATTACTAACCTTTGCTAAGCACCTCCTTCCAAAAAAAATGAATATCAAAACCTCTCCAATTGTATTTTAAAAATCAGGAACAATAATCAATTCTCTACATGACAGAGGGTTTATCATATGGTACAATTTTTAAACATACATTTGTCTCACCACACAAACAATCAATTCATGGAACAATTTATGCAAATAAAGAAAAAAAACTAAGTAATTAACATAATATGAACCTATATTGCTCTCTACAAGAACATACCATTCATGGCTATAGCTATACTTACATACAACTAAAAAAATCTTGGATAAACTAAATTGACAACAAAAGATAAATGTGGAGCGTGGAGAGACATCATCTAACCATCTTAAGCATAAAAATTTCACAAAATCTTGCCCATGACCTAGCTACCCTTCTCTCTCACTCATGGTGAAACCCTAGATCCAAAAAGAGACTCAAATTGAGCAAGGAATGGACAAAATGAGGTGAGAGAGGCATAAACTAACCTTTCTTAGCAACCTCCTTCCAAAAATGAAGATCAAAACCTCTCCCCTTGTATTTGAAGAAATATGGACCTCCAATATTGCCTCCAATGCAAGTTGGCTACGAGCTACAGGATTTCTCGGGGAGGAAAAGGGTATATATAGCTACAGGAACAACACTGACCGTACGAATCATTTGCACTGGCGCATGATAACTGAAACCGTCAGTAGAAATAAAAGGCCACCGCATGCTTAGAGCTGCTTTCTACTTAGTGTTATAGAGCTTAGATCTCATGCAATTCATCAACAACCAAAAAATGTTACTAATGTACCCCTTATGGCTCTGAAAGAAAATAAATTTATGAAGTTGTTCTAAGTCAAAGTTTTTAAACTTTGTCCAAATTTTTAGAAAAAAAACATTAAAAGTTATAATATCAAACTTCTAGTATCATTAGTTATCATAGAACATTATGCCTATACATACACACACACACACACATTATGGAGAGCGCTTATTAGCTAGCTAGCTTACTGAAAAAAAACATTATGTACTACAAATGTTATATTTTCTTATATATTTAATCAAGTTGAGAATATTTGACTTTCAAGAATTGAGAATCGACATTTAGTAAGAGTATGAGATATTAATAGGTATACATGACCATAGATTTGTTATATTTTTCTGTTACTATAAATAAAAGTTAAAAATTATACTAGTAATTTTTTTGTTTTGAAATGTTAGGGGGCCATGGCCCCTGCCAGCCCCTTGGGTGGCGCCTGCACTCCTACATCCGGAGTGTCGCCACGGCCGCCAAAGAGTGCTCTCAGTCTGCGTGAACATGCGCAGTAGGCGAGAATAAGCCAAAACAAAACTAATCTAAACAAACTAGGCGTTGACGGCGGGGAAGACATAACAAGTAGGCATTGGAGTAAGTAGCTAAACTTTTCAGACACTCGATAAACTCGGTAGAGCCTTTTATATACAAATGTTATATTTTCTTATATATTTAATCAAAGTTGAGAATATTTGACTTTCAAGAATTGAGAATATATACAAATGTTATATTTTCTTATATATTTAATCAAAGTTGAGAATATTTGACTTTCAAGAATTGAGAATCGGCATTTAGTAAGAGTAGGAGATATTAATAGGTATACATGACCATAATTTGTTATATTTTTCTGTTAATATAAGTAAAAATTAAAAATTATACTAGTAATTTTTTTGAAATGCCAGGAGGGCCATGGCCCCTGCCAGCCCATCTTTGGCTCTGCCACTGGTGCATGCACTCCTACATCCGGAGCGCCGCGACGGCCGCCAAACAGGGCTCTCAGTCTGCGACGGCCGCCAAACAGGGCTCCTATATCTGGGTATGGACACCTGTTTGGCGGCCGTCGCGGCGCTCCGGATCTAGGAGTGCATGCACCAGTGGCAGAGCCAAAGATGGGCTGGCAGGGGCCATGACCACCTAACATTTCAAAACAAAAAAATTACTAGTATAATCTTTAACTTTTATCTATATTAGCAGATTTTTTTGTTAATATAACACCCTAGGTCCCTAGCTAAACTTTTCATATACTCGATAAACTCCATAGAGCCTTTTATAACACCCTCCTCACTTACACATTTTTTTTGTCTTCTCCTCTCTCTCTTCTCTTCTCTCCTCTCCTCTCCTCTCCTCTCTTCTTCACCCATACCAGTACGAACACCTAGCTAGATGTAACAAGTCGTCTAGTCATACATGTCCGGGGCCCGCCTGTCAAACACACACTCTGATCCGTCCAGATGAATGTGTTTCGTGGTGAGGTCAGCAGCCAGATTACTACACGTACAATATGATGATTAAACTAGTACCGTGCCCGTGCGTTGCTACGGGATAACAAAACTTTTATACTAAGAACATATATATCGCACCATAATATAATATTATTGTAAAACCATGTGGTTCTCAGCGTCGACGTCCACGAATCCTCCTTACGTCGGCTTGTATACGCCTGTCCTCGTGGACGACCTCATCGTCCTTGCCTCCGCTCATGGTGAACACCATCATGCGCTCCTCGCCACAGCAGGAGGAGAGTCCGTCCATGAAGCTGAGCACATGCGCAGTCCTCGTCGCCGCCGCGCAGGTACCAGTCGAGGTCCTCCACGAGGATGAGCGACCGCGGGGCGGTGTCCGGGAGCAGGGCGCAGAGGTCGCCACTACCGCCGCGGGACACGTCGATGTCGTAGAGAACCTCACCATCGCAACGGCGAACGTGGACTTGCCCGTGCCGAGAGCGGCGTAGAGCAGGTAGCTCTTGCGCCAGACGCGGCCGAGGCGGTGGTAGTACGGCCCTTGAAGAAGGTCTCGGAGCGGACACGGGCCTTGAGGTCCGGGTCCATGGCCACCGTGTCGAGCGTGGCCGGTTGGGTGAAGGGTGCGGACGTCCACCGCGGCGTGCAGCCAGCGCCGGCGCCAGCGTTGGCGTAGAGCCGCATCACGCGTGTGATGTCGTGGCGGCGCATGCGCAGCACGAGGCGGTCGGCGCCGGCGTTGGTCCACATGGGGCGCGCGCCGAGGAACGTGTCGCGTGCCGTGTCGCCGGGCCCCAGCTGCAGCGCGAAGTCGTTGCTCTTGGACACCGACGACAGCACGCAGGCGGTGTCCGCGTCATCGAGCGACGACAGCGACGCCACGTACGCCGCCGCCGCCGTCCTAGCGAGGCGCGGCACCTCGTAGTACTGGTACGCCTGCGCCCACTCGGACAAGGCCTTCAATTTTCAGATATAATTAATAGAACAGATAACGAATCTTGTGCCCAATCAAAATTCAGTCAAATCTTGTGTCTCTGCTTCGTCCATTCCCTATCCTCACAGTGACATCATGCATAGCATATTTGTCAACACTTGGCAAGATCATGAAACCGGCGTTTGTATGTGTATCCCAAACCAGACTCACCATGTACTCTACTACTCCCTAGCAGCTGTCCAGAAAGACGCGGGCAGTGGCAGTGCCAGCACTGGTACGCAGCTAGCAGTTGAGTGGTGGTCCTACAAATAAAATCTCCTGTCCGTTTCCTTCTATAGTTTTTTCTTTCCTTCGGTACCGTTTTCTTTCTTTTTGTCCGTAGATCGCACGGCCAGCTCCTTCTGAAGCGAAAGTATTTGCCACACGAAACCGCATATCCTTTTTATTCTTTTTAGTTGTACTAGTATAGTGCGTGTGCTAATGCTAGCTTTATTTCAGGATGCACCTTAAAATTAAAGGTCAACATTTTTCAGAGTTTAAGCTTTATATATGTACAAACATTCATGTATAAATCATCTATGAGTGTACTTTCAATATATAGTTGTATGAGCTAGCAAAAAACGATAAAAATAACAAAACTACATATATGTCTCACTTAAAAATAGAAGGCACACTCTTTCTTTCTCTTGAACAGCTAATGATGTATTCCTCCCTGGATGTCCCCTCTTGAACAACTATTCTCCATTTCTTTCAGATTGCTCTTTGGGTCCTCTCACTTCATAAGCAAGACAACATCCTCTCACTTCAGTAGCAAGCGAACAACCTACATGACGACAGTCAATGTACATCAATGGACTTTCCAACTTCTACAACACAATGTGCCTTTGGTCTGGTAAAAAACTTCTACAACATCAATGAATTTCTTTCTACTACCTGATTGGTTTCAATACAAGCAAAAACTTAACTTGTTATAGTTAACCTAAAAAACATGGAAATCCATGGAAAGGACAGAGGTTGGCATACCCTTGTGGCGCTTATACTTGGCCTTGCACTCGTAACGGGGAGCAGACAGGGAAGCCACAGACTTCGTAGACGGTGAAGATCTCACCGTTTGCATCCGCAGCAGATCTGAACACAATCAAATAGCTAGTTAGGGTTCGAGTGCTCCGTACCGCAATAGGAAGGGAATAGGAAGGTGAGCCGACGCGGTGGCCATGGGCCTCGGCAGCGCTTGGCCAGCGGAGCTGGCAAGGCAGTGACGGCGTGCGTGCGTCCCGTGCCACGGGCGTCCTGGTCGGCACGGCACGGGTGTCGCGACACAGTCTGGTGGGCATCCTAGCAGCGTGCGTCCTGGGCTGGCGCGACGCACGCGGGCGGGCGGGCGCGCCGGCGGCGCTCATGGCAGCACGTCCCGAGCGGCGGCGCACGGGTGGACTCGGTCTCCTCTGCATCCTCCGCATATGGGGCATAAGTCATCGACGTTGCCTCTGCATCTGAGGTGCTATGCTGGCGGCGGCGGGGTGGTACGGGCGTGGTGCGCGTGCTGACGGTGACGGGCGGGCGCGGGTACTGCACGTGCTGGCCGCGACGTGTGTGCGCGTGCTGCTCACGCGTGACGGCGGCGGTGGCGGATTGGCACAGGTTGGCCGCTGCGGGCGCACGCTGGTCGTGAGTGTTGGCAGCTGCTTTTTTTTTAACCGGCGACGGCGTCTAACTGCGGAGGTGGGAAGCCTGACTGTGGAGTCAGGAGGTGAGATCCAGGAATCCCACTTTTTAGAAGTTTTCAATTATAGTAGAGATAGTAGAGATAGGAGAAGATAGACACGCACGTGAGACGTGCGTACCAGATCTGTCGTCGAACTTCTCGGCGATGAGGTTTCACTTATGGGTTGTGTTTAGTTCACTAGAAATTCCCAAACTTTACAAGATTCTCCATCACATCGAATTACTATTTCCCGTCACATCAAAATACCGGTACATATATGAAGTACTAAATATAGATGAAATAAAAAACTAATTACACAGTTTTGTTGTACTTTGCGAGACGAACATTTTAAGCCTAATTAATCAATGTTTAGACAATTATTATTAAATAAAAATAAAATTACTACAGTATGATGTGATGTTTACTATGCAAAGTTTGTCAAACTTTGACATCTAAACACAGCCTGGGCGCCGGAGCGCGACGAGCTTCAGGGTTTGGCGTCATCGCCACTGGCCGCACGCCGCGAGCCGGGACTACCCGCTTCTGCTGCTCTCCTGGAGGGCAAGGCACGTCACTTTCTACGGTGTTTTTTCTTAAACCAGGGTGTGTGAGTGCAGTAAAAGAAACTGAAGGAGGGAGGGGCTGAACTAGCTACGGAGTATTGCACGCAAGGCTTGTCAGTGTCCCAGCTCACATGATCATTTATTCTAGGGAAATTTTTAGTCCTATCCTATGCTGTTGGAAGCCTAAGGCATGCGTTTGGTATTCACCAGTGGCATCGAGGAAGATAATTATAAAATACTTATAACTATTAGAGTCAAAATACTCATAAAATACTTGAGGATATTGATGACTACTTTTTTTTGCGAACAATATTGACGACTACTTCAAGCTACTAGCAACTACTGAGTTATAGTACTAAATGTACCAAACTATTTACAAAATGTTGATAAAATAGGTATTTTTCAACACGTAAATACTTAGAAGCCAATAATCAGTATTATTAAGTAATTGATCATCTAAGCTTTAGTATTACTCCCTCCTTTAATTTAGTTGTAGTACACATAACATGCGACAAAAATTTTAATTTGTTCTGTTCTAGTGTAGTGTATATATGGCAGAGGTGTATTTATATCTATTAAAAGTAGGTGTTTAAGTCTGTGAGTGCATCCGTGCATGTGGACTAAGGATGAGGGAGCATCGTGCGTTTTCTGGTTTCTTGTGTGCATGTGGCAGCAAATCGAGCACGTGGGGTGCGGGGCACACCTGACACTTCCCACCGGTCGAGCGTGTACCATCAAATCGGACGCACGGGTTGCGGACACGCTAAGACGGATCAGCACGAACCATGCGGGGCGTGCGAGGGCCGTGGGCCAATTTAGTGAGCAGTGAGTTTGATTAGCTAGCTGGGCTAGTCTATGGTGTAGAATACTTAGGGTGTAGAATAGCACATATCTATAGATATTTTAACCTGATGACTGTTATTGTTGATGAACACAGTCTCCTCTCGATTCCTCCTCACACACCCCTTCAATGCAACCATAACCCAGAGCAGCCAAAGCATGTGCTGCCATATTGCCAACTCTACTAAGAAAATTACAATCAAACTCAACAAAATTGACATTTGCTAAAAACTTGAGTTCTTCCACCAGCGCCACTTCAGGCATTGCATCAAAAATATTTGACTCCGGTGCTTGCCGGACCATCAACGCATCTGTTTCCAGGATTAGTCTGCCAACACCCACATTTACCGCTGCCTGAATACCCTACAAGCAGCTATCAAATCAGCTTGGAAAGCACTAAGGACATGGTTCAGTTTCCCTCTTCCCGTCAGAATAACGTCTCCATCATGATCTCGAATTAGAAAACCCCAGCTTCCAGACATAGTTTCATCCTTGAAAGAGGCATAACAGTTCAGCTTTAGCACCCCTTCTGGTGGTTTGGACCATTTGGCAGTATGAACTGCATTCTGAAGTGTCCCCGTCACCTGAGGTTGAGTCAATTCATAGCAGTAGGATTTGATGTCCCTAGCAATATCTGCAGCACTTCTCCTTCTTCCTTCGTCCCGGACCACATTTCTATTTGTCCAGAGACGCCAAAGGATGGTGATCGCTGTGTTTTTTGTCGCATGCCTTTCTTGCAAGATGATCATCATCGCATCTCTAGCTATTGTCTAGGCAGCCAACTTTTGGCGAAGCTCTTCCAGCAAGAGCAGTTTCCATATTTTCTTGGCCAAGCTGCACTTGAAAAATAAGTGTCCACTATCTCCCCCTTGTGTACCACAGACCAGACATCTTGTATCAATCTTCATGCCCCGACGTTCCAAGTTACATCGCAACGGATGGCTATTATTGGTAAAGCGCCACAAGAAGTGTTTGATTTTATTAGGGCATTTGAGCGCCCAAATCAGTTTCCAACAAGATTCTGAGACGTGCCCGCTTCCACCTTGGTTTGAACCGCTGCTTTTGCGTCTGATAATATCCTCTCGGCTGACTCTATACACACTTTTAACACTGAATTTACCATGCTTATCATAGTTTCATGCCAGATAATTATCCCGACCTTCAGACACCGATAACAATAATATCAGCTTCTGATCTTCCTCCTAGAACACATCCTTCACTAGATCCTCATCCCAAGTGCATGTAATCACGGATGTTGATGAGCTCATTAGTCCAATTACGGATGTTGATGAACTCATTAGTCCAATTACGGATGTGATCAACATCCTCATCCCAAGTGCTCGTAATTGGACTAATGATCCTTCACTAGATCTTCTGGTGTGGTTTCTTGGGAATCGGATCATGCCAGATTTTGAGACCCCTACCATCTCCAACACGCCACACCATTCCCTTCTTCATCAAATCCAGTCCTCTCGTCACACTTCTCCATGTATAGAACATGCCACTTCTCGGTTGTGCCTCTAAGATAGTGGTAGATCGATAGTATTTTGCCTTAAGGAACCGAGCACAAAGAGAATTAGGAAATTGCCACAATCGCCAAGCCTATTTTGCCAACATTGCGAGGTTAAAAGGGTGGATATATCTGAACCCCAACCCTCCTTCCGCCTTCGATTTTAGCAAGACATCCTAATGCAACCAATGAATTGTGTGTTTACCTTCTTGTTGGTTCCACCAATACCTGCCCACCATGGTACTCACTTGATCACAAAATGACTTAGTGGGATCAAAGCAACCCATGACATATGTAGGAATCGCTTGCGCAACGGCTTTGATTAGAATTTCTTTCGGTGTCCACAAAAGGAATTTTTCCTTCCAGTCTTGTATACGTTGCCATATTCTATCCTTGATATATGCAAAGGAATTTTTCCTTCCAGTCTTGTATACGTTGTCATATTCTATCCTTGATATATGCAAAGGTTCCACTCTTCCATCTGCCCACTTGGACAAGAAGTCCCAAGTACTTCTCATTCATTGTCTCCCCTGCCAACTTCAATTTATTTATCATTTGGCCAGAACAACATTCGTAGAGGTCCAAAGTATTCTGTAACTGCTCAACATCCCCCTCTGTTGCACCAATCGAGATTACAGAATCATCGGCGAACAAAAGATGCGAGACACTAGGTGCTTGTTGACAAATCTTCACTCCTGCTATCCACCCCTCTTGTTCCGCTCTCTGAAGAAGAGCTGAGAACCCCTCCGCGCAGAGAAGAAACAAGTATGGTGATAACGGATCTCCGTGGCGTAGCTCACGTCCAGGTACAAATGTCTGAGTCAAATCCCCATTCACCTTAAATTTATATGAGGTTGTAGTAACACATTCCATGATCAGTGTTATCCACCGTGTTGAAAAGCCCAATCTCTCCATCAAATCTCTCAAAAAATGTCACTGGACTCTGTTATAGGCCTTGCTCATATATAATTTAATGGCGGCATAGCCAACATCGCTTCTCTCTTGTTCATCAAATAGTGAGTGAGATCATAAGTAACAAGAATATTATCTGAGATGAGCCGTCCAGGAACGAAAGCACTCTGGAAAGGAGTGATAATGTCAGGTAGCACCTTTCGAAGCCAGCTAGCTAAAACCTTCGGCACAATTTTGTATATGACATTATAGAGGCTGATCGGACGCAGTTCAGTGAATTAATATAACTTTATTTTGGGATGCGAGATCTAAGACAATAGATCGATATACATATCCTCGTCCTTATCTCCAATTGATTTTGATTCTAATCATCTATGTAAATAGTTGTCTCCCTACATATTACTCACTTCATTTTAAATTATAAGACATTTTAACATTTCGAAATATATGTATATATAGTTGTGTAGCAAAAACTATAAATCTAGAAAAAAAATCAAAATATTTTATAGCTGAGTATCATGTTTCCACATAGGAGAATTAGCAATTTGTTTACTGTATTTATATAAGGAACAATTATATGTTAGGTTTATAAATAAGGAAGAATTGCATATTGGGTTTGTACATGATTCTTTGCTAATCATGTATGTAAATGGCAGTCTCCCTACGTAATATCCCTTTTTCTCATAGGAGAATTTAACACTTTATTTACTACTCACTCCATCTCAAATTATAAGACATTCCAGAATTTTGAAGAGTCAAAGCATCTCAAGTTTGACCAACAATTATAGAGAAAACTATAAAGATTTATGTCTGTTGGAAAAAACCTTTCTCCGAACAGAACCCGAAGGCCGAACGAAGGCCCAAGCTCCGCGGATGCCGAAGGTCTCGTTCGGTTAGCCTTCAGGTTTGTCACTAGGGAGACTTCGCAGTGCCGAAGGTCCTCCACTCGGGTGAGAAGGATTAAGGGTTACGCGGTGGGCCCTCACGGTGATGAGGGACCCGACGAGGATGGCGGCGGAAAAAGACAGTAAAACGGGAAACCCTAAAAATCAGAGATCTTGTCTCTCTTTATTACATTGGGTGGTGACCCCTTTTTATAGCACACTGTTCACGTTACATTCATGATTACATAAATACCCTTCTACCTACTCCGGAATATTCCGGAGGTCTCTCTAATACCCCGGGGATCCTTTGGTCACATTGTACCGATTGGATTTATTGGGCCGAAAAGCGCGCCGGTGAAGGCCCATTCGTCCGGGTCCGGTAGACGACCCTAGCGGCTCCCTCTGGGACGCCCCTTGGCTTGTTTGGTCGTCCGGTCGTGGCTCCTTCGCCCCATCATCAACCTCTTTCTGAGGGCCTTCATTACTTCGCGTCGGTCATTGCCCTGGAATCTTCGCATAGTAGTCGGCTTAGCTCAGTCGTGGGACGAAGGCTTTGCCACCTTCATCCGTGGAGCGAAGGCTTCACCGTCTTCGTCGTAATGATACCTGTGCACACAAAAAGGTAGACAAGTTCTTTGATGTTGCCTCTGTTAGTGTCAGCACTTGTTTCGTTTCGCCGAATGACACGACTTTCATCGGAGGGGAACTTTCGTCTTGCTTGATTTTCTGGTCCAACAGGGGACCTTCGCGACTTATGTCCCAACAGTTTCCCCCTTTGAGGGGCTGGCCCGACATACGCGGGGTGTGGCCCTCGAAACATCATATGAGAGTTGCGAAGGTGTGTTTTACCTGTTGGCCCCCCTTCCCCCTTGCGTCGTGTTGTCGGGTTCTGATTGGTCTTAGGGTTTCTGCCTTATTTGATGTGACGCGACGTTTGGCCTTCCCTGGTGACGCGATCGAGGCAGTGGCTCCCCCTCTTATAAAAGGAGGTGGTCGGGTGTGTGGAGGATCAATGTCCCTTGAGTCGCTTTCACTTGCTTTTGCTTTCCAAAGCCGCCTTTGCTCTTGCTGCTACTTCCTACTCTGTCCCTCTCCTTTTTCATTTGTGGCTTCGTTTGGACGTTTTACTTCTCGTTGATCTTCGTTCTCCGGTCCTTACTCCCGGTCTCTTAGGGGTTCGAGCTTCTGGTTAGTCGAGGGTTTTCGAGGAGTGCATGCTTGCTTCTGTTGAGGCTCAGTCTTTGGAGGAGGATTTAGATCTGGAGGAGAGTCTGAGTAGTGTTGAGGCTTCTGTTGGGGATTTGGTCAGTGCTGAGGAATTTTCTTCGATGGCTGCTGCGAAGACTTTTGAGATCGGGGCTTCGCTCATGACTCAAGGGATGATTGAGGGATTACTTTAGGACGGTGCTTTTCCTGCCGACAAGTACCGTCTTCCGAAGGGTGAGTCTGCTCCTACTCCTAAGGATAATGAATCGGTTATCTTCCGTGATTGTTTCTTTTGCGGCCTTCGCAACCCTTCGAGAGATTTCCTTCGGGATGTTCTGCTGAAGTTTGAGGTTCAACTCCACGACCTTACGCAGAATGGCGTTCTCGCCTTGAATCAGTTTTGCTGGGCTTGCGAGTCATATGGTGCGGAGCCTGATGTGGACACCTTTTGTGCGAACTACGAAATCCAGTTCCAACCCAAGAAGAATAAGGTTACTAAGGATGCGATCCAGTTTGGCAGTTGTACCTTTTTCCCTTCCCGAGCGCCTAAGATATTGTTCTACAAGAAGAATAAGTGGGTTGGGGAGTGGATCTACCATTGGTTTTATGTTACTTTCCCTGCGACGAAGGATGTTGTCAATCCTTTTGTGTCTGTGTTGCGCCCGATGAAGCCGAAGACCTAGGTGTTCCCACCTAGTGAGATTTCTGAGCGGCAGGATAAGTGTGACAAGGCCTTCGAGTTGTCTTGTCGTTTTTCCGGAGGCCGTGATCTTGTTGAAGAGATGTGTGGTGCTGGCTATTGGCCTCTGAGTGTTGTTCGGCCGAAGTTTCTTATCAAGATGGTTTCTGTTCCGATATTTGGTGGTCCTGAGGGCATTCCTTTCCTTGTTTTTGGGAAAGAGCTGGGTGAAGTCACCTCGGAGGAGTTTGTTTGCGGTGTTGAGGCGGAGGCCGTTGATATTGTTGGTGAGGTGACAGAGAAGGAGTTCTTAGCCCGGCAGTCGAGTTCCGGGACTATGCCTCGGTTAAACCGTGTGTTCGAGGAATTGGGTATTACGTATACCGAGAGGCCGGTTCCCGCGAAGATCATCGATGTCATACTCAGGAAAGAGGCAGAAAACAAGGAGAAAGAAGTGGAAGCAGCGAAGGCTTCCAACATCGGTGGCACTTCTAGTGCCGTCGTTAAACCTAGGAAAGGTAAGGGTGGCCCTGCAATAGCTGATGTTGCGGCCCCTAGCTCGAAGAAGCGCGTGGCTACGAGCTCTGTCGCTACTGCCACTGTCGAGGCTAAGAAAAAGAAACAAAAAACTTCTGGCCAGAAACCAGTTGCCGCTGACGCTACAGTTGCGCCTTTGAAGCGCAAAGCCCTTGCTAGCAGGGCGCAGGCTCCTAGCAAAAAGGCTCGGAAGGCTTCTGCTACTGCAAACCTCCTTAGTTTTGATCTTTCCTCTTCCGAAGGTGGGTCTCCTGTTAGCCGGTTTGGTCGTCCTGACCCTAGAGTGCTTCGCGACCCTTGGCTTTTCTTTCTGGATGATGATGACCGATTCGAATTGTACTTGCCAGGTCCTATGCCGAAGGCCTCCCCATCGAAAGCTGGATCTGGGTTAGATGAAGCCGCGGTTGCAGGGGTTGAGGGCGTGCTCGCCATTGGGGGGTCCGCGCCGTCTTGTCCGTCCTCCAAGGCTTCTCCGTTGAGGGTTGCCTCTCTTGAGGCGGATTTGCTTGGAGTAGGGTCGGCTGGTGTCGCTGTGGCGAAGACCTTGCCGCTGATCGTTGATCAGGCTTCGTCGAAGTCGTCCGATCTTCAAGCTGGGGTCCTTGTCGACAAGGATGCTTTGTCGAACGCGTTCGGCTGCCCCTCTTCCTCTGGGGACATGGTTTCTGCTTCTTCTACTCGGCGTTCTGGTGATGCTCGGGAGCAGAGTCCGGAGGTCATGGGTCCCAAGCCTTTAGCTGACGGAACTGTCGATCCTTCTAGGGAGGCTGGTGTTGAAAGCCCCGCGCGTCGGGATCCTACCCCTTCGAAGGTTATCGGTGGGGGTTTGCTTCAGTTGGGCGGTGCTGGTGAGAGTTCATCGGCGGGTCGTGATCTTGTTGGCATAGATACCACCCTCGGTAGGGATTACTCCTTAAGCTCTTTAGCGTTTGTGCTCGTTTTTCTAACGATACTTGTTTTTAAATGAGTTGTTTCTGTGATTGAAGGCTTCCCCTTTGAGGCTTTGGAGGCGATGTCTGGGGATGAACCGCTCCCTGAGGAGACCGACCTTGCTCGGGTTGGTCTTGCCGGCAAAGGCCTTCGCACCATTTTTACACCCGGGCCTCCGCCTGAGCCTTCGGCTGGTGGTGGCGCTTGCGCCGAAGGTGGGTATATTTTTGTTGTCTTGTGCGTTTTTCTTTCTTGTTTTCTTTTGTATTCATTATATTTTGTGTGTATTACATATCACCATGTATTTTTCCTTTTGCAGTTGGTGCCTCGACGGAGACACTGAGTGGGTGGACTGAGTCTTTGCGTGTCCTTTACCAGGATACCGGAGGTTCTTTTTTGTTTATTTTTGCACTGCCATCTTCGATTTTGTCTTGATTTTTTATACATTTTCTTTTGTTTGGTGTAGACCGGATACGTGATCGCTTGAAGGATGTTAGTGTCTACAAGCTGCTGCATACAAACCTTCGGCATCAGTGTGTGGTAAATTTTTTTATGATTTGATTGTCGATGGGGGTGGTTTGTTTGTTCCGGTGCTTTTTTACACGTGAATCGTTTGTGCAGGGCCATCATCTTGGGGCGGTTATGGAGGAGAAGATGTCTTTGGCTCTTCTCACAAGCCGAGATGCCTTGTCCTTCGCGAAGAAGGACATTGGTCGAAAAGACAAACACATTTCCGAGTTGGAGGAGGAGGTGGCTGGGCTTCGCTCCCTTTCTGAGTCCAATGAGGAACTTAAGAGCAAGGTGGATAGGTTGGCGGGTGCTCTTGAGACAGCAGCCGACAGCGAGAAAGCTGCTCGAGAGGAGCTCGAAAGGACGGAAGCTATTGCTGCAGCCCTTCGCAAAGAGGTTGACGTTGAGCGCTCAATGACCGAGGGCCTTCTCAGAGAACTTGAGGGCGAATGGTCTCTCGCTGCTACGGTCAAGGCTCAGTTTGAAATGTTGAATGGCCGATTGGAGGCTGCCAGGCTTGCTGGTGTATCAGCCGTAAATGCTTACAGGGAAGCGTTGACTGAGTTTGGAGGGTTGGTTCCTCCGCCTGCTGACGAGTCTTCGTCCCTTGCCGTTTGCAACTGGTTGCGGGATGAGTTTGCTAGGCTTTCGAGCTTTATTGCGAAGGCCAGTGATTTCACTGCCCTTTCTGGAGTTTCTAATTTGGCGAGGGCTTTGGTTGATGGCGGCTGCGAACATGTGGCTGCTTTGAAGAGTAAAACTTATCCAGACCCTATGCCGCCTTCTATGCTGGCGAAGCCTGTTTTCAGGGTCATTACGAAGTTCATGTATTACTGTTATGGCCGGTTTGGTCGAGTCGACGCTCGTGCTTTGGCGGAGGCTAGGCGCCAGGAGGTTTGTTTCTTCGTGTTTTGCTGTTTATTGTTTTGGCTGACTTGTTTTTGTTTGGTCTTCTGATCCGTTGTGTGTGTCCCCGCAGGCTTTGGTTAATGCGGGTGTTGGATCGAGCGGAGGCGGTGGCACAACCGGTGATGTGCATAACGTTGGAGCCCAAGACCTTCCACTTGCTTCTCTTGGCGGAGGCGGTGTCGCTGTTGTTGTGCTGCCGGGGGTTGCGGAGGCTGCTACTGAAGCTCAACCCGAGATACCTGTGCCCCCGTTTCAGGAGGTGGGGCGCTGAGTCTTAGCCTAGGGCTCTTGATCTGGCCTGCATGCCTTCGTGTTGGGCCTTAAAGGGGCGATGTAAATAAATTTTGTGACGATGTGATAGCGCCTTTTGTTAATATCATGCCTTTTGGCGTTGTTTTCTTTTGTATTGATTCTTGTGATCGTCCCGCGCAGGTTTCCTTCGACGGGCCTGTGTGGGACGTTATGCCTTTGACGTTGATGCGCGACGGTGTCTATGTAGATGGCTATTTGTGGGATTGTTGGCGATGTAGCCACGCGAGACCTTCGGTTGATAGGATGTTTGAGTTTGTTCTTTACTCTATCGACGACTGAAACGATGTATTTGTCCGTTCTTTGGCTTGGCGTGGTCCCCTAGACCCGTTGTAATTTTTATTGTTTTATGTCGAGCCTTCGTGTTGTTCGTTGTATTGGACTGCTTGCGTTGAACTTGTATAGTTGTTGACTCGCGATTAGCAATGGTTTATCATTGCGCGTTGTTGCGACTGTGCGGTTTCTTTATTATGGTCGCTTGGACCTTCGCCTAGGATATTAGGCTTCGCCTTAGGCTATCAGCCTTCGACGGAGGTTTTTACTGGTTGATTGCTCTAGTCTTTTAGGTACTTTGCGATTGGGCGTTGTCCTGCTTCGTTATGCGCGCTTGTTGGTTGTCTTCAACCACTCTTCGCGCTCGTCGATTGCCTTCTCCTTGTGTTGATGCTACAGGTGACTTCTTTCCGTCTAGAGTTTGATTCCTTCCTGGTAACATCGCTCTTACGAATCTTCGCGCAGTGATTACTTTTGGTTTGCTTGCATGCTCGGGGGATACTCCGGCCTCCATGGCGCTTCCCCTTTGCGGGTATACGTTTGGCATTTGTTATTGTTTGACTTCATTCCGCTGTGTGGGGGGCTGTTGTATTTATACTGTACTCCCCCTGTGGTTTTAGGTACAATTATGAATGTTGTGCACATGGGGGCTTTAAGTGCCCTGTGCATGGTTGGTGACAGTTTTACTGCCGTTTAGTTCGCATTGGCGAAGCCCTTTGATATCGTCCTAATTGTTTTTAGTCTCGCATCTAGGGACCTTCGGTGGATAGGATGCTGCCTGGGCAAAAGCTGCATATTATATATATTTGTTTTTGGATAGAAGTGAGCTCTGCGCTCGTTACACATGTATGGCGTTGCCTTACATTTGGCACGAAAGCCTTCCTAATTTTCTTTATTCTAGGTCTTCGGCTGCTTCTTGCTCCTAACCTTGGGCGCCTTCGCCTGATTTCTCCATGCCGCACAGTTGGACGTGTCTGTTGGTTTTCTGCCCAGGCTTGGTCTCAACCTGGGAGTTGATGTAGGGTGGGCTTCGCAATTGTTGGCACTCGAAAACCTGCTTCGGGTAAGCTTTGGCTGGGTTGGTCAAATGCCTGACCACGGGTGCCTTCGCCTGTTTATCCACCACCCTTGCTGAAGAAGTCGTGCAGCGGGATGTGTGCTGACTTTCGTGGCTTCTTCCGCCTCGACCTGGGTGGTGGTGTAGTGGGTTGGCCTCCGCGATTTCTGACGCTCGAAGACCTGCTTCAGGCTGTCAGGCGGTGGCTTGGCACCTATGGGCTGTGTGGTTGGGGGGCATTTTCGCTGTGATCGCGTCCTTTGAACCGGGGCGGGGGGAGGTTACGAGCCTTCGCGCGGTAATCTCCCATCGCCGGTTCCGCTACCTGGTTGCGGACACGCGGAGGCCGGTTCTTGACCGACGGTGCCCCCCTCTTTACGAGTCTTCGCATGGTATTCTTGGGGTCTAGTTCCTCTCTCTGTGTTTTTAAAGAAACGCCTACTTCCATGGTTGTTTCCCAGGATTGCCTCTGGTTATTGGCTTTTCTCTAGGAAGGGCGAAGGCTTGGATTGCCGACTCGGCTTCCTTGTTGCGTGTTCTGCTAGCTGCTCTTGGCTTTTGGTTTCAGAAGAGGGTGTGGTATTGGGGTTTTGGGCTGCCGGTTCGGCTGCCTTTTATAGTGCTCCGAGGCCTAGCTTTTACTTCCTAGGGGTAGATGGGATGGTGGTGGTTACCTGTTGGTGGTTGAGTATTTACTTTTGGCCGAGTTACTGCGACCTTTGTATTAAATGTTGGGGTCCACCCCTTTTTGCTGTGTTTTTTGCAGAACTTTTAGAGAGTTGTGTCTTATTGGTTTTTCAAAACCCTTCGGCTCGGTGCCCGACTTCGTCAGGACTTTTCCCGAGTTTTGAACGCCTTTTGAGCGTGGAGGTCATACTCGTTGCTTAAGTTTTTGACTCGGTGCCTGACTTGTCTGGACTTTTTCTGAGTTATGAACGCCTCTTGGGCGCGGAGGTTGTACCGCTCGTTGCTTAAGTTTTTGACTCGGTGCCCGACTTGTTAGGACTTTTTCTGAGTTAGGAACGCCTCTTGGGCGCAGAGGTCGTACCGCTCGTTCAGCTATTTGGCTATAAGTGGCGGAGGTCCTCGAATCGCGTTATTGTGTCGAATGGTGTGGCCTCGTTGCTGGCCACTTTCGAAATTTCTGTTTATCGTGTTTTGGGGATAGCCTCTTTATAATTTTAGAGGATTTTTACAAAGGTGCTGCCTCATTAAAAACCTCACGCCCCTGGATGGGGTTCCCCTTGTGAGGAAAAGAGTACGGCGCCTTGCGAAGCAACTAAGAAAGTAAAATGTTGAAAGAAGTGAATCTACCCAAGCCGACCTTCGCTTATAGTTCCGCGATGGTCGCTTTTACATTAGATGTAGAACCTCTTTAGGTTATTGGAGTTCCAGGTGTGCGTGGTCGTTGTGCCTTCGTTGTCTGTTAGCAGGAATGCTTCTGGTCGTCCTGCGGCCTTTGCAATGAAAGGTCCTTCCCACTTGGGCTGAAGTTTTCCAGTCGTTTCTGCACTTGGCTTTCTTCGGAGAACGAGGTCTCCGTCCTTGATGTTCTTGCGTACTATCTTGCTGTCTCTCCAGCCTTTTGTTTGTTCCTGGTACTTGGATATGTTTTGCACTGCTTCCTTGGAGTACTCTTCGTCCAGTGCCATTGTTGTTTTGTCACTCTCAGGCTTTGGAGGTTCACTTCTTCTGGTAGCATGGCCTCTTCATCATATAGAAGTTTGAATGGCGTAAAGCCTGTTGCTCTGGAGGTTGTTGTGTTGTGGGACCATACTACTCTAGGCAGCTCCTCTATCCATTTTTCCTTGGGAAGGTTGAATAATGTCTTAGCGATGGCGGAAAAAATGATCATGTTTGATCTTTCCCCGGCCCTGTTTGATTCCGGGTGATAGACTGATGCGAAGGCTAATTGTGTTCTGACGCTTTTACAATATTGCTTGAATAGGTCCGAGTCAAACTGTTTGTCATTGTCCACCGTGAGGGTTCTGGGTACTCCGAATCTGCAGATGATGTTTTGCCAGAAGAATTTCTTTACTGATTCGGAGGTTATCTTCGCCAATGGCTTTGCCTCTATCCACCTTGTGAAGTATTCCACGGCGACTACCGCAAATCTGTTTCCCCCTTGCGAAGGTGGTAAGGGGCCTACTAGATCCATGCCCCATCGCTGCAGCGGCCATGTTGCTGGTATGAGCCGAATGGTTGCTGCCGGCAACCTCTCGTGCGCAGCCAGATGCCGGCAGGCTTCGCAAGTTTTCGCTATATTTTCTGTGTCCTTTATGTGTGTTGGCCAGTGGAATCCTTGGCGTATTGCTTTTGCAGACAGGGCTCTGGAGCCTATGTGAGATCCGCAGATGCCCGCATGTATTCTTGTAGTAGATTTTTTCCATCTTCGCTTGTGATGCACTTTAGCAGTGGTTGGACTACTCCTTTTTGTACAACTCTCCATCTATGATGACGTAGCTTCGCGCTCTGGAAGCGATTCTTGCTTTTGCAGCTTGATCTTGGCTGTCTTCTTCGCTATTTAGGTATCTTCGGATTGCCTCTCTCCAATCTTCTTGTTGCAGTGCTAACACTTGTCTTGCTGATTGTGCTGTCGAAGGTTCGGTGAGCTCTAGATAGAACGTTCCTTCAGGCAGTGGTGTGTCATTTGCTGCTGCTTTCGCTAGCTCATCTGCTTCAACGTTCGATCCCCTTGGTATGTGTTCCACTATGAATCCTTGGAACTTTTTCTCTGTTGTTCTTACAAGGGCAAGATATTTTGTTAGCTCAGGTTCACGCGCTGTGAAGTCTTTCTCAACCTGGCCTGCCACTATTTGTGAATCTATTTTAACTCCGAGTCTTTGAGCGCCCATACTCTTCGCTTTTGCTAAGGCCAAGGCTAAGCCTTTGTATTCTGCAATATTGTTGGTGGATTTGAACAACAATTTTGCTGCATATTTGGTTCGTACTCCTGACGGTGAAATTAGGACTGCGGAGGCTCCAGCTCCTTTCTTTCCCCAAGCTCCGTCTGTGAACGTCGTCCACGACTGCTCTTCTTTTGGGTCGGGTGTTGCTTCGTGCGGGGTCCAGTCTGCTACGAAATCGGCCAGTGCTTGTGATTTGATGGCTGTTCTAGGCACGTAGTTGATGTTGTACTGAGATAGCTCTGCGGCCCATTTCGCTGTTCTGCCGGAGGTTTCTTTATTCTTAAAGATGTCACCTAGTGGTTGTGTCGAAGGTACCGTTATTTCGTGGGCCTGGAAGTAGTGTTTGAGCTTTCTTGATGACGTCAGGACTGCATATACAATTTTATCAACCTCTGAATAATTCAGCTTCGCTCCTGATATTGCTTCTGAGATGTAGTACACTGGATACTGTTGTTTTGTGCCTTCGACTTCTCTTTCTTGTGTCAGCATTGAACTTACTGCGTGTTCTGTTGCTGCTACGTAGAGCAGTAAGGGTGTATCTGGGGTGGCAGTTGTGACTACTAGGTCACTTGCTAGGTAGGCCTTCAGCATCTGAAATGCCTTCGACTGTTCTATCCCCCATTCGAATTTTCCTGAGCCCTTGAGTACTTTGAAGAAAGGTAGGCTTCGCTCTGCTGACTTGGAGATGAATCTGTTCAATGGTGCGATTCTTCCTGTTAGTTTTTGCACTTCTTTTCTGGTTGTGGGTTCGACCATTGCCTTGATTGCTTTTGTTTTGTCCGGGTTGGCTTGTATGCCCTCCGGGCCTATCATGCATCCAAGCATCTTTCCTTTGCTTACTCCGAAGACGCATTTCTCCGGATTTAACTTGAGGTCTGCTTCCCTTAGATTGGCGAAGGTTTCTCGGAGGTCGGCCAAGTGCTCTGCCTCGCTTTTGCTCACGACTATGATGTCGTCGACATAGGCTATAATGTTGCGCAACAGTTGAGGTCCCAGTACCACCTTGGTCATTCTTGCGAAGGTTGATCCTGCGTTCTTCAGGCCTTCTGGCATTCTGATGAAGCAGTATGTGCCGAAGGGTATTGTGAAGCTTGTTTTGTCTTCGTCCTCCTTCTTAAGCCAAATCTGGTGGTAACCGGAAAATCAATCCAGCATCGAGAATCTTTTGCACCCTGTTGCTTTGTCGACCGAAGAGTCGATTCTTGGTAGAGGAAATGCATCCTTTTTGCATGCCTTGTTCAAGTCTGTGAAGTCGATGCACATTCGCATCTTGCCGTTCTTTTTTGGGACGAGTATAACATTGGACAGCCAGTCCGAGTACTTGACTTCTCTGATGACCTTCGCGTCTAGCAGTCTTTGGACCTCAGCCTTTGCTACTAGCACTCTGTCTTCCGACATCTTCCTTTGTCTTTGTTTCCTTGGCTTGCATTGCTCGTTGACATCCAATGAATGCTCTATCAGTTGTCTGCTTACTCCACCTAGATCAGATGCTGACCATGCGAAGATGTCTCCATTTTTTGTGAGGGTGGTGCGGAGCTGTTCTTCTTCATCTATTGTTAGCTTCGCGCTTATTATGACATTTCGGTCTGGTATTTCCTCTTGGAGTGGGACAGTCTTTGTCTCTTCTTGACTTCGCAAGTCTGTTTTTCCCCCTGGCATGTCGGGTGATGCTTCAGTTGCCACTCAATTTACGTTTCTTTGTGCCTTGTTGATGTTTCTTTCTATGTTTCGGACCTCTTTCTAGCTTGCATGGATCGTGATGACTCCATGATATGTTGGAATTTTCATGCACAGGTAGCTCATGTGGATTGCGGTGTTGAATTTTGCTGTGAACCCCATGCCGAAGATCGCGTTGTAGGCGTAGTGCAGGTCGACGATGTTGAAGGTGATGTACTCTGTTCTTGCGTTGTTTTGATTCCCGAAAGAAACTGGTAGGGAAATCTTCCCTAAGGCGTTAATTTTTCGGCCTCCGAATCCTATTAGTGGTGATTCCGAAGGCTGAAGTTGGTTTCTGCTTAGCTTCATCTGGTCGAAGGTGTTAACGAATAAAATGTTGGCTGAGCTGCCTGTGTCTATTAGGATTCTGCTGATTTCCCATGCTGCTATGTTTGCCTTGATCACCATTGCGTCGGTGTGAGGGTAGCTTTCTAGGCAGAGGTCCTCTTCTGAGAATGTGATGGGGGTCTTCGACCAATCTGTGTGTTGTACCGGACCTTCGACAGAGACGTTATTGACCATCCTATAGTGGTCTTTCTTTTGCCTTTTGGTCTCGAACTCCATGGCCGAGCCTCCGACTATGGGTAGTATCATCCCAATTGTTGGGAGGGGGTTGTGCGGGTTCAGCTGGTTTTCGGGAAGGGGCTCAGTTTTTGGTGCCATCCTCTAGGGCGTGTTTTGTATTTGGGGTGGTGGAGGAGGTAGTGTTTCGTACCGACGACTGTGCCCTTGTGTTTGCTGCGAAGGTTCCATAAATGTTATGCGAGGCGGTGGTGGGTAAGCATTGTGATGTGGGGTTGGAGGATTCGGTGGTCTCCATGCCGGCAAGAAATTTGGGAAATAAGATGCTTACATCGTGGAGGGGTGTACTTAAGTCGAGTTCAAACTCGGATAAACTGGACAGTACTGTTGCGGTTGCTGCCAAGCCTGGGCCGTGTGGTTCACTTGCCTTGTCTGTATTTGGCTTTGTGGAGGCTGATCTTGCCTTGCTTTCATCCTCTGTTGTGTTTCCTTTGCCTCTGGGCAATCTCTTGTGACGTGACCCTTGTCTTCGCCATGAAAAAATCACCATAATTTCTTGGTCCTTTGTCCTTGACCCTTGTTCCAGGGTTTGCTCTGGTTCTGCCTTCGATCGTTACCTTGGCCTTGTTGCTGGTCTGGCTGGTTTGCTTGAGATTTTTCTTCATTGCGTTGTTGCTCATTAGACACATTGAAGACATGTGCTGCCTTCGGCTATTGCCAGTTGTTGTTGTTGTTCGTTCTGGGCGGCCTTCGATTTCCTTGAGATTGGTTTGAGCCTTGCTGCTTATAGAGGTTCTGCTCCTCTATTCTTCTTCTTAAGTCATTGTCTGATCTGCAGTACTTCTCAAACTCACCGTACAGTTCGACGATGCTTGTTGGCTTTTCTCTTGCTAGGTGTCCTGCGAAGGTAAAAGACCTTGTTTGGTTTTGGTTAATTGATGAAACCTATGGACTAACCCTTGTACTAAGTGTATGATCAAGACAGGGTGGTTCACCTTGAGACATGGAGCTAGATGAAAGATCATGATGGATCAAGTGCTCCATGGCTAAGGAAAAGAAGAAAGAGAAAAACAAAATGGACCCAAGGCAAAGGTATATCTATAGGGCCATTTTTGGTTTAGTGATCAAGACACTATAGAAAGTGTGATCACATTTAGGATAGATAGTCGTACTATCAAGAAGGGAAAACTTGTGTCGTTTGCGGTTATCATGTGCCACTAGGTTTGCATTGCATTCACATAAAATGAACCTAGTGACATGAACAAAACTAAATATAACCCATGAACTATATTGTAAAAGCTAGCACAAGTGAACAAAGGTATGAATAACAAGGTGTTAGCACATGGAAGCTTGGAGAAGAAGAAGTGGCTCGGTTTGCCATTCAGAGAGGCTCCGGACGCAAGGTCCGGACGTAGGGCAGAGGCCGACCAGACCAATGGACTTGCGTCCGATTGCAAACCCTAAGCAGTGGCTTCTCTAGACAGGTGGTCCGGACGCGGACTCCGGACGCGGCGTCCGGAGGTTGGAGCTCACTGGACTCCTCTGTTCAGATGATCCGGACGCAAAGCTTGGTCCGGACCATGGACACCGGACGCGGATCCGGAGAGAGGGTGCTCTCTGGACTCTCTCTAAGTTGGATCCGGACGACGGAGAAAAGCGGGTTCGGACGCCACTATTCACCGCGTCCGGATGCCGCACGTCAGCAGCAGGAAGGGCGCCAACGACCGAATTCAAATGGAGGAGGGTCCGGACGCAGACGCGATGGTCCGGACCCCCCTATGAAACAGCGTCTGGAGCTACGCAGGAATGCAAGGATGAAGGGGGAAAATGGCTAGTCTTTTGTGGAAGGCTATAAATATGTTTTGGCCGGTTCAAGGAGTACACTCTTGCACCTCCTATTCATTTAACATACTTGTGCTTTCTTGAGATAGCCCCCAACTCACTCTCTTCACTCTTGTTGCATATTTGTGAGAGTTTGAGTGATCCAAGTGCTTTGATCATTGCATTGCATCTTAGTGGAACTTGGTCATCGTCGTCGCCGCGGGGTTTCTTGTTATTCTTGGTGTTTGCCAACACCTAGACGACTTAGCGATTGAGGAGAAGCTTCAGCGCATTTGGTGATTGTGTGCGACCGACTTCGGTGATTGTGAGAGGGCTTGTACCCACCTCGGCGGAGAGCCAAAGGGTAACTCTAGTGGATTGCTCGTGTCATTGAGTTACTCTCATTTGGGTGGATTCTTGTGGCGCCCGAGTTAGTGGGCTAGGCTTGTCATTGCCTATTAGCCACCGAATCACCACTTGAGTAGTCGACACAACGGGGACTAGCTTGGTGGCAACCAAGTGAACCTCGGGAGAAAAATCGATTGTCATCTTGTCTCCCGGCTACTCTTTGGTATTCATTGTGATTGGTTCATCCTATTGACATCCATCCATCCATCACAAGGCATCGGTATAGCAATCATCTCCTATCTTGTATTTACTTTTTCATATCTTGTCTAGTTAGCTTGCCAGTTAGCTTCTTTAGTAGTTGTTCTTGCTAGCTTGTGCTAAGTGCTTTAGGTTCTTGCTATTGTTTGATAAGCACTTAGTTGACTAGAATTGCATTGGATAGGTGGCTTTGCACCCCAAGTAGAGCTAGAGCAAAAAGCTTCGCTTAAGTGTTATCTAACCATTTGCTTTAGTGATTTGTAGAATTTTTATTAGGCTATTCACCCCCCTCTAGCCATCTAGGACCTTTCAGAAGGGTCCTATGCGAAGGCCCTTGACTATGGCCTCAATCGCCACCTCCTCCGACACGTTTGGTGCTTTAGCTTTGAGTTGGATGAAGCGCCGAAAGTACTCTTTTAATGATTCCCCCTGTGCCTGCTTGCATTGAAACAGATCTGATGAGGTTAGGGACTCATTGGCAAAGCCTTTGAAGTTCGCTATGATTTTGTCGCGGAGGTCTTCCCATGAGTAGATTGTACTTGGCCTGAGCATGGAGTACCAGGCTAGTGCATCGCCTTCTGCTGCGATCACAAAAGATTTCGCCAAAACGGCGTCATTCCCACCTGCGGAGGCTACTGCCGCTTCATAGCTCATTATGAATTGCCTTGGGTCAGTCTTGCCGTTGAACTTTGGTAGCGCGATAGGCTTGTATTTCTAAGGCCAGGGTGTGTTTTGCAGACCTTCGGACAAAGGTGATTTGGAGTCCATTCTCCATCGTTGATGGTTCTGATCATAGTCATTTGTGTTGTATGCGTTCATGAGTATCGGCTCGCCATTCTGGAGTAGCATCTGAGGCCTTCGTTGCTGCTCGCCCATGGGCTGCTGAGCTCCTCCGCCCTGGGCTTGTTGCATGCTTTGTATTTCGCCTTGAAGGAGTGCGAGCTGTTGTCGTACCTCCACTGCTTATTGTGATAACTGCATCGCTCTTTGAGTTGTCTGCTGTTCCGCGACTAGGTGATCTCTTTCTTCCTGCGTCCTTTGTAGTTCTTGTTGCAGGTTTTGCAAAACTTGCTCTTGTGTTTGTTCTTGGGGTGGTGGTTCATCTTCGTTGTTTTCATTTGGTTGAGCATCCTGCGCTAGAGGTGGTGGTTGCTCGCCCTGTGCTGGGGATGGTTGTGGTGCGACCCGCGGTGGGGATGGCGGTGGTGCGGGATGGGCGCGCTTTGCTGCTATGGCTCTTGGTGCTCCGTCTGTTGTGGCGTAAGTGCTTCGCACGTTGCGACGTACCCTTTGTTCTCCGTCGTGAGAAGTTGCATCTTTTTCATGGTAATCCGTTATCATTGCTCTCTTGGATGTCATCGTGGGCTTGACTTCGGCCAAACCACGGTGGGCGCCACTGTTGGAAAAAGCCTTTCTCCGAACAGAACCCGAAGGCCGAACGAAGGCCCAAGCTCCGCGGATGTCGAAGGTCTCGTTCGGTTAGCCTTCAGGTTTGTCACTAGGGAGACTTCGCAGTGCCGAAGGTTCTCCACTCGGGTGAGAAGGATTAAGGGTTACGCGGTGGGCCCTCGCGGTGCTGAGGGACCCGACGAGGATGGCGGCGGAAAAAGACAGTAAAACGGGAAACCCTAGAAATCAGGGATCTTTTCTCTCTTTATTACGTTGGGTGGTGACCCCTTTGTATAGCACACTGTTCACGTTACAGTTATGATTACATAAATACCCTTCTACCTACTCCGGAATATTCCGGAGGTCTCTCTAATACCCCGGGATCCTTCGGTCACATTGTACCGATTGGATTTATTGGGCCGAAAAGCGCGCCGATGAAGGCCCATTCGTCCGGGTCCGGTAGACGACCCTAGCGGCTCCCTCCGGGACACCCCTTGGCTTGTTTGGTCGTCCGGTCGTGGCTCCTTCGCCCCATCAGCAATCTCTTTCTGAGGGCCTTCGTTACTTCGCGTCAGTCATTGCCCTGGAACCTTCGCATAGTAGTCGGCTTAGCTCAGCCGTGGGACGAAGGCTTTGCCACCTTCGTCCGTGGAGCGAAGGCTTCACCGTCTTCGTCGTAATGATACATGTGCACACAAAAAGGTAGACAAGTTTTTTGTTGTTGCCTCTGTTATTGTCAGCACTTGTTTCGTTTCGCCGAATGACACGACTTCCATCGGAGGGGAACTTTCGTCTTGCTTGATTTTCTGGTCCAACAGGGGACCTTCGCGACTTATGTCCCAACAATGTCATCATAGCCGTACTATGAAAATATAATTGATAACGAATCTAACGATATTTGTTTGACATAATAATTGTTATTATATTGTTATATTAGTTCAAATTTTGACTCTTTTAGATTTTTGGGATGTTTTATAATTTTAAGACGGAGGGAGTATTATAGTATTGTACTATTATTATTGTTATTATATAATATATGGAAGAATTATATATTTGGGTTTATAAGACTGTCTCCAACAGGAGACCTATTCCCCATTTTAGATCATGTATAGTAGATTTAGGTGATGAAAATAGACTCCAACAGAGGACGCAGTTGGGTCAGGCATTTTGCGTAGGAGCGAAGAGACTAGGTATATTTGCATCGTCTCTCTCCTCAGCACCCATTCGCGCGGAGAGCGGGGTGGGCCCGCGGTGATGGCGAGGCGAGCCAGACCCGCAGCCACCGGCGCGCGAGTAGTCGCCGGAGCCGGAGGAGGGGGCGGCACCGATACGGCATCCTCCGTCGGAGTAGGAGGCGCCTGCTGCGGCTGCCCGTTGGAACCTTGGCGAGCGCGAGCGGCACCTCCTCCTCCGACTCCGCGAGCAGCGCGATGGGGGCGTCCACCGGCGCAGACTCGCCGGCCTGGACGAGGACCGTCGCCATGGTGGAAGCTCAGCGCAGGCATGAAGATCTCCTGAATCTTGGCGCGCACCACGAGCCGCCCGCGCCGCGGCTTCCTCCAGCGCGTGCCCGCTGGCACCGCTCCGGCAAGGAGCCGCGCGGGCAGGGTGGAGGCGGAGAGCGAGAGGGGCAGAAGGGTACGGGGGCGGTCGCCATTGGAGAGGAGTGCTCGAGGTCGGAGCGGAGGCGAGATGCGTCGCGGCTGTTGGAGAGACCTCTTTTTGCGTCTTACATGTTTGTACTGTGTGTTACCCATTCCTAACTATGTATCTTCCTTTTGCATCCTGATCTGTTGGAGACAGTCTAAATAAGGAAGAATTATATATTAGGTTTATATAAATATAAATAAGGAAGAAAGGGAAACAAGGGGAAGCATTTGCCGGCCACTTTCTGCCCGGTTGGAGTCCCCGTCTTCGTCGTCTTGTAGCAGCAGTGAGTGCGGAGTATTGGCCGGCCGGCGGCGAGGCTCGCTCCCACTTCTCCTCTTTCTCTGCACACATACATACGTATATGCTTGTTCTCCGCCGCCTCCGCCTGCGCCTTCCGCTGCTACGCCCTCTTCTCGTCTCCCCCTCTTCTTCCTCCTCCTTCCCCTGCCCCTCCGCCTCCCGCTCGACCTCTAGCTCCTTGTCCTGTTGGTCGTCGACAGGCGAAGGTAGAAAGTCCATGGCGTCATCTCCTTCTCCCGCTTCTGCCGCGGTCGTTGCCGAGGGCTCGGCGGCCCGCCGCTTCTGGATCGCTGCCTCCACGCGGGAGGCCGCCTTCGCCGCATACACGCCCGTCATCCTCTCCCTCGCCGCCGGCAACCTGCGCCTGGACGTCTTCCGCCACTACATCGCGCAGGACGCGCACTTCCTTCACGCCTTCGCTCGCGCGTAAGTCCAATTCCCTCCTTCCTGATTCCGCCCGATTTGATTCGCCTAACCACCCAAGGACTGGACTGGACTGGATCTGATCTGATTTTTGCTTTCCTCCCGTGGCGCAATCAATCAGGTACGAAATAGCCGAGGACTGCGCTGACGATGATGACGACAGAGCCACCATCGCCGCCCTCAGGAAGGCCATCCTCCAAGAGCTCAACCTCCACGCCTCCGTTCTGAAGGTCATTTCCTCCCCAGTCCCCACCCATATGTTTCCCATGGAATCCCCAATGAATGGATCAGTTGCTTGCCGTTGCAGGCCAAGCCTCACCGCTGAACCTAGCATCCTACTATGACATGATGGATGTACACATGGATCCTTTAGGAAACTACTAATACTAATGAAACAATCTGTTCTATTTCAATAAAGATAAATCAACTGTTCCACATCACCCATATTCATCTTGTAGCTTTGACAATAACATACATCTTGATTGTGTATCTTAACTATTCCTGATTGTGCCGTGCATATGCAACTTTGTTGCTTGCTCTTCTTAGATTAATTAAGCCATACATGAGCAGTCCACTATACCAACTGTGCACCTATTTTACAGTATTGCACCTTGAAATCCTGCATCTATACCCAAAATGCTTACAAGCCAACATAGTTTTTTTATAAAAAAAAATTGTAATTCGGTTTAGTGTAGATGTATAAGATAGTTCTATCAGTTCAATATTGTCTGTCCTATCTGGTGGTATAACTTATGATTAAATTGTTTTCCTTTCTAGGATTTGTTTCATTTCCTTGACAATTTGAATTGTCGGAGTCAGAAGTTGATCATAGTCCATTCATTCGTCCCCAAACAAATTATTGCACATACTGTTTTTTTCTTTTTAGTCTTCACTTCTTACCAGTACCTTTGCCTTCCATCCTCTGATTTCTTGTAATCCTAACCTGCTTACTACCGAATAGATCTATTAGCATGTTAACACTGTTGAATTCAAAATCTTGCTAATTGTTGCCTGTTGTTATTGAAGGTATTACAGTTTTCAGATATTTCACTGCATAAGTTTTTCTATGTCCCTTGAGTCCTTATACCATACTAGCAAACATACTTGTGTGTTGCAAGAGGACTTGAGGTTGTTGCGTGGTTACCTGAAATCAGGTCATGCTTTCTAATTCTTTGGGAACTGAACTATGTACTGTTCCTAGATGTGTGCTGCTCTAAATCATATGAGTACGGGAGATTAATGCCCTGTTTGGTTCCTCTTGAAGAGGGACTAAAGACTTATTTTAAGTTCCTTTTAGTCCATTTGAACCAAACACTAGAGACTTATTTAGGGACTTTTTGGGGGTGGGTAGTAATCTCAAGGGGTGAGGCTTATGGGGACTTTTTGACCACAATTGACACCCCTTGCCCTTCATTATTGCCTGCACACGCCCTCTCCCTTCAGCATGCAGGGGTACAATGGTCTTTATTAGGGTGTATTAAATGATGTTAAGTCTATACAAGTTCATGAAACCAAACAGCAATAGAGACTTTTATTAAGTCTGTGTTTTAGTCTTTAGTCCCTAGGACTAAAGAACCAAACAGGGCCTTAGAGATTTATCATGGATGACATCATGTGTTTCAATTCTTTTTGCCATCAGATTCCACACCATGCCTAAACATTCTGCTCTAACTCGTATGGGTGCGTGAGATAGTGGCAGATCATGAAAATGGTTCGTATTCCAATTTGCTTTGGAATTGGACTCCACACCGTGCTTAGACACAATACTAACTCGTACGGACACGAAGAGAGATTGACCTGTTGGATCCTATTGGACGGTTGTGAACTGTAGAGACGCATTTTGTTTCTGCATAGTGTTTATATTTAGACGGGACTGGACAATAAACCGCTCTAAAGTTCCATTTGTATAATCAGTTGGACAATCTATTCAACCAGGTTCCAATATGACAAGTTTGTTCATATAATTAAAACTGCAACAATAACGTAGTGGGGGCTTCCTTCTTTCGTAGGGAAGGGTCAACGTTCAATGGCTTGTGATGTTGCCTTTTACTTTTTTACAATTATTACATTGTTGTTATTTATCTTTATAAATTCTCCTTCCGATTTTTTAGAAAAACAGCTATGCAGGAACGCACATGCGAAAAAAGAGGGTGGGAGGTATGCGTGATGTGAAAAACCGGTAAAAAAAATAGGAGTACGGAGGTGGAACACACATGAAAATACGAGTGGAAGGCATGTGTTACGGGGGAACCGGTAAAAAGAATAGTACCTTTTCAGTTCCAAATTTTAAGTCGCTTTGACTTGTTTGGTACATCAATTTTGCTATGTATCTACATATAACGTATGTCTAGATACATAGCAAAATCTATGTACCAAAAATGTCAAAGTGACTTATAATTTGGAATCGAGGGAATAGTATGGAGGTGAAAGAGAAGTTGGAAAGGAAAAAAAGGTACAGGAGCATGTGGAGGGAGAAAAATCAAGTGGAACACGGCCACAGAAAAATCAGGAGGAAGGCAGGGAGAATCCGGTGGAATGTGGTAAAAAAGTCCACAGGTCAGATACAGGACAGGTAAAGGCACGAGGACAATTTTGGAAGAGAAAAAAGACGGATGAAAGTATCATTTCACTTATATTTTAGCCCTAAGCTGAGAGAACTTGAGCAAACACTTCTAATATATCCTGATCATGCGTTTTTATATGAAAGTATGTAACTAGTCGTATTCAATTAATGAAGGTACATTTTAAGGCCCTGCATCCACAACCAAAATGCTTACCAGTTGATGTAATGTATAAGTTGCTAGAGATATATCTATTGTCCTTAAAACTGAACTTCATCTTTCCTCTCTGATTCACCTCTTCCCAACTTATTATTTTTATACTCAACCGGGTATCCTCCTGTCTATTCGATTTGCAGGAGTGGGGAGTTGATCCTACCAAAGAGATACCTCCAAGCACAGCTACAACCAAGTACACTGATTTCCTACTTGCAACTGCAGCTGGAAAAGTTGATGGCACAAAAGGTTCTGACAAAATGGTTACTCCATTTGAGAAGACTAAAATTGCTGCATACACCGTTGGGGCCATGACTCCATGCATGAGGCTTTATGCATATCTAGGCAAAGAACTCATGGCTTTCCTTAAACAAGATGAAAATCACTCATACAAGAAATGGATTAACACATATGCATCCAGTGATTTTGAGGTATAGAATTATCATCGTTTTATACATGAGTGCTCCTATATTTTACTGTAGTATTGACTCATGCTTCAATGCAATTGGTTCATGTGCTGAATCATCTCTCGTTTTACCCTCTCTTCCACAGGACAATGCACTCCAAATAGAAGAATTGCTAGACAAACTAAGTGTCTCGTTAACTGGTGAGGAGCTTGAGATTATTGGCAAGCTCTACCAGCAAGCTATGAAACTGGAAGTGGAGTTCTTTTCTGCTCAGCTTGTGGATCAACCTGTTGTAGCTCCACTTTCAAGATATTGTGATCCAAAATATAAACTATTGATCTACTCTGATTTTGATTTGACATGCACTGTTGTTGATTCATCTGCCATTTTGGCGGAGATTGCAATTTTGTCGTTCCAAAAGGCAAGTCAAAGTGGGATTGATAATAATCTCGACCGTACAAAATCGGGAGACCTTAGAAATTCATGGAACATGCTCTCTAAGCAATACATGGAAGAGTACGAGGAATGCATGGAAAGACTACTTCCTCCAGAAGAATGTATGTGCATCATGGCCTCTGTTCCATTTGTTTCTATTGGTTTGTGATTTTGCAATAGTAGACAAGACATGCTTGAATGATTTAATGATTGTTTATGTGTTTTTTGTTTTTATTACAGCAAAGTCACTAGATTATGATAAACTGTATAAAGGCCTGGAGGTGCTAGCTGAGTTTGAGAAGCTTGCAAATTCTAGAGTTGTCGACTCTGGTGTCCTGAGGGGAATGAATTTAGAAGACATCAGGAAAGCTGGGGAGCGGCTTATTCTTCAAGACGGCTGTAAAAATTTCTTTCAGAAGATTGTAAAAACAAGGGAGAACCTCAATTTGGATATCCATATTCTTTCCTATTGCTGGTGTGCAGAACTTATAAGATCCGCCTTCTCATCAGGTATTCTTTGTCTCTCTGATGACAATGGCACCACCACGATTAAGCCAATTTGGTAGCCTATGTTGTTGCTATAAGCTAACAATCAACATCTTAAATTTGTTTTGAATAGAAAGTTCTTAACTGGCAGTTACTTTCCTTTGCATTGCCATGCCTCCATGCAGCTGGTTGTCTAGATGGTTTGAACATACATTCAAACGAGTTTGCCTTTGAGGAATCTGTTTCAACTGGTGAGATTGACAGAAATATGCAGTCTCCGCTAGACAAAGTTGAAAAATTCAAGAGCATCAGAAGTGACGTGGACAGTGCAGTGCCATTCCTGTCTGTTTATATTGGAGACTCAATTGGAGATTTGCTCTGCTTATTGGAGGCAGATATTGGTATCGTCATTGGGTCAAGCACAGTCTTGCGTAGAGTGGGCAAACAGTTTGGTGTTTCTTTTGTCCCATTGTTCCCTGGTCTAGTAGAGAAGCAGAGGCAACTGACGGAGGAAGATGCGTCCGTGTTCAAGGCACGGTCTGGAGTGCTTTATACTGTTTCTAGCTGGTCAGAAATACACGGCTTCATACTGGGAAGTGATTTCAGCTGATGGATGTGCTGCTTCTTTTCTCCATTTTTTTCGCTTGAGAAGCAAACACTTTTGCCGGTTGATGCTGATGCACATGATACGTGAATCCCCAATGTGGTCATTTTATGAAAGCCACATGTCAATTCAGGTTGCCAGTATGTATGAATGAATACCAATACCAGTTTGTGGTGTGGAATGGGTCAAGTTTGTACCCGTGAGAATTGTGATCAATGTTTCATTGATTCGTCCTTATTCCATTTGGGACTAATTTCTGTGTGGTTGCTGGCATTATACTGCAGCAACTACTCAATAAATATAGATTGGTATATATATACCCAGGTCCAAGTGTAACGACTACTGCATATAATCATATGCTTGTTTTAAATTGGCAATAAATTAAATGTGATGAGATTGCTGCGCGCTTTCTTGTTGCCTGGCTGCTACATGACCTTTATTATTAGAGAGATACATATGTGTATGCTTACTCTGAATGATGAAGTACTAGAGCGGAATGCATGCTACTGGATGTATGATGTATCACAAATACTGACGATGAACTGCCTGGGGGTTCGGATGGGTGCATAATACTACATGATATGGACGCCGTCTGTTTTCGTATGCTATACTCGTGTGCTACTTAGTTGAAGGTGGTGGCAGCGGCGGCAGCGGCGCGGGCGTCGACGGCGAGGATGGTGCTGAGGTTGAGCGGGTGCATGTACTCCTGGGGGCCGTCCATGAACTGGCTGACGATGATACGGTTGGCCTTCTCCGTGGGATGGAAGTTGTCCCAGAAGGCGTAGACGTTGCGGTCCGGGCAGACGCTGGAGGCGGCGGTGCAGAGCCCCAGGCCATTGTAGGGGCCCTGGCCGCAGCACGCGACGTTGGAGGTGACGAAGCCGTAGGCGGCCGGGTCGGAGATGAAGTCCATGTGCATCCGGTACGCGTTGACGGCGACGAAGACGTCGGCGCCGAGCTCGGCATTGACGCCCTTGATCATGTCCACGAGCTGCGGGTTGTAGAGCGCGGCGGCGCGCTGCAGCTCGGCGTTGCACTCCCCGGCGCGGCTGCCACGCATCGCCAGCTCGGCGGGGGCGCACCCGATCGGGCCGGACCCCGTGACGAGCACGCGGCGCGCGCCCAGCGAGTAGAGGTGGCGCAGGATCTTGGCGTACTCGGACACGACGTAGCGCACGTAGTCCGGCAACGACATCTCCCGGGACCGCGCCGAGAAGGGCACCAGGTAGTAGTTGTTGACGAAGTCGTTGCCTCCCAGGGTGATGAGCACGAGCGCGCCGCGGACGAGGCGCGCCGTGGCGTCACCGCCGATGAGCCGGCGCACGCGGCTCTGGTACTGCTGGAAGTAGCGCAGCTGCTTCTGGATGCGGATGATGTTGGCGAACTGGATGCCCGTGTCGTTGAGGATGCCCACCCCCGCCGACGCGAAGTTGGCGCCCACCAGCAGCTTGTGCCCGTCCAGGTGCGGGCTCAGGTACGGCAGCGTCGGCTCCGCGCCCAGGTACTCGCTGATGATGTCCGGCACGTTCCGTCCGTTGGAGAAGCGCCCCGTCGCGCGGTGCGTCGGGTAGTCCAGACCGTAGGGCGGCGAGTCGGCGCGCGCCGTGGTGATCAGGTAGTTGTTGTTGCCGCTGTCCACCAGCGAGTCGCCGAAGACGAAGAAGGCGCGAGGCGCCGTGGCCGTGGCCGTGCGCACCTGCAGGAGGGCTAGGAGGAACCACGTGGTGGCTGCAACCAGCCTGCCGCGGCTACCTGCTGCTGCAACGCAAAGCATTCTGCTGCTGCTCAAACTATACCTAGACAGTAGGAAAGAAGAAATGGAGACAGTACGATGATTGATGAATGTTGTGCTATACTGCTGATGGAGCTGCTGTACTGCATTCCATGGCTGGCGAGGCTCCCTATTTATACCGCATTGCTGTAGCCAGTCTAGTGATCCATGGATCTGTCCATGCAGGGTGTCATGGTAACAGCGGCCGCAGCAGCCCCGGTCGGTTCTTGGGGATGTTCAACCACACTGCCTGAGTCTTGTAAATTGCAACGATACCTGAAGAAGAAAAGGAGTACGGTGATCCTCCCCCTCCGCCTGTACCCGCGGCTGCGTACACGCCGCTCTGTCCTTGCGTAACAAACCCTACAGTCCTACACCAACGCATTTTTCAGGCCATTCATTTTTCTAGCTTCGGCAGTGGTAAGAAATCACTGGCGGCAGCAACACAGGGCTCAGTCAAACTCCCCAAAAGTGACTGGGAGTTTCACCTACCTACTCTTGCCTCATGGCACATGCTGGCACATCGTAGCACTTCATGCATTGCAATATATTATATGTACTTGGAAGAAATTGCCAAGGGCACAAGATTTTCGAGTTCGTTCTCTTTTCTTTCTAGCAATGTGAATACAATGGTCAAATTCAATGATTTATAATCAGGGTACAAACAAAAATGTGTAAATGACACCAGTTTTTTTTTCCTCTCATGCAGGCATAATGGATCTGCAACAATTAAAAACTAAATACAGGGCTGCCCAAGTCTCTCATGCCTCAAATCCATCCTTGCAGAACATGCTCAAACTTGTCATGAGTTGTTAATGTTGATATCCAGGTCCGACAGCATGCTAGCAAGCTCCCCCTTGCGATACAGCTTCACAGTATCTACAACATAAGAACAGGGCACGCCAGTATTAGCATTTAGCAACCAACGACAGTTTTTTTTTAAAAAAAAAAAATCATTTTCATTTTCGTTTCTACAATAGAAAAACAGGGTACTAAAATTTTAGTAACAAACTAGGAAAACCCGAATGTCCAGTATCTGTGCCGCTTGCAGCATCCTATGGCAGATACTAGCTGCTTAGGAAACACATAATCCTCGCAGACTCACAGCCCACCTTGTAATGCACTAATGCAGTTGCAGCCACATCACAGGTGTACAAAGCAAAAATTGAAGATGGATGTCCTATTTGCTTCGATTATAGTCCTAGAGATGGCCATTTGCTTTCATTATCTTTCTAGTGTTATGCATAGAAGAAATTTAAGATGGATGACCTTTGCTTTCATTATCTTCCTAGTGTTAGAACAATATGTATCTTTGGCTAAGCTGAATTGCAGCAATTAACCTCCCAAATACAGGGGCGAAGCTAGGTTGACTTACCCAAGTGCAGATGCACCACGGTGAAGGGGAACAAAGTGCTAGTAGTTGACTCAATTTTACCATGTGATACTTCTACAATTGCACAAGTTTCACGTTTGAAAAGATTGTATAGATTTCTTAATATACACAGTGGAGTATGCAGCAGGGTCATTTGTAATCTAGCTTCACTCCTGCTCATGTAGCAGGAATAGTTTAGCACAGGGAAAATATTAGGGCCTATTGCATAACTGCCCTTGTTTTAAGCTCTGATTGCACGTTTGCCCCTGTTTTTTTAACTTTGCATGTTTGCCCCTGTTTTTCGAACATGAAACTTCCAGTTGCCCCTATTCCGTTTAGAAGACTTAACGGTGTTGAGTACATGCTGAAAAGACAGAAATGCCCTCAACATGAATGCGTCGTGCTGCACGCCGCGCCCGCGCTACCCGCGCCGCTCCGCTGGCTGTGTGCCTCCGCGCCGCGCCGCCTGCTGCCCGCGCCCCCGCTGACTGCTCGCGCCCCCGCGCCGCGCTGCCGGCCGCCCTTGCGCAGAGCTGTCGGCCGCCGTCGCGCCGAGCTGCCCGTGCCGCGCCGCCTGCGCGCCCCCGGCCGCCCTCGCGACGCGAGCTGCCCGTGCCGCGCCGCCTGCGCTCGTGCAGAGCTGCTCGCGCCGCGCTGCCCGCGCCGCCTGCGCGCCCCCAGCCGCCCTTGCGACGCGCGCCGCGGCTGCCTGCTTGAAGGCAAACAGAGAAGAATGGGAGAGGGGTAGTATAGCCTTTCTTCGTCTTTTTTCTTTTTTCAAACATTTTTTTAATCTATTTTTTATCAACATCTCACGGTGTTAAGAAATAGGGGCAAACGGTACCTTCAATTTCGAAAAACAGGGGCAAACATGCAAAGTTAAAAAAACAGGGGCAAACGTACAGTTAGAGTTTAAAACAGGGGCAGTTATGCAATTGTCCCAAAATTATTATGAGGTTACATACACTCTCATCTAATCTAAGGTGGACATCATCATTTGCCACATAGTATGTATTATAGTATGTATTATATATGCAGTATATAACTGTAAAGATTGACCAGCATTCAACAAAGAGCACATGTATAATACCTGTACAACCACCAACGTGCTTTCCACCTGGAATAGAACAAAACAATTATTTAAAGAATGAGTCATACAATGTAGATCAAAATACAAATGGGACACATTGTATGGTATTGGCACTTAGGGGCACCAACTGCAAAAATCCCTACTTGATATGAAAATCATTGAGTGATTTTGCTTTTGAGTCATGAACAAAAAAAAAAGCTAGGCTAGACAGTAAAAATGATGTGAGAAAGGGAAAGTTTGCATACCGATGAAAACATTAGGAACAGTAGACTGTCCAGTCAACCTCTCTAATACCTTTTGTAGTTGTGGTCCTTGAGCACCTGAAAGGAATTAGCTGTCAGTTACATAAGAACATAACATGAAAACTGATATAGACTCACTACATTACTACACTGTTTCTCGTTTTCAGTACGAAATAAGTACCAAAAAATGACAACCCTTCAGGTCATGCAACTTAGTAAAACACAAGAATAGCGAGGGTACATTTTGATATGCTGACATGACCAGCTTCACTAGCACACAAAACGCATAGGAATAAAAAGTATGCTGAAGTCCCTTGTGCCTATGGAAATGCCAAATGCATTATGTCTGGTGTGAGGAAAACAAGTATATGCAATAGTTCAAGCTACTGTTCAACTGGTAGTGCTTTTGCATGTTATAGAATATGTAGCTGATGGTGACGAAGAAGAAAACCAAATGCAACTATGAACATGTGGGTTCTGAAAGAACTTATAACTGGTCGGCAAAGTGGAGAATGAGAAGAGAGGAGCCTGAACGAAAAACTGTGTATGGCATTCATACACATTCCATGAGGCACAAAATAGTGCACAACTACACACATTTCTATCACACGGGGCAAAAAATGGGTAGCACATTTGGCCAACTGAACATGACTAGCAGCGTCAAATACACATGGGTGTTGATGGTGTCCATGGTAGGACAAGAAGAATCACAAGCCACAAGACATAGATGCTCATTTCTGATGGGATTTTGTGCTTTCACAGGTCCAGGCTAGGTAAATTTTAACCTACACCTGTTATAGAGCTTTGGCAATAGAGATTGTCAATTCCCAATGGTGTTGGGTGTGCAAGAGCATCTTTTCATGTATGTACATACTTGATCAAACATTTATAACGGCCTCAACCAGTCAACCCGAATTGGCCAGGGGTGCAGCTAAAGAAACCATAGAGTTTGAACAGCAGAAAACATCTCCATCTCAAAGTCACAAAAATGATTCAGTAAAACATTGCCACCCGATTGCCCACGGACATGGGGGTATTGTTGCACGGTAGGATAATCAATGGTAATGATACACGATACATATATGAGAGCCTTATTAGTGAATCTGAATTAAAGAGCGGTACTCAGCTCAGTTCCATGGAGAGTATTGCTCTGAAAGTAAGGACATGATGAAGGGGAAAAGGGGGACGAACCGAGATGGTCGAGCTCGATGACGTGGGGCTCCACACGGATCCTCTTGAAGAGCGCCTTCACCTCCATGGAATATCTGCCGACGTTGAGCAGGGCATGGAATCAGTCAATCAGATGAGGTGAAAGCGAATCAAAGCTAATTAATCAATGCTAGGTTTGGTTCAGTTGGGGCTATTAATCTTACGAGCACCATGACTTGGAGTAGATAACAACGGGGTTGTCGGCCAGCGTCTTCTTGACGGAACCCTCCATCCTTGAACCGAAGGAAGAGTCCGGTGATGGAGAGGAGGAGGAGGCCCTGGCACCGACGGCCCTGGCGCGACGTGCGGCGAGGGACCGGCGGGGACGAGATAGCAAACAGGGGAGAGAAAGCGTAAGGCCAAGGGTGGCCGTGGGAAGGCGGCAGAGGGCCATGCCCGACTGCGGCGGCGGCATCTGAGCCCGGCGATGGCGGTGCCGGAATCTCTCGAGTCCTCTCGACTGTGTCTCCTCTGGGCTCCGGCCACAACACGAGTACACGACACGACCCGACTCTGATTTTTTTTAGCAACAACCTGACTCTAAATGGCTTTGGATGGACTCCCTTCGTGGGCTGGGCTGGGCTTTGAAGCCCCAAATACTCCACCCAGCTCTAGCCCAGCCCGTGCAAAGTTTCAATTCCTCCTCCAAAATTCCCGGGTAATTTCTATGAAATTTCTGCATTTCATATACGTATCCTAAATTACTACTCACTCCATCCCATTTTGGAGAATCGAAACATCTCAAATTTAATAAAATTTATATAGTAATATAATAATAATTATGATGTCAACTAAGTATTATTAGATTTTTCATCAATGGTATTTTTCATATTATACCTATTTGTTAGCCTGGGCGTTCGGGTTACCCGATTTGTTCGGGTCGGGTAATTTGGGTAATTCATAGTTCGGGTAATAAAAACTGTTTCCCGATATTAGCCCCGAAAAAACACTACCCGCAATTTTGGGTACCCGATAATTTGGGTTCGGATTCGGGTATTACCCGATATACCCGAATTTACAAAAACCAACAAACTTGATAAAAATTTAGTAGCAATTTATACATAATTTCAGAACCAAATGTACATGATTTCAACAACAATGTGCAGAGAATAATATATTATAGTCATTTGTTCAAGAAGAGAGAATTATATTTTAATAAAGTGATAAGTTCAAGTGTTCAACTAACAACACATGATAAATATAAAGACACGTACAAAACTTCGGGTAGTTTGGGTACCGAGAGATATTACCCGAATTACCCAAACTAATTTCGGGTAATCAAAATCACTACCCGAATTAAGATCGGGTACCTCGGGTTCGGGTAATTCGGGTTCGGGTATCGGGTATTTTGCCTATGCTGAGCTATTTGATATTGTAATTTTTTTATAATTTTTCTATACAACCAACTAGTATGTTTGCTAGTATAATCTTGAAGAGTGAAAAAAAAATCAACCACTTCTTGAAGTTCAATTGGATTGATTCCTGCACGTCAATAAATTGCATATAGACTTCTAACCAGTCACCAGTATGGTGAGGTACGGGTGCCGCCACACCTAAACTTGGCAAAAAAAAAAAAGGAAAAGAAACAAGTATATGTTGTATGTATGTACATGAATACAAGTTGTCCTTCTTGGTCTTGTAGGTCTGATGATGATAGACATACATAACAAACAAATGTTAATCCATCTAGCAGCCCACGAGTCCATTTTAGAATATGTTCATATAATTTCTTAGTGACCTATTATATAGTTATATTACATATGTTTGATTTTAAGAAACTTCGCCACACCTGAAATTTTTCCTGGCTACTACTTCTAACTCGATTTGTTCATCGCACGCTAATCATGTGAATATTGGTAAGGCAGACCGTTTATGTGAATACACATCCTATTTTCTTCCTTGAGTCCTAATCTCATATGATAGGGATTCATGCTCAAAATTGCATATATTAATTAAGGGTTTACATATAATCGATATCATTATATATTTCTGTGTATCTATATATCCATTCCTTTATCTTGGTCTATATCAAATATATATTAAATAGCTAATTTTCCTCTCTTATTTTTTGATTACTTAATATGTTTGGCATCATGTTCATCTGTGTATTTGAACTAAGAAAATGGGTAACGTTAATGTTGATCTTTGATAGCATGCAAGCAATAAGAAAAGAAAAAAAAATGTACATCTTCTGATTAAAATGCGAATAACAGGCGGCATGCTTTTTTTTAGCACAGTGCTGCACTGCTGATAACCACACACAATCAGAATCTGACCAATGGATCAAGCAGGTAGCCAGCTAGGTATTGATAGATCATACGTGGATCAGATAATATACTAATAGACTCAGTAGGCTGCCGGGTGTGATGCATGACAGTTTGCACTCACGTACCTACGAAACACTGTACTAGTAGCTATACAAGATGGAGACGGAGATGACTTGCAGGGCGGAGGTTGAAGCACAGCCAGTCGTACACGATGGCACACCTGCAAATATACTACAAGGAACAAGATCGCATCTTTTCCAGCCTCACAAAAAGCCCCAGCTAGTATATACGAATCGGAACATCGGTTGTTGTTATCTGACCATATCATGTGGCTGACAGATGAGAACGATGCTGCGGAGAGAGGGCTATCTAGGCGGTTTCGTCGGTTACTTTCACGGGTCTTTGGTTGCTGCTGCTGCTGTACTCGTCGTAGTAGCCTCTTGTGTCTCGTGACCAGGCTTTGTCCTGGGACAGTTAGGCGCTCGTCGTCGTGTAGGGGACAGCCGAAGAGCCGGAGAGGCAACACGACGCTCGTGACGCATCAACATGCGTTCAGGGCCACACACGCACCGCCCGCGTACGTAAACAAAAATAGTTTCCACTTCACGCGCGCCTCGGGAGTACTACACACCACCCCTCTCGCTCTCTTGCCACTCCCTCGATCCCTGCTTCACCCCGCCATGGCCACCACTACTGTCACGGAAACATCGGAACCCAACAATGCCGACGACGCATCGCCTCCACCGCCCAACAACAAGAAGGTCGTCACGGCGTCGTACGAGCTCGCCGCCCGGAACATCTACTACGCGAAGCCGGCAGCGGCGCCGAGGTCGTTCGCGCGGCTTCTAATGAAGCCATGCGGCGCGGGACCAACGCCACCGGACTACATCCTCCGCGACGTGTCCCTCACGGCTCGGTCCGGGGAGATCCTAGCCGTCGTGGGGCCGAGCGGCGCCGGAAAGTCGACGCTGCTCGACATCCTGGCGACGCGCACGGCACCGACGCACGGGAGGCTGCTGCTGAACGGCGCGCCGCTGCGGGCGTCGTCGTTCCGGAGGCTGTCAGCGCACGTGCCACAGGCGGACGTCGCGCTCACCTTACTCACCGTCTCCGAGACCTTGGCGTTCGCCGCGTCGCTGCTGCACCCGCCGGGCTCGTCGTCCGCCGCCTCGTCCGCGGTCGACGCGCTCCTCGCCGACCTCAGGCTGTCCCACGTCGCGCACACGCGGGTCTCCCCCGCAAGGCTCTCGGGCGGCGAGCGGCGACGCGTGTCCATCGGCCTCGTCCTCCTTCGTAACCCCGGGGTGCTCCTCCTCGACGAGCCCACGTCCGGTCTTGACTCCTCCTCGGCGCACGTCGTCGTCAGCTGCCTCCGTGCCGTCGCCGCCGACAGAGGCACCACGGTGGTGCTTACCATTCACCAGCCTAGCGCTCGCCTCCTCTCTGCCGTCGACTGCCTTCTCCTCCTCTCCCGTGGCACCGTCCTCCACCATGGCTCCCTCGCTTCCCTCGACGCTGCCCTCCTTTCTCATGGCCTCGTCGTCCCCGCCCAGCTTAACCCTCTCGAGTTCGCCCTTGAGGTCCTCGACCAGCTCCCTCATCCCTCCCCCTCTGCTGCTACCCTTGATGAACCCAAGACGCAAGAACTCAACTCGCCGTCGACGTCGTCGAGCCGCCACCACCACAAGATGGTGGCCACGGCGACGCCACCGTCGTCGTCTACAGCTGGTACTGGCTCGCCGTCGTCGAGGCTGCACGAGCTGGTGGTACTATACAGGAGGGCATGGAAGGTGGTGTTCAGGAGCAAACAGCTGCTTCTGACCAACTTCCTAGAGGCAGTGGTGGTGGGGACGCTACTGGGCACGATCTACATCCACGCAGGCTACGGCGAGGCCGGCGCGCACAAGCGGCTAGGCCTGTTCGCCTTCACGCTGACGTTCCTGCTGACGTCCACGACGGAGACGCTACCGACGTTCGTGACGGAACGGCCGATCGTGCTGGCAGAGACGGCGGCGGGGCTGTACAGGCTGTCGTCACACGTGGCGGCGGCCACGCTGGTGTTCCTGCCGTACCTCCTCGCGGTGGCGCTGCTCTACTCCGTCTGCGTCTACTTCCTCGTGGGCCTCTGCTCGTCGCCGGCCGCCTTCGCGGCGTTCGTGCTGGTGGTTTGGGCGGTGGTGCTCACGGCCAACTCGTTCGTGCTGTTCGTCAGCTCGTTCGCGCCCGACTACATCGCCGGGATGTCCCTCGTGTCCGTGTCGCTGGCAGGCTTCTTCCTCTTCTCTGGATACTTCCTGTCGCGCGGGAGCATGCCGTCGTACTGGGTGTTCATGCACTACGTGTCGCCGTACAAGTACGCGCTCGACGCGCTGCTGGCCAACGAGTACACGTGCGCCGCGAACCGCTGCTTTGGTGTGGGGGGCGGCGCCGACGGCCGCGGCAGTGGGTGCCTGGAGACGGGGCGCGACGTGCTGGTGGAGAAGGGGCTCACGGCGGAGGAGCGGTGGACCGGCGTGCAGGTTCTCTTCGGCTTCTTCCTTCTCTACCGGGTGCTTTACTGGGTGGTGCTCAGCCGGCGAGCGTCCAGGGCTAAGAGGTGAATTAACGGCCGTCAAACATCGGCTCGGCATGCGCTGGCTTGCCCGACCGTACGTGCGTGTGAACGTACATGTGCATGTACGCATGCAAACAAGCTTAGCCAGCAGAGGTATGTTCATATTGCCAACTTGTAGATCGAGGACGACGATGAAGACAAGGGGTGATATTAACTGGTGCGTACGTACGTAGTAATTACGCTGTCATATACTGATGTAAATTTGTGAATGGGGATAAACAACTCCTTTATAAGTGTGTGATGATACGAGATCGATGGATGTGGGTGAATAATGGTGTTAACTTATCAAATATATAAGTTTTGTCTTTCTTGTTATTAATTGACCCGGGTCTAATGATGAGTACGTCGTATAGTCATATATATATATATATATATACGAATATTTTATCTATGATGATGGCGTGGGAAGTTGTTAAAGATAAGTTATATATCTTTATGTTGATTTTATCTGATCTCGTTAACTCGTATTTTGAATCTACTTTTACTAAGAAAATGGGTAAAGTTAATTATGTTCATATCTGATCGCATGTATACAACCTAGCAAACATGCAAGCAATAAGAAAACTAAAAATGTGCCTTCTGATGGATTAAAATGTGAATAACAGACATGCTCTTTTTATAGATGGCACAGTTAATTACCAAGCCCAGTGCTGTGCACTGCTCATAACCATAATTTGGAAAAATCCAGCTCATCATCCATCCACACGAGGGATCACACACAATCAGTACGTATCTGATCAATGGAGCAAGCTAGGTTTCGATGGATCGGATGGTATACTGACAGACTCATTATGCCGTCTCGAGTCGAGTGTGACACATGACAGTTTGCACTCACTTTACCTATGAAACACTGTGCTGTACTAGCTACTACTACTGGGACTTGATGCTTGGAGTTGGAAGCACAGCAGCCAGTCGTACACGATGGCACACCTGCAAATATGCTAAAATGCAACAAGATCGCATCACTCCCAGCCTCACAAAAAAAGTGACCCCGCTACGAATCAGATCAGAGCATGGATAGTTATCTGACCATATAACATGTCAACGACAGAGAACGATGATGTGGAGGGCTAGGCGGTTTCGTCGGTTACTTTCACGGGCTCTTGGTCGCTCTCTCTGCTTGTCACATGTGGATGTAGACCCCCCCCTTCTATCTTTCTCTCTCCAGAGTCCAATTCCAATCTGATCCTGTCGTGTCTCATGAACCCTCTCTTTCCCTTTGTCAGGGGAAACAGGCAAAAGGGAAACAGCCGTTTGGTTTTTTAGCCGGCTTAAATCCAGTTAGAACAGTATTCTTGTGACAACAGTGCATAATCTTGCCAAACAAACAGGCTGGAAGACGACGCTCGTGACACGCATGAACATGCATTCAGACTTTCAGAGCCACACACTCCAGTACCCCACCGCGTGAATAAAATAAATTAGTTTCACTTCATGCGCATGCGCGCCTCGGGAAAGAATTCAGTGCAGTTGCATTGGCTGCAGTCGCGCAGAGAGATCGGGAGCTCGAACCGATCGAGCTGTCTCCACGCGGGAAGAGTGGGCCGGCATAAACGGGCCGAGGACCAAGCGGAGGGGGAGTGGGAGGACCTGGGCTCCTGAGCGGGCCAGCGCAGCTTCTAGGCTGAGGCCCACGGGGAAAGGGAGTGGCTGGCCTTGGTCCAAGCGACGGAGGTGGCTTCGGTAGCTTTCGGCCTAGGTGTAGGTGGAGAGGATAGCTGGGACAAAATGGAAATTGAAAGAGAAAAGAAGAAAATTGAGAAAACCTATTCATGGCTTAATCGAATTTTGTAATTTGTCTTTCACTCAATAAACAAATGAAATCAGCCTGAATGTAACATTCCTGGGAAAAAAATAATTAGGAGATATTTTCAAAGTCATTTTTATTTTACCAAATTGATAATAAACAAACTAAAGGTAGGCAAATTTATGAAAACAATTAATATTTATTTTATTTAGTGTTTTCTATTCACTTCCTTCCTGAAATGGGAATTTAGGTTTGTGCAACCTCTCTTGGAGGTTAGGTGTGATGTGGCTCCACATAAGTTACATGATCATTCTTGATCTCCCAACTTCATGACAGGCATGCACCGCTACTAATAGCCATATTTGGGATACACATGATTTCTCCTAGGTGAGTTGAGCTAGATGTAATGAAGTCACATTAGTTAGTTAGACGTCATTATATCACATCCTTAACTTACACCATGATTTTTCACAAATTCACAAATGCCTATTAAATTTCCTTGCATCCACTACATGGTTATGTTAGAGTAAGTCCTTCAAGCGTCATTGTACTCATGGTACTGCCATTAAGATTTTACAAGTGCTCTAGACTTGGTGAATCATTCAAGCCAAGCTTGGGAGATATCAAAAGCTTACATGAAGATGAGATGAGCTTTGATGATAAAGCGCTATGCGTGAGAGCAAAAACTTAAAACGACTAGTTAGCTAGACATAGTTGGTTTAACAATGCACTCTTATTTTCTCCACACTTTATTTCATAGTATCATCTACTATGCCCCGGAGATATAGTTCTTTAAATAATATTTTGATGTAAGATTTCTAAGTTATGTGAACCTTGATGGTTGGCTCCTAGAGTGAATGTGACAGAACCTTTTAAGAAAGGACCCACTTGCCAGGATTAGTAGTCCATCCGACTTAATCCCAAACAAATGATCCAATCCTTAATTAGTCCGTCAAGTGTCGCCGTTTTGCAACGGGTCATCCACCTCTTTCCGAGCAGGATCCTCATTATAATCATTGCAGAAGTAATACAAAAATTTAATTTACATCAAGGTAGCGGAAGACATAAGTCATATTACAAACCATTAGTTTAGAAATATAACATATGTGTCATTACTATATCAAGCTGGTGGCAAAGATTATAAGACAATCAAACCAGGTACTCTGCCCAAGAGTTATACCAGGACTGATCTTCAATATAACTATGATCATACAACATAGAGTTGTACACACCGCAATTGGAGCTTCATCTGCAACAAGGGTTAACAAACCCTGAGTACAGGAGTACTCAACAAGACTTATCCGACAAATAAAAATATTTGGTGGACAAAAGATATGCAAGTCATAGGTATAAAGGTGGGGTTTTAGAAGAATCAAGTGTTTTGCATAAATGAGCATTTATAAAAAGAATTGAAATTGATTTAGTTCTCATAAAAGTTACTCAAGTACCGATCTGAATGTTTTGATCGATCACGAGGCAACAACCATCTCAAAAGGAAACATCAAGTATCCAATTTAAGTTTCATTAACTACGATGTAAAAGGCAGGGTCATGTTTCCATATCCGACGAACACGACGATTCGAACCGGTTTATCCCAGCTAGGGCTTCCCAATCACACGACATATACAGCACTAAAGCACGCATATGACTACCTTTCCCTGGATCCTCTCGTCAAAACCGGGGTTCCGCCACCTGAGAGTACAATACACCTCCATCCAGTTCGCTAACTTGGAGGGTACACACTACTCTCGCCATCTCTCCACTCCCAGTGCGGTTTGACCGTTCTTAAGACGAGAATAGTCAGAGTCCAGCTTCCCCAAGGTATGTGATCAGTACTCCAAAGTCATAACCCTCTAACTTTTTACAATGGACGGTCCCTAATGACACAGGCGGAGACAACCCGCTCACCAGATATCCACATTTGGTGGCTCCCAAACACCGTGTACGCCCGGTCCCGAATTATTACTTCCAACAACACATTCCTTTATCAAAAGTGTATAACCATTTGCCGCAGCAATCATGTTATCACTTATTCTCGCAGATGACAGAAATCATCTGACTCTATCAGTCTAAGCATTGCTAAGCAGCATAAAGCATCATTCGTATTTTTAAAACGACATCAAGGTACAGGAATAAATAATTCAAGGATAGGCTATGCATCAAGTAGTAATTTATTTGAAAAGTAACCATGCAATAATTAACCATAAGTGTATTTAAATAAAAGCTTTTAAATACAAGGAGGGGTTTAAATGCACCGGGGCTTGCCTGGGTACGAACACTAGTCAGTGTTTGTTAGATGATACTCGCTTGGCGAGCATCATAGATTGACATAAGAAAACCGAGATTATCCATCTTCTGGATTCATCACCAAGACATCTTCTATTAGATCCACCAATCACCGTCTTCTGGTTCAGATATTAACCACCACGTATGAATCTATCGTACCTTAATGAGGTGCAAAGATGCAAATGTATAAATGCAAGGAAAAAGGTAACACAAAGATGCATCACAACAAACATTCAAGTGAACAAGAGTTCATACATGACATAGACATTTTTAGTTAAATAAACAACATTATTAAGCATAAAGGTTGGACATGCTAAGCACTTCAAACATGACACACAAGATGACTTAAGTCAAGCTTCTCAAACATCAAGCAATCAACTACTCAAGTATAACATATTAATTACATGAATTCCAGTTTTAACGAAAATCACACAAGAACTACATACACAAGCACCTATTCAACTAGCAGGTTAAACATATTTAAAGTGTTTCGCATATTTGTTCCTGAAAAACAGAGAGCGGCCATTTCTGATCACCAACTTGCAACATGCATAAATCATAATCTATTTGGCTAAATGCCACCAAATTTTAACAGCAGCTAGGTACATGAGTTATCTACAACTTTGGTATTCACAAGATTCTCAAAGAACATCATCAACAAGGGGTAATTTGCATTGCCTCTAAAACTGTCCAGAAACTAGCAATTGCAATAAATAAATATTTACTTATAGTGCAAACACATAACTGAATAAAATCAACTTTACCAACATGTCACACATGACTAATGAACACTATAAAACATAGTGTCCATTGCTAAATAAATTCTTTAGATATCTTTTCTTAATTTATTTAGATAATTAGGTGTAATTATGAGCACATAACAAACATGCATAAATAAATCTACCAAAATTACAGAGGCTTACACATGTCTTCATTAGTCTACTGTATAAATTTCAGGTCATTTAAGCAAGTATAAAAGCCTCTATAAAAAAGACAAAAGCTCTATTGCAATCAACTTTAAACAACAAGACAGATTCTGCACTCAACTTTAAACAGCTATAACCTGAGATCTAGACCACATAAAAATGTTAATCTCAATATTTTGGAAAGCTTATGAAATATACTTTAAATGTTTGCACAGTGAAAAAAACATAAATCTATATGTAAATTGCTCAAACAACTTATTCTTAACAGCTCTGTCCAGAAAGTGAACAGCAACTGCATTCAACTTGCAAACTTGATAAATCATAAACTATCAGATGTAAAATCATTAAATATTAACGCAAGACAGATCATAAAATTATCTATCACTTTGGTATTCAACTCATCTACAGAAAACATCATATTGACCATGAAATAAATTGATTACAAACATCACAGCAGCAGTTTTAAACAGAGAGATAGACACTTTGCAAATTTTATAACTCTCAAACCATCAAACCTAAAATCATGAAATTTTTACCAGGAATCAAGCATAAATGTGTACTCATCCCATAAATTTTTCAGATATATGTGATGAACAAAACAGTAGCTATGAAAATGACAAAAACATCTTAACAAAATTGATATGCATGCACAAAATAATTTTTACAGCAAAATATATGAACTAAACTTCCAGATATTATGGATCTACTGCATAGAGAACTTCATGAGGATTCCAAAAAGTCCAAAAACAGATTCATACGATTTTTTATGAATTACTACGAATTTCCAAAGATCAGAAAAATCATGGGAAAATAATTACGGGATTTTACTTAAGCATCAGGAATCTCAACTTTTCAAGAAATTAACCAAGCCCCTATTTGTAAATCCATGAGTCATGACAAATATGCATAAAAATCCAACAAAAAGCATCCCTTACCAAATCATATCTTCTTCAACCTTACCGGATATTTTTTATGGGATCAAGGATTAGAGCGGTGTTCTTATAATTGATTCAACAGAGACAACCAAATCAAGGTGGGAGGGAGTAGAATCAATCAACAGAGAAGAGGAAGGGGAGGATTTGAGCAGCAGCAGAACAAAGAGAGAGAGGTCGATGGAGGAGGGGGTCGGTGGAGGGATCAGAGCCGGGCGTCGGCCTTGCTCTCGGCCTTCTGCCGGTCCAAGCAGAGACCAGAGAGGGAGGGAGAGAATGGGAGAGGCCGAGAGGAAGGAAGGGAGAATAGGACGAAGGGAGCAGAGCTGGGAGAGGGAGTTGGCCCTCCCTGCCCTTGCACCGCTACCGAGAGGGGCACGCGGCGAGTGGGAGTGGAGAGGCCATGGTGCCGGGAGGAAGACACGCACGGGGCAGGTGTCGGGCTCGTGAGCGTGGGCGACGGAAAGAGGACACGCTAGAGTGTTGTGCTGGCCAGAGGCCGATACCCTATTTGATTTTTGCCCAAAATTTTAAAAGATGTTTACAAGAATGTCACTCACTTTAATTACTTCCAAAATCAAAACCGTTTGTCGATTTGATCAACCGATTGCACCATCATGCAGAGAAACAAAAGTAGAGCACCATGGTATAAAGGAGTTTGATAGATTTCAAAAGGTTTGATAAATTTTAGAGAACGTGGAATGCCAATGTCAAAAACTAGAATTCCAGATTTTGAAAGCGTTGAACACTTTAACAAAATAAATTTCTGGAGCCATTACTTGACAAGCTTAGAGGGAGATTGATACTTGGGGTATTAAACAAAGTTTAAATTAGGATCTATTTCCATAATCTAGAAATTAACACCTGGGGTGTTACAGTGAAATCCTACAATTTGATGCTACAGATAACTTAGGGTTCGTTTGGCAGAGATCCATATTATTTAAGAAATGTTTCAAATTCAGGCTATTTAAAGAAACGTTTATCAACAGACTCATAATCAAATGCCGAAATTGTTGGGCTAACTTACTTTTTAGAAAAAGGAATATATTAAAATATCACAGCTTCTGCATTGACTGATGCATATAGTTGTTCATTATTACACTCAACCAAGTACAGAGGACCAAGCAACCTCAAAAACAAAAAAATAATCCAAGAAGGAAAGAGGTAACAATTCCCAAAGCAACATCTAAAGCATAATTCTATTACTGAAACTCCATCCATTTCTTGCAAATAACTTCATCATTGTTGTTTCAATTCTCCTGCAACCCATCATTATCAAATGGCGATCTTCCTTCTGAAGTAGGGACCAAAATCTGATCCAGTGAGTCCCCCTGAAGATAACCTGCAAATAAGATGGTGCTAGTACCTTGTCAAAAACTTTGTCATTCCGGGTTAACCATATTACCCAACAAATTGCACTCACACCCACAAGAATCTTGGATTTCAGCTTCCTATCAAACCCATGTAACCAATCTGTAAACATATTGTGCACGCTAGTTAGTGGTAATAAATTGAAGGAGATGTAAATGGTTCGCCACACAAACTCAGCAAAATGACAATCAAAGAGCAAATGTTGTATGGACTCCTCGGATGAACAAAAACAACATTTCCTATCTCCTTGCCATTGTCGTCTTGCTAAATTGTCCTTCGTTAAAATTACTCTCTTGTACAAATACCACAAGAATACTTTGATTTTAAGAGGTAGTTTCAGCTTCCAAATTAAAGAGTTAAAAGGCAGGGCTTCAGAATCTAATAAACCTCTGTACATGGATTTTACTGAAAATAATCCATTCTGATGTAACCCCCACATAAAACGATCCCTCTGGTTTGTTAATTGTACATTTAACACCATGTCAACAACCTCGTGCCAAACTTGTAGATTAACACCTACCACAGATCTCCTGAAAGCCACATTTAAAGGAGTCATAGACATCACCGTTCTCACAGACACCCCTTTCCTCTTAACAATATTATATAAAGTAGGAAATAGCGATTTTAAAGGTTGTGGCCTTATCCATGCATCCTCCCAAAATTGCACTTGAGAACCATCACCTAGTTCGAACTTGCACAACGAGAGGAACTCCCCCTTGATCTTCATGAGACCACCCCAAAAATGTGAATCCCCAGACATATGTTGAACCTGTGTTAGGGTCTTGTGTTTTAGATATTTATTCCTAAGTAGTTGTTGTCAAACCCCTTCACCATTTAGCAACTTAAAAAGCCATTTACTTAGGAGACACTTATTTTGAATCTCTAAATCTAAGACGCCTAACCCCCTTGATCTTTTGGTGTACAAACTACCTCCCATTTAGTCAATCTGTATTTCTTCTTGTGTTCATCACTTTGTCAAAAAAAAACGTGATCTGAAATAGTCTAACTTTTTTAGAACCCCTTTGGGTAATTAAAAAAAGAAAGCATAAACATAGGAAGACTGCTTAGAACTGAATTAAGCAAGACTAGCCTTCCACCATCTAACAAAATCTTACTTCTCCAACAACTCAACCTTTTTTGAAAACGCTCCTCTACATGTTTCCAATCCTTATTCATGAGCTTCCTATGATGCATAGGAATACCCAAGTACCTAAAAGGAATAGATTCATGTCTTGAAAACAGAAGAGTGATCAAATATGAGCATGTTCGTTTGAACTACTCTCAGCTTGTCTCAACCTATTTCTTCTTATTAAACACTATGCAATCAATTTATCCTCTCTCAAATACACTATTCAATCAGCCGACTTTTTCCCAGACGAATAGGACCATAGCAATATGCCCTTGAGATGTGATGTTTTTTTTTTCTCTTAAGAGAAAATAAAGGTGTGTACAGCCATGAGTAAAACACACGTACAATTTAGTTCGTACTTAAGTAACAAATTTCTCTCAGGTAGAGTATAAAATAATAACTATTTTTCCTTGGGACTGCAGTCGTTTTTTTAATACAAACAAGCGAGTCTGTACGTGTGCTTTGGAAGGGCCGTGCCAAATCTTGTAAATATCAGCCCGAAGACGTCGTGGCCCGTGGGCCGTGCCTGCGGCTGCGAGTTGTGTCGTTGTGCGTAGTGTCCACCACTCCACCGTCGACCCACTCTCAGCCAGGAGTCTTTTACGAATATACCAATATAAAAGATCGATATTATCTAGATGGTTGAAATTTTAAAAAGTTCCTTAGTATCTTTATTTATCTTTTTATGTTATTTCTATCAGATTTACCTTTAACAGCAACTAACAGATAGTAAAAAACAGTGTCATCCTAAACGCTAAACGGTAAACAGTCGGTCATCTTGCCGTTTAATCCATAATTAAGGAAAAACGAGTGTTTAAACGGGCAAAACGACGTTTAAACAGTCAAAACGGTTAATTAAACAGAAATGGTGTACCACTGTAGCATTTAAACGGTGTGTAAATGAGCTACACGACGGTGTAGGCGAAAAAACGATTTTACCCTTAGTTATAGAGTATATCAATTTTTTCTAGCACTGTAACAGCCTGTGTTGTCTAAAAGTTTACTTTTTCATTCACCGTAACAGCTTGTATGGATAACAATTATGTGTGTGCATATGAATATTTTTTAATAAATACAACAAAATTGCAATTGTCAGATTTTTTGATACATTACAATTTTATTATATTTATTGAAAATTTTCATGTGCACACATATACTCCCTCCGTCCCATAATAACTATTATTTTCGACGTTCGTGCCACAAGTTTGATTCGATTTGTATAAATATAAACAACATTTGTATCTCTAAATAAATTTATTAAAAAGTTAGATCTAAAGATCTATCAATGATATTAATTATGTATCATAAATATTAATAGTTATTAAAGTTGTTTTTCTATAAGTGAAAGCGACAAATATTTAAGGGCGAAGAGAGTAAGTTGTACCCATACAAGCTGTTATATGTTTTAGACAATATAGATCATTCCAGTGCCACTATAGGATAGAACAAAAAATTTGATGTGCCACTAGAAGATAGAATAAAATTTTCGATGCGCTAAACAAGGTAAAATCATTTTCTGTTGTCCGTTAGTTGTCTATAGGTGAATTTAACGAAAATGATACTCCCTCCGTATCGTAATTAGATAACGTTTTGGACTAGAGGTGAATTTAATGAAAATGATACTCCCTCCGTATCGTAATTAGATAACGTTTTGGACAAGTTTTGAGTCAAACATTGAAAATATAAATCATCAATAACTTTTAAGTTATTGAGATTCCAATTGTAAAAATTATATGAATAGATTTGTCTTGAAAAATACTTTCATAAAAGTATACATATATCATTATTCCATAAATATTTTTATAAAAACAAGAGGTTAAAGTTGTGTTTGGGAGACCGTGTCGCTGTCTAAAACGTCATCTAATTAAGATACGGAGGGAGTACATAGATAAAAGAAACTTTGGATTCGGATAAGAATACGAACAACTTTTCAAAAAAAAGTAGTACATAAATAATATCAATCTTTAATAAAAACACGTTTAGCAATGGTCCTTAAATCAGAGCCTTAAGTTAGACCATTTAAATTCTTTTAATAGGCACGAATAATAATTGAGATTAACCTACATCTCTATAAAAAAGCAGAGAGAGAGAAGTAAAGAGTAAAGTAAAAAGCCAGCAGATATAGGGGTGAAAGGAGAAAAGTAAAAAACTAATAGGATACGAGGTGCAGTAGGAGGTCTGCTAAAATTGATTTTCTAAATTTCATTACTCAAATCTAAAATAGGGAGTTAAGTAGGAGGTATTACTGGAGATTCCTGCTAAAAGGCTCCTCATCCAGACAGGCCCGCGGCGCTCACGCCGCCCGGACACCCGCAACACCTGACCGGAGAGAGAGAGGGGGACGGAGAAGAAAGGGGAAAGGGGACCAGGCGACCAGCCGGTCCTCGACAATGGGGTCCTCTTCTCCTCCTCCTCCGTCGCCGCCGCCGCCGCAGATCGCTCACCTCCTCTCGCAATTTCCCATCACCCCCAAACCCGACCCCGACGGCCCAACCCCTGCGCAAACCCCCGTCCCGGTCGCAGCACGGTCGGCGCTGATGCTCGCGCTCACCCCAGAGCTCTGCGACGTTCTCCACCGGGAGCTTGATCCTTCCCCCGACGACGATCCCTTCTTCGTTCGCTGCCTTCGCCAATCCCAGCTCCAGCTCGAATCCCTCGCCGCCCGTCTTCGCCCCCACTCCTCATCATCCTCCGCCGCCGCCACGCCTCTTGCACGACCCCCTCCCCCGCCTCCTTCTCTCCCCCCTCCGCAGGAGCTGCGGATGCAGCTGCAACAAGAGCCAGGCGCAGGCGACGGATCCAACCCCTCCAGTTCCAAGAAGCGCGGGCGCGCCGCCGTTGAGGTGGTGCGCGCCACCCACCTCAGCCCGACGGACCATCTCCGCTACCGCGCCCTCGTCCGCCGCGCGCGCCTCACCTTCGAGGCGCTCCGCAGCACCTACCAGCGCCAGGAGACCTCCAGCGGCGCCCGCAACCGCCATGACCTCCGCGCCTCCAGCCAGATGCTCACCGCCGGCCTCTGGCTCCACCGCGACGTCCGCATCGTCGGCGACATCCCCGGCGTCCTCGTCGGCGACGCCTTCTACTACCGCGCCGAGATCAGCGTCGTCGGCCTCCACACCGCGCCTCAGGCTGGCATCGGCTACATCCCCGGCAGCCTCACCGACGAGGGCCAACCCGTCGCCACCAGCATCGTCTCCTCCGGAGGGTACCTTGACGACGAGGACACCGGCGACGTCCTCGTGTACACCGGCAGCGGCGGCCGCCAGCGCAACCGCGTCAACCACCACGCCGACCAGACGCTCGAGCGCGGCAACCTCGCGCTCCACAACAGCTACCTCTACGGCGTGGAGGTGCGCGTCATCCGTGGCCACGACATCGACCAAGGCCCTCACCGCAAGGTCTACGTCTACGACGGCCTCTACAGGGTCGTTGGCTCCACCTTCGGCCCCGGCAAGTCCGGCCACGACGTCTGCAAGTTCAAGCTGGTGCGTCTCCCCGGCCAGGACGACCTAGCCAGCAGGACCTGGCACAACGCCAAGCTGCTCAAGGAGTCCATGGACGCCAGAATCCGCCCGCCAAGGTACATCTCCCTCGACCTCTCCAAGGGGGCGGAGGTCCTTCGCGTCCCCGTCTGTAACAAGCTGGACGACGACAGGTCTCCCCTGCTGTTTGAGTACATTGTTAGCCCAGAGTTTCCAGTGCCACCAGTCAAGCAGAAGCAGCACAGGGGTTGCCATTGCGTGACCTGCGGTGGCTCCAAGTGCAGATGTGAGAGGAAGAACGCCGGGGTGCCAGTGTATACCTTGGATGAGACTCTGGTGATGGGGAGGCCGGTGGTGTATGAATGCGGTGCTCTGTGTGGGTGCCCCATGACCTGCGTGAACCGTGTGACGCAGCGAGGGATGAAGCACCGGCTGGAGGTGTTTCGCTCCAATGAAACAGGCTGGGGTGTCCGGGCGCTTGACTTGATTCAGCCGGGAGCTTTTGTGTGTGAGTACACCGGGCATGTGGTTGTTATGGATGATCAGCCAAGCAGTGCGATGATGGAAGGTCTTAGCATCATTGATCCAAGGAGGTTTCCGGAGCGATGGAGGGAGTGGGGAGATGCCTCTGCTGTTGAACCAAGCATGAAGAGACGCCAGTTTGCCAAGTTTGCAGCACCAGGTTATGTTCTTGACGTGTCGAATAAGAGGAATGTGGCCTGCTACATTAGCCACAGCTGCACCCCTAATGTGTTTCTTCAGTTCGTGTTGCGTGGCAATGAGGATGAATCGTTCCCTCACATGATGGTTTTTGCCATGGAGACCATCCCACCCATGCGTGAGCTGAGCATCGATTATGGAATCGATGGGGAGTTGAGTGTGAGCTGATGCTGGTTCTGATCGAGGCAACAATGTGGCCAAGGCTTACTAGACTTTTTGGATGATAGTGTAGGCGAGGAATTTTTTTGGGTGTGGCGTGGTCTGTGTGGGGGTGGGGATAACATGATACCTATACCTAAGAGTATCAAAAGGTGCTCACATTTCTGTTGTTGTGACTAATCCTTTCATTGTCGCAGCTGCTTCAGTTATAGGGCTTACCTGCAAAAGCCAGTCTAAATCTGTTTTACTAGTGTTGTATTGACATGGTTAATGGCTGGCACAAAATGACTGTATGTTTAGCAACTGTGTTATGTGGATGTTTGTGAACTTACTCTGTGTTACATGAATGAACAGCTGCTTTATTTTGGGATTTGTTTGCTTTGTGCAGAACTCTCAATCATGCAGATTGAGTCATTTGTGAGCATGAATCACTTGATGTTGAGATGGTTTATAAACAGTCCTGTTTAAGGCTTGTTCGGTTACTCCGGATTGAAGCCCTGGAATAATTCTCGGGTGGAATGGTTCACTAATTTATACAGCGTTACTGGGAGACCATTCCACCCAGCGTTACAGCATGGTTCATGAATGATGCTGAGGAAGAGATACTAGATAGATTCCGGGTGTAGGACTCCTGAGGACAGGAAATACATCCATCTGGAATGGTGGAGTTGCTGTTCAACAGGGGTTTTAGGTGTGCAGTATGTTTTCACATGCCTGGAGGATGAGATGCGATGTACACTTTTCTCTCGGTATTTTTTCTTGGATGAAATGAATCTGTAGCATTTGGCAAGGGATGTTTTTTTTCTTCAGACTTGGTGTAGAGTTGTGGTTTCACATCTCAGATGAAATGAGTTTGCATATCAGATCGGTCGCTCCCTAGCCCCTCCCCATGATCCACTGCTTGAATCTCAGCATACTATGCATGGATCATAGATGGATGGAGCTGGGTGAGTGGCATATGCATTTTCGTTCAAGATGCATTCGTTTCCATTCCATTTTGCAAGGCGAAAGGAGTCCTCCAAGGCTCCAAACTTTCCTCAAGGGTGGAGATGGGCCAAAATTTATGCGGTGGCCCAGTAACATTAGTCTCGTCTTAAAGGCCCAAGGCATGGCTCCTCCCTCTCCACTCGATCCTCCTCCGTCTTATCACCGGTGAGGTGAGAGTGAGACGAACTCCTCCGACGCCACCATGGCCGCCACCTGCATCTCCCTTTGCTTGCACGCCTCCTCGCCCTCGTCTCCCGGACCCCGCCGATCCTCCCTCGTCTTCTCCTCGTCCTTCAAGTCCAAGAGAACGCTCAAGGTCAGGGCCAAGGCGGTCAGGGAGGACTGGAGGCAGAAATCCAAGCCCATCCCTCCTGGCGCCGTCTACCCTGCCAAGGACCACTGCAGGTATGTGCTGTGCTGTGCATTCCTTTGTTCGTTAGTGTGATTATGTGATGCAATGCTTACCTCTGTTCCTATTTCTGCTTGTATATGGCGACCAAATTAAGCCGTTGTGGGCTCTGCGACACATACTACGTTGCGCATGTCAAGACTGCCTGCGCCTTCCTGGGAGACGGCATGTCCCGTGTCGAGGTCACCTCTTTCAATCTTTCATCTTCATATCAACTACCTATAACAGCTCAACTGTTTGCTAAAAGGAAATAAAATAGCTCTGCTAATCGTTTGATCAAGCAATGGGCTGCACGCAATTGCTCCCTCCGTCCAAAGTTGTAGTTCAACTTTTCTAACTTTTATCAAGTTCATAAACGTCTACAATATAAAAAATGGTTTCATTAAATTCTCCATATAATATGTCTTGATAGCGCATTTATTTGAACTTGTAGTTGTAGATGATAATATGTTTTTTTTTAATAAAAACTGAGGTCAAGTCAAGCAAAAGAAGTTTTGATTTAGAATAAAGCTAAAGTGAACTATGATTTGGAACAGAGGGAGTAGTAATGCTTGATACAAATTACGCTTTGTTTCAACAAAATAAAAGTTGACACAAATTTACAGATACCAACACTCTCCTCACTATATTTAGGATCTTGAGCCACAAGTCCACGGGAGAGGCCGGAAGGAAGGCATGGATGAAATGTACTTTGGAGTCTATGACAAACTCTTGTATGCGAGGAAGACCGAACCTGTTCAAGGTACTAACTTACCTTTTAAATGTTCTTATCCTTCAACAGCCGCCTGCATCCTTCTAAGGAAGCACACATATGCAGTAAACCACAGTCTAGCTCACTGGCCTGTCTTAACAAACCGAAACCACATACACCTCAAGTGTTGCATCTTATTTCCTACACTATTTGATATACTCAACAAACCTTTGTTAGAAAAAACTGTACCCTGGCAACTTATGTTCTGTACCCTGTAACATATATGTGCCTTAACATGCAACAGGAGCTCAGTGGACGGGAATAGTGACAACAATAGCAGTTGAGATGCTGAAAGCAAATCTGGTTGATGCTGTGGTTTGTGTACAAAGGCACCCAAACAAGAATCAAATGCCACATCATTCTTTCTCAGTGCAATGCACAAGCATTATCACGTGGATTCAAATATATTTTTTTATCCCTTCTGCAGTGACCCTAACGATAGGCTTGCTCCAAGGCCTGTTTTAGCCAGGTATTGCGAAACTGATGGCTTTCAGATTTGTTCTTTATGGCTTGTGTATAGCTCTCCTTGACTGGATATATATTTGCAGTTCAAGGCTTTCTGCAACTATTTTGAGCTTAAACTTTTGTTATCAGTCCATCCATGAATTATTCATGCTAATTACCATCATGTCCCTTGCTTTCGAGAATGAAAGTAACATTTAATCTCGGTAGCCATGCTCTTGTAGAACACCAGATGAAGTAATTGCAGCCAAAGGTGTGAAGCCAACATTATCACCAAATCTCGATACGCTTGCCTTAGTCGAGGTAAATCGTTTTTTTTAACACTATAGTTTCTTCCCATTACCCCTTATTCTTGATGCAAGCTATAGCACCATGCCCCCTTCCCTTCTTATATATAATAATATAGAAGTAATAATGGGTCATGACAGCAGATCTCTGAGAGAACATCAGCTGTCCTGGCATTAATTTACTTGGTCCAGATATTTGTTCTCATTTCCCAAATCAAGATAATTAGAATTAGTTCAATTACATTTTAATTTGTTGCTTGGGAAAGAGTAATTCTGTTAGCCTATTCAATCTGGAGCAGCCCTGTTTGATTCCACATTCCAGTGGGTTCCAAAGCCCATTTCAAGCATCACTCCAACCATTCAAGACATGTCCTATAGTGAAAGCATTATAGTGACCAGTTTATAAATCCAGAGAGTTTCACGGTTTCCCTTGGCAGGCAGCTGGTGTAAAGCGGCTTCTTTTCTGTGGTGTGGGCTGTCAAGTGCAAGGTGTTTTCCTTTACCTGGCCTTTCTTCCATTTCGATTGGTGATGTTCTATCAAATGTCAAAGTTGTTAAAGTTATTGTTTGAACTACAGCTTTGAGATCTGTAGAAAAGTACCTAGGTTTGGAAAAGCTTTATGTGCTTGGCACAAACTGTGGTAATTTCCATTTCTCCTCTCAAACCAGTCAATCTTTACATTTCTTTCATGGAGGATATATTGTAGCTCTGACATACTGTAATTTTTCTTAGTTGACAATGGTACGCGTGAAGGGCTTGATAAATTCTTGAAAGCGGCAAGCAGTGAGCCAGAAACTGTTATGCATTATGAATTTATGCAAGACTACAAGGTATGACATCGAAATACTTAGCTGCATACATTCTTTTCCCCACTTTGGTAATTTCGTGTATGGAAAATCAATAGGATATGAATACAGTTTACTTTTCCATATCAACAGCTCAAGAAGCAGTTTTTGTATCAACACAATAACACATGTCATTCACAGAATCGCCATGCTTTTCCTCAGAATTTTTTTATATATGATCGCATTGTATAACTGAGAATATTTACAGGTGCACCTAAAGCATTTAGATGGGCACATTGAGGAGGTAAATATTTGTTCGCCTATAATTCTGAAGCTTTAATTCTTCCACAATGAACTATTTAATTCAGGGCCTAATTCAAAGCAGGTTCCCTATTTTTGCCTGCCAGCAAAGGATCTGGTAGATGTTATTGCACCATCATGCTATAGGTATTCTCTATTCAGTATACCAATGGTCATTTTCTTTTCCAAAACTTTTATCAGCCGTTCACAGGTGAGCTAATGATTTGCTTATAACAACTGCAGCTGCTTTGACTACACAAATGGTTTGGCGGTAAGGTTTCCATCGTTTTGAATTTGAATAGGATCTCTTGTTTTGAATGGAAACTGTCTTTCTGAGAATCACCTGGTTTTATTAGACAGAAGTAGTTCCTCCTAGTGCTCATCTACAGAAATAGAAATTGTTGGATCACGTATCGTTTAGAAAAGCTAGAAAAATCCTGAAACACACTAGACTGGATCACTATGTGTTGCATGATGTAGACTGCATTGCTCCTATTATTAGGGATTAGCATAGCTGGACTAATTCTCTTGACCTTGAATTGCCTGGGTGCCTCTTCAATCTCATGTTCAGAATATCATTTGTTCTGAGAGATTAGCTCTTCATTCCTCCTGTTACTTCTAATGAGCTGCTTTCCTCTTATCTTGCTATATATCTTCAGTCTTCTCTCTTGGAGCAGAGAAGCAGCTCAGATTCACTATGTTGTTTGGTTAAATATCTGCAGGATTTGGTGGTGGGATATATGGGAGTACCAAAATATGCTGGAGTTTCCATGACACAGCATCCTCAGTACATTACAGTCAGGTAGAGCGAGTAGGATTGTGCAGGTATAATTTAAGCAGTAGCTGATGAGCATCATTGGAACTCTATCCCTTCAGGAACGATCGTGGACGGGAGATGCTGAGCCTTGTAAATGGCCTTCTGGAGAGCACACCTACAATTAGCAGTGTACGCATGCATCCCCAGCAATAGAACTGGCACAACATTCTTCGTAGGCATGCAGCCTAGTACTAGGAGACTGACAAGGGTGTTGCGTGCCTATTTGTTTCAGGGCTCCAGGCAACCGTTTGTTATGGAGACAGTGAAAGCTGACGACGCGGCAAAATTGGGTACCTTCCCTAATCATGCCTATGAAATACTTGTACTTTGCAGTGGGATAAAACAATGATCTGTTTGGCTCACATTCATGCAAATAATCAAATGGATCTACAGGGAAAGGCCCTTCGAAACCAGCTCCTAGATTTGTCGGTGACATTCTGGCCTTCCTGCTCAACCTGGTTAGTGTTCTTGGTCGTCTGCAGGGGTGGGATGGCATGAGATTTGTAATTTTAACTGAACATGAATAAATAACGAGATTGTATTGTACGATATGCTGTTTCAGGTTGGACCCAAGGGTCTGGAGTTCGCACGCTACTCTCTGGATTATCACACCATTCGGAATTACCTGCATGTTAGGCGGGTATGGGGAAAACAGAGAGCTGAGCAGCACATCCCAGGGTATGCCAAGAAGATCGTGGAGGCCTACGACAAGGACGGACGGATCGAGGCAATGGTTACGCAGTCAAGAGACTGACTCACCAGTCACACTCTACTAGCTAGTTGTATTTGCATTCCAAGAATGTAGCAGCGTTATGTTTGTAATGTGACGTAGTGGTGATGAATACAGTAGAATGTATAGGCTGCCCGGCAGCAGCTCTGATCTGTACATTCTGCGCTTGCCAATTTTTAGTTTGCATTTTCGTAAAGCCAGTCCAGCTGGATGTGTGAATTATTTTTTTAGAATGTCGTTTTGTTCGAAAGTACAGTATTTGTCTTGATAAAACAAAGATAAAAGAAGCCACAAAGTTCTCTCTCAAATGTTACAAATCACTAAGGAAAAGGAGGAAAGTCTAGATGGGCCCCGCGTAACAGCTCCGAGACAGGGTTTAGTTGGAGAACGCTAGTAATCATATGCAGGAATTGGTTCATTTCCGGTAGTAAAATTAGAATAACACTTGGTAATGACTTTAAGATGGCCATCTAATTTTTAAGCCCAACGCAGGCATACGGCCGGGCCTCACATGCATGCGTCTCCTTCCTCCCCAGTCCCCACCGCAGTCTCTCTCTCTCTCCTCTCTCTTCTCAGATGCAGCGACCCCAACTCCGGTGAGCCCCTTCCCGGCCATGACCTCTTCCCCGTGTCCGCCCCACCTCCTCTGATGACCTCCTCCATGCGCCCGCCTGGATTCGGCGACAGCAAGGTAGGCATCCTCCTCCTCTCCTAGATCTACTGCTTAGGGTTTTGGCGAGCTCTACCCTTATCTTCCCCAATTTCGGCGGGTATAGAGTGGCCCAACAGGGGCGGGGAAGGTCGACCAGGCATTGGGGATGGCCGATGGGTCATTTAGGGGAGCCGGCGGCGGACGCAGCGGCCAAACCAGGTCAGAGTGGGGGAGCTCCAACCATGGTGGCGGCGACGGGGCGAGGGAGGGGAAGAAGGTGGCACCGCGAGTGAGTTAGGGTTTCGCCGGAGCTCCATGGTCATGGCCACGGCCGCAGAGCTCCGACGAAACCCTAGCTCGTCGCAGTGGGGGGGGGGGGTGGGGCAAGGGTGCTAGCTGAGTTGAGGAAGATGATGTTGTTTCTTTTTTTGCGAGTAAGAAACTGCTATGTTATGCGTGTATGTGTGTGCGCACAACCTAACGCACGCCAGCCACGTCCAACTTGGTAATGATTTTAAGATGACCGCCCACTTTTTAAGCCCAACACACGTACAAGACCGGGCCACACATACGCACGCATCTCCTTCCTCCCCACCATAGACTCTCTCTCAGATATAGCAAACCCAACTCCGGCGAGCCCCTCCCCAACCGCGACCTCTTCCCCATATTCGTCCCCACCTCCTTCGGCGACATCCTCCCTGTGCCCACTCGGATCTGACAGCGACGAGGTAGTCCTCCTCCTCTCCTATATCTGACAACGAGCTCTCCCCTTATCTTTCCCAACTCCAGTGAGTATAGAATGGCAAGGACGCTAGAGTTGAGGATGATGTTGTTGCTTCATTCTTTTTGCGAGTAAGAAACAGTTGTGTTATGCGTGTGTGCGTGCACATGGCCATGCGTGTGTTAGCCACGTCCAAAAAACTTTACCAAGATTATTAGTGTCGATTGAGGCTTGGCGAAGTGTAGGGTCATGGCAAGATGAAGTCTTGGGATGATGTAACTCGTTTGAGCTGGTGAAGGACCGATATTTGTTACATTAATATAATCTAAGCATTATTGGTACTTTCCAAATGTTTTGTGTGGGCATCACACATTGAGTATTATGTTTTGACTACGTAATAATTGGATATATTTTAGTGTCTCACGAGGGGTAGCTAGTAAGACTGTCTCCAATAGCAGGCACTCAAATCCGAGACCCATTTCCTAGTTTGGGTCACCAACAGCAAAAGGGTCATGGACCCAAAACTTCTCTTCTCCAACAACATATGCAAAAAAACTCCCCCTCCTCTCCTGCGCCGCCCTCCCTCTCTTGCTCTCAACTCCGATGCTGCCCCTCCCTCCCTCGTTGAGCACAGCGTCCCTTCCTCCCTCCCTCCCAGATCCGGCAGGTATCTTGCCGTTCCTCCCGGATCCGACCGATGGAAGCTCGTACCCTCCTAGATCTAGCGGTCACCAGCGAGGAGGGGCTTGAATCCGATGGCGCCGGTGAGGAGAAGACTCAGGGGTCCGTATCCAGCGGCGATGGCTCCTCGTCGTGTTCCCACCTCTCCCCGTCGGTCATGCATCGCTCCTCGCCGAGCGCAAACCCACCGGGAAGCGACGGTAACTCCCTAGCATGGGCCCATCTCGTCATCGTTGTCCGCGGGCTGCCCCACGCCGACACCTCCTACGGGCCCACCAGTATCACATGACGCCAGAGGTTTGCGTCGTGTCTCGACGATGACGCTTATTTGCATCCCGGATCGCTTGGGACCGAAAATGGGTTCTTTGTTTTGGTTGTTCTGTTGGAGTGTGTTTTTGGGACGCAAAACACTGTGAAAGACGTATTTTGCGTTTGTGTTGTGTTTTGGGTGCATTGTTGGAGACAGTCTAAGACACTAGTACTCATGTGCTTTATGATCATTCTTTGGATGACTTTGCCAAATGTGGGATGGATTGAGATAATGAGTTTTCTCATCTAGATTGATGGGTGATGGACTTGTCGGTGTGGGAGGGGAAGAAGGTGACACTGTTGATGAGTTAGGGTTTTGCACGATAGGGAGACTGTGGTGGGGGCAAGGCCACCGAGATGAGGAAAATGTTGTTTCTTTTTTGTGTGAGTAAGATAAAGTTGTGTTATGTGTGTGTGTGTGTGCGTACACATGGCCATGCATGTGTTAGCGACGGCCATAAAACTTTACCAAGATTATTAGGGTCGATTGAGGCTTAGCAAAGTGTAGGTTCATGGCAAGATGAGGTCTTGGGATGATGTAACTTGTTTGAGCTGGTTAATGAGTGATATTTGTTACATTATTATAATCTAAGAATTACTTGTACTTTCCAAATGTTTTATGTGGACATGACACATTGAGTATTATGTTTTGACTGGGTAATAATTGGATAGATTTTGGTGTCTCAAGAGGGGTAGCTAGTAAGACTCTCTCTAATAGCAGGAACTCAAACCCGAGACCCATTTCCTAGTTTTGGTCACCAACAACAAAAGGGTCATGGACCCCAAACTTCTATTCTCCAACAGCATACGCAAAAAACTCCATCTCATCTCTCTCCTGCGTCGCCCCTCCCTCTCTTGCTCTCAACTCCGACATCGCCCATCCCTCTCTCATTGAGCACAATATCCTTCCTCCCCTCCCTCCCAGATCCGGCTGGTAGCCTACCCTTCCTCTCGGATCCGGCCGATGGAAGCTCATACCCTCCTGGATATGGCAGTCACCGGCGAGGAGGTCTCGAATCCAGTGGCGCTGGTGAGGAGAGGACTCGGGGATACGAATCTGGTGGCGGTGGCTCCTCGTTGCATTCCCACCTCGCCCTGTCGGTCACGCGTCACTCCTCGCCGGCCGCAAACATGCCTAGAAGCGACGGCTGCTCCCCAGCGTGGGCCCACCTCGTCGTCGTTGTCCGCGGGCCACCCCACGCCGACACCTCCTAAGGGGCCACTAGTATGACACGACACCAGAGGTTTGCGTTGTCTCTCAATGATGATGCTTATTTTCATCCCGGTTTGCTTGGGACCCAAAATGGATTCTTTGTTTTGGGTGTTCTGTTGGACCGCATTTTTGGGACGCAAAACACTGTGAAAGACGTATTTTGCGTTTGGGTTGTGTTTGGGTGCATTGTTGGATACAGTCTAAGACACTAGTACTCATTTGCTTTATGATCATTCTTTGGATGACTTTGCCAAATGTGGGAAAGGTTGAGATAATGAGTTTCCTCATCTAGATCGATGGGTGATGGACTTGTCGGTGGGAGAGGGGAAGAAGGTGGCACCATGAATGAGTTAGGGTTTTGCTGGAGCTCTGTGGTCGTGGCAACAAGCATAGAGCTTCAGCGAACCCTAGCACGTCGCGATAGGGCGATAGTGGTGGGGGTAAGGCCACCAGAGGTGAGGAAGATGTTGTTTCTTTGTTGTGTGAATAAGAAAAAGTTGTTTTGTGTGTGTGTGTGCATGCGCATGGCCACGCGTGTGTTAGCCACACCATAAAACTTTTCCAAGATTATTAGTGCCGATTGAGGCTTGGAAAAGTGTAGGGTCATGGCAAGATGAGGTCTTGGGATGATGTAACTCGTTTGAGCTGGTGAAGGACCGATATTTGTTACATTAATATAATTTAATTAGTACTTGTACTTTCCAAATGTTTTGTGTGGGCATGACACATTGAGTATAATGTTTTGACTAGGTAATAATTGGATAGATTTTGGTGTCTCGGGAGGGGTAGCTAGTAAGACTGTCTCTAACAACAGGCACTCAAACCCGAGACCCATTTCCTAGTTTGGGTTGCCAACAAAAAAAGGGTCATGGACCTAAAACTTCTCTTCTTGAACAACATACGCAAAAAAACTCCCTCTCTAATCTCTCATGCGTCGCCGCTCCCTCTCTCGCTCTCAACTATGATGTTGCCCCTCCCTCCCTCGTTGAGCACAACGTCCCTGCCTCCCTTCCCTCCCAGATTCAGTTGGTAGCTTGCCCTTCCTCCTGGATTCAACCGATGGAAGCTCGTACCCTCCTAGATCTGGCGGTCACCGACAAGGAGGTGCTCGAATCCGGTGGAGCTAGCGAGGAGAGGACTCGTGAGGTCCGGATCTGGCGATGGTGGCTCCTTGTTGCGTTCCCACCTCACCCCGTTGGTCACGTATCGCTCCTCGCCAGTCACAAACCCGCCTGGAAGCAACAACTACTCCCCAGCGTGGGCCCACCTCATCATCGTTGTCCGCGGGATACCCCATGCCGACGCCTCCTATGGGCCCATCGGTATGATGCGACACCAGAGGCTTGAGTTGTGTCTCGATGATTAAAAAATTGAAATGAAAAACCTTAACCCAATAGAATACTTGATCAAACTTCCATCGGTAGCCTTAACAACTAACAAGACATATTAAAATAAGTCCCCATGGTCGGTCACACTAAACAATGTCCTCACCAAGATTTATACTAGTGATAGACCCCTTAATCTTGTAAGAACATAAACCCTTAATCTTGTAAGAAAGTAAACCTATCTACTAGAGAGCCCACTAGCATAAGAACCATCCTATGTGATCACCCAAAAACTTGATGCACACAATAATAAAAAGTAAAGAAAGAACAAAAAGAGTTGAATGCAATAAGTAACAGAGGACTCAAGACAACAAATTTTTTTTCCTCATGGTATCGAGGTGCCTTAGGACACACCGCTCATCCACCTTGGAGCATTCTCTAGAGGATTAAGCTCCCTTGTGTCGCCAAGGATCAAGATCCACTAGGAGTATCCATTCTACATATCTAGAGTGATTGATATCAAACCACATACAAGATCGTCGATAATTATTACAAGGCTCGCACAACATCTCCTAGGGCTCAAGCAAGAACCTTCGTCGCCAATATTTTCTAGGTACCTTGAAACACCAAGAGTAACAATAAGAAGAACCCTCACTTGCAAATACACTTAGAGCTAGATGATGCATGAAATGTGGATAAGTTTCTCACATGTCAAGAGATCTCAATCAATCCTATTCAGGTGTTTAAATATATGCAAACTATGTGGAATCCTCATTGAAACCATTGAAAAAATGTAGGAAGAACCAATAAAAGAAGGTGAATTATGTGGTTTAACCGGCCAACACTAATAGACCATTCAATTTGTGTTACCTACCTAACTTTAATGATGAACACACGATATAAATGGTAGTAACAATAACACGGTTGTTATTACTAAGCATTGAAACTTACCGCTTACCTTGGCCAAAATACATAAAGCAACACAGTCCCGTCAAAATAGAAGTTGTAGGTCCTACAACACGTTAAAGAAGTGGAAGTGCTAGAATCAATGCATCGGACGCGACTTCTTCGCGAAAAACATATTGGCCCACCTACTATAGTTGTGTGCATATCTATATCTACACCTAATAATATTAAAAGCGTTGGAAGTCGCTTCTCGAAGACTCTCCCTCCGTGTGAAGTCTCCTTACGTTGACCATTGTTCGTAACCAAGGTTTGAGTCACACGATGGCGTAGACAGGTATAGCAGTGGTGCAGGTACCAACGCATCGCAATCCGGCTAGAGGATATGTTGTACTAGATCACATCACTAGGGGGTTTCGGTGTAGATTATTTGTGAAAAAAATAAAGCTAGCTCTAGGAGAAGGCGGTTGTCTAGCGATTGACACTGGTTTTCCGAGGGAATTTGTGTGACCTGAGTGTGCAATGACTTGTATGCCCTCGATTTATATAACAACTTATTTCAACTGCGAGCAATATAGAATACATCTTTAGTACTGTTTAATTGTTGATATCTTCATTAGTGTAATGCTATATATGTTACACAATTTATACATAAGTACATCCTTAGAATTCCATCCACACATTTAAAAGTAGCAAAGGAAGTCAAGTTAAATGTTACGTACACATTCAAATGTAACCCACATTTACACACATTTGTACATGCCACGTGTGTAAATGTTACACACACTTTACACACATTTGTATTGTTATTGCCAGCATGCAGTAGCATTTGACCCGGGCTAGCTAGCTATTTAGTCACGCTGCACGTATACACGTGCCAATTTAGACGTAGGAGCGGACAACACTAGGGTAACCAGGTGTCAGCTGACAGTGGCGACACGCATATTCCATCCAGCTGGTGTCGTGGCAAACTGGCCACAGGTGCGGTTAGAGCAGATTTGAGCGCGGTCAGGGTCAGGCTAGCGCCCGCGCGCGTGGATGTGCACCCGACGACGAACGAACGAACGCATGCGCGCTCCACAACAACAGAGCAGCAACACCTGTTTTTGATCGCAGCGGAGCAGAGGCAGGGGACGGCGACACGACACACGTACACCCTCCGTACGGCTTGGAGGCCAAACGGGATCCGGTGTGGATAGAGACGGATGGGGGAGAGAGGCGATCGGCCCATCTGCATGTGTCGCACGGGCAGAGCACGTGCAATGCATGCCTACTGCCGCTGGAGGGCCGAGGGCAAAGTCGTCAGTCCGTGGTTGCGTGCGTGCGTGCGTAGACCAGAGTCAGCGGTATGATGCAGGCAGTGCCGGCAGGCTCGCAGACCAGAACCAGATACGTACATAGTACAGATCCATATCCAAATCCCAGCGTCCAGCTGTCAAGCCATGGCTGTGGCTCGCGGATCGGCGCAGCCAGCAGTCCATGGATGGATAGACGGGGAGATGGATAGATGGAGATGAATGAAGATTTATAGAAAGAAGACGATGGCCGTGGCTGCATCTGCGTCGGCGTCCATGGGCAGGTCGGGGGGCTGCATCAGCGTGACGACCTCACCGTGGCCGCCGCAACGTGGCCCTTGCGCTGCGACTCGTGGAGCCCACCGCGTCGTCCATGTGTCCCGCCCCGCTGGCCCCCACCTCTTCGTGTCACCCGCTTCTCTTACTTGGCGCGCCGCGCACCCCCGCGTGGCCCCACGCCCCCCCGTGCCCGTCTCCCTACACGGAGGCGCCATGCAGTGCCATGCGCCGGCTTCTCTGCCCACCCCCCCTGCCTTCATTGCGCACACTGAAATACGGCTGTGCTAGCTGGCCTGCATCTGCATGCCATGCCAACTCGCCAACTGTCTATATATATATATATACCAGGCCAGGGAGCCTCAGTGCCTCACACACCACACCAGGCACCGAGACCCCAGGCAGGCAAGGGTTGCATCGCGACTCGCAAGCAGAGCATCCGGCGATCGCCGGACGTACGGACGGCCCGGCCGGGATAAACTGGTGGTAGTCCAAATGGATCGGTTGCCGCCGATCGCCATGGAGGTGCAGGCGGCGATGCAGCAGCGACAGCAGTTCCTGCACCACCTGCAGGTTCAGCAGCAAGGTACGCACCACCAGCCGCCGCAGCAGCAGCAGCACCAGAATAGCAGCAGCAGCAGGGCCAGCGGCGGCGGCCGCAGGTGCTGCCCGCTGCGGCGGTCGCGGAAGGGGTGCATGAAGGGAAAGGGCGGGCCGGACAACCAGCAGTGCCCGTACCGCGGCGTCCGGCAGCGGACCTGGGGCAAGTGGGTGGCCGAGATCCGCGAGCCCAACCGCGGCGCGCGCCTCTGGCTCGGCACCTTCCCCAGCGCGCGCGAGGCCGCGCACGCCTACGACAACGCCGCCAGGCAGCTCTACGGCGACTGCGCGCGCCTCAACCTGACACCACCGGCGGTTGCGGCAGGCGGAGGAGGAGGAGGACCGGCGGTCGTCGTGGCGGCGTCGTCTCCGTCCCCTGACACCGTTGCTGCTGGTGGTGGTGGTGGTGGGCACAACAACCACCACCAGTACCTCCAGCAGCAGCAGCAGCAGCAAGCCGCCATGGCGGCGGCGGCGGCGCCTATGATGATGATGATGCAGTCCTCCAGCTACTCCGCCGACGCGTCGTCGTCCAACTCCGACTCCTTCTCCAACTCTTACTCCAGCTCGTCGCCGGTGCCCATGGCGGCGGCCTCGCCAACCACCACCAACAACTACCACCACCACCACCAGACGACGACGTTCCAGATGACGCCGCCGCCGCCGTCGTCATGCGGCATGATGATGACGATGGCCGCCGCGCCGCTTTCGCAGGTGGGCTGCCACGTCGACGACACCACCACCACGATGGAGATCCAGCGTCATCAGCAGATGATCCGCGAGCTGGCGGCGGCGCCTCTGCACGTCCAGGAGGCAGACGACGACTTCGAGGACTTCATGACGCGGCTGCCCAAGGCGGAGGACTTCGGCCTGCAGGGCTTCCAGGAGGTGCCTCCTGAGGTGTTCGACGAAGCCGCCGGCATCTGGGACCACACCTCCGCCTGCTGGTCGTCGTCGTCGACCCCCACCATGATGATCGACTCCGGCGCCGGCGCCCTGCAGCAGCAGCAGCAGCAGGTCGTCGTCCCTCTTTGACTCGATCTTGACGCCGCCGCCGCGCGCCCTGCACCTGCTACTTCGTTCCAAGCTGCATCGAGCTGGCCGGTGTACGTGGCGAATTGAAGTGATTCGATCGACGCGCGCGCGATGCATCATGCATGACAACCCAACACCTCAAGGCGTACGTACACATACAACTATGTACGTACCAGATGGTTACTCTGCTATAGACTGCTACTGATGCTACATATATATAGTCTTTGTGGGTTAATTTTATATATTTGGATTTGGATAATGTTTCAGGTTTGTAAAATATATACTGTAGTAATGTAGTATTGGTGTCTTAAACATATATATATATATATATATATACTCCTAGTAGCTAAGCTATATATATAGTCTTTTAAGTCTTTAATTTGTGGGTTTGTACGTATGTGTGGTATATATATGCAGGGCCGGCTAGCTAGCTTGTGTACAGTACTACCATATATAGACATATTTCATATTAATTTCGTGTTTCCTAATTGTTTATATATGGTTTTCATTTCATTTGGATCTGTTTCAGGTTTTGTCAATAATATATATATATACACTGTAGTGGTACGTGTCCTCAAAATATTTTCCTATATAATCTATTTGGGTCTGTGTGTGGTTACGGTTTATATATGGGCACGTTTTAACTAGCTATGTATACAAATTCGAAAAAAAAAAAACTAGCCTCAGTGCTCAAGTATAGTGTAATGATGCAAAACAACGAACTTATCAGTTGTGTTGTTTGATCCGAGGCTAATGATGTGTATGCACGTACGTACTGGTTGGGCTACACTGCTCATGCATGCGGGGCTCGATCTATCCGAGCAAATAAATCGTGTGTGGTTGAATTGACACGCGCCGTCATGCATGGGTCGGAGTGTGTCGTGTACGCACGAGCGATGTGTACAGGTGGCTCCTCGTGGAGGCCAGAGTCGACGTCGGGGGAAGTAGCTTCATGCCATGTTGCCATATGGCATGGTGTTGATCTGTACTCCGAGCTAGTCTTATTAATAAGTAACCTACTACTTCAGCCGTGACGACTGAAGACGCATGCATATATGTGCACGTGCGGCCACTAAAAAAGTCTAATGTATGATACATTGATACGTTCAAAAAAAAATACAATTCTAGGTCTAGCCAAAATTAAACTATATATCTCTTAAATTTAACTAAGCTTATATATAGAACATATGTAGTTTGACTACAAATAGTATATACTATAAATTTTCTTAATTTAGCTAGGACTATATACAAATAGGAAAAATACTATACAAATATGTTTCATAACAAATTTAGTGTATGTTTAGAACCAAAGGAATGTAAAATAGCGGAATATAGATGTAATGGAAAAATACAGATGGGGTGTTTGGAACGTAGGAATTTGGAATATGGAATAGTAGAATTAAATAAATTATAAATAATAAAACAAGCTTGAGAGCGAAAGTTGTAGATCATCGGAGATTGGACGGTGACCCAGTGTGGTTGTCTCATACTTTATGAAAGAATAGAAAACCTGAGCTTCTTTGAAATTAGAATCCCGCAACAGTATTCCAAAAGGAACTAGAGAATCCTTTGATCCAAATGCTATGCTCAAAAAACTTTCCTTCGTTTTTATTTCCTCTACTTTTCCTATGAAAATACTACATTCCAAACTTTATAGTTTATAGTGTAGCATAATTATAGAATTGTATCTTTCTAGATGAAGGGAGCAAAAGAGTAGTAATGTTGCTAGCTTTGCCTCTCAGCAATATAAACAAGGTTAAGGTGTAGTGACTATAAATTAAGTACGCAGTTTCTGTCAGCAACGCAACAAGTTGAGATGGCCGAGTTGGTCTAAGGCGCCAGATTAAGGTTCTGGTCCGAAAGGGCGTGGGTTCAAATCCCACTCTCAACATGAATTTTTTTTCTTTTTTGCTTGTTCATTCAAACATTTTTTTTTGTTTCTCCCCTCTTTGTACCACCGTTCTGCATATAAACATGACGCAAACTCTATGGATCATTCCAATTTCCCATTAAATTTGTATAATAATATGTGCAATAGTCGTTACTATATCTCAACTAATTGAGCCTGTTAAGGGGTGGATTCAGCACTGGGGCAAGGTGGGCTCAAGCCCTCGCTACTGCTGCTCAGACCATGGATCTTCTCCCAAGCCTCATCTATAAATTTATATCTATTCAAGCTTGGAAGACGAGACTAAGGATAAAAGATTATAAGATAATGGTTGTTGTCCTCTCTAATTTACTACCTTGCAGATAGGTGATGAAAATCTTGAGAGATGAGATTCTAGAAGTCTAAAACAAATGTGTGTCTCTTCATTTCCTTTTTAAGGAAATATTGGATTTTTTTTTTGTATTCCTGAAAACCTACTAGCATAGGACACCCCCAAATATTTTGTAGATAGCACCCTAGAATAACTTAAATTATGACTGTAATATGTACTTTGCTTACCAACAACCTTCCTCCCATCTGTCATGAATAAACATCGAAGCTAGGCAATCGCCTCCCATCTCAACAAGCAACACCAAACCTTGGATCAATCGCATGCAACATCCACCACTTCAAATTAGTTATTGAAAGAGCATCAGTCATTAACGCACCAAGAGTAGAATGGAAGAGGAAAAGAAATCCACTGCTAATCAAGAATCAATGATTAAAACAACATATCATGGTTGCAAATCACATCAAGAACCCAAAAGCCAATCCATTATCATAGATACCAAGATATCCTATCCTTCCAAAAAAAACTAGAAGTAACTCACCTATCGCCACCAGAGAAATCGAAGAAGTTTGCCATGCCGGCTACAAAGACGAAGCGGCCCATGGTGCATCCACCCACACAATCGTTGGAGACAAGAACCTTTGCGGAACCATCAACATGGGTAATTGAAGCCCTAATCTACTCAAATCCTAAACTAGTAGAGAAGTTATGTAAACTATCGGATAAAATCATTGCTTTCGCATCCTATAGCGCTGAGGCTTGTTGAGGCGAGAAAAATCGAACAAGATCTGCGCTGGAACAAAAGTCACTTATTCTACTTTAGCAAGGGGAAAGGGGAAGGATTGAAAAGAGACTACTTTTGGCAGATTGCAAAATCGCATATTTGCCATTATAGAATTCAAAATTGCAATTGTGCCATAAATGTTGGGTACTATTCCTTTGGTTTGCTGTTTGTCGCTTCTTCCATTATAATTATTACATATCCGAGGCACAAAAGGCATTCCCCAAATTAACAAGAAAGGGAATATATAATCCTATGTGAAGAATAAATTGAACACAAACATTTATCTCCCTTCTATCTGATGGGTGACTCTGTGCATGGATGTCTCTCTCACACAACTCTATATTGTAGCCATGCAATCTAACCACGGACCATGCCAAATATAAATATTACCGCCTAGATATTGAAATTACTATATTTGATGTTAAATGGTTAATCGGCTGGCATGTAAATTTACTAATGTGTCTTTTTGTTCACGAGGCTGCAGTGCTAATAAGGTGGCTAATGTGCTAGCTCAATGGATAGAGTTCTCTGATAACATGGTCTATTGACATTGTATCGGGTTACATCTATAATATCGTGTACTCTAAAAATTTAAAAGCTAATGAACAAAGACAATCTTATTGATTGGAAAACATCGTAGCCTAGATATCAAAACCTTGCTTTATCCTCTCTAGTCTATTAATAAATAACCTAAAATGAACGTAGTAATAAATAATCTAAAAATAGTTCCAATTGACAATAGAGTGGATGAAGGTTAGTGATTATTTCATTGAGGGTGACGATAGAAATAATCAGTCAAAGAAAGACGGTGATGTTCATATCAAAGAGAAAAGCAAAGGGAAATTTCGATTAATTCAAGCAACTTCAATGTTAAACCTCAGTTCTATGCGCCTAATATATCTGCATAGAGCTTTGACATCAGTATAAAAAGTGGTTTAGTCATAGCTCCTTATAGAAGGAGCGACTGCTTGATCCAACAAAAAGTGCAAACTATTGTTTAAGAACACAATAATGTGGCCAAAGCAGGGTTGAATCATACTGCAAGTGCAAAACTATCGTGAAGAGAAAATGAAACCAAGTTTCGAGAAATAGTGGGACCAGCAATTAAAGTTTAAGTAAATATACTCCTTCCAAGTCACAAGTTATTATTCTAAAAATCTTAGAGAGTCAAAATATATTATGTTTGACCAAGCTTATATGATAATATAATTAATATTTATGTTGCCAACTAAATAAGTATTATTAGATTATTCATCAACATTATATTTTTTAGTTATATTGTATCATAAATTTTTTATTTTTTTTTATAATTTTAGTGAAACTTAATATACTTTCACTCAGGCAGGTCTAGGAGTTTGGGCTGAATAGTGGGACCACACAGGATGGGCAAGCTCGAGTCAACAGCAGTGTCGTCGACGGTCGAGTGGTCGACACGTAGAGGTCCCACTGCGCTGCGGCAATCCAACGCCAACGCAGCGCGCACAAGTCAGACTGCTATTAGAGGGGCAGGTGTCCGGGAGGTGCTGCCCGCAGTTGCCTTGCAGTTTCCTCTTCCTCGTCTCGCCCAGCACGAACAGGTCCGATCCAATACTCCAATCCGAGCACGCCGATCCAACCGCGAAGCCATGGACGCCGGCGGCGATGACTGGCGCGCCCAGCTCCAGCCCGGGGCGCGCAGCAGGATCGTGAAAAAGATGTACGCCCACTCCCTCCTCGGATTCGTTTTGTCTAATTCCCCCCTTTCTTCATCTCTCCTTCCTTCCTCCTCCCCCGCCACCCTCACACTTTATTTAATCAGACGCTATCTTGCATTCAGAGCACTGACTCTTACGAAGTTTCTGCCGGTATCAGTACCAGAGGGTCTGGTTGAGATTCAAAGAATTGCCGTGCGATTTGAAGACAAGGTGTATGCTGCAGCCACTAGCCTGGTACCTTAACTCAACTCTGCTTCTACCTTCCTCTCAGCGCTCAGCACTGGGTGGGTGGGTCAAACCTAGAAAAAAAAAACATGGAAAACAGCCATCTATGAGCAATCTGCTACCAGTATTTTAGGCCAATTTTTACATGCCTGTAGCATTTCCTTTTCTCGTCCTGCTAGAATAAGCCGATAGTATGCATGCTTACTGTGCATATCATACTAGGGCATGCAGGAGGGGAATCTTGTCTGCACATCTCACCCTGCACTTAAAAAAAAACTTATCAATGTGAAACTACAATCAGTCCTTGTTTTTGTATCATTCAGAGTGATTACTTACGGAAGATTTCTCTCAAAATGCTGTCAATGGAGCGTACACAAGACAACCCTGCTCCAGGTACCATACACAATAAAATCTATTGCTACACTTTGTGATATCTATATATATTAATTTTCTTTTTTATATAAAAAATACTACGAGTAAGATATTTGGGCCACTAGGGGATTGCAAGGGATGTATTTTTTCTTAACTTTTTTACATGTTATTTAGATTGTTCCCAACTTTTATAATCTGAGCATGTAACTTCCTTGAATTTTGAAATAGGCATGTGGGGCAGGTTTTTTCCTAATCCTAAGAATGATGCTGTGAAATGGCAGTGTTCATCTCATTCGCTTGGTTGCAGGCAATGGTACCATTCTCAGCCTTGGATGGGACATTGTCTTTTTGCAGCGGCCGTCCAAAACTTTCCCCAACACAAGCCTTTATTCAACTTGAAGCCCTAAATTCCAAATTACCAATGTGTGAGATTCACAAGCGAAATGCTTGTGCATGAAATTGAAGTTAGTCTGTAGAAAACTAGATCAACTTAGGAGGAACTCATATGTATCTCAATTCTCCTTAATGAGGACTGGTTTAGGTGTGCATCCATGGCATCAGAACTTTGATAGGCTCAGTTCCTACATCCAAGTCATGATCTCATAGGTTATCTAGACTCTGGATTGGGTGGACACTGAACTGATGAGAAAACATGAGGTTGTTGTAAATGTCCATGGAACAACAATTTTGTGGACTCGGTGAACAGGTCACGTCTGTCAGGGGTAAGTGATTGCCCTAATTCCACTGTGTCAAGGGGGCATCGGTACACTTGGCTCCACAGACGGATCTATAATTGCAAAGCATCGATGTCGTTACCATTGGTGTCATGTCTATGTCTGTCTATTGCTGCCTCTTATGTGTACAATAACTTTCCATTGATTTTATATAAGCCATTCTTGTCAGGTGGCAGCAATACTAACACTCTGAATTTGCCTACATCCCTAACATCCTGCTGAGAAATCAAAGAAACTTCTTAGTAATCTGTGCCTAATTAAGAAAAATATTTAAGTTGTTTGTATCTAAATCTTTACTGTTTATTCACTGTCACTTTATCTTATTAATTTGTTATTGCTAACTTCATGGACTATCACAATTAAATGTGATTTGATGGTGTGTAAAATGATGCACATGGATTGTAAATGGCTATACAAAGCGAACAATTTGATGGTGGATAATGGTGCCAGCAGGTAGTAGCAGCAAAGGGAAGAAGCAAAGATGCCATTTCTGCAAAAAAGGTGGCCATTTTAAGAAGGATTGCTTCAAGAGAAAAATATGGTTTGAAAAAAAAGGTGTATACAATATTTTTCTGCATTCTTGGAAATTAGAATCTACTCATTATAGGTCCTAGTAATACCTACTCGTTAGATTCTATTGCTATTACTCATGTGTCAAATGTTATGCAGGAGTTGCTTATGATCCAACCCATGAGCGGACTAAAGCACGGGAGAATAAAAATGAAGGCCCTGTATTTAAGGAATCAGAACTTGCAGAGTAATCCTTGTATGTATAAAAGAGTGTATTATCTTTCCGAATGTGGCAGAAATCTTTTGTTTATGAGAAAGTTGGATGTACTAAGTTTAAGGTTATGTATGTAGACGAGAGAATACATATTATTATGAGTAAATAGAAATCCGGCCCTTAAACTTTTCATGGGGTGTCACTCCGGTCCATAAACTTTTAAAGTGTGTCATTAGTGTTCCTAAACTCAATTTTGGTCTCAAATCAAATCTTTAGGGGTCTTGACCCATTTTATATTAGCAGATTACCCCTCATCTCATTAATTTGTTTCAAAGACCATTGCTTCCTGATTACTGATCAAAGCACGCTAAAAAAATCTCTCTTTCGTTAGCCTGACGAGCAACAGAGCCTGATGAGCAACAGAGCCTGAAGACTATTGCTTCCTGATTACTGATCAAAGCACGCTAAAAAAATCTCTCTTTCGTTAGCCTGACGAGCAACAGAGCCTGAACGGATGAAGAATACAGACAAACTGAATAGAGTAGAGAACTGCTATCAGGAAACATCTGGACCCAGTCAAAAGGAACTGCTGCATGTTTTTTTAATGGAATCACTGGACGAACGGACTTCTATCAGGAAACAAAAATCACACGCTAAATGGATCATTGCAATAAATAAAGGGACGGGGAAGAACGCACTGCTATCAGGAAAAAAAAACATGAGCAAAATACACCACAGGTCCATTACCTTTTTCGTCTAGGTCATATAGGTCCATTACCTTTTAAAGTGCAGTTTTGGGTCCATTATCTTTTCCCTCTATGTCATATAGGTCCATTACCTTTAAAATGCAGTTTTGGGTCCATTACCTTTGTTTGGGGTTCACCAGGGGTCCAAATCTGTCTAGAAGCAGGTTGACATGACATCCGACGTGGCTCTCCACGGTGGCCGCCGACCACACCTACACTGCCGATTGAGTGCTATTTTTACTATTCATATTATAAATATAAATAAAAAAACTATAATAAATAAATAAATAAATAATGATTCAATCATATTTAAAAATATATATTATAAAATAAATAAGTTAAAGTATATAAAATAATATTAACAATAGAAAAATAAAGGAATATATTTAAATATAATTTTTAGCAATAAATATAGGATTCAAATTAAATCATATAACAATACTAAATTAAAGTTAATATTGCTATGTGCATATTAAATATGTTATCCTTTCATATTAATCATTTGTCAGAGAGCTTTTAAATAGTTTCATTGAACACATCATTAATAATACTAAACTAATATCATTAGTCATAGTAAAAATAGATATCCGTATTCACTTCCATTTCTGATGTGGATAGTAAAACTGATACTCCATATACTAAATATAGATATTCATATTAAATATCCACTTTTCATAACATTTTTTTATCCAATTCCAAATATGTATTTAACTGTTATCTGTATTCGCAAGGAATATGCACATGATAAAATATATTTAAATATGTATTTAATTTGAATCCTATATTTGTTGCTAAAAATTATATTTAAATATATTCCTTTATTTTTCTATTGTTAATATTATTTTATATACTTTAATTTATTTATTTTATAATATATATTTTTAAATATGATTGAATCATTATTTATTTATTTATTATAGTTTTTTATTTTTATTTATAGTATGAATAGCAAAAATAGCACCCAATCGGCACGGTCGGCAGCCACCGTGGAGAGCCACGTCGGATGTCAACCTGCTTCTAGACAGATTTGGACCTCTGGTGAACCCCAAACAAAGGTAATGGACCCAAAATTACACTTTTAAAGGTAATGGACCCAAAACTGCATTTTGAAAGGTAATGGGCCTATATGACCCAGACGAAAAAGGTAATGGACCTGTGGTGCATTTTACTCAAAAAACATCATTGACCATTGCTTCCCGATCAATGGAATCACCAACATTATCTTAGACGAAAATCACATCAAATTTCATAGAGATAAATGTCATATATCCCAATACTTAACCGCTGACACATAATTCAACCCAAGAGAAGTTGACACATAATGCAGTGACTACACATAATGCACCATGTCCTTCCTCTTGCACTTGGGAAGCTGCATACACTTAACAGCTGACACATAATGCAGTGACTACACAATGTCACCTTGTCCTTGCTCTTGCACTTGGGAAGTTGCATACACTTGGGAAGCTTTGTTGGAGGATCTGCCTGATGATGTCTTTGTCTTCTTGGAAGAAGTATTTTCACTTGCAGATGATCTCTTCTTGGATAATGCAGCCCTGCCTGCAACTGTGCTTGTGGTCAGTGGAGTTGGCCTTTGCACCGGTTGGTTAGACATGATGAAGCTTGGATCTGGTAGAGGCCCTTGGGGTTGTGACAGTGAACTTTCATGTGTCTCCTGTGTTAGAAATATTAGTGAATGATTTGAGTTAAAAAAATTATGAGTGAAGTATCCATGTCATACAGAGAGGACAACAATGAATTTCATGAGTAAGAATCTGACCTCTCCAAGCATTTGAGAAAGAACAGTGCTGCTAGTTTGTGTCATTTCTACAAGTGATGGTGGTTGCGTGGATGAGATGTTTGGTGGGTCTTGTGTCTCATTTTCATGTACTTGATCAGCAGCTGCTCTCATTGCTTGTTCTTCTACCTCTCGTTGAAGTGTGGCTTGTGTTGTAGCAACTAAAGTCTTTGCTTCTTCTGCACTAAAACCCATTTTTTGAGCTTGCAACGAGCTTTATTATGACCAACATCTGAACAATGGTTGTAGTGCATTGTCACACCATGCCTAGATAACCTTGGTCCATTTCTGCCCCGTACCTCATGTGGTTGCTTCTTCCTAGCCTTAGGAGGTCTACCAACCCTTTTCTCATAAACTGGTGGGACGACCTCAGGTCCATTCATTTTATCCCACTGTGACTTATCTTTGTTAGGCCAAATACTATAGACATAAGCACTATTATAAGCATCCAATGAGTAGCAATTTGGTAGCATAGATTCAGGTGCTACCCTATCATGCCTTAGACAACTAATTGCATGGCAACAAGGAATACTAGTTAGTTGCCACCTCCTACAGTCACATGTTTTGACTGTCAGGTCTACAATGTGCTGATAATCTTTGACTAACACCTGGAACACTCTAGCCCCAGATGGCAGTGGATAGCATACATTTGCAAACTCAGTATTTCTAGCCAACTTTTTCCTGATCTTTGGGCAAAAAGAACTTGTGATCTCATTTTCTAGTTCTTTTCTCTTGTTGAAATGCCTTGTCATCAATTGGCACTTGATCTCTCAAACATAGACAAAATTGGTAACTCCCTAGCTTCCAATATGTACTTATTGAAAACCTCACAATTGTTGTTCAATAAGATATCACATTTGGGAAAAGTAGAAAAGTAGGCTCTTACCCAAGTGTTGGGTTCCATTTTTGACAGCCATTCATAAGCACCAACATCCAAGGCCTTCATCTTTTCCATATTCCTTTTCCATGAATCCTCTGAGGAAGATCTTGCACATGTCCACAATTGGTTTTTCAGCACTTCACCTTTGAACTTCTCTTGGAAATTTGAATAAAGGTGCCTTACATAGAACCTGTGTTTAGATTCTGAAAAAACCTGCTTCACAGCTGGGTATTAAGCCCTGAGAAAGAAAACAAAAAATATTATAAGCCACACAAAGCATGTTCAAATACAATAAAATTTTAGACACTCACTTTTTGCTTGCCAGTCATTATTGTCCAGGGGTAGGTGTTGTCAATGTTTAGATCAGACTTGAGAGTCTCCAAGAACCACTTCCATGCAACCAGTGACTCAACTTCCACCACTGCCATTGCTATAGGGAAAATACAATAATTGGGATCCATGCCCACTGTAGTAAGGAGTTGGCCCTCATGTTTGGTCTTAATGAAGCAACCATCCAAGCAAATTATGGGCCTACAGCCTGAAATGAATCCCCTTTTGCAAGCATCAAGGCTCATATAACATGTGTTGAACATACCATCAACCAAGTTCAAAAAAATGATGACCCAGGTGAAAGGTCCTAGATGGATAGAGGGGGTGAATAGCCTAATAAAAATTCTACAAAACACTAGAGCAAATGGTTAGATAACACTAAAGAGAAGCCTTTTGCTCTAGCTCTATTTGGGGTGCAAAGCCACCTATCCAATGCAAATCTAGTTAGCTAAGTGCCTAACAATCAATAGCAAGAACCTAAGGCACTTAACTTGAGCTAGCAAGAACAACTAACAAGCTAAGCTAACAAGCTAGCTAGAGAGCTAACTAAGCAAGATATGAACAAGGTAAAAACAAGAGACGAGGTGATTGTTATACCGATGCCTTGTGATGTATGGATGTCAATGTAGGGAACCAATCACAATGAATACCAATGAATAGCCGGGAGACAAGATGACAAACAATTTTTCTCCCGAGGTTCACTCGGTTGCCACCAAGCTAGTCCCCGTTGTGTCGACTACCCAAATGGTGTTTCGGTGGCTAATTGGCAATTCACAAGCCAAGCCCACTACCCGGGCGCCACAAGAAACCACCCAAATGAGAGTAACTCAAAGACACGAGCAAACCACTAGAGTTACCCTTTGGCGCTCCGCCGAGGTGGGTACAAGCCCTCTCACAATGATGAAGCCGACCACGAACAATCACCAACATGTGCCGAAGGTTCTCCTCAATCGCCAAGCCGTCTAGGTGTTGGCAAACACCAAGAATAACAAGAAACCACGCGGCGATGACGATGACCAAGTGCCACTAAGATGCAATGCAATGATCAAAGCACTTGGATCACTCAAACTCTCACAAGTATGCAACAAGAGTGAAGAGAGTGAGTTGGGGGCTATCTCAAGCAAACACAAGTGTATCAAATGAACGAGAGGTGCAAGAGAGAGCTCTAGGAGCCGGCCAAAACATATTTATAGTCACCCACCAAAGACTAGCGGTTTTGCTCCTCTTTCTCAACTGTCTGCGTCGGTCCGGACGCACTTTGCATGGGGGGTCCGGACCATCGCGTCTGCGTCCGGACCCTCTGTTGATTTGAATCTTGCCGTTGGCGCCTTCATTGGTGTTGACGTGCCACCTCCGGACGCACGCAACAGTAGCGTCCGGTCCACCTTTTTCTTGCGTCCGGACCCAGTCCAGAGAGGGTCCAGAGAGCGCCTTGGCTCCGGTCGCGCGTCCGGTCTCTTGTGTCCAGACACACTTCAGCGTCTGGATAAATACATCCAGAGGAGTCCAGAGAGCGCAGAACTCCGGACCCTGCATCCGGAGCCTTGCATCCAGACCATCTTTAGCGTCCGGACCTCCTGTCCAGAGAGGCCGAGGCTAGGGTATGCCTCCGGTCGCATGACCAATGGTCCGGACGGCCTTTTGCCTGCATCCGGACCCTGCGTCCGGAGCCCTTTTCAGTGCCAGACCGAGCCTCCTCTTCTTCTCCAAGTCTTCAAGTGCTAACACCTTATGACCCAAACCTTGTTCATCTGTGTTAGCCTTTGTAACATATATTTCTTGGAATTAATTTGGTTTGTGTCACTTAGGTTCATTTTATGTAAATGCAATGCAAACCTAGTGGCACATGATAACCGCAATCGAAACGAGTTTTCCCTTCTTAGTAGTACGACTATCTATCCTAAAGGTGATCACACTCTCTATAGTGTCTTGATCACTAAACCAAAAATGGCCCTATGATATACCTTTGCCTTGAGCCCATTTTTATTTTTCTCTTTCTTCTTTTCCTTAGTCCATGGAGCACTTGATTCATCATGATCATCCATCTAGCTCCATGTACCAAGGTGAACCACCCTATCTTGATCATACACTTAGTACAAGGGTTAGTCCATAGGTTTCATCAATTAACCAAAACCAAACAAGGTCTTTCAATCTCCCCCTTTTTGGTAATTGATGACAACCTTTCACAAATAAATATATATGATGAAAATTTCAACTTTGGTAGTATTAGGTCCCCCTACATATGTGATATATGAGTTTGGTTCATTTTGATCACATATGCATGAATAGGAATTGTGGGAGAGTAAATGCTACCAAATGATGCTAAGGTGTGTAGGATGGACCTTTGAAGCGTGATACCAATCGGAGTGCAATATTAACCATCCTTAGCACCATGAATGCCTAGAAACCAGTTGAAAAACAACTTGGAAACACTTTGAGAGAACTAGATATCACATGAAAAACTCAAGACCTAATCATGCTAGTTCTTCAAGCACCAAGAGATTGTGTTTCTAGCAATCACCACATAAGCATATCATGAATATAAGAACATATGCAAGCAAGCAGTTATGAATGCACAAAGATATGCATGCAACAACTATATTCATAGGCTTGCTCCCCCTACTTGTGTGCTTTCATTTTTCAAAATTTTCAACAAAATATTTTTCTTTGTCATACTACTTACTCTTACTAACTTCTCCCCCTTTGTCATCTATTATCATAAAAGATGTGCTCAAAGGTTTGATTATTGGAGAGAAGTGTTATTTTTGGTTCAATCTAGATTACTTGCCCCAAGCTATTTAACTCGGTTTAAACCATGAACAATCTTGTTCACACATCCTAGAATGGTTATCTTGCCCATGTTGAGCTAAACATTTGAAGTTCATGATCTAGATCAAACTCTAGGATTGCAAGCCCACAAATATGTCATATGCTACCACTAGATCAATTCAAGCATAGAAGCAATAGTGGTACCATATAAGCATCAAATCATTTGAATTTTCATGAATGAGCCTAATGAATTGATGTCTAGATGCACTAACAAGTCCTAATAAGGATGAATGACATGTCAACCAACTTGTACCTTGCATAGCTCGAAGGAGAGGCATGTCAAATATGGGGGGTGCATCAACACATATTTGAGAAGTCAAGAATGTTCAACTCATTTCTTAGCTTGCAAAATCTCTTCTCATCAAGTGGCTTGGTGAATATGTCGGCAAGTTGATCATCAGTGCCAACACTTGTGATTTTGATATCACCCTTTAGTTGATGGTCCCTTATGAAGTGGTGCCTTACATCAATGTGCTTGGTTCTTGAATGTTGAACCGGATTGTTGGTTAGCTTCACCGCACTTTCATTGTCACATAGCAATGTCACTTGCTTGAAATTGATTCCATAGTCATTAAAAGTTGCTTTCATCCAAAGCAATTGAGCACAACAACTACCCGCACTTATGTATTCGGCTTCGGCGGTAGAGAGTGAAACACTATTTTGCTTCTTTGATGACCAAGATACAAGTGACATGCCTAGCATTTGACATGTGCTTGATGTGCTCTTTCTATCAACCTTGCATCCCGCATAGTCGGAGTCCGAATAGCCAATCAACTCAAAGTTAGACCCCTTGGGATACCACAATCCAACATCTTGTGTATGCTTCAAGTACCTCAATATCCTCTTTGTAGCCTTCAAGTGACTTTTTCTTGGAGAGCCTTGGAATCTTGCACACATGCATACACTAAACATCACATCCGGCCTAGAAGCGGTCACATAGAGTAGGCTTCCAATCATAGACCGATACAACTTTTGATCCACCATATTGCCACTAGCATCACTATCCAAGTGTCCATTAGTGCCCATTGGAGTGCTAATGTCTTTAGAATCTTCTAAGTCAAACTTCTTCATCATATCCTTGATGTACTTGCCTTGACTCACAAAGGTGCCATTTTTCAATTGCTTGATTTGAAGACCAAGGAAGTAACTAATTTCACCAATCATTGACATTTCAAACAGCGGGTCATTCACCTCTTTCCGAACAGGATCTCCTCATTACAAACATTGCAGAAGTAATATGATAATTTATATTACATCAAAGTAGCGGAAATTTGGAGTCATATTACAAACCATAAGTTTTGAAATATAACTTAAGTGGCATACGATAATAATACATCAAGCTGCTGATAGAGTATAAACAAACAACCGAGGTACTCTTGCCCAAGAGTCAAGCAAAGACAGACTACTCCTCATCATCATCCACTGAAACAACGGTCATGCAGCACGAAGCTACACAGACCGGATTGGGACCCTCATCTGCAACAGGGGTTAACAAACCCTGAGTATGAGGTACTCAACAAGACTTATCCGACAAAGAAAAAAATATTTGGTAGACAAAAGATATGCAAGTCATAGGATTCAAGGTGTGGTTTGCAAGAATCAAGTATTTTGCATAAATGAGCATTTATAAAAAGAATTGAAGTTCATTTAATCCGTTCAAAAGATTACTCAAGTACCAATCTAAATTTATGATTGATAACAAGGTAATAACATCCATGAAAGGAAAACATCAAGTATCAAATTTAAGTTTCATTAACTACGATGTAAAAAGCAGGGTTACGTTTCCATATCCGAGGAACACGACGATTCGAACCGGGTTATCCCAGCTGGGGCTTCCCTAATAGACGACATATGCAGCACTAAAGCACGCATATGACTACCTTTCCCTGGATCCTCTCGCCAAAACCGGGGTTCCGCCACCCGAGAGCACAGTACACCTCCATCCAATTCCGCAAACTTGGAGAGTACACACTACTCTCACCATCTCTCCACTCCCAGTGCGGTTTGACCATTCTTAAGACGAGAATAGCCAGAGTCCAGCTTCCCCAAGGTATGTGATAAGTACTCCAAAGTCACAACCCTCCGACGTTTTACAACGGACGGTCCCTAAGGACACAGGTGGAAAGAACCCGCTCACCAGACACCGCTGATGGCTCCCAAACACCGTGTCCGCCCGGTCCCGATTTATTACTTCCAACCACATTCCTTTCTCAAAAGACCATAACCATTTGCCGAAGCAATATGCTATGCGTAAGTGACCGGAAATCACCTACTAGAAAACTCTAAGCATACTAAGCATTTTAGCAAAAGTTTTCATCTTTGAACAATTGACAAGGTAAAGGTACAATAGTACAAGGATAAGGCCATGCATTAAATAGGAATTTAATAAAGTACCATAATGCAATAATATAACCATAAGTGTATTTAAAGAAAAGCTTTTTAAATATAAGGTAGGGTTTGAATGCACCGGGGCTTGCCTTGGTTGGAGGGATACACAAATTCAGACTTAGATTCAACAAGAGAGAAATTCCCTTCACAAGAGGGATTATCCAACTCAACCAACGAACAATCTACACGATAATATGTCATGCTTAGATGATGCTTGATAAGATAGACATGATGCTTTGCAACACACAACCAGTACTTAAGAGATGACTAAAACAGATTATAACCTTGAGTACAACTTTCCTTCATGAAAGAAAGTTAAACTAAAGCATAAAGCAAATTAATCAATTTCTTATTACTTGATTACCAAAGTTAATAATTATGTTCAAAAACACTGAACAAACAACACATTAAAATACATGTCCAAACTGTGGTTGTCACTGGACAAATGACCATTTGCATCAATCAATATAAAATCACTCAAAACCTAAAGTCATTAAGGTTTCTAATCATTTTATATTTAATTAAACAAAAAGCCATGTATAATAGTTCATCCAAAAATTCCCAAACTTTTTGTACAACAAGATATAAGTATATAAAGGTTACACAAAAATTCCGGAGCAAAGAATTTATTTATGCACAGAAATAAACATACAAAAATAGCAAAAAGCATTACTGTGTAAAACTAGAAATTAGGAAAACCCTTCACTGCTCTCACTGACACCTGGGTCCCGCGCGTCAGTGACCCAAAAACAGAGTAGCGGCGCCGGTGACCATAAAACACGTCGGCGCGTCATCGGCGACTACTTAGCGGCTCAAACAACTCATGCGCTGGACTCTACTCGTCATCCTGAACCCATCGAGGTACGGTAGAGCCCTTTTCATCTCTTAGAACACCCTCGCCGGTGACATTCACGGTGGCCCGAGCTCGGTCGCTCAAACGCCGGCGAGCACAAGCCGTAAACGGCTCAACCAATAACCCCAGCATGCTTAGCGGCCCCCATACAACGCGGACCGCAACAAGAACGAAGCAAAACCCTAGTGAAACGACTGAAGAATCATTGCCCTGGTTGGTTTTGACGATTAACGACAATTAGAGATTATTATGGCTAACGTGTGTTTTGCAGAGGCTATGCGTAGCTTAGCCATAGTGATCGATAAGAATGGGCTATAATGGTCATCACTTAGCCCCCAAGATGGATATCATTTCGGATTTCAAGAAGACATGATGAAGACCCTAGAATGATAGGCTAAGTGTCATAAGGAGATGAAGGGCACTTAGAAATAGATATGACTTATCTTTTTATCTTTGACCGTACTATTAAGAGGGGTTTAGATTAGTAGCTTGACTTAGGAAAGCTTCATGACTTAGGTGTGGTGCACACTTGACTTCCTTAGCTCTAAGCAAGCCCTCGTTGACCGTAAGATGGCCTAGAACAACTTCCATATTCATCGTGACGAAAAACGAAGTTGATAGAACTGTTTTCTAGGCGTTGGACGCTCCTGACAGGGGCGCCGGATGCTGTCCGTCGCGTCGGACAGAGGCGTCGGACGCTGGGTGGTTGAGTCCACAGCGTCCGTCGACCTTCCAGTGGAGATGTTTTCTGGCTAAGTTTTTCAGGGTCCGTCAGACGCTGTCCGTCGGCCAGGCGTCGGACGCTGGGAAGAGTGTCCGTCGACCTTCCAGAGAGGGTGTTTTCAGCCCGAGCCAGAGTGTAGCGTCGGACGCTTGAGATGAGCGTCTGTCGCCCAGTGACGTAGCGTCCGTCGCTGGGAACAGTGTGTCAGAACTAGCCATTGGACAGGGCGTCGGAGCGTCCATCGCCTAGGCGTCGGAGCGTCCGTCGCCTAGGCGTCGGAGTGTCCGTCACCCAAACTATGAACAGAAACTAGCCGTTGGAGCATGCGACGGACCGTCCATCGCCTAGTCGACAGAGCGTCCGTCGCCAACTTAAGTTGCCTGCCCGAGGCAATTTTCAGAGGGTCTATTTATAGCCCCTCCCACTTCTCTCCCACCTTGCCTTTGCTCATTTGAGTTGCTGAGTTTGTTGAGAAGGTTGGGAAGAGAGCAAGAGCCCTAGAGAGAGAGAGTGATTCGCGATTCCATCTATCCTCTCTCTAGTTCATCCAAGAGTTCAAGTGTGCATCCTCTAGTTGTGAAGCTTGAGTGAGTCAAGCGAAGATCGAGGCTTGTTACTCTTGGTGATCGACATCACCTAGACGGTCCGGTGATGCTCGGAGGAAGGTGATCGCCGGAGGATTGTCGGCGGCCCTTCTCCATCGAAGTTTGTGATCGGTTGTGGGCGATTCACCGAGCCGGAGTGGCGAAGAATCAGCCCGTAGAGAGCACTCATCCCTTGCGCGGGATTGAGGGGAGCTATACCTTGCGAGGTGCTCCAACGAGGACTAGGGGGGAGTGTCGACTCCTCGATACCTCGGTAAAACATCGTCGTGTCAAGCATCTCTTTCCCTAGCTCTTTACTACCGCATTACTTTCCGCACTTGTCATTCTTTTCATACTAGAATTGTGTAGGAAGTTTTCGTTTTTCATTGACTTGCTACCGCTTTCTAGCTAGGACACACAAGCGGTAGGCACTAGGGGGTTAATTGGCTCTTTATAGGTTTAATTCTTGTTTAGAAATTAAAAAGAGCCCAATTCACCCCCCCCCCCCTCTCTTGGGCATCTTGATCCTTTCAATTGGTATCAGAGCGAGGTTTGCTCTAAATTAGGCTTCACCGCCTAGAGCAAGATGTCCCATGGGGATGGACCACCTCCCATGTTCGATGGAGACGACTTTCCTTATTGGAAAGTTCGTATGGAGGCCTATCTAGAGGCCGTTGACGTGGGCGTGCTCAAAGCCGCCACAAAGGGAGGCACTGTCTTCGCGGAGGACCTCAACTTTGATAATCACAATACCAAGGCGAAGAACATTATCTTTCGTGGCATTAGCAAGGATGTCTTCAACCGAGTGCGTAATGCCAAAGACGCATTTGAGTTGTGGACCACTATTTGTGCTCTTCACGAAGGCACAAAAAGTGAGTGTGAAGAACGCTATCACTTGGTTATGGCTAAGCTCAATTCTTTTTCCATGCATGCAAATGAAAATGCAAATGAAATGTACTCACGACTTAATATTATTGTAGAGGATTTGAATGGGCTCGGTCTCAACCAAATGGAACCGGCGATGTGGTACGCAAGATCCTTTGTGTCTTGCCCATTGAGAAGTATGGCCACATCGTCACGGTGCTTCACCAAGGAGATCTCTCCGCCGCGACACCAACACAAATTTTGGGCAAGATCAATGCCCATGAGATGTACATGAAGATTGGTGATGGTGGCTCTTCTTCCTCCTCCAAGAAGAAAGAAAAAGAGAAGGAGAAGAAGAAGGACTTGGCACTCAAGGCATCCTCCTCGGAGAAGTACAAGATGCAAGTCATGTATGAGAGTACAAGCGATGATGATGATGATGATGATCTCGCTCTCATGGTGAAGAAAACAACCAAGATGTTGAAGAAGCTAAGCAAGAATGGAGTCAAGTTTGACTCAAAGAAGAAGAAATTCTTCACAAGCTCTTCACGAAAGCCTCTCTCCAAGATGGATTGCTACAATTGTGGCAAACTTGGACACTTAGCTCATGCTTGCCCCGAAGAGAAGAAAGACAAGTACAAGAACAAGAAAGCAAACAACAAGTTCAAGTACAACAAGGGTAACAAAGTTGAGTCAAGTGATGAGGAGAAGAAGGATGAAAAGCCATTCAAGAAGAAGAAGAACTTCAACTTCCACAAGAAGAAGAAGAATGGCAAAGCCTACATTGTTGGTGATTGGCTCACCGACATTGAAGACTCAAGTGACTCATCCGGAGATGAAAGTGAAGAAGAGAAGGTGGCCGCCTTGGTGATTGGTTCATCTACTCCACCACCACCCCCTCCATCATCTCCGGGCTCATCCTCTACACACCTATGCCTCATGGCTAAAGGTGACAAAAAGGTACTAAAAGAGGATAGTGATGATGAGGCTAGCTCTAGTGATGATAGTGATGATGAGTTTAAGGCACCTTCCTATGATGAGCTAATTGTAATTTACAACAAATATACTAAGCTAATTAGGAAGTATAAAGGTAAAAGTGAATCACTAGAGAAATCCAACGATAACTTGCATGCTAAGCTTGATGACTTGTCTAGTGCTAATGATGAATTGAAGCTTGAGAACAAAACTCTCTCATCTAGCATTAGGGAGCTCAAAGCCTCACTCAAGCAAGCTAATGAGAAACATGATAAGCTTGAGAGGTCAACACAAGAGCTCCATACAAGATACAACTTGCTAAAAGATGACTACAACCAAGTTAAGAATGAACATGGTACACTTGTGATAGCTAATGAATTGATTTCAAATGATCTTGCTACACATGTTGCTATTAACACGGTTGTTAAGTGTGATATAGCTACTTCTTGTGAGGACTTGCTTGATGAAGTTGCTAGTGAGCAAAATGCTAAGTGCAAGGGCAAGAAGGTAGTTGAGGCCGAAAAGCATGATGACTATGTGAAGATGAGGCAAGAAAACTCCAAGCTCAAGGAAGAGCTAATCAACCTCAAGGCAAGCAAGCCATTCACTATCAAGTCGGCCAAGCAAGATGACAAAGATGCAATGACCTTGATCAACTCTCTCAAAGAGGAAAATGCAAAGCTCAAGGTTGAGAAGATCAAGCTTACAAGTGGATTGGAGAAGTTCACCAAGGGCCACAACCTCCAAAGTGAGCTCTTGATGAACACTATCATGAAGACCGACAAAACCGGCATTGGGTTCAAGGAGAACCAAATCATGAAGGCCAAGGTCAAGATAGAAGCCAAGAACTACTACAAGAACAAGGCCATGAGAAGCAACTATGACACACCAAAGCCCAAGCCCAAGAAGTGCTATGGATGTGGTCAAGAGGGTCACTTTGAATCTCAATGCAAGACTCCACCTCCCAAGACCTTGCCCAAGCATATAAGGCCTTTCCCTCATGATGCACACTTCATCATCAACAAGGACTCCAAGGGTAGACCTCAAGTTGTGTTTCTCGGTCCTAAGATGAAGAACAAGCTCAAAGTGCTATGGGTTGCTAAGGAGTTGGTGGACAAGGCTATGGGACCTCGCCAAGTGTGGGTTCCCAAACAACAAGCTTAACTCCAAGTTGCTTGTGTGTAGGTGAACTACAAGACCGGTGGAAGTCATTGGGTGATTGATAGTGGATGCACTCAATATATGACCGGTGACTCCCGGATGTTCACCACACTTGAGGAAGATTGTGAAGGGAAAGACAATATTACCTTTGGGGATAATTCAAAAGGCAAAGTGCAAGGCCTAGGTAAAGTGGCAATCTCAAATGATCAATCAATATCAAATGTCTTGCTAGTACAATCTTTGAGTTTCAACTTGCTATCGGTGGAACAACTATGTGATCTTGGTTTCCAATGTCTCTTCACTCCAAATGAGGTAGTTGTGTCCAAGATTGAAGATTCATCATTTATATTCAAAGGGTTTCGGCACAACAATCTCTATCTAGTGGACTTCACCTCAAATGAAGCTAGTTTGCAAACATGTATATTCTCCAAGAGTTCTTTGGGTTGGCTATGGCATAGAAGATTAGCACATGTGGGAATGTCAACTTTGAAAAAGCTTGTCAAGAAGGAGTTGGTTAGAGGTATGAAGGATTTGTGTTTGAGAAGGACAAACTTTGTAGTGCATGTCAAGCCGGCAAGCAAGTGGCAAACACTCATCCAACCAAAGCTTTCATGTCAACCTCAAGAGTCCTAGAGCTACTTCACATGGATCTATTTGGACCTACCACCTATTCTAGCATTGGTGGCAATCTCTTTTGCTTGGTGGTAGTTGATGACTACTCTAGGTACACTTGGGTGTTCTTTCTTCAAGACAAGGGAGAAACTCAATCAATATTCAAGAAGTTTGCAAATAGAGCCCAAAATGAGTTTGATGTGAAGATCAAGAAGATAAGAAGTGACAATGGGACCGAGTTTGTGAACACCAAGATTGAAGACTATTGTGATGAAGTTGGGATCAAGCATGAAGTATCCGCCACCTACACTCCTCAACAAAATGGTGTAGTAGAGAGGAAGAACCGGACACTTATCACTCTTGCAAGATTTATGCTTGATGAATACAACACCCCCGAGAATTTTTGGGCCGAAGCAATCAACACCACATGCTATGCGGCCAACCGGCTATTTGTCCAAAGGCTTCTCAAGAAGACCCCCTATGAGCTTGTGAATGGAAAGAAACCGGATATATCCTTTTTCCGAGTGTTTGGTTGCAAAGTGTACATCTACAAGAAGCGCCAACACTTGGGCAAGTTTCAAAGAAGATGTGACATTGGTTTCCTTGTTGGATATTCACTTAAACCCAAGGCATACCGTGTATTTAACAAAGCCACCAGCTTAGTTGAAGAAACATATGACTTGGAGTTTGATGAAACTAATGGCTCTCAAGAAGAGCATGAAAATCTTGATGATGTAGGTGATGAACCCTTGAGGGAGGCAATGAAGAATATGTCAATTGGTGCTATCAACCCACAAGAGGTGGAAGAAGTTGAAGATGAAGCAAATCAAGATCCTTCTCCACCCCACGCGCCTCAAGTTGATGAAGGAGATCAAGTGAGGGAAGCTCAAGAAGACACTCACATTCCTCAAGATCAAGCCGAGGCCGAAGCAAGCAATGTTGAAGCACCGCAACCTCCTCCCCAAGTGATTAATAGAAGATCTACACCTATGCTTCAAGCTCATCCACAATACCTCATCATAGGGAGTCCATCAAGGGGGGTAACAACTCGATCTAAACTTGCTTCTTATGTTGAACATCACTCCTTTGTTTCCTTTGTTGAGCCTTCTAGTGTGGAGGATGCACTTGTGGATCCGGATTGGGTGAATGCCATGCACGAAGAGTTGAACAACTTCACCCGGAACGAAGTGTGGACACTAGTAGAAAAGCCCAAAGGAGCAAGAATCATTGGCACCAAGTGGGTGTTTAGGAACAAGCAAGATGATCAAGGCGTGGTTGTGAGAAACAAGGCAAGATTGGTGGCAAAGGGGTTCTCCCAAGTTGAAGGCTTGGATTTTGGGGAGACCTTTGCACCGGTTGCAAGACTAGAAGCCATTTGTATCCTTTTGGCATATGCTTCACATCATAAAATGAAACTTTTTCAAATGGATGTGAAGAGTGCCTTTCTAAATGGTTTCATCAATGAACTTGTTTTTGTCTCACAACCTCCCGGGTTTGAAGACCCAAATTTTCCTAATCATGTGTATAGGTTGTCCAAGGCACTCTATGGATTGAAGCAAGCTCCAAGAGCTTGGTATGAGAGGCTAAGGGACTTCCTACTCAAGAAGGGCTTCAAGATCGGGAAAGTGGATACCACACTCTTCACCAAAGTGCTAGATGGAGAGATCTTTGTTTGCCAAGTGTATGTCGATGACATTATATTTGGGTCAACAAACCAAGGTCATAGCAAGGAATTTGGTGCATTGATGTCCAAGGAGTTCGAGATGTCGATGATTGGCGAGCTAACCTTCTTCCTTGGCTTCCAAGTGAAGCAATTGAGGGAGCGTAGGCTTCCAAGATACACACTTTGTGGTGCAGCACCAATTCATCAAACATATCAATTATAAGGGAGCGTATGCTATGCAAACCTACTAGCTATGCAAACTACACAAACTCTAATCAAGCGCACACAATTCTAATCTGATGGTTTCAGATCGAGGTGGGACAATTATTCACTTCAACCCTCCTACCAAAAACTTCCTAATCACTTAAACCCACCTAGACCGCTCCATTACCTCGATCGACTCCCATCGGCGCCGCCGTTATGACTCCCCTCGGTCTACGACTCATGGAGTCCAGTCGGCGTCGCCCCATCTCCGTGTGTCGTCCTGAGCGCCGGTGAGGAACCGCACGCAGCTCGTGACAGCAGCCAGCTGCGCGAGACACTCGTCGTTGTGTGGGACGCCGACGTTGGTCGGACGCAGCCATCTCGGGCACACGCACGGCCATGGGAAACTCGGTGGCGGTGGCGGCGTTGTGGGCGGCGCTGGGGGCAGCGGGCAGTCGATCGAGAAGCATGGAGGACCCACGCAGTGCAGATCAGGTCGGCGACCGCGACGTGGATGACAAAGACCTCATTAGTGGTCTACACGACGACGTGCTCCTCCACATCCTGGAGCTGGTGGCCGGCGCAACAGACGCGGCGTGCATGGGCATGCTCTCGCGGCGGTGGCGCGGGCTCTGGGCGCGCGTTCCCGCGATCCGCTTTGCCTATCGCCCGCCAGCGGCGTCCAGCAGTAGTACCACAACAACCATGGCGACCGAGCGGTGCGCCACCTTGGAGCGGTACGTCTCCTTCCTCGACGACGTCCTTGCCCGACGACAATCTAGCTGTGTCAGCGCCGCGACCACCGTCCAGAGCCTAGCGATCTCGTACGCCATCACGGTCGGCGGCTCTGAGCACCTGGAACAACTGATGCCGACGTTGGTCTGTGCCGCGCAAGGGTGGATCCGGTACGCCGTCTCTCCTCACCACGGTCTGAAGCGCTTCATCCTGGACCTAGACGTCGCCAAGAAGAGTAAGCACGGCGGCCTTTTCAAGAGGAGTAAGCACGCCGCCGGCGGCGGCGAGCGTTGGAGAAAGGAGCTCATGGTAGTGCTCCTTGACGACCTGCTTCCAACTCCAAGGTTGTTGCTGCTGGAGACCATGAGTCTGGCATTAGGTGGCGTAAGGCTCCGTCTCCCCGCCATCGGATTCACATCGCTTAGAGAATCGCTGACGACGGCGGCGAAGGCGGCGGCGGCGGCGGAGCCGCGGAGGTCACCTCCTTGCCCGCCTCGTGCCCGTTCCTGCAGAAGCTGCGCTTCAACAAGGTGCGGCTCTCTGACGACGACGACTTGAAACTAGGGACGATGAAGCGGCTGGAAGCCGACGTGCTCTCGGAGGTGTGTATGGAGGAGGTCCACTCGGTGTCGCTGGAGCTGAGCACTCCTAGCCTCCGTGTGCGAACACATGGTGGATAAGTACCCATGTAGTTCAGTTTTGTGATGAGTGATTGTCCAACACTTGACCGTTTTAGTTTGAGTTGCTTAATTCTAACTCTTGCAAAAGCATGTGTGTACCTGTCTATCGGCTTGTGATGTGCAGGTGATATGCCTAGTGACAGTAGTCAATGGCGTGGAGAAGGTCTAGTAGAGGCTTGCGTGCCTATGGACTGAGAGCGGTGAAGGCGGAAGCAAGGCTCGGACTGAGGGACCATGGGCGCCGGACTAGCTGTGGTGGCTAGTACTTGGTACCGACGAGCGCGAGAAGACATGGAGGTAGAACGAGTTGACCAAGTCAAGACGGCGGACGAGCAGGTCGAGTGGAGGCTCTTGGGACTCGGAGTCCGACCGGGCGAGGACAAGGCGACTCGAGTCGAGCGGTTTGGTGGTTTGGGCCTCAAAACCATCGGAGGACGATTTCCGAGTTTGGGCCTCAAAACTCGGGGTTCGGTAGTTGAGCCCAAAGCTACCGGTGGCGGGTTTCCTGGGTTTGGGCCTCAAAACCCGGGCAGAGTTTCCGAGGAAGCGGGGATAGCACGTGGCGGAATCCTGGAGGTTGCGTCGAGGCGACGGCAACTCCTGGCAGGAAGCGGGGTCGTCCATTCAAATCGAGGAAGATATTTTCCGGAGCTTGGACTGCAATGCTTAGGCTAGGTAGTTCACTCATGTATCTAGGGGGGTCTTTGGGAAATAGCCAAAGCCCTGTTAAATAGGGGATGGAGGGGTATCCTCATCCCATCTCTTGAACCCTAATCATTTGCCCCAACTCTCTCTCTCTACCCTCTCTCTAGTTCATGAGATCCCTAGGTTGATTTCACCAACCTCTGTAAGAACTTGAGTTTGTCGCGAGGAATCGGAGGCCGTAACCTCCGTAAGCCATGGTGGCTTCGACTTCTTGATCGTGTCCCCGTTTTGCCTGTGTTCTTCGCGTTTTTGCTTTTGCTCCCTCTTTGTTCCCGAGATGATTTCTCTTTGTTGGGAGTAGCTCTTGCAAATCTATCTGAACCAAGTTTTTCGTAATCGTGAGGAGCATCTTTGCACCGAAGGAATTCACCTCAAACCTCACGAGTGCGTACATCGGGTGATTTCTTTGCGGCGTTCTTCGTTTTGGGTGTGAGTTTGGGACAAGGACCAAGTCTTTGAGTTGGATTTTATTTGGCTCTCATTCACCCCCCCCCCCCCTCTCTGGTCGTCGTTCTCGGTCCTTCAACGTGTTCTACACATTGCCAACTGCTTCCACGAGGCGATTAGGATCTCCGCGCCTAGGCTATGCAAACTAAGCAAACGTACGTGTTGTGGTTTTGGGGTGAGTTAAAAAAACTGAATAAGATTGGAATTGGTGGGAGGGTTTAAGTGCTTAATTGTCCCACCTCCATCTAAGACCATAGGATTAGAATCGTGTGGGTTTGATTAGAGTTTGCGTAGTTTGCATAGCTAGTTGGTTTTCATAGCATACGGTCCCCAATTATAATATTCATATAGAATGGTTGCACCTTTGATTTAGAGGCAGTTAACATGGTAGTTAACATGGTCAAATATGAGCCAGTGATGTCCTCATCAACATGGTAGTTAACACTTGCACGTCCTCATACTCCTTCCATCAATGCACATGGTCCTATTGGCATTAGCGAATAAGAGGAATGTGGAATTTGGCGAGGATTTAGATCCTCTTGAAGAAGTCCAGCATGGTGAAGAGGTGTAATTAGTAGTTACCGTGGAGTTTAGGAACTATACAGATTATTAAATACAAATAGCTTTTGTTGCTTGTAAATAAACATCTCATAATAGCAAATGTGCAGTTAGCATGGAGTTCATAACTAACAAATTATTAGTTTATTTTGCTGCAAAGGATCAGTTAACATGGGGTTCAGGAACTACACAAATTATTACTTGCTTTTGTTGTTGTAAATAAATACTTCATAGAAAATCATAGAAGAAAACTGGAGTAACAGCAACAGGAAACATACCTTGCTTGTTCATGCCCAGCCGAGATCAGGAGCGTCGTTCGGCTCAGAGACATCAAGATTCGTAGTATACCGGATCAAGAGCTTACAATTGCAACTTTCAGTTTCAGTTTGGGCACAAATCTCTGATATAAAAAAGAGAAAAAGGATGGAGTTCGTGTCTACCAGGGACTTTCCTGATCAGATATAAAAAAGAAAAAAAGGAAGGAGTTCGTGTCTACCAGGGACTTTCCTGATCCGAGCTAATCTCTTCCCTTTCAATTTGATTCAGATTCAGATTTCTGATTCTGACTTGCCGTGGACTTCTCAATGAGGTGTTCCACGACGCCTTGGACGATGGCCAAGGTGGACCGGTGGCGGCGGCTTCTGTGGAGAATGTGACAGTAAGCCTGCGCAGCTTGGGAGAAGGCGTCAGCTGCGTAGTCCTGGAAGGAGGTGGTGTGGTTCGGTCGCCGCGGTACGGGAAGCGCACAACCGTGGGGGAGGCATGCGGTGGTGGCAGCGGCGGCTGCCTTTTTTTTGCACTAGGTAAATACCCGTGCGTTGCAACAGGAACCCATAATACCACGATAAGTTGATAACACATGTATAAGCGTGTGTTATATTGTTACCTAAAACAAATACTACAATCTTGATGTTCCAATCAATATTACATAAGTCTTGTCTTGAAAAAAGATAGATAGTTAAAATATAACTCTAAATTTGAATGGAAACATCAACTTCAATTGTTCATAATGTAAGAACCTGTTGTATCACTTCATGCCTATAATAGGTGAAAGATAAACTTGCATTTCTTTAACAATAATTAAAAGTTTGTCTTCAATTTTTTTTGTATGTCAATAGTTTGATCACAAAGTTATTTCATATTCTTTGCTCATCCAGTGCATCGTCTGGTGGACATCGCACGTGGGGCAAGTGCTATCGGCTACAAATTTGACACATCACATCACATACAAGAATATTACGCAAAAAAAACATCGCATACAAGAATCAACAATATAGGAATACTGGTATTATTAAACACAAGCATTTATGATCTACTATCATTGTTTTCTTTAATTTGTAGTTGTTTCTTCTTCCTCTTCTGGTAAGCTTCTTGACACTTTTTATTTGTTTCATCCCTTTTCTCTTGAGATATTTCTTGCCATCGAGCACTATCCCTTTCCCTTTTGCGATCTCTAGGTCTGCCTGCTATAGTCATGAATTGCTCATGTTACATCATGTAAAATTATAAACGAGTTATAATGTAATGTACGTAGCTATTAGATGAAGTTCTGGAAGTGTACCTCCATTGGTAGAGTTGGTCTTGTCTCCAATGGTGTACGCGAACCACTATTTTCCATTTGATGAAACCCTATAAACCAATTGAGTTATAATTGTGAATGGGTAAGATAAATAATTTTTCAGCTTGATCATTTCTTGATCTATGCAATCAAATTGATGCTATCTGATAGAAACAACACATGATAGCATTTGCCCGTTATAAATTCCATTTCAGTTAACTATAACAGAAATTTTCAAAAATTACAGACACAAAATTGCTCATGCTTACAGTAGCGCCACTGCACATTAGAGGCAAAATTTAGTACAACAAATTGGAAATGGCATGTGAGCATCCTTTAAAATAGATATACTTCATGTCAAAATCTGTTCATTACATAATAGTGTCATTTCTATACAATGTTAATTCATTGGAGCCCAAATAATACTTCTGAATGAATATTCTTATATTGACCATCACATTAAATACGACTGTACACACAAGCAGAAAATGAAAACTGAAAATACGACTAAGAACCCAAAATTCAACTTTGGATTAAAAACTACCATAAATGATGAATGACAAGAGTAGGCTGAAAGATTGGTGTTGAGTTTAAATTTAACAATGTGAGTTTACAGTTTCAGGAATGATGCATGAAAGTTTAGAAGATTTGGCAAAATTATAGTTGACAAATTGTTTCCTGTTATGCTCAGTCATTAGACAACAGAATATTGAAGAGCTCATTTGAACAAATAAGATAACGGATTATGGGTGGGCCAGATCATGGTGGATTGCTGCTAAGGCGGTCTTAGCAGTGTGGCAGCCACACAATGGACAATCAAAGCTGCGGTAGCCTGCACCAGCAGATAAGTCAAAGAGCAGGACGATGGGCTATTTAGAAAAAAAGATAGCAGAAAAAGAAATCTATATGGCCAAAAAAAGTGACACAACTACAATAACTCATTGACACACTGTTGATTTATGTATGCATGCTTGGACCGTGGGCTAGCAGACACAAGTTCAGACCAAGTCGACAAAGACATCTGTTTTGTTGGTCTTCTATTTTAGAAGCATGGCCAGCATAGGTGCAGCAAGATATTCCAAATAAGGAAAAAACTTATAGTACTTTAGGGCGCTCAAAATTTTTTATTTCATCAGGCACAGATAAAGCGCAAAGCCGCAGAACTAACAATCGCAACACAACACAAGCATCCGTCAACTACTGACATTAGATCTCACCAAACACGGTTCAAAATGTCACACACACATCTACAATTCTACATTGTTTCTAGGACTCCCTGAAACGAACTCTAAATAACAGCCGTGAAAGAGAAATTGTAGTCAATTAGATGTAGATGAAAGACCAAATAGATTGACAAACCAACCAAAGAATGATATGTAGACCCATAGTTAGCAGATTGTCTTGAATGAAAACACAATCTAACTCACCTCATTCATAGTATTCCTCAGTTTGTCCGTGAACCTGCAAGTCACCTAGCCAGCAAATATGTTTCTCCCTGACGACCCTGTGCTGGAGACGATGGAGGACAACAGATTTGTTTCCACATCAACTCGACAAAAACAAAGAAAGGATAGATAATAATAGCAAATGAAGTGAAATATCTACACAAGTAAATTGGGCACGTCGAGGCCGCAACGCGAACGGCCAAATGCCACATCCGTCGATGGAGTCACGTCAGGCGGCAACGTCAAGCCCGTCGGCCGCCGTCAGCGGTTCGTCGGCGTCAGCGGAACAGTACCCGTCCGCGTCGTCAGAGGGGCAGTTCGTGGAGGCGGCGGAGTGTTCGGCGGCGTCACGTCCGGCGGCGGCGTGGCGAAGCAGTACCCATCAACCAGGGCAGTTCGTGGAGGCTGCGGAGTGTTCGGCGTCGTCGAGGCCGCAGCGCGAACGGCCCGTCCGGCGGCGGCGGCGCATCGGGCAGCGGCAGTCCGTCGAGTCGCGGGGCAGTTCATGGAGGCGGCGGACGGGCATAGTGTTTGGCAGCGTCGCGTCGGGCGGCAGTCCTTTGGGTGGTGAGATATTTTTTGGGGAAAGGATTTGTCTGTCGTGATTTCGGAATAGACTGGCGGGAAGTGGGGGCGGGCTGAATCGATGAATCTCCAATTTGCCTGGGCGTGGCTTGGGTTGGCAGGTGAAGCGAAGGTCGTGTGTAGACGATAGCGTTTGGTTGTATGACTTTATCGAATGTTTAATATCAATTAAATAAATTAAATATAATTTATATTATAAAACTAATTACAACGACGAAACGAATCTATTAAGACTAATTAATCCATCATTAACAAATGTTTACTGTAGCATCATATTATCAAATCATAGACTATTTTATATCAATGAATTTGTTTCGCAAAATAGTCTTTGGTTGACAAATTAGTTTTATAAATAGTCTATATTTAATACTCCTAATTAGTGTCTAGATATTCGATGTGATAGAAACTTTCTTTTAGTCCATGAAACCAAATATGCCCTAGTCATCTTTTAGTTGTAGAGATTTGTCGAGAGGAGCGAAGGGATGGAGACGGGAGCGAGCATTAGAGAAAGTGGGCATGCAGCTATTGAAGGCAGCGACCATGAGCGAGTGGGTTGACGGTTGGGCCTAAATGGAATGGGCCAGACGAAAAAATGGGTGAAGAAATTTTGTCTATTTATTATTAGATACTGTATAGATATAGATATAAATATAGATATAGTATCAAAAAATCGAAGTCATCTTATTAAAAGTAAAATCTTCAAGAATTGGAGTCGTCTAAATCAGGACCATGGTTTTTACGTCGTCCCAGACGCATGCAACTCCTCTCACTGGCTCAATTAATTCAATTGCCTGCATGCAACTCCTCTCATTGGACGAATTAATTCAATCATCTGCATGTGCCACCCTACCTTAGTTACTGCGCACGACCCTAAGATGACTCCGATTTTTGGATGGAGGGAGTATTTATTTGATATCATAAATTTTTATATATTTTTTATAATTTTATTTAAACTTGTTCGAAACAAAGTTCAGAAAGGCGCTAGGCGCTTTCTAGGCGGTGACCCTCAGCCTAGAGCCTAGGCGGGCTTAAGCGAGCCTAGACGTTACAAGACGTTTTCCTAGGCGCTAGCATTTACATACATATATCTTTACAAAAGAAAAGAAAATAAGAGATACGTGTAATTTCTTAAAGAGAAAGGCATGTTAGCAGGCTAAAAGAAGCCCAATAGCGGTATTTTCAGCCCAAGTCCAACATGTTTTATATATATAGTGTGTAACCCTAGGAGGCAATGCTTGTTTCCCAGCCCAGCCGCCAACAGGCTCGGAGCTCATCTGCTTTCTTCCCGATGCTTCTCTTCTCCCCCGTTGTCCCTTCCCATGGTTCTCCTGCATCCAACGGCGGCAGCTCTTCCGCTCGCCCTTCTTTCTCCTCCGGGAGCTGATGAGGACATCACCGGCTTAGAGAGAAAGATCGGGACACCCATACACTCATCAGGAGCTTCCAGGCAGGACCCCGGGAGGGGTGTGCCGGTGGGGACGAGCACGACCGGCTGGGAGGACCGCGTCCGACGGGGACGAGCATGACCGATGAGGAGGAGGTCGTCTGGCGGGAACTGCTTCCTCTCCCTCTTATCCTTCCTAGCTTCCTGCTTGTTTTCGCGCGGCCAAAGCAAGATGCGCGCGCGCATGGCCGCGGCGTCCGCATCCGCGCGGGAAATCTTTGCGCGTTCGCGCATCCACGCCCGCCAAATCGCCGCCTAGCGCTGCCTTGCGCCTGGACCTCCGCCTACCCCCATAGGCCAGGCGGGAACCCTTCGCCTCCCGACTAGTCGCGCCTAGTCGCGCCTAAGGCGTCGCCTTTTTTAACCTTGTTCGAAATTTGGAAGGAGCACGCAAGTACTAGAGAAGTAGAGATTGTGCTGAATAGTGGGACCGCACAGGAAGGGCAAGCTCGGTCAACACTCAACACTAGCGTCGTCGACCGTCGACACGACACGTAGAGGTTCCACTGCGCTGCGGCAATCCAACGCCAACGCAGCGCGCACAAGTCAGACTATTATTTACAGGACAGGTGCCGGTGCTGCTGCCCGCAGTTGCCTTGCTGTTTCCTCTTCCTCGTCTCGCCCAGCACGAACAGATCCATCCAATACTCCAATCCAAGCCAAGCACGCCGATCCAACCGCGAAGCCATGGATGCCGGCGATGACTGGCGCGCCCAGCTCCAGCCCGCGGCGCGCGCCAGGATCGTGAACATGATGTACGCCCATTCCCTCCTCCGATTCGTTTTGTCGAATTCCCCATTTCTCCTTCCTTCTGCTCCTCCCCCGCCACCCTCACACTTTAATCAGACGCATATCTTGCATTCAGTTTACAGACTCTTATGAAGCATCTGCCGGTAGCAGTGCCAGAGGGGCTGGTTGAGCTTCAAAGAATTGCCGTGCGATTTGAAGACAAGGTGTATGTTGCAGCCACTAGCCTGGTACCTTAATACAACTCTGCTTCTACCTTCCTCTCAGCGTTCGGCACTGGGGTGGGTGGGTCAACCATAGTTACATTCTCGCACAACAAAAAAGGGGGGAGGGGGGACAAGCAAACCTAGAACAAAAAAAATGGAAAACAGCCATCTATGAACAATCTGCTACCAGGATTTTAGGCCAATTTTGACATACCTGTAGCATTTCCTTTTCTCATCATGCTAGAATAAGCCGATAGTATGCATACTTACTGTGCATATCATACTAGGGCATGCAGGAGGGAGATATTGTCTGCACATCCCACCCTGCACTTACAAAAACTTATCAATGTGAAACTACAACTCCAATCCTTGTTTTTGTATCATTCAGGCTGATTACTTACGGAAGTTTTCTCACAAAATGCTGTCAATGAAGGATCAGGCAAATACACAACACAACCCTGCTCCAGGTACCATACACAATAAAATCTATTGTTACACTTTGTGATATCTATATATATGAATTTTCCTTTTTATGTAAAAAAGACTACGAGTAAGATATTTGGGCCACTAGGGGAATGCAAGGAATGCATTTTTCTTTAACTTTTACATGTTATTTAGATTGTTTCCAACTTTTATAATCTGAGCATGTAACTTCCTTGAATTTTGAAATAGGCATGTGGGGCAAGTTTTTTCCTAATCCTAAGAATGATGCTGTGAAATGGCAGTGTTCATCTCATTCGCTTGGTTGCAGGCAATGGTACCATTCTCAGCCTTGGATGGGACATTGTCTTTTCGCAGCTGCCGTCCAAAACTTTCCCCAAGACAAGCCTTTGTTCAACTTGAAGCCCTAAATGCCAAATTACCAATGTGTGAGATTTACAAGTGAAATGCCTGTGCATGAAATTGAAGTTATGATCTGTAGAAAACTAGATCAACTTATGAGGAACTCATATGTATCTCAATTCTCCTTGATGAGGACTGGTTTAGGTGTGCATCCATGTCAGCTCAGTTCCTACATCCAAGTCATGATCTCATAGGTTGTCTAGACTCTGGATTGGGTGGACAATGAACTGATGAGAAAACATGAGGTGTTGTAAATGTCCATGGAACAACAATTTTGTGGACTCTGTGAACAGGTCACATCTGTCAAGGGTAAGTGATTGCCCTAATTCCACTGTGTCAAGGGGGCATCGTTACGCTTGGCTCCACAGACGGATCTATAATTGCAAAGCATTGATGTCATTACCATTGGTGTCATGTCTATGTCTATTGTTGCCTCTTATGTGTACAATAACTTTCCATTGATTTTATATAAGCCATTCCTGTCAGGTGGCAGCAATACTAACACTCTGAATTTGCCCACATCCCTAACATCCTGCTAAGGGATCAAAGAAACTTCTTAGTAATCTGTGCCTAATTAAGAAAAATATTTAAGTTGTTTGTATCTAAATCTTTACTGTTTATTCACTGTCACTTTATCTTATTAATTTGTTATTGCTAACTTCATGGACTATCACAATTAAATGTGATTTGATGGTGTGTAAAGTGATGCACATGGACTGTAAATGGTTATACACAGCAAACAATTTGATGGTGGATAATGGTGCCAGCAGGTAGTAGCAGCAAAGGGAAGAAGCAAAGATGCCATTTCTGCAAAAAAGGTGGCCATTTTAAGAAGGATTGCTTCAAGAGAAAAATATGGTTTGAAAAAAAAGGTGTATACAATATTTTTCTGCATGCTTGGAAATTAGAATATACTCATTATAGGTCCTAGTAATACCTACTCGTTAGATTCTATTGCTATTACTCATGTGTCAAATGTTATGCAGGAGTTGCTTATGATCCAACCCATGAGCGGACTAAAGCACGGGAGAATAAAAATGAAGGCCCTGTATTTAAGGAATCAGAACTTGCAGAGTAATCCTTGTATGTATAAAAGAGTGTATTATCTTTCCGAATGTGGCAGAAATCTTTTGTTTATGAGAAAGTTGGATGTACTAAGTTTAAGGTTTTGCATGTATACGAGAGAATACATATTATTATGGTCCCAGCTTTTTAATTGATCGCTTATGACAATTAAGTTCGCTTATGGTCCCAACTTTTGCAAAACTGTCGATATTTAAGTTGTTTTGTATCTAAATCTTTACTGTTTATTTTTCAAACTTATGATGGTAAAGCCATGCTGAACAAATTATGACAATTAGTGTAATGCACACAAGATATCTTTTTTTTTAAGTAGACATTCACAACATGCATGCAAACTCACTCCTATGAACACAAGTACCATACCCTCTTACTCCTATGAACACGTATTGAAGGACTGAGCCAGTCGATCTCAAAATTCATGGAGATTAAAAAAAATAAAGATTCTTTTGGCCGGTATATATGTGTGGAGTCCTGAACCTGATGGCCGGCATATATGCGTGGATTACTGGATTCACTTCAGGGGCGAATTAGACCTCATGGATATCTAAGAAACCATCTGCAAGGAGTCATGAACTATTACGATTGAATACGCACAAACCATTGTTGTCCATTTGATGTTCTTTTTATTAGAGTGGTGAAAATATTCAAATTTTTATTGATGACTTCTCATGTTATTGTCTTTACTCAGCCACGGACATCTAAGGATTACCTGTAGAAAGTAGAAAGATAGGTTGATAGAAATGTTTTGTTCCTTCAAACGTACATGCACTGAATTAATTTAGCCTAACCTAGGCTAACCAAGTAACCAACATACAGATAGGAGTAACAAAACAGAAATTTCAGGGTACATCCCTTCATTCTACTAGTAATACTGTTCCAAATACAAAAATTGTATACCAGGAAACACCGGTCCTGGACAAATCAACTTGTGCACACTATCTATAAGTTTGAGACGATTTTCCTAGGAATCTACTCAATATTGCATCTTAGTTGTTCAATACCCTCCAGATATATCAGACCCACTACCACTTCCACTACAACTGTTGTTGTCTCTTCCTTTTCTGTCAATGGGAACTGAACAAATGTGACGTAGCTTCGGTCCCTGAAACTGAGCGATGCACAAACCACACTTGAGCACAACAAAACTGCTAGCATGGAAAGTTCGACTGCTCTTGAACTTCACCAACTGTACAGACAAACAGATAATGGTTAATACAATCACCAAAGAGGCCAATAATTCACAAGGTTACACAGCAAGCGTACCAGGAAGTTCTACTGCAAAGTTAGCTTGAGCATCAGCAGCTGAGTTATAATCCTGCGAAACAAACGAAGCAGCATAAGTGTCAGGGGTACCAATTTATCTACCAGACATGTTTTTCCTTTTTTTTTATGACAGGGACTTTCCGATCAACATTGAATCCAGTTAATAGGTACTCTTGCAGAAAGTTATGTTTTACTGAAGGGACTTTCAGACGGCTGATGAAAAGCACTGCAGCTAAAAATTACTGTGTCTTGAGCAGAATGGTCTTATCAATCCACAGAGACGCCAATCTAAATTTTTATCGATTCTAAAAAAAAGTGGATACATATTAGACAGATAGAGGAAATCGCTCCAATAAATATGTCAGCAAGCACTTGAGTACAAAGTACTTGACTCTGAGGCAACCTGAAGCAATCATGAACTGGCCATGCAGCGATCTTGTGTGTCAGTTTACACTACTTCAACTGCAAGAAAAAAATAGTGCCATGCAAATGTGCACGAAATAGTTGTTATGCAACATCCACACAGCACCCAAATAGACTTTTTCCCCGAGTTGTGTATCGTCATATTAAAAAGACACGAGTCTAAGAAGACTCATACAAGTAATTCCAGGTAGGGGCAGTTTCTGCCACATGGTATCTTTTGAGAATTGAATATATGTGATGTCAACATATAACTTTGCATGGCCAGCTATAATGGTGCCAGTAATGCCAGCAATAGATAAAAGTAGAATAACTTAAGAATATAATATGGTGCAGAACATGAACATAGAAAACTGCAAAGCTGGCTGGTCTAAGAGAAAATTGAACAAGGTCAGAAGACAGAGGAAAGAAGTGAAACCTACCCTCAAAACATGCTTGATTTGAAATAAATGAAATGTTCCCTTTAGCTCCTTAACTCTCTTGCACAAGCCAGCCATATTATCGTTCCTAACACGCCAGAGATCTTGGACCTGCTCCAGAAAGCACAATGTGTTACTTTTGTCAAGAAAAAAAATAACATTACTACAATTTCCAGCTGCTCGAGAATCTCACCTGAAAGCTCTACAAAATAGGTTTCACAATATTTTTATAAAAAGCAGGTTTTACCAGATTTTGTATGAAGAGATTGAGATAAAAGTCTTTATTTCAATGTGAACGAATTTGAACAAGAGCTCTTTGAATGAAACAACATACTTTGGCATGTTGAATAAAACAACCACCTCCCATGATAACAAGAATGAAGAAAATTGTATGGCCATACATTCGATCTATTATTACCTTAGTGGAATTTGAAGAGTCGAAATGATATGCACAGTGCTAGTACTGCTAGACCTCTATTGGTAGTTCACAGTGGAACAAAGAACATATAAGCTAGTACAAAATAACAAAGCGATCACCACTGACCTGGTTACAAACAAGTTTAGAATCGCCTTGAGCACGAATATACTTGTACCCTTTCTTGGCCGCATATGTCAGCCCTAGGATCAATGCACGATATTCAGCAGCGTTGTTGGTTGCAATACCCAGACCCTCACGTAGTTGAGCAATCTTCAGTAAAGACCATAACACAGTAACCAGATAGGTATGATAACTCAATATAAATAGAACACATCAGTTTAGCTACCAGTTGGATACATACCACAGAACCATCTATCCGCCTTATTATTGCTCCAGCACCAGCTTTCCCTGGATTTCCTTTAGAAGCCCCATCAAATTCAAGAATACAAGAGAGCTGCAAAAAAGGTCAAAACTGCTGATGAGCACAAGTTCATGTATCATGCAGCAAAGACAAGTTGAAAATATACATGCAAGTAACAAACCATCACTACAGAAACGAGCCAATAAACAATGTGTAGAGTGCGCATTGCATTATTCATACTCACATGACTATCAGGTAATGGTTCCTGCTCATCAACTTTAGGATGCTTCTTTGATGGTCCGGTTTCCTTGATAAAATAATTTTTGATGCGAGTAAATGAGATATATAGAGGTCACTTTTGAATGGAAGTGGATCACTTATTCACAATTGTAGACTTGTAGTGACAAAGAAAAAGCTACTCACAATCTCATGTGGCCTTTTCGAAGTAGAGGACGCAGCTCCATCAGGTTGCTGAAACCACAAGTTGCACAGTGAGCATGCCATGTGATCTTAATGTTACCGCAGAAGTCAGGTAAGTATAAAACTGAATACCAACCAGCAATCTGATCCAACTAGTACATAGGATGCAACCCTAATAATAATTACATAAGAGCAAGCAAGCTTTGGTGGACGCTAACATTGTAGAATCTCGTCACAAAGCGTGGCTCTGAGTCTGAAGCAGCTGGAACTTACAATTACAAGCCCAGAGCATTGTTTGCGTTACCTGGAAAGGGCAGGGAACTAGATCGTCGAACAATTCATCTCGTGCATCTGCTGCGTCAATGGCGTAGAGAGTATTCCTTAACCCGCGCGCGGCGAGGTATTCCTCGGTGTCTTTACGGAGAGAGTAGCCTTTGAAGACAGTGACAGAAGGGTCGCGAACCTAGCAGCGGTAGGGGCATGGTCAGCGACAGCAAGCCAGCAACGAAAGGAAAGTCACGGAAGTCGGAAGGCAGATACCGAATTGCCGACTTGAGCTTGGCATTCGCTGAGGGTTTTGTAGATGCCGATGACGTCCCCCTTGCGGACGACGTAGAAGGGTTCTCCGGCGGGAGCCGCGTCCATTGGCTTCTTCGCGGCGGATCTCTTGGTGGAGCGCCGGGAGGAGGAAGAGGAGGAGGAGAAGAAGCGCGTGGGCGGCTGTGGGAGTAGTGGCGGCGGCGGCGGCACGGGAGGCCTGAGAGCCCAGAAGAGCGGGTAGTGCCTCCTCCACGCCGCTCTGGAAATCAGCAACCCACAGTGGAAAGAAGAGCAACTCCGAATCACCATTAGAGAGGCGGAGGAGAAGCACAGAAGACACAGAACGGTGACTGGGACCGGAGGTGGGGCTTACCAACCGCCGCCGCGCAGGAGCAGGAGCACACGCGGGCGCAGGCAGGTGCTCCCCTTCCCTTCCTTCCCAGTGGAGACGGGCAGACGGCGGTGGCGACGAAGATAGAGTGGGCCGGGCAGACTATTGGGATGGATTCTCTTCTAAGCCCACTAAGTTATGGGCCTTTTCTGAATATCCAAAGCCCATGAAATAAGACAATATCGTGACGTCTGGCGTTGACAGTTTGACTACGATCTTTCCCCATTTCCTTCCTGCCTTTTCTTGCTCGCTCCTCCTCCTGCACTGCACTGATCGCTACCTCGGTTGCTCCTCACCTTGTTGTCAGATCGATCGAAGTCAGCCATCAAATCCGAAAAAGAGCCAAGAGAGGTGGCCGAGTCCCAAGCCATGGACGGCGCCGCCAACTGGCGCCCCACGCAGGGGGACGGTCCTGCCGCCATCGCCGACGCCGGTGGCGTCGACCCTAACGGGGCTGTCCTCGCCGGAGGCGACTGGCGCACCCAGCTTCAGCCCGAGGAGCGCAACAGGATCGTCAATATGATGTGCGTCCTCTCCATCTTCTTTCCCTTCCCCCGCTGTGACGGGAATTATCAAGCAATTCAATTCTTTTCCTTTACCGTGGCGACGGGAATTATCAAGCAATTCAATTCTTTTCCTTTACCGTGGCGATCTTTTCCTTGAACCGTAGCGACTCCATGCCGCTGCTTTTAGGATTCGATCCGTGGACACTTGCTTCCCTCTCTACTTATTTGTATACAGACACTGTCATGATTCCAGGGTAGGGGTTTGCTGATCCATCCGTGCACTCGTTTGTTTCCCCAAAGATTGCCCATTCGTTTGATTGTCCGTGACATATGGCTCCATATAGTCGCATTGATGGCATCCAATCCATCATTCTTTATATAAGACTACATCTTTAAACCTAATTTAATTATCAAAATCACCCGTGTATAGATAGAAACTACTTGACTACTTGTTTAAAGATATCTTTATAAGGCCATCTCTGCACCATAAGCACACATAGGAACACAGCTGCATATCGATGCACATGTGACTACTCTTTTTTTTCCTCAGCCACGAGAGGAGACTTTAATGTGCAGTTGAGTTTTTTTAAGGTATGGGAGTAGAATGGGACAACTCATGACTTGATTTTTTTTTCAAAATTGTTCTTTATCGCCAGTGTAGGGTCAGGGTGGGCATGGCACAGCAGCAGACTACTGACTGTTTCATTTGTGTCAACCTCCTTGCAATATAAGCCGTAAACCATCTAAAAAGCCCTCTTCCCTAGACCCTCACCTTGTGTGGAGCAACCATCTAAAAAAACCCCTCCCTAGACCCTCACCTTGTGTGGAGTTTTTAGCATTGGGTATGCCGTATGCCCCCAGTACATGGTGAAAACTCATGAAGTGAGGCAAAAACATATATATGTTTATTTCTGCCAACTACTTATAAGTTCACCTATATGCCTGCCATTCGAATGTGTCCATTTTACCCTAGAAGGCTTAGTTCAACCATATGTATGTGCATTAGTGGTCCAAATTTTCATGCCACTTTTGCCACTAGTACACTATTTATGTACATGTACTGGGGTTTCTGGTTTACTGGGCTAATTAAATGGTAATCAAACACGTTTTTAAGTATATTTCTCAAGTCTCAATATATAACATCTGGCATTGTATATGTAGAATGGAGACTCTGAAGAAGCATCTGCCAGTATCAGTACCAGAGGGGCTGGGTGAGCTTCACAAAATTGCTGTGCGATCTGAAGAAAAAATCTATACTGCGGCCATCAACCAGGTATATTAAACCTAACTCTACTATGCTCCCAATACGGAGTCAGAATGTTTAGTCATGGGGTAGGTCAATGATATAAAAGTTTGATCTATGAATAATCTGAAAGGCTTTTAAGTCAATTTTAGATGCTTTTAGCATCTTTTTATCATACTAACATACATGACGGAGCAATGCATGGATACTGTGCTAGTCATACTTAGGAGGTGTGGTACCAAAATATCATGGACCCATGCACCTTGCACATGTAAGCTGTATTAATGTAAAACCACAACTTAAATCCTTCTATTTTGTATGATTCAGTCTGATTATTTGCGGAAGATTTCTTTGAAAATGTTGTCCATGGCAACACAGACAAATGCACAACAGAACCCTGGAAATGCTCAAGTGATTTCAGATCAAAACCCCCATGATCCAGGTACCATACACAGCAAATGCAACATTACACTTATTTTTTTTTGCTATCAATGTATTTGCTTCTCAAAAAAGTGACCACATGCAAGATATTTGGGCGATAAGTAAGTTTTCCATGTTAAGAGAGTTTACTTCTCACTGGCAGAATACATGGTTTTTACTTTCACTTGCTACCTAATATGCTACTCTGCAATACTTCTTTGTACTCTATCCTTTATTCCTTTAGTTCACTGTTCTGACTCCTTCCATTAGTAGCACAGAAATTTTCCACTCGCTGCTTGCATCTGGCTCTATGCTGTACAAGGTACTTGATTGCTTATTGAGTTTTGACAACCTTTGCTTTCTACGCAGCATCTGTGGATTACACTGCTCAAACTGGTCATCCAGGCGCAGTTGATCTGCAAGAGGAGTTATATCAAATGGTAAAGCATGCTACAATCCAGTTGGCATTGTCGCTTTTAGCTCACTTTAACCTTTATAGATAGGATTTCTACTTTGTGTTGCCCCTAAATTACTTCTGATTTCTATTGGTCTGTTCTTTTGCCGAATAAACCTCCTTCTTTCTGCTATTTTTTAAGAATAAGTTGGAATTGAAATCCATACAACAATGATATTTTAGCATTTGTACGTAGATGTGCTATTTTCTTTTTTTCCTCGAACAACGCAGGAGAGCTGTGTGTCATTTCATTAAGGAAAGGAAAATGGAGAGACACTAGTCTACTCCAAGTACAAGGGGGAAAAAACTAAGTCCCGCACCCAAAACTTAAAACCAAGAAAAAACAGCCTGGCACACATCAAGTCTGTGTGCTTAGCAGCTGAAGGAACATCTCATTAAGAGCAGAGGCTCCAGCCATGCACCACAAAGTACTCTCATTAGCCACAGCTTGCAGAACCAATTGAACATTTGGAGGAGCTCCTTCAAACACACAAGCATTACGATGCTTCCATATTTCCCAAGCGACCAAGATGATTAAAGAATTCAGCCCTTTTCTCATTTTTTTTAGCAAACCTCTTGATTGCTTGGCACCACCAATTGGAAAATTGAGACTCTCCAGGCTGAGAAGCAATAGTTAGTAAACCCAGTCTGCTTGATCACATAAGGGTCAGGCTGAAGGGTGGGGTAACCCACGTTTAGCCAGCCGATCAGCCGTCCAACAACGGTTGTTGATGCCCAGCCAGATAAAATATTTGCACTTTAAAAGAGCCCAACTCCTCCAGATCCTTTTCCAGGGAGAAAATCTGATCGGTCCCAGGAAAAAAAGCAGCATAGGCCAACTTGCTGGAGTAGATGCCAGATTGTGTCAACTTCCAACGAAATTGATCAGGAGTATCTCCCTGCAAAATTACCCCATTCACCAAATCCCAGATCTGCAAATATTCCACCAAGACCTGAACAGATAGAGCGCCTCTGATGTCTTTCACCCATCCACAATTGTTGAGGGCATGTGGAACTGTCCTAGTTTTTATTATTCTGTTATGAACCAAACTGTACAGGTTTGGGGCAAGTTCAGCCATAGTATTTACTTGTAACCAATGATCCTTTTAGAATTTAATAGATTCTCCGCTGCCCAAAACGCAGATAACAGACATGTCAAAAAAGTCTCTGGCATTATGCGGAACTTGGATAGGTAGGCAGACCATTAGTCTTTTATGGAGCAGATGGTGTCTAGATGTACGAAGGCTACTTTTTTTTTAGGCAGTAAGTTTTTAATAAGTTATTTGGGATGATATAAAGAACACATGATTCATTCAGTGGACTTTGTAGTTACCATTTTTGTGCCAGATTCCATGCTTGTAATTGCAACCAATCGATCTTGAACCATATTTGTGGCTTAATGGAAAGCCTTGTTCTATTCAATTTTTACCTTCTGTATACTCATCAACATGTAAACTTGGCAACCAATTTATGATTTTTTGTTCATTTGTGCACAGATTAAGAGCTTAAAGGACCAGTACTTCGTGGAATTGAATGATTTGTACAATAAGATATCCATCAAGATACAACATATTGACAACCACATGCCTGCTCAAAAGTCAGCAGAGCAGTATGAAAAGATGAAGTGCTTTAAAGTAATGTTGGAGCGCACATTGCATTTCCTGCAAGTTAACAAGAGCAGCATTCTGCCAGGTTTTAGGGAAAAAATTCCTATTTACGAGAGGCAAATTCTCAGTATCATAAATTCACAAAGAAGGAAGCCTGTGCAGTCACCTGGACAGCAAACGTTTCAGCAATCTGGTGGGCAAGCTCCTAGCTCTAACATTTCACAAATCTGAAGGCAATGTTTATGCTGGAAGGAGACAATTCTAATTGTTTAGACTCAAAAAATTGCAAATGGCAAACCATATAGCGTTTTTCCTTCACCAAATGTGGTTCTTATTTGTGTTTGTTATTGTTGTAAATGCTACTCTGCAATATTTGTTTGTACTCTATCCTTTGATTCACTGTTCTGACTTTTTCCACTAGTAGCACAGAAAATTGCCACTCACTCCTTGCATCTGACTCTATGCCTGTCAAGGGCGGTATGCGGCAGGGACGCCGGGCCTCGACTACGGAGCTTGTACCCGCGCTCCGTGGTAAACACGACGGGGTTATGCCCCCACGTCGCTCAACACTCGCCGGGTTTTGCCCCAGGCTCGTGGCTTAGAGAAGAGGTAGGAGATTAGATTGAATGATTCTTGCTTAATCTCTCAATGTGTGGTTACAGGAATATATGGCCTCCGGCCCAACCACTCTTCCTAAACTTAAGGACTGCCAAAGGAAAATAACCAAAAAGAAGGAAACAACCAATTACTCTCTTCCTTCTAATCTTAGCCACTTGACGTGATCACCGGCTGACTCAGGCGTGCTGCTCGATCAGCAGCGCGGCGCACATCGCGTGCCCTGCGGTGCCGCGTGTACGTGTGCCCGTACATTACATCTCTCCCCTACTCGAGAGGCAGCTCGTCCTCGAGCTAAAATTGGGGATATCGGGTGCGGAGCGAGTCGACATCCTCCCATGTTGCTGAAGCTGGCGACGCCCCCTTCCACTGAACGAGGACCTGGCGCACTCCGCGCGCCAAGCGTGACTTGACAGCCCGCTCCGGCTCTGGAACGATCGCGCCATGGCGAACAGGAGGGAGGGCTGGTGGTTCCTGCGGTGGGTTGCCATGGAATTTCTTGAGCAGCCCAACGTGGAAGACATCGTGGAGGCGAGCTTGAGGAGGCAGGGCCAGGCGGACTGCGACGTCGTTGATGAGCTCGACGACGCGGTATGGCCCGTAGAAGCGAGGCTTGAGCTTTCCAGCCGATGCTTGGGGCATGGATGCAGTAGGCCGCTGACGAAGTCGAAGCAGGACCCAGTCGCCTGCCTGGTAGGTGACCTCGCGGTGGAGATGGTCGTAGTGGCGCTTCTGTATGGCCTGGGCCTGCTCGAGCCGGTGCCGAATGTCCTCCAGGAACTCCGTGCGTTCCTCCAGCGTGCGGGCCACCGTCGGCACCCTGGAGTCACCATGCGCGTAGGTGCGCAGGGATGGTGGATCGCGACCGTAGACGACGCGGAACGGCGTGTCGCGCAACGACGACTGGAAGGCGGTGTTGAAGACGTACTCCGCCCATGGAAGCCAGCGTAGCCAGTCGCGTGGACGATCACCTGTCAAGCATCGAAGGTACATGATGATGACTTTGTTAGCGGACTCCGATTGCCCATCCGACTGCGGGTGGAAAGCCGTCGTCATCCGCAGCTTGGTGCCACTCAGGCGCATCAGCTCGTCCTAGAAATTGGAGGTGAACACGGAGTCGCGGTCGGAGACGATGGACTGCGGAATGCCGTGCAGCCGAACGATTTCGGAGAAGAAGGACTGGGCCACAGTCTCCGCCGAGTACGGGTGCGCCAGGGGTATAAAGTGTGCGTACTTGCTGAAACGGTCCACCACCGTCAAGATGACTGACTTGCCCCGTACGCGCGGCAGCGCCTCGACGAAGTCCATGGCGATGTCCGACCAAACACCCTGTGGCACCGGTACTGGCAACAGCAGTCCGGCCGGGTGGAGATGTTCCGGCTTGTTGCGCTGGCACACTGTACACGCACGAACAAGGTCCTGCACCACACGTTTCATGTTAGGGAAGTGGAAGTCGCGGCGGAGTCGGTGCAGCGTGCGCTGGACGCCCTCATGGCCCTCCTCATGGACCGCCCGCAGCACCTCCTGCAGCAGCGGTGAGTCAGGCGGCAGGTACAGCCGTCCGCCGTAGTGGACCAGCCCGTCGGTGAAGGCCCAGGGCTGCGACTTGGAGCCGCGGCTGATGGCGTCCTGTAGGGCAACCAGCTCCGGGTCGGAGGCATGAGCTTGGCGAAGGCGGTCGAGGAAGTCGAAGCGCGGTCCGGACAGCAGCATCACCGAGCCCTCCTCCGGAGTATCGCGGCGCGACAGGGCGTCTGCCACGACATTTGTATGCCCCGGCTTGTACTCAACAGTGAAGTCGAAGCCGAGGAGTTTCCCGACCCAATGGTGTTGCGGGATCGTGGACAGCCTCTGATCCAACAAGTACTTGAGGTTGTAATGATCTGTCTTGACCTCGAAGCGCCGCCCCCAAAGGTAGGGCCTCCAGTGGCGCACGGCCTGGACGAGGCCGATCAGTTCGCGCTCGTACGCCGCGAGAGCTCGGTGCCGGGGACCCACAGGCCGGCTGAAGAAGGCCACCGGGTGGCTGTCCTGGACCAGCACCGCCCCGAAGCCATGCGAGGACGCGTCGCACTCGACGACGAACGTCTTGGAGAAGTCCGGCATGGCGAGCACCGGGGCCGAGGTGACCGCTGCCTTTAGCGCGGTGAACGCCGCAGCCGCGTCGGGCGACCAAGCGAACCCGTCCTTCTTGAGCAGGGCGGTGAGAGGCGCGGCGATGGTGCCGTAGTTGTGCACGAACTTCCGGTAGTACCCGTCAAGTCCCACGAAGCCGCGCACGGCGCGCGCGCGGATCGTGGCTGCTGCCAGTCCCGCACAGCCTACACCTTTGTCGGATCCATGGCGACGCCCGCGGCCGACACCACGTGGCCGAGGTACGCGACGGAAGACGCCGCGAACGCGCATTTGGAGCGCTTCACGAAGAGCTGGTGCTGCTGGAGCGCCCCGAAGACGACGCGCAGGTGGCGTAGGTGATCCGCCCATGTACGACTGTAAATCAGAATGTCATCAAAAAACACAAGCACAAAGCGGCGGAGGAAGGGCCGAAGGACGTCATTCATCAAAGCTTGGAACGTAGCGGGGGCGTTGCACAGCCCGAACGCCATGACCAAGAACTCGTACAGGCCGTCATGAGTCCTGAACGCCGTCTTGTGTATGTCAGCCGGACGCATGCGGACTTGGTGATACCCCGAACGCAGATCGAGCTTGGTGAAGAAGCACGCCCCATGGAGCTCGTCCAGCAGCTCGTCGACGACGAGGATGGGGAACGCGTCCTTGACGGTGAGCGCGTTGAGTGCCCGGTAGTCGACGCAGAAACGCCACGACCCGTCCGGTTTCTTGACGAGGAGGACCGGGGACGAGAACGCGGAATCGCTGCGCCGCACGATGCCCTGCTCAATCATCGCGGCGCATTGCCGCTCCAATTCATCCTTGTGGGCCGCTGGGTACCTGTACGGCCGGACGGCCACCGGCAACGCGCCCGTCTTGAGGACGATGTTGTGGTCACGTGCACGTGGCGGTGGCAGCCCGGTGGGCTCGGCGAAGAGGCCGCTGAACGCGGTCAGCAGCTCCTCCAACAAGGCTGCCGGCGCCGTGATGTTGGAGAGGCGCGGTGCTCGCTGTGCGGCCACGTCCTCCCAGCAGATAGTGCGGCCATGGCGCGTAAAGGCCACGGTGCGCGTGGTCAAGTCCCACACCATCTTGCCCAGCGTGACCATACACTGGGTGCCGAGGACGACGTCGTAGCCGGCGAGCGGCATCACGTAGAGGTCGACGCAGAAGTTCTCGCCGGCAATGGCGATCGAGGCCTGACGGAGGACGCCCGGGCATGCGATGCGTTCGCCATTGGCCACGGTGGCGGTGAGGCGCGGGCTGGACTGGACGGCGAGCCCTGTGCGCGCTGCAGCCGCCTCTGCGATGAAGTTGTGCGTGGAGCCGGTGTCCAGCAGGGCAGTGAGCGTCACCGTGCCCACTGTCACGCGCACCTGCATGGAGTCACAAATGGGCATACCAGCCACTGCTCGAAGGGAGAACAGCGGTGCAGCGAGGTCGGCATCGGCGGCCGCCAGAGCCGCGTCCTCCAACTCGATGCCGTCAATGTAGAAGATGCGGCGGCACACCCGATTGTGCCCTCGTGAGTATGGCTCATTACAGTTGTAACACAGGCCAAGGCGACGTCGCTCCGCTTGTTCCTCTGTCGAGAGCCGCTTGGATGGCCCAGCCGCGCCGCGGGGTGGGGGCGCCGGAAGGGCCAGCTGCTGGTGCGGCGCTGGGAGGGCCGGCACCGGGAGCACCTGCGGAGGGGGCGCGGCGCCCGCTGGCAGCACTGGTCGTGGAGGCGGGGCTGGCAGGATCGCCCGCGGAGCCGCCCGAGGAGGCAGTTGGCTGAGCCGGTCCAGTTCGATCAGCTCCAACGTCCTGGCCAGACTCATGGCCGCGGCCAAGGTTCCCGGCGCGTGGAAGCGCACCTGATGGCTCAGCGGAGGCAGCAAACCTCCGGTGTACAGCTGTACACGCTGGCTTTCCTCCAGTCGACCAGCCCGCGGAAGAAGAGCCTGGAAACGGTTGGAGTATTCCTCCACCGATCCGGTGCGTCGGCACTCCGTGAGCTCGAACAGCGGCGCGGATCGCAGCGCCGGGCCGAACCGAAGATTGAGGAGCTCCTTGAAGCGACCCCACGGCGGCGTGCCTTCATCCTCCTGGAGTTGGAGGAACCACAATTGGGCCACGTCCTCCAGGTTGTACGACGCCATCCACACCTTCTCCTCCGGCATGGTGCGCTGCTGACGGAAATAAGACTCACACCGATTCAGGAAGATCAGTGGGTCGGACTTGCCGTCGAATCGCGGGAAGTCCATCTTCTGGAATCGCGGAGGGCGATCCGGTGGGTGCTGGTCGTGGGAGTGGACGCTGGAGTCGGCGGAAGAGCCGATCTTCTCCTGCATGGTCGCCATGTCGTTTTGCATCTTGGACATATCGGTGGTGAGTGTCTGGAGCAGCTTCATCACGTTGGCAATGGAGGGCTGATCGCCCATGGCTGGCGATGAAGAGGTGGCTGTGGACGGGGAAGGAGGAGATGGTGGCGGCTGGTGGGCTGGTTGCGCGACGGCTGTGGAGGATTGGTTGGATGTGGTGGGAGAGGATCGACGAGACTGAGATACCAGGTTGTCAAGGGCGGTATGCGGCAGGGACGCCGGGCCTCGACTACGGAGCTCGTACCTGCGCTCCGTGGTAAACACGACGGGGTTATGCCCCCACGTCGCTCAACACTCGCCGGGTTTTGTCCCCAGGCTCGTGGCTTAGAGAAGAGGTAGGAGATTAGATTGAATGATTCTTGCTTAATCTCTCAATGTGCGGTTACAGGAATATATGGCCTCCGGCCCAACCACTCTTCCTAAACTTAAGGACTGCCAAAGGAAAATAACCAAAAAGAAGGAAACAACCAATTACTCTCTTCCTTCTAATCTTAGCCACTTGACGTGATCACCGGCTGACTCAGGCGTGCTGCTCAATCAGCAGCGCGGCGCACATCGCGTGCCCTGCGGTGCCGCGTGTACGTGTGCCCGTACATTACAATGCCGTACAAGGTACTTGATTGCTTGTTCATGGTGCTGATTGAGTTTTGACAACCTTGTTTTTCTATGCAGCATCTGTGGATTTCGCTGTTGAAAATGGTCATCCAGGTGCAGTTGATCTACAAGAGGAGTTATATCAAATGGTAAAGCATGCTACAATCCCATTGCCATTATCGCTTCTAGCTGACTTGCACATCTGTAGATTGATATAAGATGTGATAACTGAGTATTTGTATTGAAATGTTAGGGTTTCCACTCCCTCCTTTTACTACTTTTCTATTGGTCTGTTATTTTGACAAACAACCCTCCACATTTTTGCTCTTTTTTCAGACAAAGTTGCAATTGAAATCCGTACAATAGTGATATTTTAGCATTGTATGTAGATGTGCTATCTTCTAGCAGACCTTTAGTATTTAATGGATCGGTGTCCATATGTACTATGGAGCAGATGGTGTCTAGATGCACTAAGGTTGTTTTCTTCTTTGGGCAGTAGGTTTTTTATCTTTAAGTTAATTGGGTGGATCTAGAAAACACATGATTCCTTCAGTGGACTTCATAGTTTCCCTTTTTGTGCCAGATTCTATTCTTGTAATGGCAATCAATTGATCTTGTATCATACTTGTGACTTAATGGAAAGCCTTCTTCTATTCATTTTTTACCTTTATGCATACTCATCAACGTGTAACCTCGGCAACCGATTTATCGGTTTTTCGTTCATTTATGCACAGATTAAGAGTTTAAAGGACCAATACTTTGTGGAATTGAATGATTTGTGCAATAGGTTATCCATGAAGATACAACATATTGACATCCACATGCCTGCTCAAAAGTCAACAGAGCAGTATGACAAGATGAAGGGCTTTAAAATAATGTTGGAGCGCATATTGCATTTCCTGCAAGTTAACAAAAGCAGCATTCAGCCAAGTTTTAGGGAAAAAATCCCTGCTTATGAGAGGCAAATTGTCAGTATCCTAAATTCACAAAGAAGGAAGCCTGTGCAGGCACCTGGACAGCAAACATTTCAGCAATCTGGTGGGCAAGCTCCTAGCTCTAACATTTCACAGCAACATCAGACTTCCCAAGGTTTGCAGCAGCATGATAGTCATACTAATCAGATGCCTCAAGCAAGTTTACCAAGTATGTACACCGGAGTACAGACCTCTATTTCTGGATCTTTACTCTTTATGCCCCATTGTCACTGTACCTCTTTAGGGATTCATGTTGTTATTGCTAATTTCATGGTGTATAAAGTGATGCACAGTTACGTTAAAAAAAACAAAAAAAAGAGAGTAATGCACATGAACTATAAATGGTTATACACCAAAGTTAGTTTTCATGGTGGATAATGGTGCTAACAGGTAGCAGCGACAAAGGGAAGAAGCGAAAGAAGTTGAGATGCTATTTCTGCAAAAAAGGTGGCCATTTCAAGAAGGATTGTGTGAAGAAGAAAATATGGTTCGAGGAAAAGGTATATACAAGACTCTTCTACATACTTGGAACCTCCCAGTAATACCTAGTGGTTTGATTCTGGTGCCATTACTCATGTTTCTAATGTTATACAAGAGTTACTTATGATCCAACCGATAACTGGACTAAAGCACACATTGTAATAAAATGAAGGCACTCTACTTGAACTTTGAAGGGATTGGGACCGAAGAGTAATACTTGTAGCATGTCCGTGCTTAGTACTAAAAGAGAGTATATATGATTCTAAAATCCAAATGTAGTAGAAACTTTGTGTTTATGAGAAAGTTGGATGTACTGACTTTTAAAGTTATGCATGTACACGAGAAAAGACATTATTTATGGTTACAGTACTTTAATTGATCGTTTGTGCCATTTCAGCCTTCATGATGGTTTCAAAACTATGTTGAACAAATTTTTGAAAATAAATGTAATACACACAATAGGGATCACGTTAAGGGCAAATAGAACCTCACAAATATTTAAGCAACCATCTTCAAGGAGGTATATTATGATACAATTGAATACTCCTTCCATACTCAAAAAGGTTGTCGTTTTAGAAAACGACACGGTCTCCAAAAGTTATTCATGATTTATATTCTCAATGTTTGACTAAAACTTTGTACTAAATGACAACTTTTTAAGTATGGAGGGAGTACACACTAAACATTTTTGTCCATTTGATGTTCCCTTTTATTGGGATGGTGAAAATATGTTTTATCTTTATTGATTGACTTATCATGTTCTTGTCTTTATACTTGTTACATGAAGAGTCTCAAGCCACGGACATCTTTTCCTGTAGCAAAGTGGAAGGATGTGTTGATAGAGCCACGAACATCTTTTCATGTGGCAAAGTGGAAGGATGGGTTGATAGAAAATTTATGTCTCACATAGCATCTATGAATTGATATACTCCCTCTGTCCATAACTAATGTATTAGACTTTTATGGGGGCCAATATAGAAAATAAAAGACTAAAATGCCCCTTAAAAAGTAGAGATATAGATGTTTTGCTTTCACAGTAAGTATAAGCATTCATCATAACCCAAATTTCAGTAAAACGAACAAGGTCTTATTGGAAGAAAATAGGTGCACTGAGAAGTAAACATGTCAAATTTTTAAACAAAATTTTAATGCTATAAGGTGAGAGTAGGCTCATGTGCTCAGTTTGCACCTACACACAAAACAAGAACCAACTAACAAAAAGAAGGAACAAACACATCACGGTATATCTCTTCCATTTGTTAGTAATATTATACTTCACCAAATACAAACATATACTCCTCTGTTCCAATATAGTGGGCGTCCGAGCATTCAAAAAAAAAATCAAAATACATATTGGAGCATTAAAAAAATCAAAATACATATTGTTTTAGCCATCTACTAGTCTGACTCCATCCTAGAACGAGTACAACAGCCGTCTATCCATCTACTAGTCTGACTCCATCCTAGAACGAGTACAGCAGCCGTCTATCAATCGCTCCCCTGTCCTCCACTACGTAAAAATTAAAAACTGGACAGTGGTAAGAAAAAATTCTGGAGCCTTTATCCCTTCACGGTTGGTGGGCACACACAGTCATTTAATGGACCGATTGCACAGGTAATGAATAAAAAAATATAGGCATATGCAGGTCGTTTGGTCATTACATTGGTGCTCTCCCACGATTCCAAAACGTCCAGAATACTGGGACAGAGGGAGTATATCAACAAATATTGACCCTTGACAAATTAAAAGACTCCATTGCACTCTGAATTGTTATGAATCAAAATTTTGATGAAAATAGCTTCCAACAACTTGTTTAATTGGACATCCAAATATAACACTCTATTTTGGATTTCTTGCAAGCCAAAAATGAATAAAACGAGGTTGAACCTACAGAGTGCGCATACAATATAGAAAAGCTATTAAAAAGTAAAAAGAAATAAAAAAGTGGTTCTATTCAAATGACTCTTTAAAGGATGGTTTAGAGAACGAGTTTCAAAAAGATTTTTAGAGGTGCTCTAACTTGTATTCTCAGGTGATTAAGGGTTTATTTATTTAACTATGAGTTATGAAAAATTGATGTGGGAAGTAAAAAGACTACTATATGTTGTTTGATTGAAAACTATAAAACATACCCCTCTCTTTCTCTCCCTTGGAACATCTACAAAATGTTTCTCTATTTGCATCGATTTGGAAAAGCAAAAGGATAAACAACTACTGATAGATAAAGATCACTGACTGACGAAGGCCACTGATTGACGACTTATGCTCTTAGACTTGAGAAGAGGATATGATTCATTGAAACCCAAGCTTTGGTAGCTTTCTCAACAATGTGGAGGTAGACAAGCCTTAGTAGTGAGTTGAACTACGAGATAAATACCTTGCCTCTTTGTATTCTTGCCATTTTGTGTTGTGTTATACTTGTTTGTTAGTGATTCTGAGTTTGCTCTAGATCTACTTGTGCATAAGCTTTCGACCTCATTCAAGTGGTGAAATAGGTTCAACACTAACCCATGAGTATTAGTAATTTACTCGCTTGGATCTAAGTTTCATTGGGTAATTTTTGAATTGTGCATTCGAGATGGTATGATACACCGCACCACCGTCGTTTTGCATAGCGCGTAAAAGTGCGACATCGCCCGCATGCTACAATCGAGTTTTATTATTAAACCTATTCACCCCCTTAAGACGTGTCATATCCTTTTCAACTGTGAATCTAAAAAAAATATACAAATCTTGATTTATGAACCTATACAATTTTTTTAATTGGTGGTCAAAGATACAAAGTATTTGATCAGAGAAATAAACATAATATATATATATATATATATATATATATATATATATAGATATAGGAATATAGATATGGATATAGAATTATAGATATTAGAGAAATAAATAGAGAAACATATATATATATAATATAGATATGGATATATAATTATAGATATATATAAAGACAATGAAATGGGCTAATATTAGGGCCCATGAGCCATGACTGACGCCCACAGAAGAGAGAAGAGGGAGCATGCGCATCCAATCCAGCATCCTGATTCTTTTCTCTTTCCCCTGAGAATAAATCCAGCATCCTGATTCGTGAGTCGTGATTTGTTTGGCTTTCCTCAATTCCTTCTTGGTCGCTCCTCCGCCCCGCCCCTGCCCTCCTCGCTACAATCGATTCCGTCGTCGTCGCTACCTCGGTTGCTCCTCAACCTCTACTCAACAGAGAGGAGCTGGGGGAAGTGCTCCCTCCATCGTCTCCCAGTAGATCGGTCGAAGCCAGCCAGCAATCAAATCAGAAGAGGCGCCCGAGTCCCTAGGGCGGAAAGCCATGGACGGCGGCGCCAACTGGCGCCCCACGCAGGGAGCCGACCCTGCCGCCGTCGCTGCTGCTGGCGGCGTCGACCCTAACGCGGCTGCCCCCGCCGGAAGCGACTGGCGTACCCAGCTTCAGCCCGAGGCGCGCCACAGGATCGTCAATAAGATGTACGTCGTCTCCATCTTCCTTCTTTCTTCCTAATGGGAATTGCCAAGCAATTTCAATATCTTCCTTTCGCCGTGGCGGATCCATGTCGCTTCTTTTACGATTCGATCCGTGTACACCTGCTTCCCTCTTTACTTTATTTAGATTAGATAGATACAGACAGTATCATGCTTGCTGGGTAGGGTTTGCTGATCCATCCGTGCACTTGGAGCTAACAATTCGTCCACCGTTCTCTTTGTTTGCTTACTCACGAATCACCTACTCTTTTGTTCGTGACATATGGATCCATACTGCATTGATGCTATCCAATCCAACACATCATGCTTTCTAATATTATGTATCTTTATTTAAACCAAATTTAATCATCAAAACTATCGATAGAAGAAACTACTTGACTACCTGTTTGCTTGCTATAAGATTTTTTTTAAAAATAAATTATAATAAAGCCATCTATGCACCATAAACACACATAGAAACATATGCAACTGCATATCACAACTCTTGCACATGCATAGGTGATACTCATTTTTTTTCACCTTAGCCATGAGGGTTGACTTCAATGTGCGCATGGATGTAGAATGCGACAATTTATGACGTGATTGTTTTTTTTTCAACACTTCTCTACCCCGTGAAGGGTAGGCATGGCATGGCGGTAGACTGCTGACTTTCTCCAATTCGTCAACCTCCTTGCAAAATAAGAAAGGGTAAAACCATGTAAAAATCCACTTCCTAGACCCTTGTCTTGTGTAGGACCTTTTGGCATTGGTTATGCGGTATGATCAATGCTTTCAAGACGGCTGGTCGAGCCTGGTCGCCTGGGGATCGTCCAGGACGATTATTTGTTGTCCAGGACGATTAATCGACCCTGGACTAGTCCCCTGGTCGTCCTGTCGTCCCCTGCATATGGAGGAGTTATATATATTATACAGTTATATATACAATATACAGTCTTCCTCCCTTGCACAGTTGGACCTGTGCACCCACTGGATCTGCAGGCCTGCGCGCCTGCAGCAGCCACGTGGGCAACTTGAAGGGAGGAGAGGAGAGGGAGCTGCAAAACTCCGCAACATTGGAGGCGGCTGCTGTAACTGGACGAGGGAGGTGAGAAGAGAAGAGTGTGTGTGTTCTGCTGAGTGAGTGAGAGGCTGAGGGAGTGATGGGTAGTAAAGAAGAGAAACCCTAATGGGCTTGGGCCAGAACATGAGACAGCTAGCTAGGCCCAACTCTGGGATGCAGCCCACTCTCTGGCTGGATGACCACACAGCCTGGACCGACGATTAATCGTGACTGGACGACGACTAATCGGACGAACAGGTTCTTGGACGGTCTGGCCGAGTCGGAGGCCCTGGTCGAGTAGCTAAAGCCGGCCAGGATGATTAGTCACGATTAATCGGACGTCCTGAAAACATTGGGTATGAGCTGAGTTTTTTTCTGCGAACTAACTATTAAGTCATGTATATGCCTGCCAATGGATTGTGTCCATTTTACCCTTGCCATCACTTAAATTTTACCCTAGTTGCCACTTGAATGTGTCCATTTTTACCCTAGTTGTTTGTTTGGTTCAAAAATATGTATGTGCATTAGTGGTCCACAAATTCCATTCCCACTTTTTCCACTAGTGAACTATTATTTTTGTACATGTACTGGGGCTTCTGGTTTACTGGACTAATTAAATGGTAATCAAACACATTTATCAGTGTATCTCTCAATATATCACTTCTTGCATCATATATGTAGAATGGAGACTCTGAAGAAGCACTTGCCAGTATCAGTACCAGAAGGGCTGAGTGAGCTTCACAAAATTGCCGTCCGATTTGAAGAGAAAATCTATACCGCAGCCACCAACCAGGTACATTTAACCTAACTCTAGTCATCAGAATGTTTAGTCATGGGGTGGGTCAATGATATAAACATTTGATCTATGAACAATCTTAAAGTCTTTTTAGGTAAATTTAGGTGCTTATAGCATCTTTTTATAATGGTAACATACATGATGAGGCAATGCATGAATATTGTGCTAATCATATTTACGAGGCGTGGTATCAAAATATCATGGGCCCATGCAACTTGCACATGTAAATTGTATTTATGCAAAAACTATAGCTTAAATCCTTTTCTTTTGTTTCACCCAGTCTGATTATTTGCGGAAGATTTCTCTGAAAATGCTGTCCATGGAAAGTCAGACAAAGACCCAACAGAACCCTGGAAATGCTCAAGTGATTCCAAATCAAAACCCTCCTGGTCCAGGTACCATACACAGAAAATGCAACATCACACCTTTTTTTTGTGCAATCAATGTATTTGCTTCTAAAAAAATAGATTGCAGGCAAGGTATTCAGGGCATAGTTAAGTTTTCCACATTAAGAGAGTTTACTTCTCATTGGTGGAATGCATGCTTTTTATTTTCACTTGCTTCCTAATACTCCCTCCGTCCCTAAATAACTGTCGCCGTTGGTGTCCGTGCCACAAGTTTAACTCAATCTATAGAAAATACGTGCAACATTTATATCTCTAAATAATTTTATTAAAAAACTAGATTCAAAGATCTTTCAGGGGGAAATTTGTTATTGCTAAAGTTTATTGGCTATTATATTATAGTGCCTGTTTGGATGCCATAGTTTTAAGAAAAACTATGGTATGAAGTAGTTTTATAAGATAAAAGCGTGCAAAACAGACTGAAATTTTAACAGTACCAAGTCTTTGAAAACTAGAAGGTTTGTTGCATTCAAATGCCCAATAGCTTTCCAAAGTTCTTTTTTTGCAGAACGATAATAGTTTTCCAATACTCAGAAAATGCTTTGAATCCAAGGCCTTAGATGGTTTTTTACCGTATAAAGGGCTTTAGATGTTATTCTTTCGCCCCAAAACGTAGGTTGTTGTAGCTTCGTAAGTCAAAATAGAAAAATGCACCAGCATCTACAACATCAAATCAAATCCATTTAATCCACCATGGAATATGTCTCCATAGTGCATTTACTTTGTATTATAGATTGTATATGTTAATAGCTTAATATATTTTTGTATAAACTTGATCAAAGTTATAGAAGTTTAGGACAAAAGTACAAAACTAAAACACCATACATTTTGGAATGGAGGGAATGCTTATTAATTATTGGGGTGTAAAAAGTGATGCACATGCATTCTAAATGATTATACCACTGTACTTTTCTTTTCAGATGTGAATCAATCTCTTAGTTCCTAATTGCTTGCAGTTGCAGTATACTTTCCTATTTTTTCTCTTCAGAAATGCAGAAGCTCACTGTCAATTTTATGTGTAAATATGTTGCATTGAGTGCTTCTGCATCCTTGTTACAATTTTAATGTAATCATTCCTTGTCTTAACATTCATGTCGTATATTTTCTAAAACAGCACCTGGCCTTCCTCCACAAGGTAGTAATCCAGCACAGTCATCAGCTATCCCGTTGATGTCTCAGCAACAGACACGGCAGCAAAATGCTTCTACATCTGTTCAAGGTTCTCTTCCTAGTCTTGGTCAGAACTTGTCGAGTGTCAGCCAGACATCGACGCTGCAGAATCTGTCTGGCATGCCACAAAATACCATGAACAATGGTTTAGCACAAGGTACTCCACAAGATATGTATGCTGCACAAAGACAAATGGCAGGTAGGCAGCAGCAGCAGCAGCAACAACAACAAGCACATAATCAGTTAATTTATCAACAGCAGAAATTGTTGATGAACCAGAAATTGCAGCAGAATCCACTTATGCAATCGCACATTCAGCAGCAGCAAACTTTGTTGCAGTCAACACAGATGCAATCTTCACAGCAGCCCATGATGCAAATGTCATCTGGCCTTCAGCCTGGCCAGACCACCATTCCACAAACCCAGTCCATGGCGACGCAGTCAGCTACACAGAGTGGTATTCAACAGAATCCGTTGAATTCAGTACAACAATCTGTGCAATCACTACTCCAGCAGCCTACGCAATCTGTAGTGAGGCAGCAGCAACATCCACAGTCCATGCACCAGCAGCCTTCTCTGCAGCAAACTCAGCCAACTCAACAGCCCAACATTCCTTTGCAACAGCAGCCACAACAATTAATGGGCCAGCAGACAAATTTACAGCAAAATCAGTTAATGAATCAACAGAGTGGTGCTGTGGAGATGCAACAGCAACAAAGGCTACCAGTTCAGTCAAATAATCTTTTGAATATGCAGCAAACACAGCAGATGATGAACCAGCAATCTATGCCCTTGCACCAGTCACAACAATTGGCAAACCAGGGAAATATGTCAAGTCTACATCAACAGCAGCAGAAAAATCAGCAGCAGCAGCAGCAACAGCAGCTTCTTGGAACCGCACCAAATGTCCGTATGCATATGTTACAGCAGCAAAAGCCAATTCAGCAACCACAGCAGCAACAGCATGCTCAGCAGACATCAATGGGTTTGATGCAACCTCAATCTCAGCAGAACCAGCTTCAGCAACCTCAGCAACATATGATGTCACAGTTCCAGTCTCAGCCTAATCAAGTGCAGCAACAACTGGGAATGCAACAAAGGCTCCAAACTTCAGCTGGTATGCTCTTGCAACAAAATAATATTGATCAACAAAAGCAATACGTTCAGGCACAGAGGGGCCTCCAAGAAGCACCCAGTAGTAAGTTCCTCATATAGGGTCCTTGCAGTCTTTAACTATTACTGTATCTTTAACGTTTCCCCATAGTCTCGTGCAAGCCTTTTTGTGCATTTTTTTCTTGAGGCCTTGTTATGCTTACTAAGTTACTACGGAGTATCATTGTTGTAACCCTATAGATATGAAGAGAACTTCTGTTTCCACTAGCAGTTTTAGCCATCTTACAGAATATCCAGCAGAGTGAGAAAAACTTACCTCCAAAAGGAAGTTTTTGTGTGTGTGTGTGTGGGGGGGGGGGGGGGGGGGGTTGCTATTTTCCTTATTGCCACAAACAGACCCACCTGTGTGTGTGTTTTTTTTATGGGGGCTTGCGGGCTAGTGCTCAAGCAGAGAGAAAAATCCACCCCCAATATCTCCTATGCCAAAACAGACCCCCTATCTGCAGCCACTGGAGCTCACCGTTCGATTCGCATAGTGACAGTTGACTTTTTTTTTTTGGAAATGGCAACCATGTATACATAATTCTGATGCAGTTACATACTACAGTACAGTGCCTGTCATTTTACTGTGTTGATGTCCAGCATTTTTCCTTCACCAAATGTGGTTCTCATTTGTGTTTGGTATTGTTGCAAATGCTACTCTGCAATATTTCTTTGTACTCTATGCTTTAATTAACTGTCTGACTCTTTTCACTAGTAAGCACAGAAATTTTCCACTCGCTACTTTCATGGTGCTGATTGAGTTTCGACAACCTTGCTTTCTATGCAGCATCTGTGGATTCCACTGCTCAAACTGGTCATCCAGGCGCAGGTGATTTGCAAGAGGAGTTATATCAAATGGTAAAGCATGCTACAGTCCCTTGGCATTATCACTTTTAGCTCACTTCCACCTTTATAGATAGGATTTCCACTTTCTGTTGCCCCTAAATTCCTTTTACTGCTTTCTATTGGTCTGTTCTTTTGCCAAATAACCCCCCTTGTTTTCACTCTTTTTTAAGATATAAAGTTGGAATTGAAGTCCAATTAACAAAGATATTTAGCATTGCATGTAGATGTGCTATCTTCTGGTTGACCTTAGTATTTTAGGGAATCTGTGTGATTGTCCATAACTCCATATGTACTATGGAGCAGTTGGTGTCTAGATGTATGAAGGCTAATTCTTTCTTTAGCAGTCAGATTCTTTAAGTTAATTGGGTTGATCTAGAGAACACATGATTCCTTCAGTGGACTTCATAGTCTCCCTTTTTGTGCCAGATTCTATGCTTGTAATGGCAACCAACCGATCTTGGATCATACTTGTGACTTAATGGAAAGCCTTGTTCTGTTCAATTTTCACCTTACATATATCAACGTGTATCCTCGGCAACCAATTTATCGGTTTTCCATTCATTTGTGCACAGATTAAGAGTCTAAAGGACCTATACTTTGTGGAATTGAATGATTTGTACAATAAGATATCCATGAAGATACAACATATTGACAGCCACATGCCTTCTCAAAAGTCAACAGAGCAGTATGACAAGATGAAGGGCTTTAAATTAATGTTGGAGCGCACATTGCATTTCCTGCAAGTTAACAAAAGCAGCATTCAGCCAGGTTTTAGGGAAAAAATCCCTGCTTATGAGAGGCAAATTGTCAGTATCCTAAATTCACAAAGAAGGAAGCCTGTGCAGGCACCTGGACAGCAAACATTTCAGCAATCTGGTGGGCAAGCTCCTAGCTCTAACATTTCACAGCAACATCAGACTTCCCAAGGTTTGCAGCAGCATGATAGTCATACTAATCAGATGCCTCAAGCAAGTTTACCAAGTATGAATACAGGACTACAGACCTCTGGAGCACCTGGCATTCAGCATGTACCTGCGCCTCAAGCATCAAACTTTGGTGTTCAAACAACACAGCAAAATGTCACAAATGCACCGCAGGCTGGCTCTAATCTAGAGAATGCTCAGGGAAATAATTTTAATCCTGTGCAGCATGGTTCAATGGGTACTGCATTGCAACAGGGAAGCACTGGTCCCATGCAGGGTGTATTGAATGCACAGCAGCAGTCCAGTGGTAACATGATATCCAACAATGCAATGAGTACAATGCAGGCTAATACCAATGCCATGCAAGCAAATGCGAATTCATTGCAACAACTAAAGCAGCAACAGGAGCATCAGATGATGCAAAGTCAGCAAATGAAGCAGCGTCAGCAGATGATGCAACAGATACAGCAAAAGCAAATGCTTCAACAGCAGCTCCCGATACAGCAACTACAGAAACAACAGCAGCAAGGGCAAATGCAGGTTCCACAGCTTCATTCTGGGAATGATGTGAATGAGCTAAAGGTTAGGCAAGGAGCTGCAATCAAATCTGGAATGTATCAACAGCTGAGCCAGCGTAACTATTATCAGCAGATAAAACAGGGTGGTGTATTTCCAATTTCTTCTCCGCAAAACCTCCAAGCATCGTCCCCACAAATTTCACACCATTCTCCTCAGGTTGATCAGCACAGTCTGTTGCAATCTCAAGTGAAGACCGGGACACCATTGCATTCAGCTAACTCACCATTTGTCCCATCTCCATCCCTCCTGTTGCCCCATCACCGATGCCAGTGGATTCAGATAAACCACTCTCCAATTTATCTTCGCTCACTAGTGCTGGGCAGGCTGGACATCAGCAAACATCCCTTGTACCTCAGACACAATCTATAGCCGTTAACACACCAGGTATATCAGCGTCACCCTTGCTTGCAGAATTCACAAGTGCTGATGGAAGTCAGGTTAACCTACCAACTCAAATTCCAACCAAATCAGCAGCAGAAAGGCCTCTTGATCGCTTGCTTAAAGCAGTCAGTAACTTGCCACCTTCATGTTTACTTTCTTTTGACAATTAGTTGCTTGATCAATTCTGTTTGGAACATTCTGTTGAACGTGATTAATATGCTTATAAATTTCCATAACATACTAGCATATAAGAAAATGTGGACTAAAAGTAAAGCTATTATAGGAGTAGGTATGGCACCTTTCCCTGGCAAGCCCTCTAGAGATACCATGTTAAAGTTGGTACAATGTATTTTTTTTTATCAGCTAGTTCTTGATATGATGGTCAATACTGCTAGTCAGATTTCATTCTATTTCTGTCTCTTGACCTTTTGCCTATCTGAAATTGTTTAAGCAGCATAATATTTTATCTCACTTTGTAATCCAGACGTTTCTCTGATAGCCTGTTAACCTTTTATGGTAATAATACAAAGAAGTCATTGGCATCCTTTAATGAATTAGTTTTATTTGATGGTATTTGTGTCTATATTATTATTCTACTGTTTTGGTATTCTGTTTCATGTTCAAATTTTGTGTTACAATACAGTTGCGAACAACACCGCGCGAGTCCCTTAGTGCTGCAGTCAGCGATATTGGATCTGTCGTGAGTATGATTGACAGGATTGCTGGATCAGCGCCTGGTAATGGTTCTAGAGCTGCTGTGGGTGAAGATCTTGTCGCTATGACAAAGTGCCGCTTGCAAGCCAGGAGCTTCATAACTCATGACGGGAGTGGTGCATCAAAGAAAATGAAGCGGGACACAAGTGCTATGCCTCTTAATGTGTCATCGGCTGGAAGTGTGAATGATAGCTTGAAGCAATTATATAGTGTTGGCACTCCAGAGCTACAATCAACTGCTACTTCACGTGTCAAGTCGCAAAGGGCTGAGGTGTGGTTCTTTAAATTTTTTGTTGATAAGCTATATAGAGCATTGGTTTTACAAATAGTCGTCCTTGGCCTTGCATATTTTGATCTAAAAGGGCAAACATTGTTTATCGCTTATCCAAACTGTTGGTTACCTTGTAGGTAAACCATGCTCTGATGGAGGAGATTCAGGAGATAAACCAGCAGCTTATAGATACAGAGCTCCATGTCTCTGAGGATGATGCTGAGTCCTTCACTACATCTGAGGGGGGTGAAGGGACAGTCATTAGATGCACATTCACTGCTGTTGCTGTTAGCCCCAGCTTGAAATCCATGTTTGCTTCAGCACAGATGGTGAGGCGGCCTCAAAACACCTTTGCTATGTTTATTTTCTTTCTACTTTTGATTGGTGGTATGGTTTTCTCATTTTGTTGTATATATGTTGGAATGCGTGGCAGAGTCCGATTTTTCCGTTGAGGTTGCTTGTTCCTTCTAGCTACCCAAAATGCTCCCGGTGCTCCTAGACAAGTTTCCTGATGAACAATGGTGCGTGTAGTGGCATATTATTTTATCGTATATATGTTAGGTGCTTTGGCAAACAAGCCTCACTCACGGTGGTGCTCTGTGGTTGCAGCAGGAACTCAGACGACCTGTCTACGAAGGCCAAGTCAAAGTTCAGTGTATTGCTCCGGGGTCTAGCTGAGCCCATGTCACTGCGAGAAATAGCAAGAACATGGGATGCTTGCGCCCGCAAGGTGATTGCAGAGTATGCCCAGCAAACTGGAGGAGGCAGTTTCAGTTCGAGCTATGGTTGCTGGGAAAGCTGCATAGGCGCTTCATAATAAGTATATTGTATCTATTATTATTATTTATTACACTATATAAGTGTTTATGTGTTGAGTAAAAGAGAGAAAAACAAAACAGTTTGTCTGTTGTATACCGCCTCCTTCCTTTTGGTATCGAGTCATTGTTAGCTTGATAAATATGATCGTGTACAGTACAGTGCATGGAGCAAACTTGGGTGCTTCGGCCCGGTTAGTATTTACTCATGTATGTTTTGCCTCTTTATTTACAAAAGTACAGGATTTTTAAATACTCTCCCCCGCACGCGCGGTCGCTACCGCTGAGCCGCCGGAGCCGGCGAGCACCACATGAATGTTCGTTGGGATTGGGGACTCGTCCTGGTCAGTATGACGGTATAGCTCGGCGAGAAGGTAGCCGGCCGTCGTCGTCCCTCCTGTCTCGGATCATCTCTTCTACTTCGTCGATGAATTTCACGCAGCACTCGAACTAGACATGCACCCATGGCTGCTGCTTTGCTGAGCAGTTGGCGCGAGAGATCGATCTAAACCTGACGACAGTGGCAACTCGATCGATTCTTACATATATGGAGTAGTTTGCTCCTTTCTCCGTCCAAAAATCGGCATGATATTAGATCGATGAGACAAAAAGTAAAACTTTATAAAATTTATAGAAAGCGATTGCATTGTGCATGCATGTGCATATATGACGGTGACTGATATATTGCCTGAGGCTGTCATCGATCACCAAGCATGCTATGTGGTGGCGTGGTGCTCTTTCCCTCCAAAAATATATGTACAATATCTCGTACTAAGAAATAAGTTAAAATATTCCTGAGTTTTATTAGATTTTTAAAATAAAATATTAACATTTATATCTTTAAATAGACTTACTATGAAAATGGATCATGTAATTTATTTAATGAATTTTGTTGAAGATCATAAGCATTAATTATATAGTCAAATATAGAATTTTTGACTCCTTGGAGTGCAAGATGTGCATTTACATCGGGCATTCGGGCCCAGTATATTGGATGTTCTGATCGTGACCTTGCCTAGAATCAATCAAAATACTGTTTCACATGATATTGTTCCTTAGATGCGGACATTAATTGGATAAAGATGGATGGAAAACTTTGTATTTGCAACTTTAAGGGTGGTAAAAAAGGGCCAAAGAACCTTAAACCATCCACTTTTTCCCACCTCTTCCTTCACTTGAACTCTGTGTCTCTCTGAAGCCATCATTTGCCCGTGCATGAGAGAAAAGGCACTCTCATGATCTCTCCCTTCCTGATGTACTCTGGTTACCAAGGCAGAGCATGGACTCGTGGGCATGCGGCTTCGGGTGCTCCTTTGTGGGCCATCGCCAGTATCTCCTGATGGACCAACAAATGACCACCATTGCAGTTTGCGAATCCAAGAAGCTCCCTATGGCACGAAGTCATTTGTTGGTGAAGATGTTCACATGGTTACAACGGGCAATGCATGGCCAATGGAGACCATAGTTGCAGTGGAATCATTTTTTTGGTCCTTGAGTTCAGGTCTCAAGTTTGAAGCTAGTCTTCAAGTTTTCTCGGCTTAAGACCTTGAGGAGATCTAACCTGCTTAGACCTGTTGTCTGTAACACTAGTGATACCACTAGACTCATCACAACGTTTTGATGCTGAAACTGGTAAAAGAAAGATTATTTATCGGTTCAGCATTGAGGAACAGATGCTTGGTATACCTTTTTTTTTGGCTTCAACATCGCTCTTTCTTTTTAAAAGAAAAAATAACTTGAAAGAATATCCGGCTTCACCCATATAGGTGAGAAATCATATCAAAATTATTATAAGACACAAATGCTTAAAACAAAAATGATCTCATACGCCAAATAAATTTAGTTTATAAGCGCAAAGACATAAGACCACCTTGGAGAGGCAAAAGTGTTCTTTTTACAATGGCACTCCTCGATGCTTGATGTTCGTCTAATATTCTACATTGTGCTTCAAGCACCATTTATAGCCCACGCTATGGGCAATCTAAGCACCTCGGCTCGCTCGATGGATTCTGTAGCTGATAAACCGGTGTGTTGTTTTGAGAGAAAAATATCATGTCATGACTGATAAGTCAACTAATAATTATATTGTTCCAGTGAACAGGGCAATAAACTAATAATTATATTGTTCCAGTGAACAGGGCAATAAAAACATCGTGATTATTATGTAAGATTAAAAGCCACAAGGGTCCAGTGCACGTCTAAATCAAAAGCTCATGATTATTATGTTGTTCCCTTCACTGTTGTCAATGAAATAAGTACAATCAGTCATGTTCCTGTTTGATTCTAATTCCAATGCTGATCCATCCATTCTGATCCATGCAATGCAGTGTGGCGGTGGGACGAGACGACCAGGCTGCTGATTGTGGGAGCAGGAGGAGCACTGTGCATGTCGTCCCTCAGCTTAACGTACTACTGCCACTGCCAGGGGGCAGTGCCAGTGATGCGTATACTATGCAACATTATCATGATGATTCATGCAATGCAAAGAGTACTACTGACTGGACGGACAGACGCAAAAGCAAAGCACATGCTATGATTGTGGAATCCCATTCTTGTTGACAAAGAAGTGAGCCACGCAAATAGCGTGGTTATAGACATAACCACCGTTACAAAAAAAAATTATCTACATTTATAACTTAATATGTTTTTGTCTTTCTATTTTTTAAAATAAGAAAGGAAGAAGAAACCATACGGTCTAGTACAACATGAGCAGGGTGTTATATAAGATTAATTGTTAGTCACCATAAAGAGATGCTAAAAAAATGCTATATTTAGATCTAAGAGTATTTTTGAGTTTTCACGTCTGTAACTTGACACCCCATGAAAAGAAAAAAAAAAGTTTAGAGCAGTGGCACGAAAGGCAGCTAAACTTTTTCGGTGATACAGAAGAAAATACGATCTTTTATAACGATGCACAAAGAATTGTTTTCTATGTTTATTTATTATAAATCACACATATAATATTTTTAATAATGTTGAGATGTGTATGTGTTGTTTACCATGAGTGGGAAATGGGTTCATAATCTAGTTGCACAAACCTAAAAATGATTAAGCTACTATTTAGACAAAAAAAAACTAGTTCCTCAGTCTCAAAACAGTTGATGTTTTATGCGGCTAATAACTTGGCCAAAAATAAAACAAAAAAAAACTAGTTCCTCAGTCTCAAAATAGTTGATGTTTTATGCAGCTAATAAGTTACTGTAGCTAAGACTGTTGGATGAGACATAAACATTGTACATTGTACCATGATTTTTTTCCTCCGTGCTCTGCTCTTTGTTGTTGCGTGTTTGCATCTGTTGTTATAATTGTCAGCCTCTGCTACAGCAAAGTTACAGGTCGACAGCAAGCAAGCAAAGTGAAGGTGAGGAGGTGGACTGGTGGAGTAGCACTCACGTCGCCACCTGCACAGCACTCCAGCTGCAGCTGAAGTTGAAAGAAGAGAATGCAGCGATGCCATGCTACCTTTCTGCAGACCGGAGTTCAGTCCAGTCCTCGTCTGCATCTCCAAAAGAATCAAACTGCTGCTCCTGCAGCAGCAAGGCCAGCAACAACGAAAAAGATCTCCAAATCTTCCAGTGTGAAATGGATTATGGGATTGTCTAATGGTCTTGTTGCTTGTTTGGATTATCACTTGAAGTCGTTGCCACTTTGTCTAATGGTCTTGTTGCTTTATAAATTCTGAGTTTAGAGACGTTTGGAAGTTAGTTTGTGGAGGTTTGGAAGCATAGATTCTGAAATTTAGGATTGGACTACTTTTTAAAGTAAAATATCCACAACACTTTCATTCTTTATCATGGGTAAATATGTAGAGATGTGGGAATGCAAAATTTGAAGGGCATAATCATCTTTTCAAATCTAGAAGCTAGAAGAAGCTAACTTGCACCAGCTTATGAGATTACAAAATTTGAAGCTCTCTGGAATCCCTAGCTAGAGTTTGGAAGCCAGCTTCCATAATCCGCTAGAAACCAAAAAGGGCCTTTGAGAATCTGTCTTACTATCTTCTTCATTTATGTGGTACATTTCTTTTTCTATAGAATCCTAAAATATTTAACCTATACACGGTGCATAAGGCCCCATTTAGATCCATTAGTAATTAGTAGCTAGGTAGCTAATAGACTAGCTAATGTTAGCCAGCTAACTATTACTAGTTACCTAGCATATCCAAAGGTGTTTTGATCCATCAGCCAATAGTTGAATGAGTTGATAGCTATTTGGGGGAAGACAAGGGCTAAACCTTTTTTTTTTTTTTTTGCAAACCATTAACTAGGCTGGAGCAGCTATTGAAAACCACTAGCTAGCTAATATACTCAGCTAATAGTTAGCCGGTCTGTTAACCAAACACATTTGGATCCCTACCAGATAGTGACCCTAGGGTTGAAGAAAACACTGTTTATCCCACTGCAAGCTTATTACAGAGTAGCCAGTTGGCATACAGAACTGTCTGTTTATTTGTGGAATGCCTGCATTGCGGTCGGTGGGGCTAAGTCAGTAGGGATATAATTTTGGTCTACCGACAAACAAATGGTGTGCGATGATAATAAACTGATAATGCGTGGAAAATAAACAAACACCTCTGATCGTGGGAAGTATCTTTGTTTGGCACTCACTATGCCAGCATGCCTTGATTCCTCCCAATCAAATTAAACCTTCTTGTCTTTGTTTAATTTGTTTCATTCTTCGAATTATACATAGAGATACACTTTCTAGCTACGGAGTGCAACAGTAGTAATCGGGGAGGCGCATCAGGACGGTCTCTTGCGATCAGAACAAGGCTGGCAGATTGATAATCAGGTGATGCAGTGCAGCCGTCAGTGGAGACGATGAATCGATGTAGCTAGGCGGCGGTGGTCGGCGTGCCAGCGTCGCTCCTGCTTTCCGTGGGGCTGTACAGCGCCGACCGCGGGTGAAGGTTCTTGGGCCGGCTCTCCTCCAGCTGCCGCACCACCTCCGCCATGCTGGGCCTCGCCGCCGCCACGGGCGCGCAGCAGCCCATCGCCAGCTTCAGCGCCTGCACCAGCCCTTCCTCCGCCGGACTCACCCTTAGCCCCTTGACCACCTCGGCGTCCAGCACCTCCTCCAGCGCCGTCTCCTCCAGCACCGCCACCTTCACCACCGACGGCAGGTCCAACATCGCCCTTCCACCTCCACCTGCAGCAGAGGACGACGACGACGGCTTCCTCCCCATAAGCAGCTCCAGCAGCAGGATCCCGAACGCGTACACGTCCGTACGCGCGCCACACTTCCTCATGGAGTGCAGCTCCGGCGCCTTGTACCCGTCCGCCTTAGCCGCCGCCAGAACCGCCTCCGCCGCCGCCGGCACAAGCAGCCGGTCCACCCCGTACTCCGCCAGGCGCGCCACGAAGAGGTCGTCCACCACCACGTTAGACGAGCGCACGTTCCCGTGCGCCTCGCCGTGTCCCGCGTGCAGGTACGCCAGCGCGCGCGCCACGCCCAGCGCCATCTTGTGTCGCCGCGCCCACGTCAGCGCCGGCCGTCCCGCCACCGCCGCTGGCTCACCACCACCACCGCCGTGCAGGAGCTCCTGCAGCGTCCTGCTGCGTGGGAAGTAGTCGTACACGAGCAGCTTCTCGCCGCGTCTCCCCTGGTAGAAAGCTCTGAGCGGCACCAAGTTGTCGTGGCGCGCGCGGCCGATGCGGCGCACGACGGGCGCGCACGACGCGGCGTCCTTGCAGCTGCCCTCACGAAGCAGCCGCAGCTCGATGCTGCCGCCGCCGCTCGCTAGCTTCGCCTTGTACACCGTGCAGTAGCTGGTTTTATTCACCACCTGCCCCGTCGCGTTCAGCACCTCCTCTAGCGTCAGGTGCTCGCCACCCTCGAACACCAGGAGCCTCCCCTCCGCCGCCGCCGACGACGCGTCCAGCTGCACGCCGCCGCCGCCGTCGGCGTCGGCCGCTGACGAGTCCATCATCATCATCTCGTCATGCTCCGCGGAACGCCTGCCGTTCCGCCGTCCCCACCTCCCCTGCGCCCAGCCGATGGACACGGACGCGAGGACGACGGCGCCGGCCGTGAGGCCAATGACCATCCCAGCGACGCCGCGGGAGCTGAGACCCGACGCCGACACGCACTGCCGTAGCGGCGGGCCACACAGCGACGCGTCGTTGCCTAGGAACGAGTCCGCCGTGAAGCGGGAGGTCGCGAAGGCCGGGGGAAGCTGGCCGGAGAAGTTGTTGTAGGAGACGTTGAGCGCCTGGAGCTGCTGCTGGGCGGCGAGAGCCTCTGGAATGGGACCATCCAGGCGGTTGGCGCCGAGGTCGAGACGCTGGAGGCCTCGGAACGCGGTGAGGAACACGGGGAAGTCACCGGAGAAGCGGTTGGCGCCGAGGTCAAGGACACGAAGGCGGTCGCAGGTGGTATTAGGCCCGGCCGGCGGCGGAACAGCCCCCGTGAAGGCGTTGCCGTGGAGACGGAGTTCGGTGACGCGGTCGCAGAGGTTCCATATAGAGGTGGGCAGGTCCCCGGAGAGGCGGTTGTCAGCGAGGTCGAGCGCGGAGAGCGCGGGCGCGTTGCCGAGCTCGAGCGGGACGGGGCCGGAGAGGGAGTTGGCGGCGAGGTAGATGGAGTCGAGCGCGGAGAAGGCGCCGAGGTCCGGCGGGATGTGGCCGGCGAGCGCGGCGGCCGGGAGGCGGATGGAGACGAGGAGCAGGGCGGGGTCGGAGGCGACTGACAGGTTCGCGCGCGCGGGGGAGGTGGCGTCGCAGCGGAGTGGGCGGCCGTCCGGCGTCGTGGCCCACCGGAGGCCCCGCCAGAGGCAGAGCGGCGTCGAGGCGTTCCAGGTGGCCAGCTGCGCGTTCGGCCGCTGCCCCTGTAGCGCTGGCTTCACCTTGGTGAGCAGTAGCGCGACGTCTGGGTTGGTGGAGGGCGTGGCCAGTGGCAGCGCGCCGCCCAAGCAGAGGAGGAGGAGGAAGGGCGTGCAAGGATGCATCGAATCGGCCGGTAGAGGCGGCGTTGGGAGTAGCAGCTCGGCTCGCGGAGTGAAGAGACTGAGGAGTGAGCTAGGAGGGAGGTGAAGTACAAGAGGAGAGCTGATCGAGGAGGAGAGTAAATGTCGAGTGGTTATCGAGCAGCAAAGCTCGATGTCTCCTTCGTGCTCGTGCGATCTGCGATGCAATGCAATGGGTAAAAAATGGGCCTTGGGCTGGGCCCCTCTCACTTTGCTTTTATCTCTCCTGTGGCCATGTCGCAGCAACAGCAGCACGACACGAAAATAACAAGGGACGAAGCAAGGCAGATGTGAAATGGAAACCGGGTGCAGCCGTCCTTGAACATTTCCATACAGTAGCAGTTCCATAATGCCATTGCGCATTGCAACAAATCGTCGAAAACGAACAATATACGGCGAGTACACGACCTCTAGCTTTACTCGTAGTACGAGCTGGGACCTGGGAGTACGTGTGCACTGTAGATTTGAAATCGAACGTACTATACCGTATACGTGCACACGTACGTCCTGTAGTTAATTCGGCATTCTGGAGGCAGGACGCGCGCGTGAGTGGCAGGAGGGCACTGGCAGGGACAGTGAGGACAGCGAGTGTGCCTGGCTGTTTTGTGTGACAGTGAGAAATTTCAAAACTTTACAAGATTCTTCGTCACATCGAATTCCTATTCCTATCACATCAAAATATCGACACATATATAAAGTACTAAATATAGATGAAATAAAAAACTAATTACATAGTTTTGTTGTACTATGCGAGACGAACATTTTAAGTCTAATTAATTAATATTTAGACAATTATTACCAAATAAACACACCGTCCCTCCAGCTACAAGTGCTACAAGATTTTTTTCACTACATTTTCATCATCTAAACACACCGTCCCTCCAGCTGAAGAAGCTGTTGCAGTTTGCAGAGGGACAGGACCATTTCTTTACTCCCATCCGTTTCTTGAGCGGCAAGTTCTAATTACACCGTACTCGACACACCATTTGTAGAACAAGCGCTAGATATATAGTGCGTCAATTAGGAGCCTACAAATAATGTTTTAATGTCTAATCTTCTTGACAATAATATATAACAGTGGCTGGCTTGCATGGCCAAGGGGAAGTAGTAGTTGATCAAAATGAGCTGCAACAGGTATACAAGCTATAGATGGCCATCGGCCCGGCCCGGCGACACGTCGGGCCGTGCCGTGCCAGTACTGCGTCGTGCCTCGACAGGCCGTCGTGCCTTACGGGCCTTGCCAGCGTCGTGCTCGTGCCTGGCCTTCGGCCCATGGCACAGCCCGTGGGCCACCATGCCGGCCCGTGAACACGGCGTGCCTGCGTGCCGCGGGCGGCCCGAGAGCACGAGGGAGCGGTGGCCGGTGGAGCGCTCGCCGACGCTGGAGCCTTGAGGTGGCCGCGACTGCGTTGGAGCCTGGAGGTGGCCGACTGGCGGCAGCCGCCACGGCTCGCCCTCGATGCTCCGCCGCGCGCTCGGCGTTCGCCCAGGAGCTGCTCCGCCACATGCTCGGCGTTCGCCCGGGAGCAGCCGTGGAGGAGCAGCGCAGCAGCGCGCGCGAGGCGGCGAGGTGGAGGAGCGGGCGAGCGGCGCGGCCGCGACCGCGAGGCAGAGGAGTGGCGCGGGGTTAGGGTTAGACCGCGCCGTTAGGGTTTGGGGGAGGGGGGGCGCGGGCGTTGGCAGCTTGCTTATATATGGCAGCAGCGGCTGCTTGGGGGGCTGGCCTGCTGGGCCGCATCGGGCCACCTGTCGTGCCGAAGGTTTCACCGTGCCCGTGCCGTGCCACGGGCCACGGTGGCGGCCCAGGCACGGCCTGGTGCATCGGGCCGTGCCGGCACGGGCCCGGTGGCCACCGTGCCGTGCCGTGCTCGGGCCGGGCCAAATTCCCGTGCCGCGGGCCGTGCCAACGGGCCACGGGCTGCATGGCCATCTATAATACAAGCCCAAGCTGGCCAATGAAGCTGTTGAACAGATCGATCATATGATGCAACCAACATCCACTGCAAAATGCTTCTGATTCCATTGAATCGGTTAGTTCAGAATTGTTATGCTTTTTCAGAGCTCAAGGTCAACCTATTAGTCTGGAGCTAGCTTCCACTGACAGATCGAAGATCATCAGGACATATATAGTGCCATACTTTAACAATAACATGGACAAAGAAAGTGACTACCCCATCGGCCCATCTTCGGATCTTCCGGCTAGCAAAGACACTTAATTAAGCTTCACCAGGTGTTTGGTCCAACACCATCAGCTCAGATGCTTTTACAAGATGTTCTTCATGCAGCTTCCCTGAATCATCATGATCCATCTCTACACACAGAGGCCTCTGAATCTTGGGCTTTCTCAATTCTTCTTTACTAGCAAGACAAATTAAGCAGCACCAGCCCACATCCCTGAGTTTCTGTTGCTCTCGGATAGCCCGCCACAAGACATTATACTGACTACTGTTGCTTCTACAGTACGTCTCTGCACAGGCCTCGCCTCCTAAAATGGAATGTTGTATGTTTGCAGAACCCTGCCAGGGATGCATATGTTCAGATAGTTCCTGGCACAGATGGCAACACTCTTGGTCAGGCCATACAACCAGTTGAAGATGGATACATGTGTTCAGGCAGGATCTTACCAGCGCATTAATGGGACTCGACTATGGGAGCACTGAAAATCAAATCATAGAGCCTGTTGAAGACGGTCAGGCAATTCAGACTCATCAGAAGGAATTAGCCGAAAGGAGAGGCAGAAAGAAGCCGACTCCAATTGTTGATATACATCTTCGTCGCAGTACTAGACAGATTTCATCATGCTGCCAGAGAAGAAACAGTCTGAGGTGCCTGATCCAGCAAGCCTTCGTGAACGGCTTGAGGAAGAGCAGGAAGAAGCCTTCAATACCGATCCGATGATCCCTGTTCCTGTTCTTCAATATATCGGAATGAAGTGCCTCCTTCGGAGCTATCTTCAGTTGGAGCTGCCGGAGGCATCTTGGTGCTTTGAAACTCATCTCTTTTGAAAGGTGAGAAGCTATCCTTTGCCATCACAATTCAGTTCCAATCCACTCAGAACTTGGAAAAATGGACTCTAACAACAGTTTTTTTTTTATGCCTAAAATTCAGACGTTAGGTTCAGTATGTATTCAAGGTGCGTCCGCCACAAGCACGGGTAAGAAGTCTACTCTGACCGCTGCACTTCATTTGATTGATTTCCTGGTTAACACTTAGCAAACTTGTTAGACATGACTAGATGCACTAAAACTCGTTGGGTAAGCGCGCAAAGATTCTCTAAAAGTACGGAGTATTGTGCATGCCGTCGGACCACTGGTACATACGGAGTATGAGTGTTTGAGAAGTCAGAACTGAACAGAGCAGGCGACTTCTGTCGGCTGGCCGACCGGCAATGGGAACTCAACTCATCATCTCGTTCGGCTCCAGCTGTCCTGACTACTACCTTGACCGACAAGTATATACGACTGTGTACTGTGGGTTGTACAGTAAACAATATGATGACGAACTGCCCATTCATCGATCCTAGCTTAATTAGTACAGTAATGAACTCGATCCTACCAATGCAGCAAGGGTCAAGGGGAGGGGGGTCACACTTACCAACCCGGCCAGTGCAGCTTTCATGTTGGAACTCGAGCTATGCCTTTGTAGGAGCATACCAATCCAAAGAGACCAAGATCATGCCGTCCAGTAGTGCTTGTCCACGAACTCTTTGTACTGTACATTTGTGTGACTCTCTCTGTCTCTCGCCGCCCCACGCCAACCACCGTACGTAGCTATCGGCCGGGCAACTGCGAGATATACAATGATGGCTGAAGCATGGTGGCAATGGCGATATACTGTATACATGTATGTATATATAATAATATACAATATACAATGGCCGGCTGCCGGCAGCGGCAGTCTCTGTCTATCACAGTCGTCGTCTACATAGGGATGCTCGCGCAACGCGCTTGGACGAAATCCAGCAAGCAGGCCAGGAACACAACGCAAAGCTGTTATCAACATGTATGATCCATCGATCTCATCGAGGAGCTCATGTATGTATACGAGTGTATATATGCTGCGGTGCATATATATGACTGCAGCGGTGTCTGTCTACCAAGCTAGGTAAAAGGCCGGCATCTATCAATCATGGCCTCTCTGAGGCACCGCCGCCGCCGCGGCATCGGAGCCGACGCCAAGGGCTACGACGAAGACATCCATGACTACGGCAGCGGGACAGCACCTGACACCGACACCACCACGGAGGAGGAGGAGGAGGAAGAGAAGGAGGAGGAGGAGGACCGCCGTCTGCACCTGGGACTCCACTCCATGACTGCAAAGGTTAGTTCTGTTCCACCGTGGTTGCTGACTGCATGCATATGCTATACTCCGGTGTCCGATCCTTCAATCGATTCAGAGTTCGTTGACAATTCGCTATATATATATATATATATATATATATATACAGAGAGAGAATAATTACGTATGTATAGTCACTTGAGTTACAATAATTAGTATGCTAATTCACTTGAGTTTCTGCTATTGCTCCAGGGCATACAACACCTGTGCTCTGAGCTCCTCGAGATCAAGAAGGCCTCGGAGCAAGACTTCAGCGCTAATGTTTATCTCAGCTACCTCTCCTTCATTAGGTATAAATAAATACTCCATTAATTTGCCTCCTTTATTTACTTCCAAGAAACACATACATGATCTGCTGATTCATTGGTTCTCATCATATATATATTTATATCTTGATCGACGTACGGCGGCGTTCCAGGATGTTCCAAGAAGCTGGTGATCTGGCCAGGGACGTTCATCACCTGAAGCGTCAAGTCATGGCACACAGACAACTCATCCAGCATCTCAGCACCAACTGCCTCTACTCATCGTCATCAGCATCCATGGTACTACCTACTTTCGGTTCCAAGGCCAACGACATGGACGGAATTGGAATCCTCCCAGACCATCAAGGCGAACGCGACGAGGAGCTGGAACTGGACGTGCTTCTGTCCGAGCACCGGATGGATGAGGCCCTCCAGCTCCTGGACCTGCAAGGCCAAGCGCTGCAACAGACGATGCAGCACCACCAGGCCGCCGCCGCCGACGCCACCGCCAAAACGACGATCGCGACGAGAGAGCGCGCGCTGTCCGCCAGGAAAGCGAGGGTCGCCGACCGCCTGGTCACCGTGGCGGAGAACCCACGGACGCCGCGGCCCGAGCTCCTCAGAGCGCTCTCGGGCCTCTGCAGGCTCGGCGAAACAGAGCGTGCCAACCACCTGCTCTTCGAGCTGCACCGCGCCAGCGTCGTCCGCGGCGTGGAGGAGCTGCGTCGCGCGTCGCGAGGCGGCGGCGGCGGCAACTACATCAAGGAGCTCGCGGGCGTGGTGTTCTCGTCCATCGTGTGGACGTCGAGAAGCTTCGTGGCGCTGCACGGGCACCCGTCGTCCAACTACACGCCTCGGCTGGTCCGGTGGGCGAGGGAGGAGATGGAGGACCTGAGCGCCGCCTTCTCCGAGTACGTCAGGTCCATGTCGTCGCCGGCTACTGCTGCGCATACCATGTCTCTGGCTCTGGAGGCCGCCGAATGCGCCGTCTCTTACTCCCCGCTGCTCAGGGCCGTCGACGTCGTCGCCTCCGAGCGAGACGTGGTTCGCCTAGTTGTGCCATGCGTCCGAGACGCCGTCGCCATGTATGGTAGGCATCTCAAGGAGGTTGTCCGGCTTTTGGTGGCTTCCGATGCCTGGGTCATCGGCAGGTTCCTCATGCCATCGGGAGTAGTCGTGCAGGCTGCTGCTGCTGCTGCTGGTGCACCGCTGGCTGATGAGTACTGCCTGCTCACTACCAACGGAAGGAAATTCGTCACCCTTATACAGGTACTATTTTTTTTTTTTTTTGAGTTTGTCTATTTAGCACTTGGTGATTTGAGGCATTTGATCACTCAAGCAATTTCAGGATACAAATCACACAAATTACCAATTGAGCGTAATATGTGTGATTCATGACCTCCTGTCACACAAGTAATTAAAAGGAACAAATCACACAAAAAAATAAACAACCAAAAAACGAGTGAAACTAAGGACACTATCACACGAAATAAAGAATCAGAAATAAATCTCTGAATTAAAAATTAAATAGGATAAAAACAAAAACCCAAAATTTTCTATGAATTGCAAAAAAAAACAAATGCAATCCGAGACCAACAAACATACCAAAAAATAAGCAAAATAATTAATCTTATAAAATTGGGAAATAGTGACAGCCAAAATGTATAGGAATTACACCTAATGAACAGCTATAAGACAAATGAAATTATACATTAAGCCAATTATACAGTAAGGTTGCCTGGCATCTTATGTGTGCTCTTTTGATGTTCAAATAGTTTCATATTAGTAACCAGGTTCTCCTTTAAATCAAAACAGGAAGACATTATATTGAAGCAGAATGACACCAATTTCTTGATATAGCTCCTCATCATTTTCCTTCATTTTGCACAGAGTAAAAAAGAAATTCTTCACTGCGTTGTCAGTTCTATTATAACCAAACAGAAAAACCTTGGTTCAGAAATCACATTTTTATCCTTTTTTACCTAGAAAAAAATATAATTCAATGACAAAAACAAACCTTCCTGATGACACTTTTTCAATTTCAGTGCACTTGTTTCCAAGAACTTTTTGAGCCTGCACATCAGGCACAAGCTGTTAAAAATATACAATTGCACAGTTTAGAAGGTCTACAGCAAGAACAAACAATTTTGAAGAGAAAAATCAAAGCAAACTGTGCATGATCTGCGAGCACAAACTATACCAAAATACAAGTGCAGAAAAACTAAAGGATTAGAACTGATAGCACACAAATCATGATATATTTGATTACACAATCTAAGTCATTTGTCGTGGCAAAGCACAAGACAAACCTATATAGCATAGGCTCCAGCAGTCATCAGAATAGTCCAGCTACCAAAAGGAAATTATATTTCAGAGATTAAAAGTTGAAAGCAACGATAACACACGGTTTCAATCTGCAAAGAATTAGATATATACTTATCAGTGTCGTGAAGAGCGATTTGAGTACGAAGCATGCCATCGTCCTACATACAGGTAGAAACGTAAAGAATACAATCATAAACGAGAAAAGTACAAAAACAAAACAAGGCAGCATCAAGACTAAAGAGGTTCAGAAGAGAGCAAATGACCGTAATTCAAAGAAGATAGAAAGTTGTTTGTCTGTTGGCCAAATTAGAGTGTCACCAAAGAAGTACCAACAGTGAAGACTAGAATCTAATTTCTATAGAAATTTGCAAGCCATAAGCATTTGATACAACAATGTTTAATTGAAGATTTAAGCCACAGTTAGACGGCATCAACATCTCACCTCACACAACAACATATTCTGATTCCTGGAACACCCATCTTTTTGCACTCTGAGTTCAAATTATTGTAAAATCTGCAGCGACAATCAAAAGAAAAAAACGAAATCAAAAAAATATATATGAATTCCAAAACGGCGAAAGAAACAAATAAAAAAAACAAAACAACAAAAAATTTCTATGAATTGCAAATACAAAAAAAACTGAGAGCAAATCATTAAACATACAAACCAAAATAAAAATAAATAAGATTCAAATATCCAAAATTTTATATGAAAGGAATAAAACAAACCTAATATGAGACCAATTCAACAGACAAGGCAACAAAACATACCAAAATAAAAAAATCTAATCTAATAAAACAGAAACTAGTTACGTATAAAAATATATAGGAATTACACCTGATCAACAACTATAAGGGACATGTAAGTATACAGTAAGCCAATAATAACAACCGCCAAAGGTAACAAAATAAATTATTTAAGTAACTATGTAAAAGAATTGATCAAACCACCTAGCTGATAAAATAATAATCTATAGTACTAATGAGTAAGGACCCAAAACACACTGAATAAAAGGAAAATCTAATCAAATTCAAAACAAAAATAAAGATGACCAAAACTAATGATATACAGTGCACAAGAAGCAAAATACTAGAAAGAAATACATCTACTACCAGATTGTGAGCATGTTAAAAAAGCAAAAGGTCGGGTAGCATATCTGACCAAAAAACAAAGACTCCTTAAAAAGGGACTGACAGCACATAACTAGTTACATTAGCTTTATACAATCAAAAAATGCAGGGTTTATATTACTACCTCTGGTAGGTCAGCTGTCGCTGAACCCACGCTGGTGATCCAGCCTACTCCGCTTGGCCACCACCTCTCCCTGGCCTACATACACTCCTACTGCTGTTGCTGCAAAGAGGACATCCAACAAACCAAATATGACTATCTAAAATGAAATTAATAATAATTCAAAAAAAACAAAAACCCAAAAAATTCTATGAAAGACAAATAACAAACCTAATCTGATACCAATTCAACAGACAAGGCAACAAACATTCCAAAATAAAGCAGAGAAGGATAAAAGTCAAACGTCTCCGCAACAAAAACAAATTTAGGAATAAAGCAGTAACTCAGTTTCTGAAAAATAAATAAGACAAATAAAATCATCAACCACCTTAGTCTCATGCTCTACCTGAAGATATCCAAAAATACAAGATCAAAAAAGGAAAAAGAAGACTGGTAGCCGAATGTACAACTTGTAACCAAATTTAGACCAACAAACAATAATCAACACCAGAAATGACTCCGCCTCCATCTCCTCTCCACATCCACTGCGCCTATGAATACCAAAAAACAAAAATGAGAAGAAATAAAACAAAGATTATTTTAGAGAGCAAAGCATAAAGACAGAAATTTTCTATGAAATGCAAAAACAAAAATAAAATTTTAAGGACAATGTTTGACCAAACATATCAAAGTAAATAAAGAAAATACAAAAAATAGATATTTTCTATGGAATGCAAATACAAAAAAAAAGTTCTAAGGGCATTGCATGAACCAAACATAATAATAAAAACAAAATTACCTACGAAATGCAAAATACAAAAAAAATACTAGTCAAAGAAAATTAACTATTTAAACTTAGTACTAGATACATCAATAATACCTACAAATTGGAATTGGTCAACAACTGTAAGTGTAGTTGAACCCTTCTGTAACTACAAAATTAATATATAGTAGTAGGTACATTATTATTAAAAAAATAGAATCAGATCAATAACAGCCAGATGTAGAGTCACTACCTCAAAATCCTCCACAACACAAATAGCAAAACATGAAGAAGAAAAACGGTGACAAATGACAACAACATAGAATCAGATCTATAGTAGGAGGTCTCCAAAATTACACCTGATAAAAAACTGTAAGTGTAGTTGCACTATACTGTAACTATAAAATTATTCCAAAATAAATGGATAATTGTAAAATAGAAACTATGACAACAGAATAAATATGGATAATTTCAAACATCTCCCGGACACTATATTTAGAGCAGATCAGACAATGTAGTCTTCATTGGTATTTCTGATGCAAGCAGTATACTGTTTGGAATTCAGTCCCAAATTGTAGCTTAGCAATCGCATACAAAATTAAATGTGTCATGGGATTACTAAACACGGGTAAAAATTCATATTTTGAACCCGAATGAATAGCCTAATATTACTACATCATTGCATGCCAATTGGGGATTAATCACAAGAAATAATAAGATTACAAAAACCCCATATTCCCAAAGGAAACCCAATGAACGTTTCTAATAATCTGTGCAAATTACTAACACAAAGGTACACTATCAGACCATCAATAATAAATAATAAAGTTTACTGAAGCACACAGAGCTACCGTCCATTTACTGAACCAAGTGAACTAATCCAAAGCCTGGTTAATTTCTAATGCATTCAATCAAACACAAAGAACTGGAGTTTTCTAAACAGCTACTGTAAAGAGATGTTGCATGTGAGTTACATATATAAAGAGCTCTACTCTAACTGAATATATAGTAAGCAAACATAGAAAAACAATATGTTAGGCAAATGACACATGACCGACTTGCTATATAGAGATACTTACTTCCTGCATATGAGTACTTTCAATTTAAAAGCATACAATATAGTTACCAAACTAAAGCATATTATTGAAATTTAAAATACGTTTCTAGTGCACCACAACCTTACTGACCAAAATCACAACACAGGTCTCACCTCCAACGAAATTGATACACATCCAGCTTGGATGCAACCTAATGAAAAAGGAAACAAAATATGTTGGCATTAGCTATAAATCAAACTGATTAAACAAGCTGAGCTATCATCACAAGTAAGAACAGAGCAACACAATATGCAGTTGACTTAGGCATATCATGTCGAGCTCCATGTCAAATTTCTTTTGCAAACAAAAGAATTTACCACACTGAAATTAAAGAACTGTAGTTTACTGCCCACATGTAAATGTGATCCTGACATATATATCTGGACTAGATGATCCAGTTCACTAGTAACAAATGCTATTACTGCTATGAACTGGAGTTTATCTTCGAGTTCAGAAATAACAGTTCAATAGTAAAGTCTCATTGCATACTAGTGACTAACACACCAATAGTGAACTGCTATATCTGAATTGCTATATTACTGCTCTATCTGAACTCCAGTTCACTAGTGAACTGCTTTTACATAAACTAACAATTAATATTTCATAGTAGTAACAAATGGTTTTAATATTTCATAGCAGTTTACTACCCATCAGTTCACCAAACTCACATATATCTGAAGTCGTTTATTGGATACTCACATTTAATATTAAATGGATGATAGCAGTAACAAATAGATCTGGACAAGCATAAAGACAGAGCATACAATAGCTGGGACTGAACGAGACACAACACATCAAACGGCTAAGCAACCATGACTCAAATATAAAACTATTACCAAAACCAGATCTCAAATCGTGAACCAAATATACAACTAGAGAAAAAGGAGTAGATGGATAGAAGATCGACATACCTTGCACAGATAATGATGAACAGACTCGCTGGGATAGCCTGTTTGACAAATGAACAACTATCAATCAGGCCATGTTTAGTTCTTTCCTCACCCACGTGCTAATGGACAGGATGGTATGGTGTGTCCTATGGACGTACCTTGTTGAGAAGCTTGATGCACATGTTGAGGAACTGCCCCTCGTCCAGGAACATCATCATCAGGTTCATGCATAATACGCCTTGTTTTCGGATCAGATCGGTCCAAATCCACTCAAATCCAAGACACAGACAGTGTTTTTTTGGGTGGGGTTGCGGGCTCCCTCACTGTGTGGGTCGCCAGATTTCGAATCAAATCAAATCAATCAAAAGGGAAAGAGAGAGGGCGAGATCCGACGAACTCACCAGAGTAGGCAGTCCGACTCAGATTTTTTCACTGGAGTGCCGCCACTACCACGAACACCGAAGATGGAGAGATCTACGAGGTGCAGATTTCTACGCCTCTAGCTACAACTCAGCCTAAGCCTCCGCCATTGTCTCGACCTCGACCTCGACCTCCACCTCCTCCTCTGCCTAATCAAATCAGATGACAAGAAACAAAATCAAAATAGCGAAAAATCCCACAAAAATAAGGTGGAGAGCAACGAGATCTACAACATCTATTAAAATACTGGAAGAAAAACTCACAAATGCCAGCAAATCGATGACAGAGAGCCTCTCTGCCTCCGCCTGCACCTACGAAGCGGGGAAGAGGAAATGAAACGGAAAGGAAATGAACAGGTCAAAGAGAGATAACGCCGCTCGTTTAAAAAACAAATAGCTAACATGAAGGACCCACGGGTCAGCGATAGAAACGGTGCCGGCGACCAGAAGACGCGGCACGAGACTGATGGAGCAGATCAAAGCAAGTGCACATCCAACGGCCAAAAAAAAACCGTGTGACGCAGGTCAATAAATCACACGGGCAAAGGATAGCTTTTGTCATTTTTTTACATATTTATATATTTATATATATGTATGTATGTATTGTTGTTCACAAACAATATGTATGTATAATTGAATTGATTTGGGTGGATGAACAGGAGGTTGTGGAAGACGTAGCGTGGCCGTTGCAGAGACTTGGGATTGGGACGAACGATTCAGTAGGCCTGCAGCTGGTGGCAGAGCTGTTCAGGGAGTACATGCACTCCATCGTGGAGCTCATCCCCAAGAAGGAAGCAGCTGCTCTCCAGCTCCAGCTCCAGCTCCAGCACCAGCACCAAGACGACGAAGCCGCGAATGGCGGCAGCGGCGACGAGCGGTACACGTGGCAGCTCGCCGTGCTAATCAACTGCACGACGTTGGTGTCCCTGTTTCCGTTCATAGCGTCCGGTGTCTTCAGGACACCACCGCCACCGTCGTCGTCGTCGTCGTCGGGGTTTCCGGCGTCAGCACAGAGGGAAGTGAACAGCCTCATCTCGCTGATCAAGGAAGCGGCAGGGCAGGTGTGGAGCTGCTTCTGCCAGCAGTTCGTACGAGACACCATGTCGTCGTCGTCAGCGCTGGGTCGCCGCCGCTTCGGAAGCGGAACGCCGCAGGCGCAGGACGGCGTGACGATGCCTTCCATGGCTTTCCAGGTGGTGTTTCTTCGGGTGAGGCGTCTGAGCGAGGTGTACGGCGCCATCTTGAGCGGCGAGGACGGGACGATGAAGAAGCTGCTGCGGGAGCTGATGGAGGCCATGATCTGTTGGCTCTCCAGCAACCTCGACTCGTGGGCCGGCGGCGCCGCCCGCGCCCAGATCCAGCTAGATGTTCATTTCCTGCTGGAATTCGCGCGGTTCGGTGGGTTCTGCTCTGAGAGCATCAGGAGCAGTGCGCTGGACCTGCTTATCAAAGCACAAAAGAAGGTGGCGGACGGCGGCGAGCTGGGTACCAGCGACGACGAGGACGGCGGCGACGGCTGGGCTGCCGATGCTGCAAAACGTGCCGTGCAGGTGCTTCTAGCAATGGGAGGTGGAGACGTAGCAGCGGTCGACGACGTTGGGAAGGAATCCGATGAGATTATGGAAAGGAGGAACGGAAGTGACGACGAAGAAGAAGCACAAACACCCGAGGAGGACGAGGATGAGAGAGGGGGAGGGGGTGCCAACAAGTCCAGCGACGAGTTCGTAAGCATGGAGGACGAGGAGGACGAAGACGACGGCGCAAGAACGCCTACTCCTGCAGCTTTGTCGTCATCAGAGAATCAGATGCCCGGGTATTCAGGAATGGGCGAAGAGAGGACGAAGATTCGATCAGACCATTATTCCGATTCCGAGCTTGAGGAGGGCGGAGGTGTCTGCAATGTGCGAGCTGCTGGTGACGAGACACATGATGAAGAAGGGATGTGCCATGATGCCATACAAGCTGATGAAGAGCAAAGCAGCAGTAGCTGGGAGGAGGACATCATCGATGGCGAAGGAGGAGACGGTGGGAGCAACAGGACGATGCGTCAGGCAACTCTTGAGATGGCGGCAGGGAAGGATGCTTCTAGCCGGAGCAGAAAACAGAGGGAGGCAGTGGGCAGGAGCGGCAAGCCCAGGTGGCATCTATAACTGATCACTCCAACCAATCCTCCTAGTATTCGTGGGATGGATTGTTGCAGACATCAGACATGTGTATGCAATATTATTGTACGCAGTGTTCACAGGATGCATGGACGCATGGTTGTTAATGATGATGTTTAATGTGAATATTTTTGTTTGTTTGTTTATGGAAGGTGAATCGTCTGGTTGGTAAGCAATTTCTGCAGGAATGAAGAAGCAACAAGCTAGCTGATCAATAGGCTCAAAGCTCAAGCATATGAAGCTGAATTGAAGCATCGACGCGAACAAATAATATTTTCCTCTCATAAGAAATTAACATAAGTATTCAACATAAATTAAATTTCAGAGAAATAAACAAGGTCATAGGGTTTTGTTTCAATGTTATTGTATTCTACTCAATTCACGTAAGTTGGGATAAAATTTATTACAAGTTCCATTCTAATCTATCTTAATACACGTTGATTAATGTGACATATCCAAACAAGATTTAAAACATGTAGAAAACCATAGATCCTTGACCTAGGAATGTTCGTCTCCAACCTGAGTAGTTGGTGGGAAGGGGGGGGGGTCATTTTTTATAATGCAGTGTAAAAATCTATCACATGTTGCGTACAATGCTTGTAGGGTTTTGTTCACCTGATTGTTTCGGTGACTGATAAACCGGTTGATGCTATTTTTAGTTGTTTTGTTGTGAGAGAAAACCACTACAACTGAGCAGAGCGCCGACCAACCAATTAATTTTCTTCGTTGCAAGCGCGCATGGAAACTGGGCCGGTTTTAGATAGCTTTTTAGGCCTTTGGAATGTTTCGTCGTATTTGTGCCCATCACTAGTTCCCACTTCCCACCATCATACTCATGCACATTAGCACATGGAATGTGATCCAAATATGCTGATATCAGCATTACGAGAATGTTTTTGAATCTTTTAAAAAACTGTAGTTTACAAATTAAACAACCAATCAAGATTTGGATTTCACTAATATGTTTTTTATAATATATTTTTTCAAAACAAGACCCCACATGGATATATTTACATAAACTTTAATTAATGAATGTTTATCTATTAAAGATAAAATATTTTTTATTGAGTAGAGATGATGTTCTAGCTTCCAAAAAATAATGCTCTATCTTCACAAAAGAAGTGTTCTAGGTTTGGAAAAACAATGTCCTGAATGTAGAAGAATAAAATATTTGGGTCTTCACTAATAAGAAAAAGTTACATATGACATATAATATAGAAAATAAATATAAAAAAATACCATGTAAAATATAGTACGAAACACAAGGTAAATATAAAAAATACAAGGAAAAAAGCACGTAATAGATGAAATTAAAAATATATGAGATGAATATTACCCGAACTACTTGAAATACATTCTAAATAATTAAAGAGACATAAGTAACATAAATAGAAACATATTAATAAAAGATATAATAAGAGGAATAAACTATAAGAGAAAACAAAAACATAAATAAACCATTTTCATACTACTAAACATCATAAATACATCACAAAATATCATATTTATACTACGTGAATATAAAAAAAATATAGCATAAAACATCATATGTGTACTATATGAACATTACATATAAACTACATGCATATCTCAAAATACATCATAGAACATCACATGTGTCCTACGTGAACCTTATAACGTAGATCCTAGAACTTCACGAATATAGTACGTGAACATCTTAAAATACATCATAGAACATCATATGTATACTACTAAACATCATAATAAAACATATAAAAAATCAGACATAATAACAAGAATGTAATAGAGAAAAATAAAAAAAGAACATCACATAGACATTATTTGAATAACCTAAAATATATCACATGATAACTCAGAAATACTATACGAATACTAAAAATAATCACAAAATCTCTCTTATATTATGTGTAAAATTGAAATTATATTATAAAACATCACATGCATACTATACAAATACAATATGTATCTCATAGGGACTAAGGAATAAAATTCACATAATAGAGAGAAAAACAAAAAACTATAAAAAAATAAATAGAAGAAATAAAATAAAGTAAGAGAACAAATAAAAAAATAACAAATCAAGAAATAATTAATAAATTAAAAAATATGAGAAATGAAAAGAAAAATGGAAGAAAAGGAATAATTAAAAGGAAAATAAAATAATTAGTTAAAGTAATTAAATTAAATGAAAAGGATAAATATATTACAAAGACAAAAAACCAAAGCAAAAAGAAAACAGAAAAAGAAAAGAAAGAGAACAAAAGACAAAACTAATCTCGACCTTACAAGAAATAGTTAGCTTCCGATCGATCACCTACCTTAAAAATGTTAGAGCATCTTCAAAAGATATGGTAAAAATAAATAGCTAAATTGTATAGTTTAGTTTTTTTTGTAAAATATAGAAGTTCTAAAAAAAAAAGAGTTTTCCAATAGATTTGCTATTTCTCATCACAAGATGACAAACTAGGTTCGCTTGCTATTTATGTCCAACGAGATTTTAGGAATAACGTACTTGCTATTATACAAAACCAAATGGAAGATTTGTTGGAGTTCAATTTTCTCTGTAAAAATCTAAATATACAATACATAACAAGAATAACATATCTCTTGGAGATGCTCTAAGACACAAGGACAACGAAACAACGAGAAAACATAATTATAAAAAAAATAAATAAAATAAAAAGAAGAATGAAAAACAACAGAAATGAAAAAGATATGAAAAGTCAAGGGGTTCACGGCGCAATGACAAATGCCATTGGTTGGGGGGCTCCCACCCAGGGTTCAAATCCTGGGTGCGACACTTTATTCTGGATTTATTCCAGAATTTTCCGGCGCTACGTATTAAGTGGTAGGTGACGTTCCCGTCGACAGCGAGACGCTTGTGGTGACTTCGTGAACTTTAAGATTTGCCGGCTCAGTCCTTCGAAGGTGCTCATAGGGGTAGGGTTTGCGTGTGTGTTTGTAGGGGCGAGTGTGCGTGCGTGTTGAGTGTCTGCGTTGTACAGTGTACTTAAAAAAAAGAAAAAGATATGAAAAGAAAATAAAATACAAGGAAAAAAATGAGATAGTGTCACGAACTCACCACAGAATACGGCTTCCAGTCGGAAGGCGCTGGTGCCTGGCCATCTGGGCCGGAATTGCGCTCGCCAGAGGTGCTTGTGGGCCATGCTAGTAGGATTCGCGATGATGGTTGGCTCCTTCGCGGCCTAGTACTTGGCTGGTCGGCAGGAGGACGGAAGGGTGGGGCCGTGGGCGTGGGGGGCGGGGGGTCGGCGGCTCGGCGGCTCGGCGGCTCGGCGCAGTGCTACCCGTCCGACTGGTCGGACGGGATCCTTTCCGCTAGAATAGTCCTCTTCCTCCGTCCAGCAGAATCCACCCAATTCCATCAAGGGATCGAGATGAACCGCTCCACCTCGCCGGCGGTGGATTGGGGTGACGACTCTGCGGGGGAGATGGACTCTGAGGACGCAGCGCCTTCCTCTTCCGTCAACATGGGCGTCGGCATCACCATCAGCAACATGATGGAGGTCGACGCCGACGACCGCCACCCCTCGTCCGCTCGCGACGCCGACTTCTTCAACGCCTTCCCCGACGACTTCGACGACCAAGACCTCGACTGACTGCTGCCGTCGCCGCTGCTTTGCTCGCTCAGCCCGCCCCCTTCCACCAGGTACCTTGGAATTGGATCTAGGATAAGGATTCACGATCCGATGCGCAGTACTATAGTCCGTGGAACCACGTCTTATATTCGCAATCTAGCTTCACCACATTACTTTAGCCACACGAATTGGTACGGAGCACTTGCTCAGTCAATTGGCCGGCACCTGAAGCTTTGCGCTAGTGGAATTGTATGTATGGTCAAATTGGGAACCTGCTCAGTTGTTAGTTCATTAGCTGGAGGAAGCACCTAGTAGCACAGTACTTCGTGCTGACATTTATGCTTGCTGACTACTGTGGCAAATTGCCTGACTGCGTGATTGCAAGTGTCTTCTGGATCCCAGGCCACCTTCATACGTAGCTGGGATTTATGATTTGCTCGATAGTCGAGATAGTGAACTATTCGTTAATCGTTATTATTGGGAAAAAGCCCAGGAACAAGCTATCTGTATCCATCTCTCATGGCATAATTTGGGATGGCGCTTTAACTTGCCTCTGGAACACTTGTATATGATGGTTGACCACCAGCAATACTGTATGGTACAAACGACAACTCATGACCCAGGTCTCATCATCCATGGATTACTTTGTGCTTGTTTGAATCTAAGGGGTGGGGATGGTTGCTCCAATGGGTATCCACGGTTCTCCTCTAGTTCAACACAAAGAACTATCTAGACAATTCATTTTTTTTTGTATATATAGTTCATTAAGTTGAACTAGAGAAGATACATGGATCGCTCCACCCTGTCCTTACTTGAATCCACTTGCTCTGTTTTTTTCCTTGAACACCTGTTGTATTGTATCAGCATTTGCTTTCATTTATGTGACTAGGACTGTTTCTGTGTCTTGTGAACACTGAATTATACCAATCTGACATAGACGGTCACTAACACATGTTCATTTTATCCATTCTCAGTTGAGGGCTGTATACGAACCTACCTACTACCAAGGAAGCACCAGTCATCCATCACCTTGTACATGTCTTTGTGTTGTAGCTCCATTGGTGTTGTATTGTCAGCTGTGATCATGTAAGAACCTGACCTGGTACATTATGTATATAAGAAGAATAACCTGTTAACTTCTGTGGTATATAAGTTCATGTCAGAATGTTCTTGTTGGTTGAATCGTTTGCACGGTTGAACAGTGCTGTAATGTGATAGTTGGATGGATTCATTGGTCTCATTTGTGATGTTTTTGCTTTTTATTGGTGAATGGTGAAGACGGATCTGAATGTACGTCCTGATCATGGGCATTTTTACATGATCAGCTGCTCTAGATTTCCCAGTTTCTCTAGTGTTCCTTACTAACTTATTGGATGATATTGGAGTGAGTAGTTGATGTCGTGATGTCATGCAGATTTGATTATCAGAAAGACCTAGCGGCTTGTGCAGCTAATCGTTTCTACGACTGAGTCGACTGATGTTGTTTTTTATTGACACTCGATCATGACTGATAAGCAAAGCGGAGAAGGCTTCAATCTAGGCTTTACCTCCCTTCTATCCTAGAACTCATTTTTACGTTAAAAATACTCCTACATAAAATAGCATTTCCAAGAGTTCTTAAATTTCTTTCTAATCTTTGGTTTTTAGGTAGATGATAAAAAATCACTCTCCAACAACTCCTAATTCATTCCCCTAATCTTTCTTAAATCTCTTTATAATCTTTGGTTTTTAGGTAGATAATAAAAAATCTCTCTCCAACAACTGCTAATCCATCCTTCTAATCTTCCTTCAATCACTTTCTAATCTTTGATTTTTAGGTAGATGATAAAAAATTCCTCTCCAACAATTTTTAATTCATCCTCCTAATCTTTTAGAACTTGAGAAAGTCACTTGTTGTACGTAAAGTTACGCTTTGGAGTTGTATTTTCTCTTCCTCTCGATGTTTTTATCGGGTAATCTAAAAGTGGAAGAACGTGAAAAGAATAAAGAGTAAAAAATAGTTTTAGATGTAAATGTATGAGAGAGAAAAAATATTTAAAAGTGGTTAGGAGAGTTTATAAATAATATAGGATTTTCGATGTAAAATTATCTTTTATATTTTAGGAGTGAATTATTAGAAACTCTTGGAGATTTTTTTATTCATTTCAATATTTTTTAGGAGTTTTAAAACTATATATTTTAATAATAAAATATTATGTAATCTTGGATTCTTGGAGATGCTCTAATGTACCCGAGATTTTACTGCAGAAAATTAAGTAAATGATGAAATGCAAAATAACAAGCTGCTAGTAAATCCAAAATATACGATTGGGCTTCTTTTCTGCTAGGCTTGGGCAGTCACATCTGGCCCAATGGGCTACATAACGAATTAAGGCTTTCCTTGCTTGGCCCGCCCGTCGTCCTCCCTCTTCTCTTTGACTCCTTTGCATTGCATCCTCTGTTCTTCTTCGTCTCTTCTCCTCTACGCAGTTCGGCTACCAAACGAAAACCCTAGCCGCCGCCGCCGCCGCCGCCGCTGCCGCTGCCGCTCTTTGTCGATATGGGAGGGAAGTGCCCGCACCGCAAGGTCAAGAAGCGCCGCCTCGAGCACAAGAAGGCGCGCCGCGGCAAGTTCCTACTCAAGGCCGATGATGCCGTCTACGACGAGCTCGTCAAGCTGGCCGACCAGGGCAAGGACGCTGAAGGCAAGGAGCTCCCCGTCGACGAGGACCTCCCAGGCATGGGACAGTTCTACTGCCTCCACTGCGAGTATGATGTCCCCCTCTCCTCTCTTTTCTGTCCCTTCCTTCCACCGTTCTGCTATTTCGTATCCTCTACTAGGCATGTGCCCGTACGTTGCTACGGTCAATTAAAATCCATGCCATATGTATTTCTCAATTAACACATTCAAGCAGCGCTTCTGTTTATCATGGTTCCTAATTGAGCATTGGTGGAGCATGTGCAGATGTGCTATAATTCATTTGTGGTAAAAAAAAAACTAATCTAGACCACATGGACTCTAGTGAATGATAAATCATGTTTATGTGTGCAAACTAATTTGAATTTCCATTATGTAAACCTTACCGTACAATTCCAACATTCCAATCTCTTGCTATTTTATCATCCTCATGTACCAACAATTATTATTATTTTTTGTTCCCTTCCTGGACACAAAATAAAATATGTAATGGGATTCAGCACTGGAATTAGGCACACAAAAGAAAATATGCAATGGGATTCAACACTGGAATTAGGCAATTGGGAATTTTCATGCACCCATTCTAGGATCATCAATTTGGTTTACTTCGTCAAAGAATGGACAGGATAAAATTTGTGATTTTCCTGTGACACGAAATTGAACAAGTTTCGTATCTATGATGCAATCATCTACTATACCCAATTTAGAAATTGAGAACTATTCCTACTGCACTGACTATAAAGCTGGCATAGCTGAATCTGCTGAGCTTCTTGTTGATGGGGATATTCACAATATCTAATTCTCTGTTGGGGTAAACCCGTTCATAAATCTGCTAAACCCTCCTTGAAGTCTCTCTTTCACTCCTCTTTTCTCCCCTCTTATTTCTACACTTATGGTAATGTTTCACCTTCCCCTAGTTATGTAAATCTAATAAATACCACAATAGTGGAAGCAAGTACTATATCTGTTCCTACCAAAAATAGAGCATCGAGAAATCAAGATTCTTATCAATTTGTCCATCATTTGTTCTCACTTGCTCCAAGGATGATAACCCCTCCTTGACCACACATCAGGCCTGCCGCGGCGTACCTCAGACATCCTGCTGCTCCGCCTCCAATATCATGGCTCACCTTGGCCAGGACAGCTGGATCTCATGGAGATGCGGCCTTGCCTGTGTGGAGTTGCTGTCGCTTGATCATTGCCTCCTGAGAGATCTGGCTGTGGGTGGGGAACCAGTGAGGTCTGGCCACCTAATTGATTGGGCATCGGGCGGTGGCATCCTTGTAGCTCCGGCGTGGGTGATGCTTGGAACCTAACAGTAGACACCTAGAATGAGGTGGGGGCGGAGGCACAGATCAGGTGTGGAAGGGGGCGTGGATGGGTGGAATGGTTTCTTTTTAATGGGATGCTGATCATAGTCACAGGGGCGTCATCGCGCCTGTGGTACATGGGTCTGTTTCATTATTTTTAGTGGTAATATAATATAATATAGGAGATGGTGGAGAAAAACTAATGCAGCAGCTCCAAAGGAAATCAGCAAGGGTTTGAACACTTTGATAATCTTGGTAGCATGGGAGTTCTGGAAGCATCGTAATGACTGTGTCTTCCAGAACTTAAGGACGAATGTTCAGGAGGTTATCAGTGTTGTGTGTATGGAGGGGCGGTCTTTGGTGTATGGCCGAGGCCTCCAAACTCAGAGTTTTTATCCAGGTCACTACCCTCTGGAGTTTAAGTCCTGGGAGTTGTTGGTTGTCTTTTAGATAGCTTGTGGCGCGTTGATGTGCTGCTTTCCTTAGTGTGTGTGTGTGTGTCCTGGTGCTTGGGTTGGGTCTCCCAGATCTGTGTACTCGTTCTTTTACCTTAATGAAATGACGCGCAGTCCTCCTGCGTGGTTCGAGAAAAAAAATATAATATAGGAGAAGAAGATAGAAGATCATTACTAGCTGTTCCTGAACACTTTTGTATTGTATTATCAGCAAACAGTGGGGTGATTTCAGTGACCTAGGGTAGTTGTATATATAAGCAGGGCCGTTCCTGAGATTTTTGAGGTCTAGGTCGAATACGAATAAGATTTTTTTTCAAATATAGGTTTTCCTCTGTGTCTAAAAGAATCAATTCTTAGAATCTGTGTCACTCAAACTTTTGTTTAACATTGATTATCTTTATAGAAAAATATAATAACATATATGACTTAAAATGAGCACCATGTGAAAGTATGTTCTATAATAAATCTAATGATACTAGTTTGTTGTCATAATTTTTTTTCTAGAAATTTGGTCAAAGCTTAAAAAAATTAACTTAATACAACTATAGAAATCTATTATTTCAGAGACGGAGGGAGTATATTTCAATATATGTAAATATTGACTTGTAAATACAAAATTATTTAGAAGATACTAACATTCAATACACTAAAATAACTTATATATAATATCTAAAAGTTTATAAATGGACAAATGTAATAATAAATTACTTGCTTGCTAGTTAACATTATTTTAAATAATTTTTTAAAATATTTTGAGAAGCAAAACTGCAAAGTCATTGATCAAATATAGGTTTCCCACTATTCTAAAATTTAAATAAATACACATTTTTAATAGTTAAGAAGTAAAATATATGTAATCTATAAATAAATTAATGATTCATGATATATACACCTCTAATCAATCATGGATTGTTTCTACCAGTGTTTGTTGTACAACTTGTACTTATAATATATACTAATACTAGTACTAATAAGCTACATGAAGTGAGGCCTATGAAAAGCTGAGGCCTAGGGCGGTGGCACACTCTGCCCACCCCCAGGACCGGCCCTATATATAAGCTGCTGCCAATTTTTGTGTTGATATTAATAAACTGTGTGTATCAGTTGACTTGTCTGGTTTAAAGTAAAATGGTGAACTTTGGGTGATGTTTAGGTGGTTTGATGCTCCCTGGATTTAACTGATAGTAGGTGCCTTGAATTGATTTAGAGGGATTAGTGAAAATGTGGCTACAATTTAAGGTGCGATTGCTTGCGTTACTATGCTTGTGATGAACTGCACTTATCCTGTAAATGTGCTAGCTATAATCGAATCTTCTACTGATGATCATATATATCTGGTATTGGCTTTGGCTGCAGTCGCTACTTTGCAAGTGAAAGCGTGAAGGATGACCACTACCGCTCAAAGCGCCACAAGAAAAGGTGATTTATTCTGTTCGCTCTAAGTCTAAGTAATATTGTGGTACGCATCATTCAGAGATAACGTTGAAGAAAAATCTTCCCTGAACACATTTGACTTATGCTACCAGTTTGATTGGCAAACATATTATGGCCTGCACTTACTATACTTGTTGTATGGTCATTGTCAATTGAAGAAAAAAAGGACAGGTTGTTTTAAATTGCTAGGACAAATGAATTCAGACAGTAAGAGTACAGTAAAGTAATACAGCTCCCTGCTGTTGACCTGTTATGTAGAGTTGAACCAGCTGATAAAACTTGGAGTGAACCTTATTGTGTGGGTTTACGTGACACCATATAGCTAAATTAGTGCTGGTCCTATGATAGTAGCGTAAGGTTGAAAGCAGATATACTAGATTACCAGTGTGATCTAAACATGTGAAAAAAGTCTGATGTAGAACAGGTTCTGGTACACGTGAGTGGCACAATTCGATCTACTGTGGCGTGTGCTTTGTCTAATCACAAGCTTTGGATGATTGTAGGGTTAAGGTAATGTCTGGACCGGCCCCACACACGCAACTTGATGCTGAACTTGCTGCTGGAATGGGAAAGCCTGACAACGGCCTGAAGCTTATGTCCATGTGAAGGAACCTCCTGTTAGTACTTGTTCCGTGTTTTGTTGCTGTCGTACATCTGAAGCTGCTTTGCTCAGTGTTAGCAGAGTTAGTAGATGGTTTTTATTGTGCACAAGACTCTTGAAGTGGGGCTTGATCAGGAGGGGGGAAGTTGTTTTAGAGAGAGGTCTGGGGTCAATCTCTGTATCATGAAAATCATTTATGGACCCATACTAGTGATGATGATGTCTCATATCATTTGGCCTCAGATTGTGCGTTATCTGCTAGAGGACTATGAAATAGTAGAGTTGGTTTTACAGCCTGTCTGATTCGATGAACAGAAGCTATCAAATGTTGAGGTACCCGGTACCGACGTACCGTGCCGCCCAGCACTGGTAGGGTTAGTGCTACTTGTGTGATGTATGCTACCACGACACAGGACGAATGGACGCTATAGGCGGCCAGGACAGCAGCACTTGTCAGCTTCCATTCTCTGTGAAGAGATTTCCTAGATCTGTATGTACAGTACATGATTCTGCTTGTGCTCTCCGTGACTCTGGTTTTGGATGCTGATGGCAGGGCCTATAATTGACTACTCTATTTCTGTAGAGATGAGAGATTCCTTTGGGATGTTTTGTGCTCATTTCATCTTGGATCTACTATCATTCTGTACTGGGCAAACGCCATCCTTCCATCCTTGTCTCCTTGTCTATCAAGCTCTTCGAAGGATGTCCTCCAGCAGGACGGGACCATGCATAGCACGGCACGTCGGCACGAGTGAGCACATCGTAGTAATGGATAGAAATGACTAAACACATGTACAGCTACTAGTAGGTAGCCATATCTACCCGCTCTGGACTAGAAGCGTTCAGTACCAAATTATTATGCAGTTTCTTTCATTTCAAGCAATGGCTGGCTCGTCAGGCGATCTGTGTGTGTGTGTGTGCCATTGTTGGTTGCGTCTGCTCTTTGAGAGTTCAGACGCGCACACATGACACATGCGCCTGCCTAGTATGACTTTGCAAGGGTCCTTTGTCCATCTGATCCAATCTAATCTCTGGAGCACCAGTGCAACTTGCAATATAGTCCCTGCTTCCCTGAAATCTAATTGATGTGGCAATGGATTAAAAAGGTTGCTTGCCTTTGGTTTTACTGTTTGTTGAGTGAGCCACGGGCACGGGTGGTGCTGTTGCACGCATGGCCCCAGAATTTGCTGGTGCTGATGGAACGCCAGATCCAGATCGCTCTCGGTTCTTTCCCTACCAAGGTTGTCTGTCTGTCAGGGGTGGGTGGTGTTGCTAAAGAAAGCCCAGCGAGATTCTAAACATCAGCAAATGCCATATGGAGCAAAGAAATGCACTTGACACAACTCCTATGGACTACATTTATACACCTCAATCCCACAGGAGAATATTAGGGCTTGTTTGGTAGAATTTCTCCTGCTCTAGATTCTCTGTGGGAAGTGATTCTCTGATTAAAAATGTTTCTGTAGGATAAATTCTATGAATACAATGACTTAGTGTGGGGTAAATTAGAAGGAACTAGTTTTTTTAGCTCTTAGGGTATGTTTGGCACAACTATACTGCCATCTTCAAGAGTTATTTGAAGTTGTTTTATGCCAAACATGTATTTTCCGAACAACTTTACCAATGAAACTTCTTAAATCATGCTCTCACACTTGTGGGCCCTATGTTGAATTCTTTTTTTGACTGAACGCCTATGTTGAATTCTGTGAAAGCATGTTTTAAGAAAATCTACATGTCTTGTTGTTTTGCAAATGGTTCATCAAATTAGCTTTACCTTTACTGGTAGGTTTCAGAATTACTTCACAGAATCAGTATAAAATCACTTTTCTAGTAAAATCTGTTTAGCAGAGCTTATCCTGAATTCAGGTTTGAAGGTGCTGGAGCTCCTCTAAACAAACAGGCCCTTAAAACATGAGCTCAAGCCTTCATGTTTTGAGAATACCACTGCACACTCGCTACTTCAATATCTCATGGTTCATTTCCTATAAACTCATTGGATTGAGGATTGTACTGCCATCAGAAACAGGTATTATTCGTGTGTTGCAGAGGAAACCTTCGCTTGGTTGTGTTGCCAGGTAACAGTGACAAGACAACAGTGTCTGGTTGAGTGGTGACCTGTGAATGGCAAGGACATGTGGGGGCACAGCAAGGTCGACGAGGATAGGCTGGCTTAGATTGGACACATCGGCGCTTGAGATTTGGACCTGGGAGGGACAGAGCAGAGCAGACCTCTTTTTCGTTCTGTGAGCCCAGGCCCAGCCAGCCATGGTCCATCCCGTCCGGCCTTGGGCGTTCATCTTCATGAGCGAAGGGACCATCATATGCACCGATGCCCCCCAGTTCATCCATTCTCTCATTCCTGTGCCGCTGTTGGTGCCAGTGCTGCTGTTGGGGCACACCATCATGTGCAGCGAAGAAGAAAGACACCAAGAATAGTGGATTGGCAGTAGTGAAAGCAACCATGAAATCAAATGTACCTCCGGACCGGTGTCACGGTGTGTGCGCTGGAAGATGAACTCTGCATTGCATGTGTATGTTAGAGATGACCACAGCCCATTCATCAGGTCAAACTCTTGGTCCCCGTTTTCCTGCATGCCTGCAATTTTGGTCTTGCATTGCCACTAAAAAATAGTATTCCCTTCATCCCAAATTATAAGTCATTCCAAGAATCTTGGAGAATCAAAGTTTCTCAAGTTTGACCAAACTTATATGACAATATAATAATATTTATGATGTCAAATAAGTATCATTAGATTCGTTATCAAATATATTTTCATAGTATACCTATTTGATATTATAAATCTTTATAGTTTTATCTATAATTTTTGGTCAAATTTGAGATACTTTGACTCTCTAAGATTCTTGAAATGACTTTTTGGGATGGAGGGAGTAGTGGATATTCCCTGAGCCTTCCCGGGTCGTCTGCAAACCTGCTGCGCAATTGACACCAATTCATTTTATGGCTATGTCGCTGACAATTCGGTAGTGGATATTCCCGGGATCCTGTCGAGAGCAGCATAGTATAATCTATAGTGTAGAGAATGCTCTTCTTGATCGGTTCTTGGGTGTGCAGTTTGGTCGGTCCGGAATTGAGGCGTGCTCACTGCTCACCACAAGATTCGCTTCCTGTCTGCCTGAAAAGGATGGGAGTGCCATAGGAGAAACGAAAGAGAAACAAGGAGAGCTTGCCATTTTTTCCCTGCTACTCACTGATGGTAGCAACTATTCTTGCATTACGCTATTTCTGGTCTCTATTTATTTCTGCTACTGCAAAGGATTAAATCTGCTATTTGGTACTTGCGTATATATGGAGGCTAACTAATACAGTAGTAAGTACAATAGTACATATGATCTGGGTTCTTTTTCCTTGGGAGCTGGCAGTCGTCTACTTACAAGGAAGGATCAATTCCCATCTCTGATACTGTATACAGATAGATGCCGCTGCTTCTATCTGTTCCACATCTCAGTCCCAGGTAACAGATGAGAAATAGGAAGAATGAGATGCAAGAAGGGTCAAGAAGAAGAAGAAGAAAAAAAAAAGAAGTGAAGTTTTACATCATCCTAAAACCTCAACTCAAAAGAGACCATCATCAAATTGTACAAAACCACCGTGTTTTCTGCTTGTTTTTTTTCTTTGATTTCCCTTGTCGTGATCATGCAGTATCATCATTTGCTCCAGAGCTTCAGCTTCCTCATCCATCCATCAATCTCTCAAGCAAAAGCAACCAAACTCATCCATGAAACATCTTACGGGGCGCCGCCGTTGGAGGAAGACGACGGCCCAGGCCTTGGCCGGCGGCCGCGGGGCCACCTGTCAACCGCTGCAGCTGCAGCATCCGCGCGTAGCACCCGTCGGGGTGGTGCTTGAGCAGGTGCGAGTGCGAGCCCTGTTCCACCACCTTGCCGTCGTCGATGACCGCGATGGTGTGCGCGTTGCGCACCGTCGCTAGCCGGTGTGCCACCACGATGGTGGTGCGGCCGGAGCCGGCGCGGTCCAGCGCCTCCTGCACGCACCGCTCCGACTCGGCGTCCAGCGCGCTGGTGGCCTCGTCCAGCAGCATGATGGCCGCCTGCTTCACGAGCGCGCGCGCGATGGCGATCCGCTGCCGCTGCCCGCCCGACAGCTGCACCCCGCGCTCGCCCACCTGCGTCCGGTACCCTTCCGGCAGCGACGAGATGAAGCGGTGCGCGTTGGCCTGCGTCGCCGCCTCCACCACCTCCGCCTCCGTCGCGCCCTCGCGCCCGTACGCGATGTTGTCGTAGATGCTCGCCGCGAACAGGAACGGCTCCTGCGGCACCACCGCCACCACGCGCCGCAGCGCGCGCAGGTTGTACTTGCGCACGTCCTTGCCGTCGAGGAGCACGCGCCCGGAGGTGGGCTCGTAGAATCGCTGCACCAGGGACAGCACCGAGCTCTTGCCGCACCCGCTGGGACCCACCAGCGCCAGCGTCTTTCCGGCCCGCGCCCGGAGGCTGAGGTCGCGGAACACCTGGATGTCCGGCCGCGACGGGTAAGAGAAGTCCACGTGCTTGAGCTCCACCTCGCCCTTGGCCGCTCCGGCACCGGCGCCGCGTCCACGTCGTCGGGCTCCACCTCCGTCTTGCGGTCGATGGTCTCGAACACCGACCGCATCGCGCGCCCGCCCTTGATGAAGTCCGGCGCCAGCGTCAGCGTCTCGGCTGCGCCGTTGGCGGACACCATGAGCACCATGAACACGCGGATGGTGCGTGAGAAGTCGGAGACGCCGTGCTTCACCAGCCACGCGGCGTACCACAGCCCCAGCGCGTAGGACGCGTAGAGCAGGAACTGCGCCACACCGTAGCCGGTCCCGGCGATCTGCCCCTTCCAGAAGCAGCGCCGGAGCGGGCCGCGTAGGTTGGCCTCGAACAGCCCCGTGATCTTGCGCTCCGCGTTGAACGCCGCCACGGTGCGCAGGTTGGCGACGGCCTCGCCGGCGATCTGCGTGGCCCTGGCGTGCGCGGCCTCCAGGTCCCCCGAGAATCCCTTCATGAACATCTTCTGCAGGACCGTGGCTCCCACCACGAGCGGGAACACGGCGAGGAGCACGAGCGCGAGTCGCCACTGGAGGACGAACCCGGCGGTGCACGCCACGAGCATGAGCGCCGAGTTCTGGACGATGACGGAGATGCGGTCCCCGATGGCGGAGCGCACGTTCTGGGCGTCGAGGGCGAGCCTGGCGGCGACGCGCGCGCTGGCGTTCTCGTCGGCGTCGAACCACGCGATCTCGTTGCGGAGCACGGCGGCGAACATCTTCTCGCGCACCCGCTTCGTGAGGTTCTCGCCCACCGTGTCCCAGAACACGTGCTGCACCGTGTTGAACAGCAGCGCCGCGGAGGACATGCCGATGAGCAGGTAGCAGTACTTGGCGATCTCGCGCTTCATGTAGCCTTGGTCCGGCGCGTAGTAGACGCTGAGCACGGCGCTGAGGATGTAGGCGAAGATGGCGCTGAAGGAGCCGCAGACCATGGAGCCAAGGGACCCGACGAGCGCGTAGGCCCACTCGGGCGAGTTCATCCTGGCGAGGCGAAGGAACGAGCTGGCGCCGGCGCGGAACGCGAGCTGCTTATTGGTCCGGTGGTGGTGGTGCGGGTCGTGGATGGAGAGGGTGAAGTCGGAGGTGGAGAAGTCGGAGAGGCGGCGGGAGTACGGGGAGCGGCCGTAGGAGGAGTTGCGCGTCATGATAGGCGAGCTGACGGAGTTGCGAGCACTGGAAGGCCTGGCGCTGCTGCGGCGGGCGTTGACGAGCGCCGCCTCGTGCGCCTGCTCCTGCATGCGGATCAGCTTCGCGTAGGTGCCGTTCTCGCCCTTGCCCATCAGCTCGTCGTGCGTGCCCATCTCGGACACGGCGCCGCCCTGCAGCACCGCCACCACGTCGGCCTTGCGGATGGTCGACAGCCTGTGCGCGATCACCAGCGTGGTGCGCCCGATCATGAACCGGTCCAGCGCCTCCTGCACGAGCTTCTCCGACTCGGAGTCCAGCGCGCTCGTCGCCTCGTCCAGCAGCAGGATGGCCGGGTTCTTGAGCATTGCCCGGGCGATGGCGATGCGCTGCTTCTGCCCGCCGGAGAGCTGCAGGCCGCGCTCCCCAACCTGCATGCACCGGCCACCACCACCATGCAATGCAATGCACGCAGGGTCAAACAAACTGGTTGACTTTGTCTGCCAAGTTTTTCATCAAATAATAATAAACTAATACTACTACTCCAGCATAAACTTAAGAGAGTGTTTGACCATGGATGATGCATGGACATGCGAGCATTGCTTAGCAAGGAATCAAGCATGATCAACAAGTCAGTCATGGGAGTGTGATAAGGAGGGAGAGCTGCTGCTGTATGTGGGGCCCATCCCATGTGGCCTCTAGATTTCTCATCTGATTTGATTTGATTAAACCCCTCCCAGATGTTATTAACTAACCAGACTGCCTGCCATTGACAGTGATTAAAATAAGCAGAAGCATGGGCTTGACTGACTCACTTTCTGTCTTATGACAAATTATTAAAGAGAAGTGGAAGATACCTACGTACCACTAGTGGCACGGAGTAGTACTCTAAAGTAGAGTAGGAAGAGCTGGACAAGTACAGACAGACAGTATGAGTGATTGATAATTCTTTGCTTGCACTGGGATCAAATCAACTTGACATTCCTGACAAAATACCAGCTTGGATTTTGTTCTGTTCCACCCCTACTCCTATATTACCCCAGGTCGATTCTTTTTACTATTGTCATTAACCTTATTGGCTCATCGCTCTAGCTGCTCATCACCCATCTACCTCCCTCTGCACTCATCAGCACTCAGCAGCAAGTGCTAGTAGAGTTTCGTGTTGAGAAAGGGACCTCTCCTGTCCTGCGTGTGATAGCAAAGCATCCTAGCATGTTACCTGTTGGTAACCCACAACAGCAATTGTGATAGCAACAGGCTCCTAACAAGCAAAGCAATTGCTCTCCCATCCCTAGTACTAGTACCAGTACTAGTGTCTGTCTACTCTACTGGTATCTATATCTAATCTATGTGATGCATGGATGAGTGGCGTGCTGTGCTGTGATGGAATGGACCCCGAGTCCCCGACCCCTCAATGGCGTTGGTGGTGGTGCTGCCTGTCATGAGCTCATGTGCCGCTGCTGCGGCCTACTACTAGTAACAAACACATACAGTATCTGATCTGAGGCTAGGCTACCCCGGGCAGGCACGAGCGGGACGCATGAATGAATGGATGGCATGATGCTACATGATACATCATCCTCCTCATGACATGGAGAAAAGAAAAGAAAAGAAAAGGCTGCATGCAGATGAGAGAACGAAAAGCATAGTAAAAGGCGAAAGGAAAGGAAATGAGTTTTTTCCCGTTCCTGTGTTTTTTCTGGGTTTTTTCTGTAAAAATGAACCGATTACTGTGAAATTCATGTGTTTCAAACACAGGCATGGTGGTCTAGACACTGACAAATGAGTTGGAGAACAACAGGCAGCCATGGTGGCGAGAAAAGAAAGGGGCAGTGCAGTGCAGAGCTAATAAAGAAGCTAGAGCTATATGGGCGGACGGACCTGCGTGTCGTAGCCGTCGGGGAGCTTGACGATGAAGGAGTGCGCGTTGGCCACCCTGGCGGCCTCCTCCATCTCCGCCTGCGTCGCGCTCTGGCTGTCCCGCCCCAGCAGCAGGTTCTCCTTGATGCTCGTCGCGAACAGCGTCGGCTCCTGGCTCACCAGCCCTATCTGCTGCCGGAGCCACCGGAGCTTCAGCGACTTGAGCTCATGCCCGTCCAGCAGGATTTGCCCTGCCAAAACCCACCCCAAATAAATTACAGAACTTCATTTCTTTTTTGGATTGAAAAAAAATACAGACTACTATACTGGTAGTATACAAGTAGTAGGAGTACATGTCAAGTTGTCAACACAACTGAGAACCACTCCTACTACTAGTAGTCAGTCAGTCGGTCAAGGCTCCAATCAAAGAGTGGCATGCATGTGCGAGGCAACAGTAGCTAGCATCCTGTCAGGCAAATAGTTTTTCTTTGTCTCGCGTTGCAGGCACCACCTAGCTCTACCTTCTAGCTGTGTGAATGCATGACCACAAACACACACCCACAACCACAAGAAAGAAAAGATTGCATGTAATGGTTGGTTGGTTGACTAGCTAGCAGGTAGCAGCCCATGAGGCCGGCCAGCTCTGCTCCACTCCAAGCATTCATTCACTTCTCATTTCCTTGTCAATGTGAAACAGTTACCGCAAAATTCACTTCTGTTTGTTTGCAATGCTACTCTCCTACAGTGGAAGCTTCTTCTATCTACCACTACTACCGTACTCCGTACTACCCAGCAAGACAGCAGCAATGGCAGTTGGCAATGGAGTATGCTGATTTGTGATGGCAATGGCAATTGGCAACCAAGTGAACTTCCAGCACTAAATACCCAATTAATCAAATCAATGCGCTAATGCTAAAGCTAAAATTGGTAGAGTACTAGTACGTAGGTATACCTGCGCTGGGGTCGTAGAACCTCTCGATGAGCGACACCACCGTGCTCTTCCCGGAGCCAGAGCTACCCACGAGCGCGATGGTCTTGCCGGCGGGCACGCTGAGCGAGAAGCCGCGCAGGATGGGGACGTCCGGCCGCGATGGGTACGCGAAGTCCACGCCCCTCATCTCCACCCGCCCCGTCACCGACTCCAGCTCCACGCCGCCGTCCGGCGAGGAGATGCCCGGCCTGTGGTCGATGATGCGGAAGATCTTGGCGGCCGCCACGCGCGCCTTGGCGAACGCCGCCATGCTCGGCGCCGACTGCCCGAGTGCCCTGCACGCACGCGATCCACCACCCACAGACTGTTAGTTAGTAAGCGTACATGCTGCGTGTGTGTGTCATGAATTCATGATGGGTGATCGATCTTACAGGCCACCGATCATGACGGAGAACATGGTGGCGATGGCGAGTCCTCCATTGGTATGGTGACCACGGACGAGGTGGCCACCATACCAAAGCAGGAGTCCATAGCAGCAGAAGACGGTGAAGTAGGTGCCACCAAGGCCAAGTCCCTTAGCGAAGCCACTACGGTAACCCATCTTCTGCGCGACGGCGAGCGCCGCCGAGTATGCCCGCATTTCGCGGTCCTCGCCGACGAACGCCTGCACGATCCGTACCTGCGCGAGCGCCTGCTCCGCGATGCCACTGGCGCCCGACAGCGCGTCCTGGGACCGTGACGAGAGCTTGGATAGCGCGGCGGCGCTTAGACCCCCGATGACGGCGATGAGCGGCACGACGGCGAGCGTGACCAGCGCTAGCTGCCACGCCGCCGTGAAGCCCACCACGAAGCCCGCTACGAAGGTTGCCATGTAGTGGATTAGGTTCCCTAGCTTCTCGCTTATGGCGTCCTGTACCACCACTGCGTCCGCGTTTATCGCGTAGATCACGTCTGAGGCGCGTACGTCCGTGTCGAAGAAGGATACGTCCTGATGTAGCGCTGCGTCTAGGTACTGGATCCGCATCCGAGTCGATTGTCGCTCGCCCGTCCACATCCAGCACGAGATCTCTGCGAACGAACGAGCGAGTGGGTGGTTTGAATTGAAGATCTCTCTCATTTCATTTGTTTGTAGCCATGGTGACTGAGTGAGTGAGTGATGTGATTCGTCATCCAATACAGAAAATCCAATCCAAATTGACAGACATACCTGCCCATGAGGAGGCCCAGATTGCGGCTCCGACGACGAGGAAGTAGAAGGCGTACTTGACGACGAGACGGACCATGGTGTCCGGGTCGTTGGCGTGGGAGCCGAACGAGTCGACGAGGTCGGCGAAGAAGCGGAGGAACACGGGGAGCGAGCAGCCGTGGACGAGCGCGCCGAGGGTGCCGATGAGCATCAGCGCGCAGTCGAGGCCGTCGGCGAAGCGGAAGAGGTCGCGCAGCGCCGCGGGCGGGGTGGGCTTCTTGTTGTTGTCATTGGCGCTGGCGGCGGAGGAGGCCGGTGGCCTGGCATTGGGCGGTTGCTCGGTCTCGAAAGGAGCCGCCGGCGGCGGAGGTGGAGGCGGAGAAGGAGGAGCAGCAGCAGTCGCAGAAGCAGATGTGTTGGTGCTGCGGAGGGCAGTGGTGGGTTGCTCTGCAGCTGCAGCTTCCGGTTGGTGCTCGGCTAGGAAGCCAGGAGGCTCGGGAGAGGGCAGGTGGAAGGCCTCGAGCTCGGGGCGGGCCCACTCGTCGCCGGCGTCGTCGGCATGGGGGGCGCCGAGGACGACGACGCGCGCCCTGATCTCCTCCGGGTCGCTGCTAGACATCGGGGGGAGGGGAGGGACCGAGGGAGCTCTCCTCTCCTTCCTCTGCCCCCACCTCGGCAGGGCAGAGTGGCGCAGAGCAAAGCAGAGGATGCGGAGATGGGGGAGGGGGTGGTGGATTGAATAGGAGCTGCTCGTCTCGCCTTCCCTCTTATAATTGGCTTGGCTTGGTTTAGGAGTTGAGAGACAGTGAGAGGGCTCTCTGGGCTCTGGTTCAGGCTCCCTCCCTCGTCCGGTCGGCGTCGGCCCAGTGCCAGGCTCCCATCCCAGGCAGCTCTCATGTCTACTTGTAGTAGCAGAAGTCAGAAGAAGAGTCCGATGAGCGAGAGAGACTGAATGTACGAGGGAGCCTACAAGTACAGTACTACGGTACTGTGGAAAACGAATCCATGGATGTATGCTACGCGTATCCCCTCTCACCATGGAAAATCTATGGCCGACGGAGAAACCTACTCCATCCGTTCTAAAATACGGAGTAGCGTAGGATGTGGCTTATGGATAAATCAATTTTTAGTATAAAAGTGAACAAGGGATTTGTGAAATTTCAGGTATCTAAATTTTAATTTTTTTTTCGGGCGATAGTTATTACATATGTTTTACGTTAAAATTGTAGTTTTAGTTCGTTGTAATTTACGTAGATACAATCTGTAATTTTTTGTTTCAGAAACAAAAAACTTGTTAGAGAAAATAATAAACCTAAAAAAAATTATATATGTTGACACAAAGGCAATTTAACAATTACAATTATTTTTATAAGAGGATAATGATAAAAATTTAATATGTTATAACAAAAATGTAAAATTAACAACTAACTTATACTAGTTGGTGATATATTAGTCTTGCCTGAAATAATCTTAAATTTCAGGCATTTGAACTATTGAAAAAGTGAAGAAAATAATATCGATTGTTTGCTAGGTTCCGGATGGAGATTTAGCAACGAAGTATTCTAACAGCTTTAGAGCACTCACAATGCAGAGTCTAAACCTATTTATTATCTCGAATATTGTGGACTTGAAGTCTAAATAAGACTTAGAGTCTTATTTTTTCATCCTCTCTTCAAAAAATATACGGTCACATCAGCAAAATACTATAAATAATTGGTAATAAATAGTCTTAGACTCTATGATAAATTTTTGTACTGTGAGTGCCCTTAGATATTTATCATTAACCATTTGTCTGCTTTTGTTGCATATATGCACCTGTTGTAATAAAGAACGCCTAAAGCTGCTCACAATATCGGTTCACGGGTTTTTTCAAATTCTTTGCGTGTCTTTGTTTCATGCTTTCCAATTTTTTTTTCTAAAAAAAAATGCATCCTTTATATGCAAACCAAGGTGGCTCGGTTGGTTAGATTTTGCTAGAGGAATATGCCCATTTATATTTAGATCCCCGATGTAACATTGGCGCTTGTGATTTCCTATTTTTGTTTCAAGAAAAACGAACAACGTTTTTCTTTGGTCTTAAGATCTATTGACTCGGCTTGTTGCAAATGTTTGTTGAGAGATGGCGTGTGACTCTAATATCTTCAAAACAAAGGCATCATTAATATATGACTTTTGCTATTTATCTATTGACATATTTTTTTGGTACTAAAATCTATCAGATTTCTATATGTTTGATTGTGTTTTATGATTTATGCTACAAGTGTCTACTGGATCGGTGTTGGATCAGTGCAAGACTCCAAGCACAGGCAGCTCATGTCTTTGTAGTAGAAGAGTCCAACGAGTGAGTGAGAGAGACTGAATGTACGAGGGCCTACTTGTACAGTACTAATCTACGGCCGATGAAAACATCTGCTTTTGCTCTACTGCTTACAAGAAATTCGTGTTTAGGACATTACTCTCGAGATGGGAATTAACGAAAGGAGAAGGATCAAGAACTTCTGCCGTGCTTTGGATATCATTACAGATAAGCTCTTATGAAGTTTTCCAACGGCTTCAGATCTTTATCATATTACAACCATTTGTTTGCTTTTGTTTCATATGTGCATGTTGTAATAAAGAACGGTTCGCGTGTTTTTCAACATCCTTTGTGCCTCTTTGTTTCATCCATTCCAAATGCATTCTTTATTTTTTCCCTTAAAATTTGACAAACCTCGTCCAATTGGTTAGATTTATCGTAGAGGAATATGTCCATCCCTTTGTAATGTAACATAGCTGGTGTGTTTTCTATTTTTGTTTCAAGAAAAGAACACTTTATTTATTTGATTTTAAGATCTATTAATTGTCTCGGCTTGTTGAAAGTGTTTGTTGAGATGGAGTATGGGTCGTTTCAGTCCATCTTTATAATATACTCCCTCCATCCCAAATTGTAAGTCATTCCAGGAATCTTGGAGAGTCAAAGTTTCTTAAGTTTGACCAAATTTATCTAACAATATAATAATATTTATGGTGTCAAATAAGTATCATTACATTCGTTATCAATTATATTTTCATAGTATACCTATTTGATGTTATAAATATTTATAGTTTTATCTATAATTCTTGGTCAACCTTGAGATGCTTTGACTCTCCAAAATTTTTGGAATGACTTATAATTTGGGATGGAGGGAGTACTTTGAAAACAGAGGCACAATTACTACATATGGGTCTATATGAAATTGGACTATTTCCTCAACAATTGTCAACAAGATGATTAGGATATGATCATTATTGGGCTATCTAGCTCTCAGTCACACAATTGTTTCTTTGCTTAAAACTCCACATGTAACCATCATACTATCTCCTGGCGACGTTCCAGATGCTAGGTTTTCTCCTGCCGCTACATGGTTTTCGAGTCCATCTTGCAACACCCATTGGTCATCCTTCAACAATTTGTGGGCATGGGATTCACCATTGCCTCATCGATGATCAACGTTCTATTCCTTTTGTCCACTGCCTCCATGAACTCAAATCCTTGTGAGCCCTAGTAGCTGTCATACTCAATCTCATCAAAATATTCTTGATGCAGGTTTGCTCCCATCATTCCCCCTTTTCCAAGCTCATATCATAACTATCAACTGTTCATCCTTCACCACTCCAATCCATGTCCATCAAATTTGCCACTTCACACCGTATCTCCATGTCTACTACCTAGAACCCTAATCCTTGGGGCCATGGTAGTAGCATCGACAACTTCCCAAAGCCTTCCACTAACTTAGTGGAGAAAGATGAAGCTATTAATAGAATAAAAACACTGTGTGCTCAAGAATTTTTCAACTTATGTATGCCTAAATAAAATTAGTTTATTTGATGTGACTAGCTTAAATAGTTATTCACTCGTTAAGCCCGACACCTTAGATGTGGCAACAGTTTCAATTGCCAATGTCTTAAAAGGTGTCTCTTCCTCATCTATCGAATTGTGTCACCCACTACGAAGGTATGGTGTTCGGTTGCTCTTTGTTTGAGAAGATCATGACAAGCGGGGTGACATGCATCCTTAGAGCATCTCCACGAAATTGACAAAAATCATCCAAAAACCCAGTTTTGGCGAAGATGTGGACACTGAAATCCAACAACTCCTAATCAACGGTCATCGTCTTTACCCGTGGCGCAAATCACCCTATTGACTCATCACCTTTCTGCGACCTTCTTAATCAGAGATTTGGTAGCACTCGACGCATGTCACACTATCCCTGCCGCCAGTATGGCGCCTGGGCGCCAATGCCCGTGTCAGCCTCTTGGCACTGACCTTGGCAAGCTGCACTCATCCGAGGAAAAAATATACACTAACATTAGGCGTGTAAAAAAATAGTAGGCAAATGGAAACCAACGTCGCGGCCCTTGTTTTTTTAGAACTTAGCCTTTTTTTAACTGCAAGTGGATGGTATTTGTTTTATCCAATAGTGTTCCGGAATATCTGAAATTTAGGATTCTTGATGGCTTGTTTGAGAACTCTTTGGGATGCTTTTGGTATCCTTTTCTATTGTATGTTTCTGATATTTTTTTTCTAAAAACATGCAATTTAGCACATCGCCACGTTTAAGAGATTATAGAAAAACTTTTATTATTTATGATATTAAATCAATATCATTAGATTAATCACGAAATATATTTTTATAATAAAATTAGTTTAGAGCATAAATATGAATACTATTAACTAGAAACTTGGTCCATCGTGAATTACCTTTTCTAGCATGCAACCTATAGTTGTATATTTTTTAAGATGGAGGAAGTACTAGCTTGGGCCTATGAGATGTTGTTCGCTTCAATTTATCGCTTTAATTTAGGTATACAATGTTTTTCTCTTGCAATAAAATAACATTAGTCAACTTATCAATCGTAGAAATCATATGCCGAACGGGTCAGTCTAATCTTTATCTCGAACGGGTTAGTCTAATCATTATCTTGTGGTACAAGGTAAGTATGGATATATGTGCCGATACTCCGCAAGAAGAGTACTTCTCCCACCGTCCCTAAATAAATAAATTTATAGAATCCGTGATAATCAAACTTTTTTAATTGTAATTAACTTTATAAAAAATATAACAATATTATAAAATAAACTATCATGTGAAAAATATATTTTATAATAAATCTAATAATATTAGTTTCATTTCCATAAATTAAATTTAAATATTATATTTTTAGAAATTCGATCAGGGAGTACCTGTCAACATGTGTAAAAGGGTATGGGGATGGACCCTTGGACCAGAACATGTGAACACGAAGACGTCGTGGCTGTGAATCTCCGACAGACAGGGCAGAAAACAAGGCACCGGCGGGGCCGGCACTCGATGCCACGATTGAGGATTGGATTTGAGGAGTCGCGGATACATCCTTGTCCTCCAAGCCACGACCACGACGGCCCCCGAGAAGAGAAGAGTAGTGCGCGGCGCCCAATGCTGGCAATGGCCCAACCGGCGTGCATGCCGTTCTTTCCCATTGATGAGCAAAAGCAATGCAGGTGCACCGGCGGCCAGGCCATGTGCGTGCACTGCAATTGGGGGTGGGGGTCGGGTTGACCTGCGGGCCGCACGCCTGCAGATCGAGGGAGGAAAGCCACGCGGAGGCCGAGGCCGGAGGCCAGAATTTAGCACTCCTACTGTACATTGGAGTCGTCGCATTCACAGTTTCACACGCATGCATCCACATTGGAGTAACTGCAGTGTATTTACCCAGGGCCTCGTCTTTGGCCAATGTGGACGCCCAGTGATCTATTCATCCGTGTGTGATCCATTGACAAGTCTTGCATTGGACGCCATGACTCGGGCCAGTGCTGTGCTGCCCATGTCTACACATACCCATGGTGCAATGCCAAAAGATGTGCACAACTATCTATTTCTACCATCACCACCAATTTATAGACCTTGTAGTACTAGCCAATACATGAATACAGTGGAGTATAGAGTAGTCCTTACACTACAGTATAGAGTAGTACGAAGGAATTGCCGCGTGTCCTACTAGCCTCCAACACAACACAGCACTGTCTCTAATGGAGCCGACCGGGATTTTTTTTTTTTTTGAGGTTTTAAGTCTCGGCCAAAGGTATTTTAGCTGATGCTACATCGATGCTAAATGAGGTCGCAAAGAGCTAAAACCGTTAATTTAGACAACTGTTCACTATAGCCGGAGCCGGCTGATTTAAAACCTCCGATAAAATGCAAAGCAACAAATGTACGTCTCTGGTTGTTGTTTGTTTGTACAGAGATGGCCTGGTCCGAAGCAAGCAAACCTGCTACCGGCGATTTAATTTGCAGTAAACTTGAGCAAAACATGCATCGTGTTATCTTTATCTGCCCGTACCGTACCCAACTACCGTACCTACCTACTCTTCTGACGCCTGACGGCCGTGCGGCGACTCTGCGTGGGTACGTGACACGGCAACTGTGCAGTATTTGCCGCCGACTAGTACCTTCATTACTGTACCGTCGTACAACAAAGCGACCGTGCAGGTATACAATACAGTACTGTAGTACTTACCTGCTTCGTATATATAACAAATCTATTTTGTTGTGAGAGAAAAATATTATACCATCACTGATAAGTTCAAGCCAATATCGCTTAATGACTTCGAAAGAGATCACAACGTTCGTCAAGTTGGCTTTGAAATTAGCACGGAAGATGATACAAAATTGGATTTTGACCATACCATCTAACACCTATAAAACTTAAAAGAGTCCAAGTATTATATGAATTACGATCAGCATTCAATTTTACAATGGTCTAATGGCTTAGAATCAGCCCAAAAAATTGTGCTTAATACCGTTAATAATTATTAAATTTCGGATAATATTTTTTTATATTAAATTTAGGATAATAATTTCCAAAAACTAGCGATTTAAATTTCATACAATTTGGAAATAAAGATTAAAATAAATAACTCATGTAAGGCACAATTAGCAAATGCAAAATTATTTAAATAATATAGAAAAATAATTGTTCAATCTCCAAGCAAATTGGGAAGAAAATTACATTTGAGCAGTAGCACTCTTGGGTCTTGACCCCACGTTGCTTCATGCTCTACGCCTCACTCTCTTAGCATGTCCTCAAGTCCTAGCCCTAAGCTTTACCGAATCGTCCTTAATTTCCACGTATTTTTAGTTAAAAAGTTTTGGCTTCACCATTGATATTGATGATGAAGGTGAATAACCAAACATAACACCGTCAACTCCAGCAACCATGGATTAGATATTTTTAGTTATACGATGTCGCTATTCTTTTTACATAAAGGAAAAACCTCAGCTTCAGACCTCTTAAAAAAAGAGATATGGGTGCACGCTATTTCTAGTAGCATGATAGTACTCCATCTGGCCTAAAATATAAGGATTTAAGTCAAATTAAATTGTGTGTTGGTTTTGATTAAATCAAAATTAAATAAAAAAGAACTTGGTCATAGATTATGTCTTTGATGTCATAGATATTAATACCCTTCTTTATAACTTGGTCAAACTGACCTTTCAAAAAACAACTTGATCAAACTTTGTATAGTTTGATTTAAGATAAATTTGGATTATTCCTTATATTCCAGGGCAAAGAAATTAGATTTGAGAAGGACTTGCAGCTTCTTTTAATCAATTAATCAATACATATACCTTTTTCGTCGTGAAAGCATATATACTCCGGATATTATCATATCTAGCTTTAGTTTGCTTTGCGTTTCCGTCAGGTGTGTAAATTAAAGCATGTGATCAAGCATTATTAGGCGTCGGTAGAGATGAAATCGCCCCGGTACAATTCTTTATTATTAGGAAACGATCGATCTATCGATCCAAAGATGTGCAGTGGTTGCTTATCTTACCTTGCTAGCCTTACAAAAAAAAAATCATGCAACAAGCAAGTGATGACCATCATCGAGATCTCAGTGACATAATTAATCATATTAACTCGATCTGTAACCTCCTTTAGTTTGTCATCTACTACTGTCCTGTAGCAGCATGCAAAATATGATGTGGCATGCTCTTTCTGCAGCTGGATGGAGCTGGCAGGAAGGCTTAAAGCCATTTGCAAGACACTCGAATGTACTCCGTATTATGGTAGTCCCTCCGTTTCAATTTATAACTCGTTTGACTTTTTTTATCTTAACTTTAACCACTTATCTTATTTAAAAAATTTGTGCAAACATAGTCAAATTTAAATAATTCATGTAGATTTTTATTAAATAAGTAAGCCACACCAAAAGAAATGATATTTTACACAAAAAATTTAATGAGACGAGTGGTCAAAAAGTCAAACGAACTATAATTTAGATCGGATTAAGTACTTATATTACTAATCGCAGATTTTAAGTACTCACTGTGTTAATCCTCAAATGTTTTGTTTGGAAAAAAAGCTAGAAAATCCTCATAAAAAAATCAGAAACACTAATGCCATGAAGATAAAGACTGTTATTATAATTGTTCAGTCTATCCTCTTCCTCTAACAATTGCCCACCTCTACTATTAAAAAGCATTAAGTAACTCCTAAATCTGCACCTAAATTACCAACGTATTGCATTGTCAAAGAAACCATCACTTTTGAGTGATTCAGAAGTGACTAGATGTCCGATAGAAGTGCAATGGTGTATGCAGATGGGGTATTAACGAATAAACGACGATTTGAATTAATCTTGTTCCTACACAACAAGATCAAATCGGTCAAGCAACGATTTGAATCTTGTTCCTGAGATCAAATAGATGAAGAGCAATTGCCCATCTATCTTTACTGTCCAACGCTTTGATGAAACGGTGAAAAAGAAAACTCTGCTCTTCCATCTCTTGGATAAACAGAGCAGGAGGGGCACATCACTAGTCCTTTTAATTTTGTGGTTTGCGTGGTGTTTGACTTGTAAATAGTATGCGGTTTTCATGCGGCACATCACTATCATGCGGTTTTCATGTGCCTTGAAATGTCAAGTTTTCTAAAAAGAATCTATAACTGAAACAAATATTGGACTACATATCTATCTATCTTGAACGACGTCAGTACATGTTGACTATCTTGTAAGTCAGAAGTGCGTGGCCGCCCGGCCGGCTTTATAATAGAGGAAATCAAGAAACATATAGTTTCTCAAAGGAATCAATCTGTCTTCTTCAGCAGGTGAGGTCCGTCCATAAATCACGGGACAACACAGTTTTGTTGCGCAGACCAATATGTATTATAATGCCAATTAGGTATTACTCCGTACATATACAATGCATGGTTGCATACGCCGCTTGCTTATATTGCTTTATTTTGAACTGATACATGCACGGTTCTTACACGTCCTTTCTTGTTTGTCTTGTCATTCATAGCACTAACTGAAACTGCCTTTGTTTGTTAATATATGCAGTGTACCATATAAACAGATGATCTGACGACGAGGAAAGGCACCTCCTGATCCTTTCCATCTGTCATGTATTATTCAATATCGATCTTACGTACTCACACGTACATGATTGTTTTAGTGCAGTAGTACAACCAGTTAAGGCCTGATTGATGAGAGGATGAGCACTAAGAGCCCACCCTCACTAGGTAGTGTTTATACATATATTATCAGCCACTAGTAGTCGTACGCCAGTGGCTTGTACTCACTCCATTCCAAAACACAAGTCATTCTAAACATCTTAGAGAGACAAAACATCTCAAATTTAATCAAAATTAATTAAAAAAGCTAAAGATTTATGACTTTAAATAAGTGTAATATAAAAATATAATTGATAAAAAATCTAATAATATTTTGTTAATATCATAAATGTTATTATATTGTTATATAAGTTTAGAGAGAATAGCTTATATTATATACATAATACATGCACGACATACAAGCATTATGCATGATGCCCAGCAATGCAACGCAATGCAAGCGACTGATTCGTAAGGTCGTGTTCACTTGCTTCCTCTATCCTAAAACATAATAAAGTTTGAGTTGTTCTAAGTTAAATGGTGTTAAAATTGATTAAATATATACAGAATAATATTGACAAATCTACCATTAATTATATAATTTTTTCTATATATACCTAATGATGCTAATTTGTTCTCACAAATATTATTGTTTTTTATTGCAAACAGGAGGGAGTACGTACTTTTTATTCACGAGTGGCATTGGTCCTGGCCTGCATGTGAGCCGGCACACCCGCACTTTGATCGTTCTTCTTTCCTGCGCCTACATTTTATTAGTTGTCAGTTGTACGCTTCGCTAAGCTAGCTGCCTGCTTTGTCTTTCTCGTGCATCCATCAATTAACAACACTGCACTTTTCATGGACCTTGAGTAATCACTTTTGTTTTATCGATTCGATCGATTCCCCTTTATTTAGTCTATCTTCAGGGATACTTAAATAGTAACTATATATTGCACCCTCTATACTTCGCCTTTTATATAAGCATCTCAATAATTTCGTGCACTTTCGTTAAGTTAGATGAGGGGCTACTAACTGTTAGTTCTACAAGTAAGTTTTAGGTTGCTAATAGGCATTATATAGGTGCCAACCATCTATTACAAACATATCAGTGGCCAGTGGGTGATCTAAACGATCTCCCGCTATGCTATGCTCTGTCCGTAGAAGAATGTAACCTTTGAGTAAAATTATACAAAATAATATTAATACTCATGAAACAAAATAAGTACCATTAGATTAGTTATATATTATATTTTATAATAATATTATTTAGAGACATATTTATTCAAATAAGTACTACAAACTTGATAAAATTTGAGCTAGTTTGATCGACACGCTTTCTATAATTGTATTTTTTTTCCGGACGGAGGAAACCAAAATGACCTATAAATTAGGACAAAAGGAGTATTAGCTAGCTTTGCTTAATAGAGTTATATTTCCAATCGAAGCAATGCAAGTACGGATGTGCATTGGGCTTTTGCGGCACATACTCTTTGTTCTCGTTGGCTCAAAATATAAATCGTAATTCATATTTATTGAAGTAGATTAGAATGAAAAATTAACTAATTTCTATTTCTATTTACTCTAACACATACATACTTCCTCCAAATTATAAAAGAAGTCGTTTTGGACAAAGTTTGAGTCAAATATTGGAAATATAAATCATGAATAACTTTTAAGTTGTTGAGTTTGAAAATATAAAAATCATACAAATAGATTTGTCTTGAAATATACTTTCATAAAAGTATATATATATTATTTTTTAAATAAGTACTTTTATAGAAAGATAAAGTCAAAGTCATGTTTTGGAGACTGTGTTGTTGTCAAAAACGACTTCTTTTATAATATGGATGGAGTATGAATTGAAGACCCTTCGATGAGAAAAACATGTAATTCTAGCATAATATCATGTTCTTTTTATCTCAAGTTGGTCCTATAAAAAAATCAATATTTGTGATATCAAATAAACAATATTAGATTAATTACAAAATTTATTTTAACAATAAATTAATTTGGACTTGTAAGTATAGATACTATTTACTAAAAACTTAGTTAAAATTTAGTTAAATGTGAATTGCCTTTTCTGATATGCAATCTACAGTTGTAGTATGTTTTCATAGATGGAGGGAGTACCAAACAAGCCCTTGAATGAATGAGACCTTACAGATCTCAGAATTAATGCTACCTTTTCTGGAGTAGTTGACAAGCTAAGGCAGCATTAAGCAGTTGCAGCTCAGATTCCCCTTTTCAGGCTAGCGTGTAAAAGCACAGTGCCTTCTTTTTCTTTATATAAAAATACAAACCCCTTTGTACTAAGACCTTGTTTAGTTGGCCCCAAAATTCCAAAAGTTTTCTAGATTCCCCGTCACATCGAATCTTTAAACATATGTATGAAGTATTAAAGATAAATAAAAAATATAACTAATTACACAGTTTGTCCGTAAATCTCGAAACGAATCTTTTGAATCTAGTTGTGACATGGTTGAACAATAATTACCAAATAAAGCGGAAAATGCTATAGTGCCAAAATTTCTAAAGTTTTCGGAAGTAAACAGACCCTAAGGTCATATGATTCTTATCATGGTTTAAGAAACATGTGCATGTTTAGATGTTTTATCCTAACGTTGCCTCACAGATTGCCGGGCAAATAAAATAAAATGCAGTTGAGTGTGGTTGTGGTCTTGTGGAGGCCGCTGAAGAGCTTTGGTCCTCAATCCTGATAGAGTCCATGGGCCATATGATGATGAAACTCGAGCATAGTTTTTTTAGGAAAAGAACTCGAGCATATAGTACGTGAGAACGTGAGAAACTGGCTATCGACGACGTTAGCTGTTGGATGAATGTGAATGACAGGATGAGCCAAAATGGCAACGGGTACTGGCCATCCATGCCCGCACCCGTCAAATCAAAATCTATTCCATCGGGTTACCCGCGAAACCCGACGGATAATTCTTACCCGACGGGTATTCCATATCCAATAATACACTCGAGTTTACATACAAATTATAACAACAACCAACAAGTTAACAACTTAACTAGGAGTGTTTGAGCCAAATTTTGATATATATACTAGGCCCATTAGCAAGCAACGCATCAAGATAAATCACTTAGGCTTGTTACTCAATTTTGCGGGTATTTCTTACCCACGGGTATGGGTACTGCTATTCTACACCCGTACCCGCCATACCCGATGGGTAAATGATTTCGTCCAATAACGTACCCGTAGGTAGAAAACTCCTTCCGTACCCGCCTTTTTGACGGGTAAAACCCGTCGGGTTCTTGAGTACCCGTTGCCATCCGATGAGTGATGGATACAGTTGTGCATTTATGGACAGCCCAAGAAAGGCCTGCATGCCTCTTTGAAAGCCAAAAGGCCCGTATCGGCCCAGCCGTCGCAGAGGAGAAGCCCAGTAGTCCAACTAGAAAAGGACACTGACAAGTGTCAGGAGGACATCAAGAGTACTAGAGTTGAGGCTGAGGTTCCCCTTCTTCTCCTGAGCGCTGTTGTCGGCTTCACATTCCAACAAATCCTGGTCTGGTGGAGGTGTGTGCTGCGCTGTCGTCCCCTCTCCGACCTTCCAGATTCTTCTCTCTCTGCTTCTTCATCAGGCCGCCGCCGCCGCCTCACCCTCGCCGTCGTCGTCACCATGGTGTCGGACGCCAGCAAGAAGAAGGCCGCGCAGAAGAAGGCGGCCGCCGCAGCCAAGAGGGGAGCCAAGGTCCCGGCCCCTTCCTCCTCTTCCTCCTCTGCCGTCGATAAATCGACCGATGCCGTCGCCACGCTCAAGCTCTCCGATCGCACCTGCACCGGCGTCCTCGCCTCCCACCCGCTCTCCAGAGATATTCACGTGAGCATCCTGCTATCCCTGATCTATGATAGGGTAGTTTTTTTTTCCTTCCCCCTTCTGCAGAGACCGAATTGCAACTTCATAATTCATTTAGGCAAAAAGTAGGCCGATGAACTATTTTCTCTGGTTAGTTTTCAGTATTGTAAAAAGAAAAATAATTCGCCGCTAGCCAGCTGGCTGGGCGGTGCCTAGGCAGCCGAATTTGTAGATACTGACGTTCCACATGAAGTTGGATCATCGGATTAATTCTTTATCCCCACTGTAATATGGATCAGTGTTTAACGAAATACAGGTTCTAGGTTTCGCTGCCACAAATAATAGTTCATCTCTTACAGGATAGGTAACACCTAAATACCTAAATCGGATTAATTCTTTATCCCCACTGTATTCCTCAACCCGTGCTTTTTTTTAGTAGTTCATCTCTTACTGACCACCTAAATACCTAATATGATCTTTTGCATCTTGCAGATAGAGTCTCTTTCATTAACGTTTCATGGCCATGACCTTATTGTAGATTCTGAGTTGGAGCTCAACTATGGGAGGTAGACATATATAGCCATCACTTATAGCCATTCCGTTACGGGTTACGGCCAAGCACGACATTGACGGTTTTAATTGGTCTCAGGCGTTATGGTTTGCTCGGCCTAAATGGCTGTGGAAAATCTACTCTGCTCACAGCGATAGGCTGCAGAGAACTCCCTATACCTGAACACATGGACATATACCATCTCACCCATGAGATCGAGGCTTCGGACATGTCTGCGCTACAAGCTGTTGTTAGTTGTGATGAAGAAAGGATGAAGCTGGAAAAGGAAGTGGAGATTTTGGCTGCACAGGTCGGTTCTTGAACTTCCTCACACATTTGTCATCTTGCTCCTTTTGCTAGTCTTGTCTGTGCTGCTCTTGCAAATTATTACTTGATGCTGGAGAATGTCCTAATATAGTAACATGTGTTATGATTGCTCGCATTTTTAGGATGACGGTGGTGGTGATGCTTTGGATCGTGTATATGAGCGTCTAGAAGCAATGGATGCATCAACTGCTGAAAAACGCGCTGCTGAGATATTATATGGTTTAGGTTTCAACAAGCAAATGCAAGCTAAGAAAACTCGAGATTTTTCTGGTGGTTGGCGTATGAGGATTGCTTTGGCTAGAGCACTGTTCATGAATCCAACAATCCTTTTGCTTGATGAACCCACGAACCATCTTGGTAAGATTGTTAAATTCCAAAATGAATGAAAGCTAGTGAAGTAGAAAAGCAGGATCTATGTAGATCTACATGTCTTATTTTCCTGGTAGCTTTTGTGAACTAGAAACCTACTAAATACTCCAATTTTTCACATGCAGAACGATCTGCATCTTCTATTTATATACTCCCTCCGTATCGGAAATAGAAGACGTTTTAGACAAGGTTTGAGTCAAACATTGGGAATATAAATCATCTATAACTTTTAAATTGTTGAGTTTGCAAATGTAAAAATTATATGAATAAATTTGTCTTGAAAAATATTTTCATAAAAGTATACATATATCACTTTTCCATAAATATTTTTATAAAAACAAAGGGTCAAAGTTGTGTTTTGGAGACCGTGTCGCTGTCCTAAACGTCTTCTATTTCCGATACGGAGGGAGTATATCAATTTTTATATGTGTATATGGATGACACTGATAAACAACTTGGTTTCTAATATAAGTAGATAGAGTTCATCCAAAGATAAGATATCATATCAATTGACATACCCTTTTTTCTAATGTATCACACAACATGGTGCTAGTGTTACCTATCCTGTTGAGCATAAATGACTTTAGCCCCTCCAATTTTGTTTCCTTATGGCATTCATATGTTGTATATGTAGTTTGTAGAATGATTAAAAACTTGTTACTGAAGTATTTAGTAGGTTTCTAATTCACTAAACGGTTTTTGAAGGCCCTGTTCTGGTGAACTTGTTGCTCCATCGGTCTAATTTCTTATGTTAATTTGCAGATCTTGAGGCATGTGTCTGGTTGGAAGAGATGCTAAAGAAATTTGATCGTATACTTGTTGTCATATCGCACTCCCAGGATTTTCTCAATGGTGTGTGCACTAACATCATCCATATGCAGAACAAGCAGCTCAAGTTATATACTGGGAATTATGACCAGTATGTTCAGACCCGCTCCGAGCTTGAAGAGAATCAGATGAAGCAGTTCAGGTGGGAGCAGGAGCAGATTGCATCAATGAAGGAGTACATTGCACGGTTTGGCCATGGGTCTGCAAAGCTTGCACGTCAGGCTCAGAGCAAGGAGAAAACTCTTGCAAAGATGGAACGTGGTGGGCTCACTGAGAAGGTTGTTAGGGACAAAATACTGGAATTTCGCTTCACAAATGTCGGCAAACTTCCACCACCAGTGCTTCAGTTTGTTGAGGTCACATTTGGGTACACACCTGATAATCTCTTGTACAAGAAGCTCGACTTTGGTGTTGACCTGGACTCTAGGATTGCACTGGTCGGTCCCAATGGGGCAGGGAAGAGCACTCTTCTGAAGCTGATGACTGGTGAGCTGGCTCCATTGGACGGTATGGTGAGGCGGCACAATCACTTGCGCATTGCACAGTTCCATCAGCATCTGACAGAGAAGCTGGACCTGGATATGTCGGCCCTGCAATACATGATTAAGGAATACCCTGGGAACGAAGAAGAGAGGATGAGAGCTGCAGTTGGCAAGTTTGGGCTGTCAGGGAAGGCTCAGGTGATGCCGATGAGGAACCTGTCGGACGGGCAGAGGAGCCGTGTCATCTTTGCGTGGCTGGCATACAGGCAGCCGCAGCTGCTGCTGCTGGACGAGCCGACGAACCATCTCGATATCGAGACCATCGACTCCCTAGCGGAGGCGCTGAACGAGTGGGACGGCGGTCTGGTACTTGTGAGCCATGACTTCAGGCTGATCAACCAGGTTGCTCATGAGATTTGGGTTTGTGAGAATCAGGCAGTGACTAGGTGGGAAGGCGATATCATGGATTTCAAGGAACACTTGAGGAGCAAGGCTGGTCTATCTGATTGATTAACCAGAAGGGAAGGCCTTTTTTCCTTCTCCTTAGAGATTTACCTTGTATATAATGTGGTATAGGCACCCAAAGTTTTATCTGTGTATCACATTCAACAATCACCGAGTTGTTATCGAGTATTAGTAGCAGATGATCCAAACAGTGTATCAGTATCGAGAGAGTGCGAGTCTCATAATAATAAGCAGCGAAAGATTTGTAGTAATAAAACAATACTCTCGTTTCTTTTCCGAATGTAGTGATTTGGCACTTCCGAAAGGAGAGAACCGAAAGGCGCAAGAGAGGGGACTGATTATAGAATGACTTCCTTGCCTATCAAGATGTGTAAGGAGCCTCCATTGGCCTAGACAAGTCTTTGGAAAGGGCTCGTAGTAATTCTAAAACTTTACAAGATTCTCCATCACATCGAATCTTTAAACGTATGTATACATGTAATATTAAATATAGATAAAAATATAACTAACTACATAATTTATCTATAGTTTACGAGACAAATCTTTTGATCCTAGTTACTCCATGATTCAACAATAATTATCACATACAAATGAAAGTGCTACAGTACCCGTTTTCTAAAAGTTTTTGGAAGTGAACAAGTAATTTTGGAAAACGGGTACTGTGGCAGGTTCGTTTGTATGTGGTAATTATTGTCCAATCATAGAGTAATTAGGATCAAAAGATTCGTCTTGCAAATTACAGATAAACTGTGTAATTAGTTATATTTTTTATCTATATTTAATATTACATACATGCGTTTAAGATTCGATGTGATGGGGAATCTTGTAATAAAATTTTGAAAATTTGAAGGGAAGAGAATAACCTCGGCCATATGGGTAACATGACTCATGGGTAAAGTTGTACAAGCTCTTGCAGAGTTATAAAAATTAGTATATCAATCATGCTCAAGGACATAAAGGGCCTGAATCCTTTTTGAGACAATTGGTTTGCTAGATGGTTTGAGACATGAATAATCAGTTATAATGAATTATAATCACCGAGGGTGCTAAGCATTACTTAGCAACACATATAGGTTTAATAAATAAATATGATCAACTAAAAATGCTTACTGTAGTATAGCCAAGTCAAGCCTTGACCCTTGCATAACCTTATGTTATGCTTACTAAGCATGGTGAGCTAACACATGTTGTCATCACCTTTAAAAATCTCGAATGAGTACCAGATGGTGTTTCAAGTGAAGAGTTTCTTTTGGAGTTCAAAAAAGCTAGACGAGTACTTCCCCAATCAACCATCTCCGTGGAGTATGGAGTCCCAAAGAGAAGATATAAAACAGTTTCCGCTATGTTTTGTAATAAATATAAACCTCTTCGTATCTATATTTCGATATGTAATAATGCATTGCCTTTGATAATCTCCATATTTGTTGCTATATATGTGGTGTGGATATCCTGGACACACATATAGTTAGCGCTTGGTTTTCTTCAAAAAACTGAGTGTGACACCTCCCAAGAACAAAATAAATAAATGAATAAAAAAAGGATGAAAAGAAAAGAAAAGGAAAAGAAAAAGAAGAAAATTAAGGTATTATAGACATTTCAACCTTCTAAAACCTTTATTACTAAAACACCACCGACTCCACTTCTTCAGCCTTCATACGAGCCAACGCTTTTTTCGGTGAAGCCGGAGCCTTACCAAAAGGCTCAGAGAAGCAGTGGTTGATGTGTGCCTCGCTGGAGTAGTGAAAGGTCAGCTAGCATTTGGATTGTGGAAAAAAGACACTGAGAACGAGAAATAAGAAAAGTGGATAATATAACTCTTAGGATTTCAGGAATGTGATAAGAATTAGATCGATGTGCAATAGGGATAAGATTATCACATATCATATGAACACATACCTAATGGGATGGGATGGTTGGGTTATGGGAGGAAAACAATTTATAGAGAGCCATATCTGTAAGCTCCACTAGTGGAGAGAGTTAGTTGTACGACGAGACCAGTCAGGCATACGTCATTACTAAACTATGGGTTGCACAACCGATGGTCCACTCGTGGGTCTAGAACCATCAGTCCCCATGCCTCGCCTCCATCAGGCCCCATACCTCGCCTCCATCCATGAGAGGTGGAGCCGATAAGCTTCTATTTGTCTGCTTGCCTTGCAAAAATGACAGAGGCTCAGTTGTCGCTAGAGTCCTCGGACGAGTCAACTATTGTTGCTTGGCTAGAAACACACCTGCTTGTGCTCTCCCATGGCACATGTCCACGAATCTTACCAACTCAATAGCGGCACGAACAGACAAGAACTCAAGCAAGAAGCTGAGAGGAGCAGATGTACGACCCTGTTTGGCAAAGTATCAGCTGATTTTATGATAAATTTAACAGGAGCTCTGCAAAAAGTTTTTCAGAGAGGAACAATTCTTTATTGATTCTATAAAGTGATTCCCTAAAATGAACTAAAAGAATGGAACTGAAAAATTAGCTTCTTCCGATTTTGTGAGGTGATTCTCCGTCATGATTTTGAAAGATTATACTAAATCATTAAAGATAATCACTTTCAGTCTTATAATCACTACTATCAAATAATCAACTTTCCAGAGAATCAAAATCAAATATAACTTTACCAAACACGCTCCTAGATGGACTCATGACTCCGAGAAGGAAATAGATGTTTCTTCGCTTTCTTATTTTTATTTGGGCTAAATATGTAACCCGAACCTTCTAAGATAAGTCACACATAAGAAATGTATAAAAACTATGACCTCGTCACTAACCCACATCACCTTTTCTATCCTTATAATCCAAATTCAATTTGCATTGCTATCCGAAATGACACTGTATGGTAAAAAACGGTGGGTGTGGCGGAACATGGGTTTGTGTTAAATTAATGGGCTTCTAGAAGGGGCCACTAAATAGAAGATCATACCATCGTTTTTTCCTTTTCTTTTTTTCTTTCTAACTTTTTTTAGAAAATACAACTGGGCATAGACACATACTCCACACTCACATCACGTGCACTTACACACACGGAGAAATAGATTAGGATGTTTTAGATTCCAATTCGCGAGAAACACACAGTACTACTGATCACGCAAGCATGTAGAAAAAGTGCTGACACTAGAGTTTAAATTCTAGTGGGTAGCGCCCCATTGGACTTCCCTACCACTGCACATAGGACCTTCCGCTTTTTAACATTTATTTATATATGTTGGATGTTTTAAGTTCTGTGTTGGAGGATGTATTATATGTTAGGGTTCTATTAGTGTTCGGGCTCTACTTGTATAGTCAAGAGGCTTATGAGATAATGATTAAGACCCATTTAGAACCACTAAATGCTATTTTCTAAATAGAAACCCTATCAAGGGAAATTGTGAAAATCTCCCTTCTCACCTTCCATATTTAAAGGGGAGTGAGAGATGGAAAGGAGATCAAGTCCTTATTTATTTGTAATCTTATAGTTGTTCTCTACTCTCATCTCTTATTTGTTGGATTAAAAAAACAATTTCGGTTACATTACAAAATGCTTAAGAACTCTTAACCACGCTTAAACTCTAGTCGAAAACAAAAAAAAAACAACTTCTGTTACATTAAAAAATGCTTAAGAATGCTTAACCACGCTTAAAATCTAGGCGATAGGCGAACGCTCACTTAGCGTTTAACGCCCTTGTATCTGAGGGAGGAACAATAAAACTTTCAGATACATGTTGAAACTTACTATCGGTGTAGAAGGAATCAGAGGTAGGAGAAGACTTGGAACAGGGGCAGAAAAGATAGAGCAGGTAGGATTCGATAGTTGGACTTAGTTGTTCTGGTTTAAAGTTGCTTACAAGGTCGTCTCTCCTTTCCTCTTATACTACTTAGCCCATGGGCTTTACAGAACAAGCATTACAGATCCATTTTGGCCCAGTCGTCCTTACGTTCTTGTACCGCTTCCTACTTCCCTTTCTTGGCTTCTCCATGTCTTCTAGGATACTATCATTCTTTAAGAATGAAAAAGAATCAATCCTTCTTTAAAATTGGAAAGGAATTCAAATAGTTTTGCCATGCATAAGAATGAGTCTTTTTTTTGTTCCTCAACTTATTCCTTATAAATGTAAGAGTCCAGGTGTTTGGATGACGTCACTAATGCTACAACTTATTGTTCTTTTTTAATAATGGAAATGGATCAATCTTTCTTTAAGATGGGAAAGAAATCAAATAGTTTTTATGCATAAGAATGAGTTTTTCTTTTTGTTCCTCAACTTGTTCCTTAGCGATGTAAGAGTCCACGTGTTGTGATCACGTCACTGATAGAGTGTTCATGCCTATAGTTAGTTATTGATAGTGATGAATCTGATGATGTTAGAGTTTATGCAACATATTGAACGCCTCTCCGGTGACCGCACCCAATGAGTTAGAGAGTCAAATTTAAGAACACATTCCTAAGACAATGGAATGAAAGTGAACATGTCATTGTTTCTAGTGACGAACCTCCTGATATTATTGTATACAAGGATACGTGACATAAGTTCAACCTAGAAGAGAGCAGAGCTTAATATACAAAGATACCTGGCATAAGATCAACCTAGCAGAGAGCAGAGCTTAATATGGTAAACACCATGTCATTTTTGAAGGAGTATGTATGTTGATCTGTGTCTCCATCGTCTTTATCCGCAGGGATGGGGAGCACCACCTAGCAAATGGTCCATATGAACACCACAAAAAAAGGATGTATTATTTGAGGCTAGGTGAGTTTTATTGTCCTGATGAAGGTAGAGCTCGGCGAGGAGGTACTTATTGTGGCCTAGATCATGGCATAGGAGGGAAACCTAATCCGTCCAGTGTTGACCTAGCGGATGAGCAAACTCGGTATGACCACAACATACTTTTCCCAGGTGTCCAACACTAGGTAACACCAAAAATGACAAAGACCGGGGCGTTAGGCGCCCATGTAGAGAGCGAGAAAGTTTTGCCAAGAGCTTGATAAAAAGCAGGAGCATGGGTAACTTTGCATATGATGTTTCAGCGGGCAAGATATATGAAGCGTCAAAGCATTTATAGTGGGGGCGGCTGCGAGCTGAGAAAGATGAACAACGATGTATTTTCAATACCTCATGGTATCACGAGTGAAGGTCAACAACTTCTTGCGCCACACACTAGGACATGAGGTTTTGCGCTTGTGCAAGATTGCAAAAGTCGATGCCTCTACCTCTGCACAATAACAAATGATCTCTTTTTTGGTGGCCCTCTCTTCCTGATCTTCTCTCTCGATTTTTTGGGTGCACAACGGGAGGCACTCGAGTATGGATGCTATGCTTTGATGCAACGGTAGGCCTATGATCTCTTAGATGATCTCCACTACTTCATCAATGACTTCCACATGGCGATCAAACAACTCTGGTACCACACTGTTGGATTGTTGGGGTGGGCTTGATGTAGAAATTACAGGCTCGGATGGCTATGGTGTTGCTGCTGATGATTCCTCTGATGGAGGCATGAATTCTCAAACCGCATCCTTGGATTGTATTGATGCTAGAACCTCAATTTCAAATGGTGGCTCCCTGGATGGAAGCACCTAGTCCACAATCGATCATGGTGGATCCCAACAATATGACATGAGTGGTGGTTGTGGTGGATCCCTGAGCGAATAAATCTAAAGATGATGGATGTTTACTAGTGTGATGAGCGATAAGAGCATAGATACAACGAATGGCGAAGAGGAAGAAGGGGGGAGGGGAAGGGAGAGGAGGAGGTGAGTCAAGGAAACCTAAGGCAATCGGTCGAGATCGAAAGAATGTGATGGTACGTTGGGTGGTGGGGCTGTTGGATGGTGGATGCCTTCTCCTGCCTGGGAATGGGTCGTAATGACCTGAGGGGCTCTTTGGGTAGGCGAACCAATGTCCCTTAACATGTATGAGCTATCCCTAGAAAATTATGGATTGAAATTGGCCCTGGGCCCTGGCGTATTTACAGTTGCTACTCTACGCTGCTGAAAGGTCTAGGAATGGCTAGAGGGGGGTGAATAGCCTAATTAAATTTTCTACAACAACACTTAGCAAACTTGTTATAATAAAACACGGCTTAAAGGAAGTTTTCACTAGCACTACGGTTTGGCAAGAAACCTACTAATTTTAGTCACTAGCAAGATACCCTATGTCACACACAAGAGCTAGAGAACTAGAGCTATAAGACTAATCTACACAAGCCAAGCTAAGATCTCTACTTTGCAAGAATGTAAAGAATGATAATGCAAAGATAGAGATATGGTGGTTATACCGCCGCGGAGAGAATACCAATCAATCAATAGATAGCCAATGAGAATCCTCGGTAGAGAGACAATGAGACACGATATTTTTTACCGAGGTTCACTTGTTTGCCAACAAGCTAGTCCTCGTTGTGACGATTCACCTACTTGGAGGTTCACGCGCTAATTGGCATCACACGCCAAACCCGTCACCGGGTGCCACAAAACTAACACAAGATAGGGATCCACAAGTCACGCGCAATCCACTAGATATGTTTTTTGCGAACTCCCGCGGGAAGACTCAAGAACCCCTCACAATCCACCGATCGGAGCCGGAGACAATCACCTTCCTCCGCTCAATGATCCTCGTCGCACCAAGCTATCTTGGAGGTGGCAACCTCCAAGAATAACAAGAGCTTCCGCGATGACGACGATCACCAATTACCACTAGTATGCAATCAAAGAGCAATGCACTTGGATTCACTCAATCTCTCATGAATTATGCAATTGTGTTGAGAGGAATGAGTGGTGGAGCTTCTCTAGCAAGCACAAGTTTATGAGTGATGTAGAAGTGCAAGAGATTGCCCAAAGGGCCGACCATATCACCTTATATAGCACACCCACACAACTAGTCGTTTTCCACTCTTTTTCCTCTTCTCTGTATACCTTCGGACGCACAAGACACAGAGGCTCCGGACCATCAACTGCGTCCGGACCCACCACCAGCACAGAGCCAACGGCTCTGTTAGCCATACCGGACGCGACCTCCGGATGTGCGCTCTGCGCCGTCCGGACCATGCCGCATGTGTCCGGTCGCCTTCTAGTTCAAACATCTCAGCTTCACGCCTTCGCCTCTGTCTGCCACGTGCCTCCGGACTCTACTGTTCATAGGGTCCGGACGCACTGCTCACAGGGTCCGGAAATATTTTCCTGAGACCTCGAGCGCACCCGAGAACTTCCTCAGCGCCTCTTCATCTCCGGACGCGCGTCCGGAGCCTTCATCCGAACCATCACCTGTGTCCGGTTCATTTTACACAGAAAGCAGCAGAGAGCACTAAGACTCCGGACGCGCGTCCGGAGCCCTGCGTCCGGACCAACACTTGCGTCCGGATGCCTCTCCTCAGCACATCCAGGCTAGGGTATGCCTCCGGACCCATCTCTGATGGTCCGGACAGCACCATACCCTAGCATCCGGACGTTCTCCTCTGTTCGAAACACTTCCCTAGCTTCTTCCAAGCTTCCAAGAGCCAACACTAAGTGATGTCAACACTTGTGCACGTGTGTTAGCTTTTAGTTCACAATTATCTTGGATTTAGTTGGTTGTTCTCACTAGTTCAATAGATTTTAGATGCAATGCAATGAACCTAGTGGCACATGATAACCGTAATCATTCTCAAGAGCTCCCTCCTTGATAGTACAACTATCTATCCTAAATGTGATCACATCCTCTATGATGTCTTGATCACCAAACCGAAAATGGTTCCTAGCTTTTCACCTTTGCCTTCACACCATTTTCCTTTCCACCACCATGCTAGAGCTTGTGCCAATCCACTTGATCCACCTTGCTCCCTCACATGGCATGTACCAACCTATCTCATGATTCACACTTAGAGATCAAGGTTAGTACTTAGGTAGGTTTCATCAATTACTCAAAACAAAAACACAAGGGGACTCTCAGCCGCGTTATTGTGTTTTTAAAAAATCCTCTACACCACGCTACTGTAGCTCAACGTCACCACCACGATGGTCATAGCCATATCTCTATATATCTATTTGTATTTAGTGTCTATACTTTTTACTAGATGCATTGTAACTCTAAAAAATGTTATGAAATTGTATATTTGGCTAGGTTAAACCAATGTAAACTAGCATCCTATATTGTTTCGTTTCAAAAGATTCACCCCATAAAAACACCATCGTGGACACTGTATCATTATTCTCTCACATAGCCAAAAAGAGTGAAAGATGGACATTGTATAGGTGCAACAATTGCCTTGAGTCGTCGGTCTGCCTCCTCCTATGATATGGAGACCATGTGCTGGTAGATGAGAACTTCACACAATTACCTCAAGTCGTCGGTATGTCTCTTGCAATACCAAGACCATGTGCCGGTAGGTGAGACCTCCATGAATCCTCCTGCGATACGGAGATCAGGTGCTGGCAGATGAGACTTTCACACAATTGCCTCGAGTCATCGGTATGTCTCTTGCAATACCAAGACCATGTGCCGATAGGTGATACCTCCACGAGTCGTCACGTTGATTGCGGCTCATATCATGATGCGACGGAGCCTTGATCCCTGCCCCGTTGTCTCCACACCCTTCCACTATCATCGCTGAATCGCACTGCTCGAGTCTCCATGGCGTCGCGCTCTCCCTAATGACTCTTTGCTTTGTGCCACCGCCACCACTGCCTTAGGTCTCCACCACCGCTGACACACACCAGGACCGCGGAATCAGGACACCACTCCAAGGTCCTTTGCAATAGATCGACAATCGTGCCACACCCCACACCTAGCGTACAATCGAGAAGCAACACATCAATGATTCTCGCCACCACTACTTCCTCCTCACCGTGTCGCCTGTACAAGTTTTCCCTCCCTCCTTGCTATCCAATAACCCACATTTAAATTTAAAATGTTCGATTATTTTATTTCTATTTTAATGGGCATGTCCTACTAACAAGTTGTTGGCTTAATACAGTCCTTCGTTAATGTTAAGAGGGTGTTTGGATCAAGAAGCTAAAGTTTAGTCCACGCCACATTGAAAGTCCTTGTTTGGTTTTGGTAATTGAGTGACAACTTAGGTGGACTAATATGTGTTTAAATGTGAGATACACAGGAGATTAGTTCACATAATGTTGTGTGATGAAGGAGCTTATTGCATATGAATCATGACATGGAGTCATGTGATAAGATGGAGAAGATCAAGGCATGACTTGGCTCGATGGACCGGTTGCAAGCGTGAAGGGCAAGTTGGAGGCTTGAAGCGTTTGACCGTGTGGTGGGAGGCTTGAGCAAGACTTGGCACCAATGGATGAAGGCAACGGTGAAGGGCAAGTGAAGTCAAGATCGATGAACCAATATGCCACATGATGATATGGAGTGGATCATATCATCTGTGATAGGTTGGTGCAACATCAACATTGGAGAAGGAGATGAAATGGAATGCACAAGGCAAATGTATAACTTAGGGCATTTCATTTCACTGGTCAAAGGCATGTAGATAAGAGTATGACAGGGTTGAGTAATAGGAAAAGCCGTACTATCAAGAGGGATGCATAGTAGACTAGCTTGATGAGGATAAGAGTGCTCATGTCAAAAGTCTATATGTGTTTGAGAGATACCTTGCACTCACGGGCACTTAGAAGATGTGTTTCTACCAAGGGTGCACCGGTAGTACCGGTAGGCTTAGTTGCATGCTATAGTTTTGTGCTGAAAATGAACTACCGGTAGTACCGATCTCGGACCAGTAGTACCGGTGAAGACGGATCGGTAGTACTGGTGATGTCCACCGGTAGTACCAGTAGGCAAAATTCCTGCGCGTCTCAGGTTGCGAGATTTGAACTAGCGTTATTACCGGTTTTGGACCGGTAGTACCGGTTGGCTAACTTAGCGCAACGGTCGGAAGGCTCCAAGGTCAGAAATGTTGGACCGGTAGTACCGGTGTCCCACCAGTAGTACCGGTAGTGCATCTGGAGCTGTGGGAATAAATAGGCCGCCCCTTCCCATGGGGCGGCGGCCACCCCCATTATGCCACTCCTACACTTGAGAAAAAGGGTCCCAAGTGTCTCTCTCTCCCTCTATGCTTCTAGGCTTCAATCCATGGTGGATTTGAGAAAGAGAAGTGAGATTTGAGGGTGGAGAGGATCGATCTATGACTTGATCATTCGATTTCCTTTTCTTGTCGATTTGCTTTTGCATTTGTTGCTCTTGATATCTTGGAATCCTAGCCGGCTAGGCGTCCTTCGAGCTTGCCCACGATTTGTTCATGTATGAGGGCACTCGAAGTGTTTGTAACCCCATTCGATCTCAGTGAAAACCTTGGGCACTCTTTGTGTGGGCCTCAAGGGAGGCAAGGATGTGAAGGAGACTCTGACCTTTGCGTTCACCTCAACAACGAGGAGTAGGAACTCTATCGTAGAGTTGCCGAACCTCGGTATAAATCGTGAGTCTCGCGAGCTTGATGTTGTGGAGATAGCGTCGTCTATCCTTTGGTATTGTGTTCTTTGTGTTCTTCCTATCTCCCTCAAAGTTCATAGGTTGGGAAGGCCCCATCTACAAATTGGTGAGGAAGCAACCCAAGCAAAGCTCAACATCATCACCCTCAACCTCAAGGAGTATGGGGAAAAGCTCATATCTAGATTTAAAGCTCTTACCCTTGGATCTCGAAGCTACAACATGCCACTGGTAGTACCGATCAACTACCACCGGTAGTACCGGTCAGCTTGCCCTAGCTTGCACCAGTAGTACCAGTCCACTACAAGATTCGCACAAAATTTCAACGCGCCAAAACTGTGGTAAAAGACCCAAAATCGTTGCTATAACCGGAATGACAACGGTAGAAAAATGTTGCGAGGCGTCGCAAGACAAACTGTGGCAAGAGGCTGCCGCAACGTTTTCCTGTGTAGTGTTGCAAATTCAGACGTTGAATCGCAACACTTGGGGCGTTGCAACCTTTGTTGTTGCTACGTTTTCATGTGTGGTAACAACAGCTAATACAACGCTTGAGAGGTTGCTAGAACAAGCAATGTCAACGTGATCATGTCATGGCAAATGGTACAGTCGCAACGATGATGAGAGTTGCAAGACAATGTATCACAACACCAAGATAGTGTGGCAAGTCAGGTTGTATCACAACACCAAGAACTCGTGGCAACATGTTGAGTTGCCACGCCCAAGATAGTGTTGCTATACGTGACTTTGCTATTGCTACGTAGAACTGGCGTGGCAAGTCAGGTTGTATCACAACACCAAGAAATGGTGGCAACATGTTGATTTGCCACACCCAAGATAGTGTTGCTATACGTGACTTTGCTATTGCTACGTATAACTGGTGTGGCAAGTCAGGTTGTATCACAACACCAAGAAATGGTGGCAACATGTTGATTTGCCACACACAAGATAGTGTTGCTATACGTGACTTCTCTATTGCTACACAAAAACGTTGTGGCAATTCAGTTTATGTCGCAACACTAAAAATTGGTGGCTACATGGGCAGGTGCTATTACTACGAGGAATGTGCGTTGCTATAGTATGCTTTGCCACACTAAATTTGGTTGCAAATATTCTATTTTATAACACCATTTGTTTGGTACCTCCAGGTAATATTTCAGCGCCATTTAATAATTCAGAAATCAATAATTAAAATGAGCAAATCATGAGAATATATATAGCCACTTAATGAGAATAGGCAACCATGCATTAAATACAACACAACCCATTGTAATATAGTATGTCGTACCACAAAGACAAATGGTCTCATGAAAGACTTTGGAAGATAACAGACAAAGTTTAAATTTGCTACTCTGTTTCATGACATCTTAAACTTGATCTCAGCACTCCTTTTTTTGTCATGACCCCAACCACTCCATTTATCAGTTCCTTTTGGTTCCTGCTGCTCGCTTCTTGTCATTCAAAGTTTCCATCAATTGTTTTGTACCCACAAATTGTGGAATAGTGCCGTTCCCGTCTTTGTGAAGTGCTTGATTTTTGTTATTACTCCTGGTGTTGCGCACATTGGCCGCTGCACCCGTCTTACCAGCAGGTAGTTGATTGTTGGTAACTACCTGGTTATTCTGCAAAACCAAAAAAATACGTGCCAAATAATTAACATACGACTCATACCATGCACTAGTTCATGAACAATGAAACATTTTTGAATAAAAAATTACCTGCTCTACTGTTGCTTCAATCTCAGTTGTTATTTGGTTCTCCTCCGGAGCTCCTAAGGGTGGCTCGTTCGCTCCTGTTTGATCAGTTGCTGTTGCATTTGTACTTTGGTTAACCTGCAATAAAATCTCATTAGTACTGTTGTTTATCTTTCACACAATACCTTAATGATCTTGAGCAAGCTTATATGAGGGTCATGACTACATGAATATGCAAGTTAAAACCGATCCTTACTATTATCTATGTTGATGCTCCATGCCCTCGTGCTTCTAGCAGCTCTAGAAACTCTTTCCTAAGCTCTTCTTTGTCAGCCTCCCTAGCTTTCTGTAGTGCTTCTTCCATCTCACGCTTTTGCTCTTCCATCACACGCTTGTGTTCTTCCTTCTCGACTTCCATTTGAGTAACTTGGCTTTGGAGTTGTTCTTGGACCTTCAGTAGTTGAGCTTTTAGTTCTTCTTTTTCTTTGTGTGATGCTATTTCAGAACGGGCATGTTCCTCATTTTATTCTAGCATTAGCTGCCTTCTACTTGGATACCTTGCCATATACCCATTGCCGTGAACCTTGGATGATCTGCATCTAGTAGTTTCCTTGTATGTTTTCTGGAAAATATGGTTTCTCTCTGTTGAAGGAACAAAGTGCTCTGTTGAGTCTACTTCCTTGTTTCTAATTTGGGTGCAAGTAATTTCCTGACACATATAAGACATTCGAAAGTGCTTAACTAAACTTGGAATTTAAGAGGCCGACTATGATACATTTATTAGTAAGGTTTCTGGAAAGTAGATTATACTTACATAGACAACCTTAGATGCAGCATTTGACCATTTCTCTCCCTTACTGTGTGTTTGCACCCATAGATCCAAATCATTTGGCTCTTCACCAGTATCTGTGTCTCTCTAATTTTACCCAGAAAAAAACAAATGAATATTTCAACAAGTACTAAATTCAAACAATGCATGCATGCATGTGCTTCTCTATAGTCATTACCATTTCATAGCTAATCTGAGAGAAAGGTTTTGATCCCATCATATGCTGTGTTTGTTGCATCACACGGTTTTCAGAATTCATGGTGCTGATTTTCTGCATATATACTAGTTTGTTTTAAAAAACAATCCTCAAAACAACACAATTCTTTCTACAATTGCTATTGCAAACTAAGAAGTGAAATGCATCAAACCTGGAAGTCTGAAGTGCCAAAATACAATATGAGATAGTGCCATTCAACAATATGGAGGTCTTCTGGCTTATGCCTCATTCTCAAATCGTAACAGTCCCATGCCCTATATGTGGCACTGAATGTTGACCGCCAACCTTTATAGCGTTCATTAGCTATGGTCCATATAATTTTCTTGTTTTCATCATTTTCCTCAAGGTCCCACTTGTCCAGTTCAAAAGAAATTTACACACAAAGAATCAATTCTTACACTATTTGATATGTAAGAATAAGTAAGATGTGTATGGTGGAAAGAAAGTATGAAAGCTTATTACCATTACATCAGCGGCTATCGCTTCTTTAACATCATCATCAATATTTTTCCATTTTTTGACACCAATAAGTGGAGCATGTATTCTTGTGAACAAAACGATTTCGTCAACAAAAGCTCGTTGGTTACCACCTACAGGCCCTCCTAGTCTTTCTGAGAATTGGATTTTCATTTTCCGAGTGCCTTGCTTATGCCTCTTGTTTGATGCAGCAAAACCTTTCAGCGGCCCACGTGCTTTGTACTTCCTCTTTGCACTTCCTACTTGTACGTGCAACATACAATGAAATGCAATATATGTTCTTGTTAACGCTGTGAAACCTAATTGTGAGGCTTACAAAAAATGGTTTTAGAAAAAAAACAACTTACCAGAACTGTCTTGATGCTTTAAACGCCGAGCATGACTTGGCCACTCTGTTGGAGGTGTTGGATTGCTGGCTACACTTGACTGACTACAGTTCATTCCTTCATATGCCTCTTCACAATATAAAACTTAAGTTAAAATTGGTCAGTAAAATGACTGACAAATTAGAGAGAGATATTAAATTACCGATCTCGTCTAATAGTCCTTGATCTTGCAGCCACTCGGTATATACTTTGACCGTATTAGTCCTGAAGATATCCTTCAATTTTGCAACCATGTATACATGAATGAATTGGATATAACAATGAATTAATTAAGATACAGTTATGGACAAGAGTGTATAAATTTCACTTACCTTTGCCTTCGCCCATTTCATGCAGTTCTTCAAGCCATGACTTGTATTCATCAACTTGCTCATTTGAGAAGTCTTCATGAAATGTTGTACCTGGTGGTACTTTCTTTGGTGTTATGTTTACAGTCAGGTCGGTAATTTTAGTCCGGCTTAGAACTAATCTAACTTCGCACTCCTCATCGTGTTCTACTATCATATTATCTGAATGTAGCTCTTTTTCAATCTCTACTAGTTTTGCAATATTTTTACGTTCTCGTTTCTTATAGTATAAGAAATCCCTCAAGAGTACCCAAAACGTCCTTTCATTGTTAGCAAGTTTCCATAGGTGAGATCGATCCTTCTTATATCCATTTTAATATAGTCCTTTCCCTTTGGTGCCCCTTGGAGGTCAATATACAGAGACCACATTTCTTCTTGTTCTGGCGTCAAATCAACCTTGACATATGTCGATTAATGGAAAGAATATGAATATAATTGCGAGCATGATAAAAATGAAATAAAAAAAACAACGTACTTATTTCAATAGTGCATATATACTGAAAAATCAAGCCTCTAAGTTTGAAAAAATAAAAGCAAGGCTAAATCCTTGATTCCTGAACAAGAAGAAAATCAACAGTTTCAACGATCTTATTTTGATAGAGACATGCTCACAAGTACAATAATGAAGGATGCTGGGTGTGACCAGTGTCAGTGGTTACGTACATATTTTGCGACTCATCAAATGGCTTGAAACCCTGTGATTTTGCACTGATATTAGAGTATTGACGGTTGTCGTCGTCTGAGTCGGTGTGGTCGGAGGAAGCATGGTGACTCAGCGTCCTCTTCTCGTCAGCGAAAAGCGACGCCGAGGCCCCGCGACCACGATTCATTGTCTTGTTTGCTCCCGGTGGCCTCGTGTATGGTGGGGTTGCCGAGGATGGATGACTCCGCGCCGTCTCCGTTGTCCCTTGAGCTGTCGGGGAGGTCTCCATCTCCTTCCCTTGTAAACCCTAACTGGCGGCTGCTTAGTCTGGGGAATAGATTAGTGGCGGTGCTAATTGCGATTTGGAGTGACAAGTCGAGAAGGGACGGAGATATCAGGGAGGCCGAAAAAGTTTCGGGACACAATGCGTGGGAAAAATTGCCCGGAGAGAAAGGCAGCCCAAAATTTTCGACCTCTTTAATTTTGAAATTTCATTGAAAAAATTGTCTGGGGAGAAAGGCAACCCAAAATTTTCATTTATTTTTCATTAAATCAAAATTTAATCACATTAATAGGTAAATTAGTTCTAAAAATTTCACAAATGCACACAACATAATGGGAGGCCTCCATAATCATCCCAAAAAAGTTTCAAATGATTCGAAGAAAGTCGTACTACACATCCCCACAAGGATGAACATCTCTTGTTGAGTGACAAGGATATGTGTGAGCGATGGATGACTTTGTGAGGATGTGCATCATCACTTTATCAGATTGATTTGAAATTTTTTGTACTACATTATACATCACAATGAAGTGTCTATGAAAGTTTTCAGATTTTTCTACTTAACTTAGTGTTTTTCCCCATTTATTTTTCATTAAATCAAAATTTAATCACATTAATAGGTAAACTAGTTCTAAAAATTTCACAAATGTACACAACATAATGGGAGGCCTCCATAATCATCCCAAAAAAGTTTCAAATGATTCGGATAAAGTCGTACTACACATTCTCCACAAGGATGAACATCTCTTGTTGAGTGACAAGGGTATGTGTGAGCGATGGATGACTTTGTGAGGATGTGCATCACCACTTTATCAGATTGATTTGAAATTTTTTGTACAACATTATAAATCACAATGAAGTGTCTATGCAAGTTTTCAGATTTTCTACTTAACTTAGGGGTTTTCGCATTTATTTTTCATTAAATCAAAATTTAATCACATTAATAGGTAAACTAGTTCTAAAAATTTCACAAATGTACACAACATAATGGGAGGCCTCCATAATCATCCCAAAAAAGTTTCAAATGATTCGGAGAAAGTCGTACTACACATTCCCCACAAGGATGAACATCTTTTGTTGAGTGACAAGGGTATGTGTGAGCGATGGATGACTTTGTGAGGATATGCATCACCACTTTATCAGATTGATTTGAAATTTTTTGTACAATATTATACATCACAATGAAGTGTCTATGCAAGTTTTCAGATTTTTCTACTTAACTTAGGGATTTTCCCATTTACTTTTTATTAAATCAAAATTTAATCACATTAATAGGTAAACTAGTTCTAAAAATTTCACAAATGCACACAACATAATGGGAGGCCTCTATAATCATCCCAAAAAAGTTTCAAATAATTCGGAGAAAGTTGTACTACACATTCCCCACAAGGATGAACATCTCTTGTTGAGTGACAAGGGTATAATAGTAGTAGAGACTTGTGAATTTAGAAGTAAACTATTATAATACTTTCTTAAATGCAAAAATGACCCATGTAACAAATACATATATTGATTAATTGATGAGACTTGGTATTCATGACTTTTCTATTTAAAACATTTTAGGATTTCAAAACAAGGTTTAAGATGTCATTTTTACGAAATTCAAAGTTTCAATCATTAAATATTTCTCAAATGCAAAATTTCCCCATTTTGGACGCCAGTTACACCTGTTACGTCGCCGACCCTTCTTCTCCCCCCGCATACTCTCCACCGCCGCCGCGTCTCCTTCACCCCGCAGCCTCTCTACCACCGCCGCATCCTCGCAGCACAAACTTCCTCCCCACATCCACCGCCACATCTTCGCCGTTCCTATGTTAGGGTCTTGCTTCCGCACCGCCGCCTGCAATCCTCTCCACCGCCGCCGCCTACACTAATGATGAGGCCAGAGAGGCTCCACTGCCAAAGGGAGGAAGGTACCGGGAGGTTCGCCCCTTCCTCCTCTGCACGGGTCATCAAGAAGAATGGCGTGGTTGCCGCCTCGGCGAGGAAGAAGGGCATAGCCGCCTCCTCCGCGCCGGCGAGGAAGGGCGTGGCCACCTCCTCCGCGCCGGCGAGGAACAAGTCCTCGGCGAAGATAAAGGAGGAGCCCCTGGAGCGTAGTGCCTCCGTCGACACCACCAGCAGCGGCTCCGTCGACACCACTAGCAGAGGCTATGTCATGGGCCAATGCCGCAACTGCTGGGAGGGAAAGTACCTTTGCCATTACTGGCTTCATGGAGGTGAGAAGTGCCCTCCAAGTGCTGGGGAACAGCCCACCAACGCCGGCGCCACCACCAGCAGGGTAATATCATACATTTTCCGATTTTGTCGATCTCAATTGAATTGTATTCATGAAATGTGTTTACTTCTCAATTGATTTTCCAATCTTGTTTAAATGAACAATCTAGTGTAATAGTAGTAATATGATTTTGCCTTCTTGCTTAAATGAACAATCCAGTGAACAATCTTGATTTTCAGTGGATAGTGAAGTAAACATTTCTGTGAACTTTTAATCATGCTATTAATCATGATGCTAATATGTATTATATTACCTTTTTTCTTTGCAAGTTTCAGTTCTCTGTGAGTAGCTGAAATCTTGTGTACATGAACTAGTACTTACTATTACTACTATGAATGTGCTCTGAAACTGTCAATGTGATAATATTCTGAATGTAGCTCTTTGGTTTCATATATGTAGGCACCAGTGAATAACCTCACCCTTATGGAGGCCCTGGATGCAGTGGTTACTAAACCAATAATGAACAAGCTCAGAGCTCTGCAGTGGACTGTCGACGACATCAAGGTAAAGGTAGAGAAGGCGACAAAAGATGCTGAGGAGGCCAAGGCCATTGCCTAGGAGGCGGCAACAGTGGCTGAGGAGCGTCAAAAGAGGTTGAGCAGGCTGAGGAGGCAATGGAAGGTCGTTCTGCCTCTGAGCAGGCTGAGGCGGCAACCCAGAAGGCTGGTGGATAGCGCCATGCCTCCGAAGCACTAGGAAGTGAACCGATGGCACTTTTGCTATACAAATATGTATGATCAAGTTGGTAGACATGTTAAGCACTTTAATTTAGCTGTAGTAGTAGTGGTGAAGACAATCTAGCCTCTATGGCTATACAAATAATAGTTGTGATGAAGCCAATTTGCTTATATTATATATCTATATTGTTGCTGTTATCAAACTGTTATCAAGTTTGTTAAAACACTATCAAGTTTGTTTACAGATGGATAAGAAGGGAAAAGGATCAGAAAAAGAAAAAAATGAAAGAAAGGCAAAAAAAAGATGCTAGTGAAGGCTCAACCCCAAGACCTACAGAGTCAGAGGCAGAACAACCTTCCATTGCACTAAGTGTTTGTGAGTTCAAAAGGGATACTCCAACATTGCTTACGAGGAGTTAGTAATTCTTTGTTTTACATATTATAAAAACACATTTTCAGAGCAGCAAATGACCTCAGATAAAAATGTCGTAGCAAGGAAAGTTGCTAGGTTCATCAAGATGTACAACTTGTAGTCATGGTGTTTTTTCATGTGACTTAGTTTTTTCAAGCCGGACCCTAGAGATAAAAGCTCGCGTTCACATTATAAAATATTATCGAATTTGACCAAAATAAATTAAATTAAATTTAAAATATAATGAAGCTAATCTGTGTTATTTTTTTTATAAATTTAACAAAAAAAAATAAATTGACCAAAGTCTACGCACGAAACCGGTTTGAACCCGACCCATTAGCAGGCCTACGCGCACATCTCTCACACATGTCGTTTATACATGCATGAAATTAGGAGAGGCGGTTCCACTTCCTTTGTCTCGCCCCTTCGTCTCCCAAGTCTCCAATATCATCAGTCACTTCCACTTCCGCCGCATCCTCAACCCCGTCGCCTCCACTGACGCATCCTCGCCCCTGTCTCCTCCACCGCCGCATCCTTGCCCTCCCCACATCCACCGCCGCATCCTCGCCCTCGTCGCCTCCACTGCCGCATCCTCTCCCCCGTCGCTCGCCGCATCCTCGCCCTCGTCCGCTCACATGGCCGGTGCAACCTCCTCCGCGGACAACTCGCTATTCCCTGCCGCCATTGGGGCAAATCCGGTAGGGAAGCACGAGTCGCCGAAGCGGAAGCGTGACAGGAGGGGAAGGATCCTGCTGCCGACGAACCGACCGAGGACCACTACATCGGCGCAAAAGGATGCGGCGGCGATTCCCGATGTGCCTCCTGGCTTCCAGGAACACCACCGCCAGAGGCATCCCGTCCAGGCGCAGGAGCTGCATCCCGTATAGGCGGAGGAGGTCCCCCCCAAAGGTTAGGGTTTTCTTTTGTTAAATTCATTAACTGACTAGATATAGTATGTTTTGAATTGATTGAGATTGATTTAGCACTTCCAATCAGTGGCTATTGATTTATTTGCAATCAGTGGCTCGGCCTAGATTTAGTATGTCATATATGTTTTCCAATCAGCGGCTCTCGGCCTATCTGTTAATTCCAATCATTGAGTAGCTGTGAGTAATGAATTTCCTTGCTGGGTTTACATTTGAGATATTTTTACTTGTGATTATTGCACTATATATTGGGCGGATAACTTGTGTTGTTTCTGTGAGCATATAACCTGTGAAACTTGTGATCTTACTAGTGTGTACTAATCTTGAGTACTGATATATTCCTGGTTACTTCTATCTTTTCTAGGCTCTTAATTCTTGATCTAGAACCTGTTATTTTGGTAAGATTGTCTGTCACTTTTGTCAAGGATCTTTGATCATCAACTAAGTTTGAGAGCAAATATGATAAACATATTTATGTGTTTAATCCGCCTTCTTCTAACAGCCATATATGGTAAATATTGATAAATGATCTTGTCCCTTTATGTCACATTTATTAATCGTAACTCTGTTTTTGTAATGAAGAAAGCTGGTTCCCCCTACGTGTTCAAAATTAACGAGAAGATGACAGTCCATTTCACATTTTCTCATGACAGCGATGAGGAGACAAAGGATTGGCCGTGGCCTAGGGCCAAGGAGGTGACATTGGCTCCTGCACTTAAGATTCCTAAATTTGAAATATATATACATATGCTAACGGCCGGACATCTTTGTGAATTGACAGATAAGAAAAAAGGGCGAGAACATTCGTGTCCTCCTGAAGCGCAAGTATTTCAATGAGCCGTCACCCTCGGGCTCTTCTTCCCCCTCCGTTGGCAATTAACTAGGATAGTGGACCGTCAACAAATGCTCAGTAGCTAGGATGGTTGTTCTTATGTAGCATGACTTAAGCACTTGTGTAATTAGTTAAGTACTACTGTTAAGCACTCCTTATTAATTAGTTAAGTAGTACTGTGTTAAGCACTCCTTATATATATATATATATATATATATATATATATATCTTTTATCTATTTATCTCGGTTGAATATATGGTTGTATCTATTTGGATGTTATATTTGGATCTTATTTTATACAGTAGACTTATAGAAAGGTACATGAAATATAAAACCTAACCATAATACATGAATATGCAAGTTAAAACCGAGCCATAATACATGAATATGCAAGTTAAAACCACATCAAGAAAATACATGCCTTAATAGAGTACGTTTTTTGCACTAATAATAAAATAGACTTAAATAAAGAAATCATCCTCTTCCTCAGGATCGCCAACGGTTGTAGCTGGTGCAATGACTCCATCATCAATATATGTTTCTTCATCAACATCATCGTCTTCGGCATCAACAATTGCTGATTGATCTGGTTCAGAAATAGATTGGGCAATCGGCAGTTGAATAACACTTGAATCTCCAGTAGAGCCTTCCAATCCTGTTCTCCTCCAACTTGACAAATCCATACGTTTGCGTGCTTCATCACTCATGTCTTGCACACCCACTTCGAGCAAGGATATGTCCATGTCACCGTCATCTTTTTCACTTGATTTTGGCATGGCAAACAAATTCCTAGGCTTTGTTGCAACAACAGAACACCAATGAGGTTTGTTTAGTATGTCAGCATACAAAACTAGTTCAGCTTGTGTTGCCAATATGTAGGGGTCAGCAGAATATCGAGAACGACTAGTATCGATGTCGACAATCCCATACTGATCCTTCTTATATCCTTTTCCTTTGCTCGTAGATGCATCTGGTACATCGTACCAGTCACACTCAAACAAATTAACTTCTTTTCCCTTCTCGAACTGAAGAACAATTATTTTTTTAATCACTCCATACCATTGATACAAATTCCACTATTTTTCATGTTCAGCCTTTTCTCTGTAGAAGCTGTTCGAAACAAGAAACCATTGATAAAGCATCTAGTGAACACACTGGCTCGAGGATCCGGTCCTTTAGCAAGTGCATGCAATAAGACGTCATTAATTACGCCTTCCTTAATTTGCTTGGTGATCTGCAAAACACACAATGCAAATAATATAATTCAACTACCAGTGGATAACACACATGTCCTGAAACTACAAAATTAAATTAATTAACTACTCACTTTCTCCTTAAACCAGTCTATAAATTGCTCCTTGTGTCGTTTTTCAAGGTTTCTTATGCCATCTTCCCTGAGTTTGTCCATATGCTCATTGTTGCATTATTGTAACATATATTCAAATATTTAGTAATATACTTATGTAACTCAAACAATAATGATGTAACAAAAAATATATATGGAACTTACTCAACCCATTGTCTAGCCTCCTCACAGTTGGTTGCTATGTAGTGCCTCATCTTCAATAACTCTTCTCTGTCAATTACCTCCAAAACAGATCCCTTCTTGCTGTAATCAACATCGCTAAATACGCTGAGCCCAGATGGTGGCTCATTTACAGCATCACTTTCATGACGATCAACTTGATTCAGTTTGGTATCAACGTCTTCTAAGAAACGAGGGCAAAACGTCAAGCACTCCTCAGAGATATATCCCTCGGCTATCGAGCCTTCAGGATGCGCTTTGTTCCTCACATAGCCTTTCAGTGTACGTAAATATCTTTCGACCGGATACATCCACCTAAAGCTCACATGACCTCCTAGTTTAGCCTCTTCAGCTAAATGAACCGACAAATGCATCATGATGTCAAAAAAAGCAGGTGGGAATACCATCTCAAGGCGACAAAGAGTCTCTCCGATGGAACTGCTAAGCTTATCAAGATTTGCCGGCAATAGCTCCTTTGAACAAATTGCATTGAAGAACCCACTAAGATCAATGAGTGGGACCACAACATCTTCTGGCAAAATGAAGTGTACAATCAAAGGTAACAACTTCTATAGAATAACATGGTAGTCGTGAGTTTTAAGACCAGAAACATTGCAACCATTGACGCCAACACATCTCTTTATATTGGAGGCAAACCCATCAGGCATCTTCACTCCTTCTAGAAACCTGCATAAAATTTCCTTCTGATCCTTAGATAATGTGTACAAAGCTGGTGCCATAGTATATTTATGATTCTCCATCACAAGATGTTGATCCTTCCTCATACCAATACTTTGTATGTCTAGCTGGGCCTTCTCACTATCCTTACATTTACCATCAATTTTAAGCAAAGTTCCCAAAATGCTCTCACAGATGTTCTTCTCAATGTGCATCACATCCAAATTATGCCTTATAAGCAACGAGTCCCAATAAGGCAAGTCAAAGAAAATACTCTTCTTCCTCCAATTGTGCCATCTTGTTTCTTCTTCACGTTGCTTCCTCTTTCTTGTTGCTTTCCCAAAGACCACTTGCTCAAAAGATTCAAACTGTTGCCTCACTTGTTGGCCACTCAATGGCTGAGGAGCCTCCCTATTTTCAGTTATGTTATTAAAGCTTACCTTGTTCCTGCGCCACCTATGTATCCGTGGCAAAAAGCACCGATGCCCCATGTAACAATGCTTGGACCCACATTTCAGCCACAAGAAATCTGTGTCCTTGTTGCAGTATGGACATGCAAACTTCCCTTTGGTGCTCCAACCAGATAACATTGCATATGCAGGAAAATCATTGATTGTCCAAAGTAGAAGAGCATGAAGCGTAAAATTCTTCTTTACCTTCGCATCCCATGTTCTAACACCATCTTCCCACAACTCCTTTAACTCATCTATGAGGGGACGGAAGTATACATCAATATTGTTTCCAGGGACTTGGGTCCTGGAACCAACATCGACATGATCCAATAAGGTTGTTTCATACACAACCAAGGCGACAAATTGTATGGGATTATGATCACAGGCCAAGTCGTGTATGTTGTGCTTATCATCCCGAAGGGATTGAATCCATCTGATGCTAGAGCAAGCCTAACATTACGAGGTTCCTTTGAAAACCACTTGTATTTCTCATCCACATGCTTCCATGCTGGGGAGTTTGCTGGGTGACAAACATTCTGCCATCACTAGGTAATTTTTCCTTGTGCCATCTCATCTCTGTTGACGTGGTCTCCCGCATATATAGTCTCTGCAGCCGAGGAATTAGTGGGAAATAACGTAGGATCTTACGTGGAAAACGCTTCTTCTTTGGTGTATCACTGGTGTCACTAGTATCGTCATCATCACCACCCTTTGCAACACCTACATCATCCTTCCACCTAGACTCATCACATACTGGACATTTGTCCTTTTTTTCATTTTCCTTCCAAAATAGTACACAATCATTCTCACAAGCGTGTATCTTGTCATAGTCCAGACCTAGATCTCGAACTACACTTTGCACTTTCTCCAATGTGTTTGGGACACAGTGACCTTCAGGTAGCACAAGTGAGAACAGATGTAGGATTTTCCTCAAGCAAGCGTTACTCATACCATGCATGCACTTAATCTGAAACAATCTCACAATAAAAGAAACCTTAGTAGCCTCTTTGCAGCCTGGATACAATTCCTTTCTTGCCTCCTCTAGTAATTTATAGAACTTCTTGGCACGCTCATTTGGCTCTTCATCTGCACCTTGGATGATGTCCCCATGTATACTAGCCCTGATTAATGCTCCAACCATCTCCTCGCCTTCGTCAAGCTCGTTATTACCTCCTTCTCCTTCACCAGCATCATCGTCGTCTACTGATCCTCCAAGCTGGCCGCCACCTTGATGATATTGTACTTCTCCGTCTTTGATGAAACCCTCATCAAACCGATTGGTCAGAACATGTCGGTGAATCTCACGTCGTGTTTTGTAGACCATGCAACGACATCTAACACATGGACACTTTGTAGTTGTTGTCCCAACAAATATGGTGTCCATAAATTTGCTGAACTTCTCTTGCCAAACAGGATCAAACCTGTCCATGCGCATCCAACTTGTCCCATATTGCCGTGACATTATCTTGTGCTCGATCTCCTCCTAGCAAAAAACTGCAAAACGTATGCATGCATATATAAGTACAACTCATCATCACATGTATGTACACAAATATAATCCAAAATTACATACCAAAGTCGATCACCGGCGTACGTCGTCCACTGGAGAAGCAGTGGCGATGTTCTTTCTCTTCGCCGGTCGCTGATCGATGCCCTTGATCGATGTGTCTAGATCGATCGATGGAGTCGTGCACGTCAAGCCGCGAGAGGAACCGCCGTCGACGAAGCCAGAACGGATCGGATGAAGTTCTGCAGGGGGACGTGGAGGATTGATGATGGGCCTGGTCCTTAGTTTTCTATTTACCCAATTAAAGAGGCCAAATATATTACGTTTCCTATAGTAGTATATCACAACGACAACCGAGATTTATATGCAACGAAACACATCTGTGGCAATAGTACACACTTTTGCCTCGCCTATAACACTCATGTTGCAATTAACAACTATCTATGGCAACATACCAAATGTGTGGCAATTCTAGCTTTATATTGCATCAGTTTTATTAATCAGTTGCAATAACCAACACCCTAATTGCAATGGTCCTGAGAACTTCTTACAACATACCAAATGTGTGGCAATTCTAGGTTTATATTGCCACAGTTGTATTATTCAGTTGCAATAACCAACACCTTAATTGCAATGGTCGTGAGCAACCTTGCAACCCACCAAGACTGTGGCAATACAATGAATGAATAACAACTATGTACTTTATGTTGCAAGAGCACCAAATAGTTGCAACGCTAATCAACATTAATGTCACGAAATGTCATCATGGCAAACGTGCAAACCTATGGCCACGGTTTATAAAAAAGGGTTGCTATAGGGATAACATATTGCCACGGTTTGGACCAATGTTGCAGAACGCCCCCATTTTACCACCGATTTACAGGCGTTGCACGGAGGATAGTGTGGCAATATTGTGCGAGTCTTATAGTGGTCCTACTACCGGTAGTACAGTTTTGGTGGTTTACATTCTTTATTCACTAGCTTATACTTATTGTTTCATACTTGTGCTAGTATTTAGTGGTTCCCTTTGTATCTAGCTTAGCTTGTGTATCTTGCTAGCTACCTTCTTGCTTGTGTAGCTTAGAAGTAGCATTTGCGTGGCTAATTGGCTTGAGTAGCCTTGTTAGTCACATTGCTAGTAAGCTTAGGCTTTGTGCGCTTTGCACCACTAGTTTGTATAGGAGCTCCCCGGTTTGATTAGAGTACTAGTTTCTTAGGTTTGTGTGACCTTGCAACCTAGACTTGTATAAGTGAGCTTTCTAGACCAACACTTTAGTGAGCTTAATTAGCATAATTTGTTAGGTGCTTGAGTTATAGATAGAGAGGTGTAGTCTTTTTTTTGAGAGTACACAGTACAACGCAGACACTCAACACGCACGCACACTCGCCCCTACGAACACACACACGCAAACCCTACCCCTATGAGCACCTTCGAAGGACTGGGCCGACAAATCTTGAAGTTCACGAAGTCACCATAGGCGCCTCGCTATCGACGGGAACGTCGCCTACCACTTAATGCGTAGCGCCGGAAAATCCTGGAATAATTCCAGAATAAAGTGTCGCACCCAGGATTTGAACCCTAGGTGGGAGCCCCCAACCAATGGTCTCTGCCATTGCGCCGTGAACCCCTTAGCAATTAGTGCTAAACATTCGATTGCTTTTCAGCGGGCAATAATTTTGGCTCACGCCAGCCATGAAAAAAGCTTTCCCATATGTTCATATGTTAATTAGGAGGACTAAACATGAACTGATTTTAAAACTAACTATAGAAGTTGTAACTAATTCATGAGACAAAATTTTAAACCTAATTAATCTATTATTAGCACTTGTTACTGCATCACCATATTATCAAATCATGAATTGATTAGACTTAGAAGATTTGTCTCACAAATTTATCTCAATCTATATAATTAGTTTTATAAATAGTTTATATTTAATACTATAAATTAGTGCTAAACATTCGATTGCTTTTCAGCGGGCAATAATTTTGGCTCACGCCAGCCATAAAAAAAGCTTTCCCATAGGTGCACGGGATCCCCAATCGGTTGTTCTAAGTCGATCAGGCACTAACCTTTCTTGTACTTGCCAGCACGACTGCAGGGAATAGCACCCTCGATGGGAGAAAACTTGGCTGGGGTAGTGCATTTTCTTTCACCTTAGGTTATAGTAATTTTCCCGAGGTATCTAGAAGAAGGCTTGTACTTATATACTGGACTATTTATAAAAGTGACCTACATATGATATTTAGAGATAACTCCAACTTTAGTTGTTTCAGAGACGTCCCATAACACCAGCCGCCTCTGAAGATAGATTCGTAAAGGCAGCTTGGGTTGGAGCCACCTCTGAATATCAACTTCAAATGCGGATTGTTTCACTATGTTCTATAGACTATAGAGACGGCTTATTCGACCTTCCGTTTCTAAAATCGTTTTTAAGTAGTGTGGGGAAACATTTCAATCGTGAAACATGTCAGGAACAAGGGACTCGCTGGTGATAGTCGTCACTGTCACACACAGTCAGTTTAGGTGAGCGTCGGGCTACCAATAAAGGCACATTTTCCCGCCTCGATCAGGTGTACTACGTACGAGTAGGACTTTGGATTTTTTTGAAGAGAAGAGTAGATACTGGTAGAAGCAGCAACTTTGGTATAGCTACCTTCCGGCATGCCATATTCCGGAGGGAGCAAGCATGATACCCCTTGCAAAGCATGTACGCACGGCTCGAGAGAGAGAAAAAAAAAGTCGTCATAAAGGGGCACCGCACATCACGCACGCAGCTGGGAATTTGCATCTTGGCCGGGTTGTCAGGCAGCAGCGCAATTTTGATGGTTCTGCTTGTGCCAGCTGGGCTTTGCAATCCACTGCAGTGCAGTGTTTACATTGCACTGATCACAGCTGAGTGAGCCATGCACTCGATCAAGGTTCATTCCATCCGTCCAATAAATATCGCCATCTTGGACTCACATAAAACGTCGTGAAAATGGCAGGTTAAAACGATGCAGCTGCTTGACACGCATGCAGTGAAGCTGTGGTAGTAGTCACAGTCACAAAGTTCTCGGATTAATGGATCTAGGAACGTAGATCGGTATGCTACTAAGAGTGATTTTAACACTATACGAACAAAATTGTACTACGTTCAGAACGCACATTATCAGGACACCGAATGTAGCACGTACCAGGTTTCTGTGACTGTGTGGTAGTATCTGGAGTGTCGAGTCTGGATCGATGCCGTGAGGCGCATGCAATGCGTTATTGCTGTGCTGTCACCACCACTGCATGTACGCACGGACCGGCATCCATCGGCGTGAGCATCCTGTGAACTGTGATATCGACTTGACGTCCCCACGCATGAACCACCGCTAATAACACTTTGCTAATTTGAGAATGAACCATCAGATCTATCGTTCTCTGTCAGACAGCCAAAAAAAGAAAGCTGCCGTCCTTAATTACTCATTAAGCTCCAGCTGCAATATGCATGATTGTTCTATATATATAAATCTGTCTGGGTACAAAAAATGAACCATGCATCATGCATACAAATGTCGTCAGCTAAGCGCAAGGCCGGCTCTGCGTGAACTGTTCCCGACAAACGGACACGGATAACCTGAGACTAACATTAGCTTTATTTCTGTTTCGGTAGTTTTATTATGCGTGTAATTGTCTAAGTAACAAGTGTTTTTTCATACATTTGGTTTCACTGTAGGGTAACAATTGTTGTTCTCTAGTGAGCCTGAATGGTATGCGTCATGTAACAAATTCGTATTTCGTTTTAATGAAACACATGCCGATGAGCTTGTTCTAGAAAAAAAAATGTCTTTGTTTGTATATTCGTTCTAAGCCTATTATTAGTGAGCTAATAAGGAGATGCATTCTTTAAAATGTTAACATCTTTTAATTTTCATACAAATATTAACGAACCTATACGTACTACTTATTTTGAATTGCATTTTCCAAATACATGCAGCACTCGATTTTTCTCAGCATGACGCGCGTAGTACAACATCTGGTGTGGTCACTGGATGGTCAGATATCGTCCGACGGTGACCTCCGGCCGATTATTTAGGAGTACCAAGTCTCCTACCCGATCGATCGAACGCTGCAAGCCTGCACGTTGAAGGTTGAACAACCAAACATGCATGCATGCACCGAATAAAACCAAAAACAAAATGACGTACGGCGACGGCTGTGGCCCTCGACAACCTCAACCAGATCGAAGGAGAACCGGCCGGCCGTGCACCCTACCGTGCAACAGCCACACAACACCACACATTACGTACTAGTACTCGTTTTCCTTACTTATATAGCATTTGCATGCATGCATCTGCATCTACTATGGCAACTAGCACTAAACGGGCACCGTGCGGTTGGAGCTCGCGGCGGCGGCCGCGTCGTCGTTCTCGCCGGACATCTCCTCCAGCGACTTGCCCTTAGACTCCGGCACGAGGAACGTGAAGGCGAATCCCAGCAGGTTACACCCAGCAAGGAGGAACAGCGAGTTACGGACGCCGATGCCAGCGGGGTACCCGTGCTCCGTCTTCGCGGGGTCCGGGCTCTGCGCGAGGTACAAGAACCCAAAGGATCCGACGATGGCGCCGAGCTTCCCAGACGCCGCCGAGATGCCGTGGCACGTGGCCCTTAGCCTGGCCGGGAAGATCTCGGCGGGCACGATGAACGTGGTCGCATTGGGACCGAAGTTGGCGAAGAAGAAGGTGAGCGCGTACATGACGACGAACCCGACGACGTGCCCCGGCGCCGTCCAGTGGTGGTACGGCACGGCTAGACCCAGCATGAACGCCGCCATCATAAGGAACCCCGCCGCCTGGATCGCGAACCGCCCCACCACGTCGATCAGCGCCACCGTGAACCAGTACCCTGGCACCGTCCCGCACAGCGCGATCAGCGACTGCGCACGCGCGATCCGGTATAGCTCCTCTAGTGCGCTCATCGTTGACGCCTTTGGGATCCACCCCACCGCGCTGAAGATGTCCTTCTGGAATAGGTTCTGTGAGTAGAAGGCGATGTCTAGCAGGAACCACGTCGCCGACGTGCCCAGCAGGTGCAGCCCGTGACGCCGCATAAACTCCCCGGAAAACAGCCCGAACGACGCCGCCGGCGACGACGCCACCGGCGGCGCAGCCGTCGAAGAGGCCCTGCTGCTGCTGTTGCTGTTGTCCTGCAGCACCTCGATCTCCACCTGCAGCACCTTGGACATATCGGCCGCGGCCTGCTTGGCGTTCCTGGCCACGAGCGCCGTGTACCTTGCCGTCTCAGGCATCTTGGTGCGCCAGTAGTAGGTGAGCGCGGCGGGCATGGCGCCGAGCATGAGGATGACCCGCCACACAAAGTCAGCCTGCGGCGGCGTGGACGCGGCGGGGTCGACGGCGTATGCCGGCGCAGGGAACCTGGCCCTGAACGCGGATGACACGACGATGGCGACGAGGCCACCAGCCATGATGCCGAAGCCCTGCATGGCGAAGACGGCGGCGATGAAGGCGCCGCGCGTCTTCTTGCTGGCGTACTCGGACATGATGGTGGCGGACAGCGGGTAATCGCCGCCGATGCCGAAGCCGAGCCAGAAACGGAAGAAGCAGAGCGTGGCCATGACGGACGCCGGAGTGTGGCCGAACGACAGCCCCGACGCGACGGAGCAGAGCACCATCAGCATCAGCGTCATGCCGTACACCTTCTTGCGCCCCAGCTTGTCGCCTAGCCAGCCGAAGAAGAGCTGCCCTGATAGCGTGCCCACGAACGCCACGCCGTTCACGGCCGCCGACACGTGCGGCGGGAGGACCCCGGCGTCGTTGAGCCCTCCACGCGGTAGTAGATGCGGCCTAGGAGCTTGGTCACCAGGGAGATGCAGAAGAGGTCGTACGCGTCCGTGAAGAAGCCCATGCCGGCCACCACGATCGCGGTGAAGTGGTACCATTGCGTCTTGGCGGTGTCCAGCGCGGTCAGCACCTGAAGGTCACCGCCGCCGGCCATTGCCGACGTGTCTTGTTGTCCGGCGACGGCGATGGCGATGGCGGCGGCCTGAATAATGCTTGGCTGAAGATCTGTCTTGAGGCAGCGAGGATGGAGGCCGGCCGCTATTTATACGCGGCGGCGATGGATCTTCTTCCGCCGCGGCCGAATATTCGAGAGCGCCTTCCCATTGCAGTTTGACCGTCGAGCGCTGTTGCCTGTTGGTGGTCTGTGGCCTGTGGGGCTTTCACGCCACGAACAGCCAGCCTGTTGACTGTTGGTTGTTGATTGTTGTTGTAGTACCTTCCTCTTGGGCGCTTGGCAGGCTTTTGGTTGGTTGGGTGGGTCAAATCAAATCTCAGATGAGCTGTCTACACACGCTCTCCTCTAATGCTTGCTATAAGCACGATTATGTGTCATTGATGCAGGTCAAATCAAACAACTAACATAGGAGTATATATTTGCACGAAAAAAATAAGATAACATATATATGATATATGGAACACATCTATATTTAGGTGCATGGTTTTTTAAGCAAAATATAATTTTGTTTTTTTTACCATGGAAAAAATGATAAATTCTCTTGCGAGTTACTCCCTCCATCCCAAATTATAAGACATTCCAAGAATTTTGGAGAGACAAAACATCTCAAGTTAGACAACAATTACAGAGAAAATCATAAATATTTATGACATCAAATAAACATACTAAGAAAAATATAATTGATAACGAATCTAATGATACTTATTTGACATCATAAATGTTATTATATTGTCCACTTTTCTTATAGTTCAGGTGCCTGAAATTTAAGTTGATTTCAGGCAACACTAATACACCACCAACTAGTATAAGTTTACTTGTTAATTTTGTATTTTGTTATTTGTCTTTGTGTTATAACATATTAAAGTTTTGTCCTTGTACTCCTATAGAAATAATTGTAATTGTTGAATTGTCTTTGTGCCAATATTTATAAGATTTTGTCCGGTTTGTAGTTTTGTTTAACAGGTTTTTTATTTCTAAAATAAAAAATTACAGACTGTGTCTACATAATTTACAACGAACTAAAACTGTAATTTTAATATAAAATATATGCAATAATTGTCGCCTGAAAGGAAACTAAATTTCAGGCACCTGAAATTTAGCAAATCCCTATATTGTCATATAAGTTTGGTGAAACTTGAGATACTTTGACTCTCCAACATTCTTGGAATGTCTTATAATTTGGGATGGAGGGAGTACTGTATGTTTATAATTATATATACTAGTTGGTTTTCTAATATTATTGTATGAAAATTTAGGAACCTAAAACACAGCAACTCGTATATGGAGTATGTTTGTACTCCCTCGGTTCCAAATTATAATATATTTTGGATTTTCTAGGTATTTTTTTTATTTTCATTATCATATACCTAGATAATGTGTATATTTAAGCGTCTAGCAAAGGTTATTTATATAAAAAACTAAAATATCTTATAATTTAGAATGTGTGGAGTACCTCTTCAAATGGTCGCACAACCTATGCCTCAATCTTCAGAAAACAACTAAATGATTGGAGGATGCGGGAAGGAACGGGGCAGTGAGACGATGACGATGATGCTCAATAAGTTTTTTTTTTGAGAGTACACAGTACAACGCAGACACTCAACACGTACGCATACTCGCCCCTACGAACACACGCACGCAAACCCTACCCCTATGAGCACCTTCGAAGGACTGAGCCGGCAAATCTTAAAGTTCACGAAGTCAGCACAACAAGTTAGGTTAGTTGTGGTGTTGAGTAGAGGTACATTGATTAACGATAAATAAACAACAAGAAGTTGCTATATTTGAGGTGCCTAAATTTCGAGATGATTTCATACAACAATTTTATACAATTAATTAGTACAATTATTTTTTGTTAATTGTCAAACAATAACAAAATTGCCTATTGCTTCAAGAACAACAAAAATTTAGGCGCCTAAAATCTAGGAGAAACCTGGAGGTAGCCTATAACACTCCAGGTGTTAATTTCCAGATTATGGAAATAGATCCTAATTTAAACTTTTTTAATTATCCAAGAATAAATCTTCTTCTAAGCTTGTCAAGAAAAGACTTCAGAAATTAATTTTGTTAAAGGCTTCAACGCTTTCAAAATATGGATTTTCTAGTCTTTGACATTGGCATTCCGCGTTCTCTAAAATTTATCAAACATCTCATATTTCTCTAAACATAAAAATTGAATTTATGTTTTGGAGAAGAGCCTGCAAAAAGTTAGAACTCGTTTGACTTCGTTTTGGTGGTTAAATTTAAGTTTTCATAATCGTTGTCAACACATTGACAATAGTATTTTGGAAATTTATTAGCTACTAATTCATTGCTCAAATGACTTTGACGTTTCAATGAAAAATGCAGAGCTTTTTTTGGGCTACAATTTTGGTGTTCGGCCCATTTCCAAATTCGTCCGGGGAAAAGCCCAAAAACGTTCCCCAAGTCGGCACCACTGTCACCCGACGCGTGTTCAACGAAATGTCTCAATGGGCGACGGGTGTCATTGGGCGTGGCGTCCATGCCGAGCTGGCCCTCCACCTTGCTGCCACCTCCACCCCCTCCCTCTCTCTCTCATGCCCAGAACCGGAATGGGGAGGCACCAGAGCACCCTCCACTCTCGTCTCCTCACTTCCTCCGTCTCTACCTCTTCTCCCTCGGTCCGGCGCAGTAGTAGCAGCACGCCATGGCCATGGCCGGCCAAAGCTCCGCGGCCACCGCCGTTCCCGCCGCTCCGGTCTTCCACCGCTCCAACCGGCAGCAGCGCCACCTTCCTCGCCTCGAGCTGCACGCCATGCTCCTCCTCGCCGTCTGATTCCGTCGCCGCAGTCGCCGGCGCACCGGCAACGGTCATCTCCGACGGCGTGCGCATGTGGCCGGAACGCCACGGTCGTCCTCGGGTGGAGCTACGCGGTACTTCGGGTGCGCGCCGGCTTCCCGGTGCTGCTCCACCCCTCCACGGCCGCCGACGAGCCTCCTCTAGCCGGGATTAGCGAGCTCAGTCGCCTTCCTCTGCTCCAAATCACGCGGGGGTCTGCGCGCAACAATTAGACTTAAGGCAGGGACCTATCTGCACACTCAGTGACTCATGTGAATAGTGCGCTACAGTGTTTCTCTTTTTCTTTTTCAAGAATCTGGCTAAAACTTTGGAAATTCATGGTTATTCATAGAAAGATCGTATGCATATGTTTTTGGTCTTTTTGGAATCCTCATGAAGTTCTCTATGTAGTAGATCTATCATATGTCATGCTTTAGTTCATAGATTTTGCTGTAAAAATTATTTTGTGCAAGCATGTCATTTTTGTTAAGATGTTTTGTTATTTTCGTAGACACTGTCCTGTTCATCAAATAAATCTGAAATGTTTATGGGATGAGTACAAGTTTATGCTTGATCCCTGGTAAAAATTTCATGATTTTAGGTTTGATGGTTTTAGAGTTATAAAATTTGCAAAGTGTCTATCTCTCTGTTTAAAACTGCTGCTGTGATGTTTGTAATCAATTTATTTCATGGTCCATATGATGTTTTCTGTGGATGAGTTGAATACCAAAGTGATAGATAATTTTATGATATGTCTTGTGTTAAAATTTAATGATTTTACATCTGATGGTTTAGGATTTATCAATTTTGCAAGTTGAATGCAGTTGCTGTTCACTTTCTGGATGGAGGTGATAAGAATGAGTTGTTTGAGCAATTTACATATAGATTCATGTTTTGTCACTATGCAAACATTTGAAGTATATTTCATAATATTTCCAAAATGTTGAGATTCACATTTTTATGTGGTTTAGATCTCAGGTTATAGCTATTTAAAGTTGAGTGCAGAATCTGCCTTGTTGTTTAAAGTTGATTGCAATAGAGTTTTTGTCTTTTTCATAGAAGCTTTTATACTTGCTTAAATGACATGAAACTTATACAGTAGAATAATGAAAGCATGTGTAAGTGTCTCTAATTTTGATATAATTTATTGTGTATGTTTGATATGTGTTCATAATTACACCTAGTTATCTAAATAAATTAAGAAAGTGTATATAAATAATTTATTTAGCAATGGACACTATGTTTTCTAGTGTTCATTAGTCATGTATTACATGTTGGTAAAGTTGGTTTTGTCAAGTTATGTGTTTGCAACATAAGTTAACTTTTATTTATTGTATTTAGTAGATTCTGGATAGTTTTGGAGGCAATATAAACTACCCCTTGTTAATGATATTTTCTGAGAATCTTGTGAAAACCAAAGTTATAGATAACTCATGTATCTAGCTGATTTTAAAATTTGGTGGCATTTGGCCAAGTAGTTTATGATTTATGCATGTTTCAAGTTGGTGATCAGAAATGGTTGCCCTCTATTTTTCAGGAACAGATTCTATAACTTTGTGATTTCGACTTAGTTAACTTGTGAATCATGCTGTGCTAGTATGGAATGAAATGTAGATGATTTCATAAACTTTCCAGAATGTCTTCTTGCAAGTCCTTTTGATTTGTAAAACTCTAGATATGATTAAAATGATGACTATTGTTTTGCTGTCCAAAAACTGCATGCATAAGTTAATTGTTTAACTCTATCTTGGTTGTTTAATTTAATGGTTACCTCTTGTTTAATGAATGTTTGTCAAGTCTGAACCTAAGTTCAGTTGTGTGTGTACTTTAGATTCGTTTCATGTCTAAATATCATGCTTGGTAAGATTAAGTTAATCAACTGTAGATGTCTATGCATTCTATAATGTTGTGATGTCTTGAGTACTTTAAACTGTCCTTGCTTGACTAAATTTATTAATTAGTCTTGATTGTTCTATGCTTAACATAACTTGAATTAAGTCTTCTTGTGTATCATGTTTTAAGTGATTAGCATATCCAACCTTTATACTTAAATGGTGTTGCTTAATTAGCTAAAAATACATATATCTTGTATAACCTCTTGTTCACTTGAATGTTTGTTGTGATGCACATTTGTGTTACCCTTTTTTCTTGCATTTATACATTTGCATCTTTGCATCTCATTAAGGAACGATAGATCCGTATGTGCTGGTTTATATCAAACCCGAAGACGGTAATTGGTGAATCTATCGAAGATGTATTGGTGCATAATCCAGAAGATGGTTAATCTCGGTTTTCTAATATCGATCAACGATACTCGTCAAGCGAGTATTATCTAACAAACACTAACTAGTGTTCTTATCCAGGCAAGCCCCGATGCATTCAAACCCTACCTTGTATTTAAAAATATTTTCTTTAAATATACTTATGGTTAATTATTGTATGGTTACTATTTAATTAAATTCCTACTTGATGCATAGCCTTATCCTTGAGTTATTCAATTCTTATACCTTGATACCGTTTTAAAAATACGAATGATGCTTTATGTTGCTTAGCAATGCTTAGACCGATAGAGTCAGATGATTTCCTGTCATCTGCGAGAATAAGTGTAACATGATTGCTTCGGCAATGTTTATGGTTTGAGAAGAATAGTGGATTACTGCGGCAAATGGCTATGTCTTAAAAAGGAAATGATGGTTTGTTGGAAGTAATAATCGGGACCAGGCGGACACGGTGTTTGGGAGCCATCAGATATGGATATCTGGTGAGCGGGTTCTCTCCGCCTGTGTCATTAGGTCCTTGCCGTTGTAACAAGTCCAAGGGTTGTGACTTTGGAGTACTTATCACATACTTTTGGAAGCCAGACTCTGGCTATTCTCGTCTTAAGAACGGTCAAACCGCACTGGGAGTGGAGAGATGGCGAGAGTAGTGTGTACCCTCCAAGTTAGCAAACTGGATGGAGGTGTATTGTGCTCTTAGGTAGCGGAACCCGGTTTTGACGAGAGGATCCAGAGAAAGGTAGTCATATGCGTGCTTTAGTGTTGTATATATCGTGTGTTAGGGAAGCCCCAGCTGGGATAAACCGGTTCAAATCGTCGTATTCCTCGGATATGGAAACATAACCCTGTCTTTTACATCATAGTTAATGAAACTTAAACTGGATACATGATGATTCCTTTTGGAGATGGTTGTTGCCTCATGATCGATCAAAACATTCAGATCGGTACTTGAGTAACTTTTATGAGAACTAAATCAATTTCAATTCTTTTTATAAATGCTCATTTATACAAAACACTTGATTCTTGTAAAACCCCACTTTGATACCTACGACTTGCATATCTTTTGTCCACCAAATATTTTTATTTGTCGGATAAGTCTTGTTGAGTACTCGCGTACTCAGGGTTTGTTAACCCTTGTTGCAGATGAAGTTCCAATGCGGTGTGTACAGCTTCGTGTTGTGTGACCGTAACTAATGTTGAAGATCAGTCCTGGTATAACTCTTGGGCAGAGTACCTGGTTGGTTGTCTTATAATCTTTACCACCAGCTTGATGTAGTAATGATACATATGTTATATTTCTAAACTAATGGTTTGTAATATAACTTATGTCTTCCTCTACTTTGATGTAAATTAAATTATTGTAATACTTCTGCAATGATTATAATGAGGATCCTGCTCGGATAGAGGTGGATGACCCGTTGCAAAACGGTGACACCTGACGGACCAATTAAGACTTGGATCATTTGTTGGGATTAAGTCGGATGGACGTTAATCCTGACAAGTGGGCCCTGTTTTTAAAAGTTTCTGTCACATAGCCGGAGGCAGGGGCTGAGAGTTGGCAAGATTTTCATGTTAAACGAGTGGCCAAAGAAAGACGAGGAGCTCAAAATAATTTGAGGGTTAGATCTCAATTAAGAGGCAGGTATTTCTTTATGAGAATTGTTGTTTATCAGTTAATAGATCTTTACTGAAAAATCGTTGGTCGTGCAATCTATAGTTCAGAACTCCTTCATTTGATAGAAGACTGAAGTGTGAGAATACAATACAAAGCTAGGGAGAGTAAAAGTCTCTGCAGTTTCCATTCATTAAGTCAATTATATATATGTTACAAAACACGGTGCATGACTAAACGTTTCAAATTCTACCATGTGAGAATCAAATGCACAGCTAGGGAGAGTAAAAGTTTCTGCAGTTTCCATTCATTGACTCAATTATACATAGGTTACAAAATACGGCGCATGACTGAACGTTTCAAATTCTAAGTGATTCATATTATGAAGTATATATAGCATCTTCATTTGTCAGCACTGTATGTCACTATGTGGTGCTCTGTTGGCGGCATTGCAACTGGCAGGGGATCCTTTTTTCTTCTGAATGTAAGCAACGGTGAACTCAAGTACCAGTATAGAACAAAAAGGGCTAGCAGGGCCTATCAATATGGGATGGAATGATTGAACTCTAAGCAAAGCATTCCGGTGATGGTCAGATTAATAAGACGATGGAGCACTGTCAATAGTGATCATGTATAATAACGAAATATAAGGTGGTCAAATGAGTAAAGCGGTAATGAGAGAGGGCTACTTGTTGGAGAAGGTACGTTGGGGAGAATGATGCACAAGCATATGCAGGCATAGCATGTAAAAGCATGCTCAAGGGTCGGATCCGACAGGTTATTTAACTTGGGAGTTGCCATTGTAGTCACGCTGCTTTAGCTCCTGACCTCCCAATGTGCTGCCCTCCAGCGGCCACTTCACCGAGACGCCACGTTCTCTGATACTGATATTTTTCTCTTGCATTGTCCCTTGCTTTTACCTCCCCAATACAATCTTTTGTTTATTTTTTAATCTTGATACGTACATCATTGTTCTCGCCTCATCAATTCCCGAGGAGTTGATTCTGCTTAATTACTGGTACTGTAGTCATACTACTCTGTCCGTCCCGGAATATGGTTGTTACACAAAGAACTGAATTTCAGTCACTAGTCAATTGGCATAAGATTCCTATAGTCCAATATCAGTTTCAAACTTTCAGTTACTTGAGTTTACGAGCCTGGATACGTCCTATTTCGTCTGAAATGAGCAACCAAGGGGCCTTGCTTATTTCCGAGTCAATTATACTCAATTGCGTTCTGTTCGTTCTCTAAAAGTTCCATTGAAGTGTCATATGCATGCGTGTGCAGCTGACCCCTTGAGATTGATGAAGGGCCGGCGCCACGGTTTAGACTTCAGTGCTGTTTCATATACTCCCTCCATCATAAATTGTAAGTCATTCCAAGAATCTTGGAGAGTCAAAGTTTATAAAGTTTGACTAAATTTATATAATAGGATAATAACATATTTGATACCAACTAAGTATCATTATATTCTTTATTAGTTATATTTTCATACTATACCTATTTGATGTTATAAATCTTTTTGTTTCTCTCTATAATCATTGGTCAAACTTAAAATGCTTTGACTCTCCAAGATTTTTGGAATGACTTATAATTTGGAATGGAGGGAGTACAAAATATGTACTTATGTAGTGCAGGCAGTATAATGCAATGCAAATTCACGCTCCTAAATCCTAATTACTCCTTAAATAGTAGGCACGATTTGAGTTGTTGCGATTTTCGAGATCTCATTTTAACCGTTAATTTCTCATAATATGTAATTTGATTAGTTGTTGCAAGGAGACCAGTTTGCAGAACTTAGTTGTATTTGGTTTGGAGACAAGTGAAATAGGATCGTTTCTGCTCATGTTTTGTTGGAGGAACAAAGGCATTCTATTTTTTTTGGTTGGGAGGATTTAGTGGGAGAAGCACCGAAGAGAGATGACCCTTTCATACTTCAGATCAAAATCAAGCTTTCTAACCTTTCGTCATTTCGTGGCATGATTCTACAAAACCTAGTCCGAAAGACTTCTCCTTTCTTTCTCGGCACAAAAATAAAGTCCTTCATCGAGACAAGACACGAATGCTATGTTACTCAAAACAATTCTCATTTTTATGTTCCTATGAAAAGGGCATGAAAAAAATGACTCAACATATTTAATATATGTCATCAATTTCAAATTATAAGGCATTTTAATTTTTGTATAGAGATACCAAAATGTCTTTTATAATTTGGGAGAGAGTAAGTATGATGTTTCTCTTGTTCTTATTCTTTGCTTTCTTGGTCTTTCATCTGGGTTTCATTGACAAAGTCCATTGTTTTTCTTATCTCGGTACATGGGTCAATTTCGTGATGCGTGTAGGTCTTTGGAAAGTTTGAGAGCCCAATATTATACGTAGTTTATGGTCTCCTCACGTAGAAATATTGGTCGCTCTAGTATTCTGGTGGCACAATCAACAGCAGTATTTGACCGATCCAGGACTCAGATATATACATCGACCTCAATGTCAGCCATGATCCAATTGGTTAACTTCACTTAACAATTTAAGGGAAGCAACAAAGAAAGATCGATCGTGGCTCTCTTTCGTCGTCTTATGTTGACAGACACACTTCATTTTGGCCGTAACTTTTGAGAGTTAGGAGTATGCTACTCCCTCTGTTTTTTTTTTAAATGTCACGCTCAGTTTATTCTGAGTTAAACATGTGTACTTTAATAATTTATTTAAAAAAAAACTATAGTTTCATGTTATAAGATTTATATTTTTAAATTTATTATAAAAATACTATCATAAATTTCATTTACACAGTCCACACTGAACTAGCTCGTTTCCTGTCAAGTTTATGCATATGGCAGTAGCTAGTAGGCGGCCAGAACAGCAATACAAGCCATAGCAACAATAACGTCAGTTGTGCAATGAGATGGTGCATCAAAAAACTTTTATACATTGGGAGAGATCTTGATAGCTAGCTGAAGCAAAGAGCATGCTGTCAACTGTCATCCTTTTGGTATGATGCTTGATATCCGCTCAAAGAACATACGACACATTTTCATGCTGAATCTTATGTCTCGCTTCATCCAATCGACGGCTATCCTAGTGTCATAGACAGCCTAAGATACTTGGTTAACACTAGGACAGATATTGTCTCAGTGGGGATTGTTAGCAGATACATGGAGGACACTAGGACAGATATTGTGTCAGTGGGGATTGTTAGCAGATACATGGAGGACGCAAAAGCAAGCCATTGGGCAGCAGTCAAACAAATTCTCAAATACCTTTTAAGAATTATGAATTATGGCTGCATATACAAGAAGCTTAAGGCATCTGAAACAAGTCTGACTGGCTACAGTGATGGTGACAGAAAAAACACTAGTGGGTCAATGTTCTTGTTAGGCTCGAGCCTGGGGTGTCTCAGAAGCAAATAGTGGTAGCATTATCATCATGTGAAGTTGAGTATATAGCTAGTGCCAATGCATTGTGTCAAGCCATATATGGCTCAGCAGGCTTCTGAGAATTGTTGAACATCCAAACACCTAAGGTCTTGTTTGGATGCGCATGTATCTCCCTTAAACCATATGAGTTGAAGTGTATTTGAACTAATTTACACTCCAATCCACTCAAATCCATGTGGTTTGAGGTAGATACATGCGCATCCAAACAAGACCTAAGGTGAGACTCCTAGTGGACAACAAATCAGAAATTGCACTAAGCAAGAATCCAGTACAATGTGACAGGAGTAAACACATTGACACACAGTTTCACTTCATAAGAGATTGTTTGGAACGAGGAGAAGTTGAGGTCGGTCATGTGAGCACAACAGACCAGTTAGCAGACATACTGACAAAGGCACTTGGGCGTGTTAGGTTTGCTGAACTCAAAGAGCAACTGGGAGTGAACAAAGTGCAGCGAGATTAGGGGGTGACATGTTGAACTCAATCCCGTGCATGCTTCATTCATGATGTAAATAGGCATAGCTGCATTAGCATGTTTACTTTCCAAGTTTAGCTAGTTGTTGCTGCATGAATCAGACTGGTGTAAAGCCAGAGCCGTGCTGCGTTCGCGATGCGGCCAAACGACATTCTCGCCACGCCACACATGTAAACGTTCCCACGCCGAAGGCGGGCACGACGCAACGTGAGCGGGGCGTGGCGAGGAAACCGGATTGTGGACCGTGTACAACAATGAATAAAGGAAAGAAAGAAAGAAAGCTAGAAAAGGTCACGACATTGTGCGGCGCAAAACCTCTCTCTCGTGTTCGTGTGTGAGTGCTTGTTCGCGAGCGATGTCGTGAGCGTAGAGAGAGATCGTCGACCGTTGCCCATCGCCGTCGAGCTTACCATTCCGGCAGCCAGCGCCAACACCGATCAGTGCAGCAGCGTCGCCATCGCCCTGCAGCCGCCACCACCGTCGGAGAGAGGGAAGCAATGAGTGGTTGTTTTGAAGGAGTGGATATATAGGGTGTGGTCGGTACAAGAGATGAATTTCACGGAGCATACTACTTCGATTATGCATTCCAAACATGATTATTCTATTATTCATTTACCAAACCCCCCTTCATTACATAGTTTTTTTTCGAAATTAGAACCATTACAATTTTTTAAGGTTTGTATTCTCATCAATTACAGCATGTAACCAGGTGCGTACGGACCTATAATTTAACACACACTTGGTGCGCTCTCGGTATCTCTCAAATTGGTTCTTCTTAGTTCCTCTCTTTTTAGCCGTTGGACCGGGCGCCGTGAGCCGTCCATTTTCAACAATTATTGTAAAAATTCTCTAATAATAAAGTCGAGAGAACATGGAAAGTCTCCATCAATATCTAGCTCGACACATGAATCTGCTAGGACGAGCTCGTCCACTAGATCCATATACATCTCGCAAACCGAGTCATGCATCAGCCGTGGAACATTATTGCTCCATATTCATAATCATGATTTGAATCCGCTCTCCTGGTAAGATTTCATATTATTAAATCATGACTGCAACCACTCGCTCGCGGCAACGCGTGTGGGGCTGACTAGTAGCCATGAATGTTTATTGATTTGATTTCATTTTACACACTTGCAATGCTAATATCTTTGCATCCATTTACATCAACAAGCAGGAGCAACAACCAGAAGGTAGAAATAGGCCCAGGTAACGTTGCCGGTTACTAGTTGGGCTACGGGAAGAAGCTGGGCTTCTGTGGGCCTCTAAACTCTGGTTGGCTGAACAAAGTGAAGGAAAAAGCTCATGTGTATCATTTGTTTTTATCTTCCTGATCGAAGGCTCGGTTGCAGCCTTGCAGGTTTTGCAGACGAGTCCGTACGTCGTGCTCAGGGACAGCGCTAGCGCGAGATGGAGCAGGCTGCGCGCATTCCTGCTGCCGCGCCCTTCCCGGCCGCCGTCGCCGTGCCAGTAGCTAGTACCTAACAGCGCGATCGAGAGTGGCAGGGTCCCATATGCGCGCGCGCCGGCGCCGGCGCCACCTCGCCGCGCGTTGCCGATCTGAGTATCGATCGCTCGTTGATCCAAATTTATTACGCGTATGTGATATTTCTTCGGACGAGAAAGCGTCTATTTCAGACGCGTGTGAAGTTTACGATTTTTACAGACGCGTCTTTATTACGCGCGTATGTAGTATTATAAATATAGACGCGTGTATGTTGGTCGTCTGTACCAAGCTAGCGGACTTGCTGCTTTTTTACATAGTGATGCATGCTTGACGCCCCCAAAAAAAATCCTTGCTTTACTGACCTTTGGCTGAATGAAATCTTAGAGAAGGTTTCCCATTTGTCCATCCAACTCTGATGACAAGAGCACCGGGGAGTTACCACCCATCTCAAAAGTGCTTCTTGGCCGGCTCCATGGAGCATCCCTAAGGCACCGGCTCTGTAATGGAGACTCCCGAGGAGCAAAAGGCTTATCTCCACATGTGGAAGAAGTCAGAGCAACTCAAGGGCAACCTCAAGTCCTGGAACATTGCTAGGTAAATTTAACAGTTGCTGATCAGGTAGGTAACTATTTAGAAAATAGAATAAATCCTATGGTTATGAGCTGCCAAGTGGTGATTAGAGTTTAGAAGATTAAATTGAATACCAGATGATTTCTGAGAATTTCTGCTATCATTTATTTTTTCTAGCACATCTCATGAGGATTAAATGTCGAGGATACGGACCTCTAGTTAAAATATCAAGAATCTATCCCTTTTTTCTAGCACAATTTGTATTTAGTTCAAATAAACAACTTTGGTTGCATCCCCTTTCAAGACATCATGAATCTATAATTTAGCTTCGAATTTTTAATCTTCTTAGTTATTGCTATCCATGTGTACATTGTTGAAATTCTAGTGGTTATTATATTTTTTATTCAAAAATTTCAATTTTATTTTGTTAAAAAATACTCTAGGTCTAATGAATGGGGCGGGTGGGTAACATAGATGCAAACTTAGGGGGTCAGTTTATGTAATTTTTTTATAATGGCAGAGATAGATAAATATAATACAGTCAATATTATTATTGGCAATGATGATTAGAGCCTAGAAAATTAAAGATCAATATTTCTGATTATCGTGATAATTTTTTAAAATTTATATATTTTTTATACTAATGTGTTTCGTGAGAATTGGCAAGAAATCTCCGCTGCTGCCTCAAATTTGTGGACGTGCTGCTGCCTCAATAGGTGTCCATTCCGCTGACAAGCGGTAGTGTCCAGTAGGCCGACCGGCCTCCTCTTTTGGCCCAATTAATTGTTGGGCTTCTCTGCACTGCAGCTCTAAGAAAAGAAAATTGGGCCTTGCACTGGAACAAGGAAGACTGCAAAATAGTTATATTCTCTAATATTCAACTCTGAAAAAAGTTACTCCCTCCATCTCAAATTATAGGATATTTTAAAAATATTGAAAAAATAAAATATTTTAAATTTAACTAAACTTATATAATAATATAATAATGCTTATGCTGTCAACTAAGTATCATTAGATTCTTCATTAATTATATTTTTATATTATACATATTAGATATCATAAATTTTTATATTTTTCTATATACATTTAGTCAAACTTAAGATATTTTAGTTCTCCAAAATTATTAGAATGTTTTATAATTTAGGATGAACGGAGTAATTTCTAATAATGTGTAGTATTTTTTTTAATTCACATTTTTCATGAAGCTGCCTAGCTGCCTAGGTTTAATGGGGAGCAAACGGGACAGTGCGACCAAAAGAAAGTGTAGGATCTAAAGATGCAGGTGTTGACGCCGTTTTTTGTATGGGTCAATATTAAAACAAGTATATTGATCGGCAAAGGGGTAAATGTTGTTCCTCATCGGCATCAAGGTGCTAACGGTTTAATTACTGATAGAAGCAGAAGAATCTGCCGATGGTGAGTGTGATGGAAGAAGCGTTAAAGAGGAAGGAAGATATGTTTTGCCGATAAGAAAGAATTACCGATAGATACAGGTTGATGTGGTTGACGTCAGCAGGAAGTTGCCGATGGCAATAGAAGGAAGTTGCGGATTGAAGGAATCTACCGATGAAAAGTTTCATCGTAGGGAAGATAGATAAGGAAATTGACGATTTATTGCTAGTATTATTGTTTTAGTTTGAGTCCGACTCTTGCACGAGTCGTTTTATTTCCTTAAAAATAGGAGTTTTGTTTAGTATGAGTCGTGTCCATGTATAACTCCTTTTACTGGAGTATAAATATGTACCTAGGGCTCATATGAGAAGATATTCAATACAATCAAACAAATCTATTATTTTCGTCTTACTTTTCAGCATCTACTTTTTCGCATTAGTTATAGCTTATCTACGAGTTCTTACGATCTCGACGGGCTGCATCTACAAGATCTCCGTCTATCTCGCGAGTTCCGCTTTTTGAGCAACCTGAGCCTTGACGTCCGGGCGTATCGCTGTCGTCTCGTTCCTCGTTGTTCTAGTTATCGTCCTTGTTGATTAACTGGTCAAATCAACTGGCACACCTTTGGATATCGGGTTCGGGTATAAGTCCGAGGTGTTTGCAGATCCGACGTTTTTTGTGTCAACACCTCTTTTGGCACACCCGATAGGACCCTAGATACATCTCTTGATCAAGATCATGGGTGGTTCTACTGACGTTGATCCAAGTAACGTTATTGAAGTCTTCGAAGAAAATCTGAAAGACGATCAGAAGCAAGCTATGGAGGAGTACAGGCAGTTGTACCTGAAATCCTTCAGCCTAAACAGGAGCGGCGACGCAGTCCAGAAGCAAGATCTGCCGTTGCCTCGGCAGATCACTTTCGATGCCAATCCTGGTAAGTTGCAAGAGATGGTTAATTCTGCGTTAAGTCAGGTGCTGATTAGTCATTCCAATGTGTTGTCCAATACTGTATACAATGCTGTCATGCAATCTTTCAAAGAAGGACAGCCACCTAGGTATGTTGGTCCAGCGTATCATCAACCTGGATCGTCATCTGCCACGACTTCATCGGCGGCCCCAGCGTTCCAACCTGTGAATCCTTCTACCGATGAAGCTACACCACCGAGATCAAGCCCTGCAAGCGTCGTTTGGTTGAACACCGATCCGGTGGCATCGGCAATGTCAGGACATATAGTCCAGAGTCAGCCAACTCCTGCTAGCTGGTGGGGATACGATATGCCTCCGGATTCACCTGCCGATGCTAAACTGATCCAAGGTAATAGTGCAGTGGGAAAAGCCTCTATGGAGTCGATAATATCGGCACAACCAATGAGTCCGATAGTATATTACGCTACTTCTTCTCCAAATGCACAGTTGCCGCCGGGAGATCTTCAGATGGCGATACCCAAAGTACCTTACGGGCAACCATCGGCAGGTTCTTTGCCGATGCAACAAGATTTGGCAGTGGTAAGTCGTCCCATGATGATGGAAAATCCTCAGACTGGAATGTCAGTGCACCAAGGGGGCCAGTTTGCTGAATACTCCAAGATACAAGAACAACAGACGCCGGGTGGCTATCAATTATCGGCAAATCATATGCCGATGACTTGTAATCCTGGATGGACTAATCAGATTCAACAACAGGTGGTTCAACCTGGACATCAAGTAGCGGGAGCGCCACAGTACTATTACCCGATGGGCACTCAGAATGAAACATCGGTGTATCGACCGATGAATATTATGTCGCAGTATGCCCCAGTAGGTGCCCAAGGTTATACATTGGCAAATCAACCGGTGCATAATATTCAGCAAGGTGGTGCTGCGCCTATGCAAGTCGGATCAACTTGTTTACCGCAAAGGCAAGAAGTGGTGTATCCGCCGGCCCAACCGATTAATATTCAGCCAATCCACCGACCGGATCAGGAGGCATTCTGGGCCGATAAAATTGCCGAAGTGATGAAAGAGTAGTTTGACATCAAGCCTAAAGTCAATACATACTCTTATTGGAGGCCATACCCTCAGGTGTATGACCTGATTCCTCTTCCGAATCGGTACAAGGTGCCAGATTTCACGAAGTTTTCCGGCCAAGATGACACGTCAACAATGGAGCACATTAACCGCTTCATTATTCAATGTGGAGAGGCATCTAATAGAGATAAGCTGAGGGTAAGATTGTTTTCATCGTCTTTATCTGGATCGGCGTTTACATGGTTCATCTCGCTTCCTCCAAATTCTGTGATTACTTGGGCCGATCTGGAGAAGCAGTTTCACAAGTACTTCTTCTCTAGCGTTCATGAGAAGAGGATTACTGATTTGGTCAAGCTTAGAAAGCGCAATGACGAATCGGTAGAAAGCTTCGTCCAAAGGCTTCGAGACGTGAAGAATAAATGCTACAGCTTAGTGCTGGATGATCGGCAATTGGCAGATTTAGCCTTCCAAGGATTACTGCCACAAATTAAGGATAGGTATGCATCTCAAGAGTTCGAGAGCCTGAGCCATCTCGTGTAGAGAGTTGCCGATCAAGAAGTTAAATCCTTCGAACCTAGAAGACTTGGAACAAGAAGGTGTCCTTCATCGAACAGGAAGAAGAGTCTGAATCAGATGAAGGGACAGATGTCGGCATTGCTGAATGGGTGAAAGATAAGAAGCCGATATCCTGTCCGTTTGGTGAGAAGGAGGCTGAAAGATTCACTTTTGATACTGCTAAAGCCGATATGATATTTGATATGTTGCTTCAAGAAGGGCGAATTAAGCTGGCGCCTAATCAAGTGATTCCATCGGCTGAAGAGCTTAGAAGGATGAGGTACTGTAAGTGGCATGATGCAACCTCACACACTACCAATGATTGCAAAGTCTTTAGGCAGCAGTTGTAGTTAGAAATTGGGGCTGGGCGAATTAAGTTTGAAAGTTCCAAAGCTTAGAAACCGATGAGAATTGACCAACATCCGTTTCCAAACAATATGGTGGAAACTAGCAGGAAAGTCAAGGTACTGACATCGGAAGTGGCCAGGAAAAGTGCATCGGTAGATCCCAAACATCAAATAGCTATGCATGATGTAAAGGGGAAGAGGCTTGCCGAGGAAAGAGAAAGTAAAAGAACTGTCGATGAAAATAGCGGCTCCAGGAGGCCTCCGAGATGTGCATCATCTGGTGTTGTTATCACGCACAGAAGACCGCGACAAGAATATGAGCGTTCGCAAGAAGAACATCATCGGCGGCGGGAAGAAGAAAGACGCCAAGAGTGATATCGGCATAAAGATCATTGGAAGTGCCCCTTCTCCGTTCATTGTTGGGAAGAAGGCATCAAGCTACCCACTGCCGATAATTGTCCTGAATGCAATGGGTACTATCCTGCCGATCGGTCAGATAAGAAATCTCACTTTGAAGGTCAGGGGTCAAGCTATGCTAGGCCGATCAGAGGAAAGGAATTAGTACATGATCGACTGGGGGGCAAGCTCAGTGTGCATGACAGGCTTGGTAAGCGTGTCCGTCAAGAGGAGCTTGAAGAGAAGGCTAATGCAAGGGTGCTCGATGAAGAGGTATTCTCTAGAGATCCAAACATAAGGGGTAGTGCAAGCCGGCATAGTGAGAAACGGTACCAGCCTGTTTGGAAGACTAAGCTTCCTCAATGGTGCCCCAAAGGCCTGACAAAGACTCAGAGAAGGAGGATCCAGCGTGAACGCCAGAACGATCTGCATTATGGTGAAAACCCTTCGAAGGGAGGATCTCCAATTTGGGAGTGGAGGCCAAAACACCAAGAGAGGAGTCCATCGGCAGAAGTCAACATGGTTGTTATGTTGCCGATGGAATTTATGACACCTACTGATGCTGAGGAAGAAGCTGCTGATATGGCTCAACTAGTGCTAGATCTGATGGCAGCTGTCTTTGAAAACCCTGTTGATGATGAAAGACAACATCTGAGAGTGTTGTTTGTCAAGGGCAAAGTCGATGGGCAACCGGTGGCAAAGATGCTAGTCGATGGTGGAGCATCGATTAATTTAATTCCATATGTCATGTTCAGGAAGCTTGGAAAAGGTGACCAAGACTTAGTCAAGACGGACATGAAGCTAAAAGATTTTGAAGGCAATGTGTCACCAGCTATGGGAGCAGTGTGCGTAGAGTTGACTATCGGCAGCAAAACTTTGCCGACAACGTTTTTTGTGATCAGCGGTAAAGGTACCTACAACTTGCTCCTGGGGAGGGATTGGATCCATGCTAATTGCTGTATTCCCTCCACGATGCATCAAAGCCGCATGCAATGGGTCGGGGACAAGATTGAGGTCGTCCTAAGTGAAGCCCCGTCAATTGTCGCATCGGCAGAGTCGGAAACCTATGAGCAGACCAAGTGCATATCTGGTGAAGCTTGGGATACATAATTCCTTAAGGTGGCCGATTACCGGATTACACCAATCCAAGCAGTCGGTTCTGAAGAAGGGGTTTAATGGATCAGTTCGCCGATGATGGAAAACTTGGACAGGGATTCACATCAGCCGATGATTTGCTAGAAATAGACATTGGCGATGGTAGCAAGCCTAGACCAACTTTTATTAGTGCTAAGTTAGATTCCCAATGTAAGCAATAGTTGACTGATTTGTTAAAAGAATATAAAGATTGTTTTTCTTAGGATTATACAGAGATGCCTGGTCTGGACCGATCGATAGTTGAACATCGGTTGCCTATTAAGTCGGGTTTTCAACCACATCGACAACCAGCGCGCCGGTGTAACCCTACTGTACTACCCGATATTAAAGCTGAGATTACAAAGTTAATCGAAGCTGGATTTATTCGGCAATGCCGATATGCCGAATGGATTTCTAATGTGGTTCCTATGTATAAGAAGAATGGAAAACTTTGTGTTTGTATTGATTTCAGGAATCTCAATAAAGCTACGCCAATGGATGGCTATCCAATGCCTGTTGCCAATCTACTAGTTGATGCTTCTACTGGACATAAGATTATCAGTTTTATGGATGGTAATGCTGGATATAATAAAATATTCATGGCTGAAGAAGATATTTCCAAAACTGCTTTTAGGTGTCCAGGTCACGTCGGTTTGTTTGAGTGGACCGTAATGACTTTTGGGTTGAAGAACGCCGGTGCTACTTATCAAAGAGCGATGAATTTTATTTTTCAGAAGTACATCGGTACGTTGGTCGAGATCTATATCGATGATGTGGTGGTTAAGTCCGGAGATTTTGAAGAGCATCTTGCCGATATGCGGAAGATTCTGGAGTGCACAAGGGAGCATGGGCTAAAGATGAATCCAAATAAGTGCGCGTTTGGCGTATCAGCAGGTCAATTCTTAGGGTTTATGGTGCATCAAAGGGGCATAGAGATCGGCAGAAAATCTATTGATGCAATTAACAAAGTGGTTGCTCCCACGAACAAGACTGAGCTGCAATCTTTGATCGGCAAGATTAATTTTATTAGAAGATTTATAGCTAATCTGTCTGGGAAGATTAAGTCTTTTAGCCCATTGCTAAAACTGAAGGCCGGTCAGGAATTTGTGAGGGGAGAAAAGAAGCAATCGGCTTTGGAAGAAATTAAGAGGTATCTGGTGGATCCTCTGGTTTTGATTCCACCTCGACATGGGAAACCCTTCAGATTGTATGTCTGCCGATTGACGGTGTTATCGGGTCAGCCTTGATTCAAGAATTTGAAGGAAAAGAACGTGTGATTTATTATTTGAGTAGAAGGCTGGTAGATGTTGAAACCAGATATTCGGCCGTTGAGAAATTATGTTTGTGTCTATACTTCTCTTGTACCAAGTTAAGACATTATTTGTTATCGGCCGAGTGTACTGTCATATGCAAGGATGATGTGGTCAAGTATATGTTGTCAATGCCGATATTGAGCGGAAGAATCGGCAAGTGGATTTTGGCGCTGTCAGAGTTTGATCTAAGGTATGAATCAACTAAGGTAGTTAAAGGGCAGGTGATGGCTGATTTCGTTACTCAGCATTGTGGTACGGTAAATTCCATAGAGATTGCTCCCTGGACTTTGTTCTTTGACGGTTCCACATGTAAGGAGGGGGCAGGTATCGACGTTATCTTAGTATCACCTCGGGGGAAAAGGTATGAAATCTCATTGCCGATTGTTGCTACTTCAACGAATAATCAGGCTGAGTACCAAGCTTTACTGAAGGGATTGGAGTTGCTCAGGGAAGTGTGTGCCGATGCCGTAGAGATTTTTGGTGATTCTATGTTAATAATCAATCAATTGATTGGGACGTATGAATGTCGGAGTGATATTTTAATTGCATATCATGGGAAGTGTTTGCAGTTATTAAAGGAATTTAAAGAGTATCGTATTGAGCATATTCCCAGGTTGCATAATGAAGAGGCCAATCGGTTGGCGCAGCATGCTTCGGGGTATCAGCCGATTCAAGAAGTAATGACATCGGTAATGGTTGCCGATGACTGGAGAAAAGAGATTGCCGATTACTTAAGAGATCTCTCTAGGAAAGTTGAGAGACGGTTGAGGTTTTAGGCTACTAAGTATGTGCTCCTTGATGATGAATTGTATTATCGTACACTTGATGGGGTTTTGCTTAGATGCCTTAATAGAGAGGAATCGAAGAGGTTGATGGGTGAGATTCATGAAGGGGTGTGTGGAGCACATCAATCGGCATTCAAAATGAAGTGGATGATCAAGCGGAATGGATATTATTAGTCGACGATTTTTGAAGATTGTTTTGAGTATTTCAAAGGATGTCAAGATTGTCAGAAATTTGGTAATGTTCAGAGAGCACCTGCGTCGGCAATGAACCCTATAATCAAGCCTTGGCCATTTAGAGGATGGGCTATCGATCTCATCGGTCAAATTTATCCACCGTCATTTAGAGGACATAAATTCATACTTGTTGCTACTGATTATTTCACAAAGTGGGTTGAAGCTATCCTATTGAAGAAGGTGACGTCGGCAAACATGATAGATTTTGTGAAAGAACATATTGTTTACCGATTTGGTATTCCCCAAACTATTACAACCGATCAAGGAACTATGTTCACATCGGGAGAGTTTGATGAATTTGCTGCCAGTATGGGGTTTAAGGTTTTGAATTCGTCTCCTTATTATGCTCAAGCTAATGGTCAGGCCGAGACAACCAATAAGGGAGTAATTAAACTTATCAAGCGCAAAATTGAAGAAAACCCTAGAAGGTGGCATATAGTATTAAGTGAAGCATTGTGGTCGTATCGGATGGCATGTCATGGTGCCACTAAGGTTTCATGGTACCAATTAGTTTATGGACACGATGCTGTCCTGCCTTGGGAAATTAAAACTGGTTCTAGGCGTTTGTTCTCCCAAGATCAGCTAATAGCCGATGAATATGATATCCTTATGAAGGATGAGTTAGAAGACCTGGCGGGTCATCGGCTAAGAGCTCTAATAAATATCGAGGAGAACAAGAAAAGGGTTGCCAGATGGTATAACAAGAAGGTAAAGGTGAAAGAGTTTGCTGATGGTGATTTGGTATGGAAATTGATTTTACCGATTGGGACTAAGAGTTCAAAGTTTGGAAAATGGTCTCCTAATTGGGAGGGTCCTTTTCGGATAAAGCAGTCCGCTCCTGGCAATGCTTATATTTTGGAAACCCTCGAAGGGGTTGCGTTTCCCAGAGCAATCAACGGTAAATATTTAAAGAAACATTATCCCAGTATCTGGGTAGATGCGTAAGGCAATACAAGTATAAATGCCGATGGAAGAAAGGTCATGTGGAACATCGGCGGAAAGCGTATTGATGTTATATTACAAGCAAAATCAGTTGACAAGGTCACGATTGCCGACACGGCAAATTACAACAGAGATTGAATTGATGAGATCGCACACATGCGAATTTGGTTCGCTTCATCTATCTCTCTAGCGCCGTCATCGGCAGTTCCCTCAATTGGCTTGATCTTTCTCTTCAATAGGATGGCCTGCCGATTTGCGCGATGATTGAAGAGTTTGTGCTACAGTTGCGGGAGTTGTTGGTAACTTGCAATTTTCACGCGCGGTAATCAAGATGATGGCATAAGCGTTTTGGAGGGAAAGAGCAAATTTCGGCGCATAAGATATTTTATGCTCCGAAATTGGGGGACATGTGTTGATGCCGTTTTTTGTATGGGTCAATATTAAAACAAGTATATTGATCGGCAAAGGGGTAAATGTTGTTCCTCATTGGCATCAAGGTGCTATCGGTTTAATTACCGATAGAAGTAGAAGAATCTGCCGATGGTGAGTGTGATGGAAGAAGCGTTAAAGAGGAAAGAAGATATGTTTTGCCGATAAGAAAGAATTACCGATAGATACAGGTTGATGTGGCTGACGTCAGCAGGAAGTTGCCGATGGCAATAGAAGGAAGTTGCGGATTGAAGGAATCTGCCGATGGAAAGTTTCATCATAGGGAAGACAGATAAGGAAACTGTCAATTTTATGCTAGTATTATTGTTTTAGTTTGAGTCCGACTCTTGCACGAGTCGTTTTATTTCCTTAAAAATAGGAGTTTTGTTTAGTATGAGTCGTGTCCATGTATAACTCCTTTTACTGGAGTATAAATATGTACCTAGGTCTCATATGAGAAGATATTCAATACAATCAAACAAATCTATTATTTTCGTCTTACTTTTCAGCATCTACTTTTTCGCATTAGTTATAGCTTATCTACGAGTTCTTACGATCTCGACGGGCTGCATCTACAAGATCTCCGTCTATCTCGTGAGTTCCGCTTTTTGAGCAACCTGAGCCTTGACGTCCGGGCGTATCGCTGTCGTCTCGTTCATCGTTGTTCTAGTTATCGTCCTTGTTGATTAACTAGTCAAATCAACTAGCACACCTTTGGATATCGAGTTCGGGTATAAGCCCGAGGTGTTCGCAGATCCGACGCTTTTTGTGTCAACAGCAGGATAGGCTCAACCGATCATGGAATGCCCAAATGGCCAGCAAACTGCATCTTCATCAATATTGAATATACTTCCTTTATTTCAATTCTAGTGTCATATTAATTTGTCCTAAATCAAACATTGTAATTTTTATCAACTATTTTTATAAGACCTTTATAGTTCCATAATATAAGAATTATATATTGTAGAATGACGTCGAATGTACCAAAAAAGTGACACTTTGGATGATCGCTAAGGCTAAGGAGCAGGGGTTGTTTTCTCATACAAAATGTCTGCGTAGTTACTAATTGTTTTCATGAAACAAAATATCCTCCATGTCACTTATACCAGTAACTACTTCTATCTTAAATTATAAGACATTTGATTTTTTCACTAAGTTTGAACTCTCGTTTTATTCAAAATTTGTGCAAAATATTACTTTTTTTTATCGTGTCCTGTTCTGTTAATAAAAGTTTTTTTTAAAATGACTTAAATTTGACTATGTTTTGCATAAATTTTTAAATAAGACAAGTAATTAAATTTGGTATCAAAAAAGTCGTCTTATAATTTGGGAGTTGAGACTAAGGAAGTACACGTTTATCCCCACGTTACTAAAAATATTAATCTCTTTGGGACATGGTCTATTTGACACTTGAATTCTTAGATAGATACATCGACCGAGCAATACATCAATGCCTCAACATCAAGTATATTGGGAAAGTCCGTTCTCAAACAGGATTATGAGGAGAGAGTGGAGATGACTAGTGTAGGAGTTGGAAGGAGATAACCCCTTCTCATATCCTCTCAACATTTATATAGGCATTAGCAATTTACAAGCGACCCCCTCATGAGGGTGGGATTGACAAGCTACTACTCTACCCCTATTGGGCCTCTTCTAGTGGGAGTCATGTACATTGTTTTATAATAGGTGGTGACTTGTCATTCTTGCTCAACTTAAGTTTGTTCTCCATAGGCACATGGTAGAGATTACATCCTTTCATATCTGCCTATTCCAGGATCTTCAAAGTATAAGAGCTCTAACATAGTGTGATCACCTTTTCTCCTATGTCACTTGAATGCCAAGATAATAGCTAAGTAGCCCCAAGTCACTAATATTGAAATTGTTCATCATCTCCCTCTTGAAAGCATCAATGTTGGCTTTGTTTGGACCAGCGACTATTAGGTCGTCTACATAGACTCCAACTAGTAGGATCTAAAAAAGTTTTGCACGTCGTGAGTATTGGTCCCTCTTCAAAAAAATAACTTAATACAACCATTGATGTTATAACATGTAATGAACTTAATGCAGGACATGTCAGACATGGAAATAGGTGGTTCATGGGACTACGATGAGGAGGAAGAACAAGGTGACACGTAGGTCGATAATGGTGTCTAGAGGGGTCCTTGAGGGCTACTTATATAGATCGGTGGGATGAACCGTGACCCTTGGATCAAACCGACCCTGACCAATGGTAGAGATGCATCCTAGGAGGCGGTAGAGGAATTTTCCAGAAGTCGGAGGCGAGGTGGCGCGAGGGTAGGCCGGCCGACTGAAAGGTCCTATGCGATGGCTAGAGGGGGGGGGGGTGAATAACCTAATTTAAATTCTACAAAAAAAACTCGACAACAAGTTAGACTAAAAGATAGTGAAGCGAATGTTGCGCTAGCCTAAAGGGGTTGCGAAGCCACCTATCCAACAATTGCTAACCTAATAAGATTCTAAGTCACACAATCCTAGCACAGAAACTAAGGCTAACAACTAGTTCTACACTAGCTAGCACAAGCTAAGAACTAGAGCTACTTACACTAGCACAAGAAGAGACAACTAACAAAAGAGCTACATAACTAGTAAGAGAAACAAGTAAGTAAGCTAGAAGAGGAAAGATATACCAAGGCCTTCACACGAAGGTAGAAGTGATGATCTAATTGAGATTATCAAAGAAATCCAATATCAATCACAAGAGATACGGAGACACTCGATTTTTTTACCGAGGTTCACTAGTTTGCCAACTAGCTAGTCCTCGTTGTGGCGAGTCACTCACTTGGAGGTTCACGCGCTAATTGGCATCACACGCCAAACCCATCACCAGGTGCCACACAACCAACACAAGATGAGACTCACACAAGCCACGCGCAATCCACTAGAGTTGCCTTTGCGATCTCCCATGGGGAAGCCAGAAGAACCCCTTACAATCACTTGTGGTGGCGAAGAACAATCACCAATCTTCCCAAACCACTTCTGCTGCACCAAACCGTCTAGGTGATGACAATCACCAAGAGTAACAAGAAAATCGTAGCAAGAAACAACTCCCAAGTGCCACTAGATGAACTCACTTCATGCAATGCACTAGAGTCACTCAAATCTCTCAAATGGATGATCAATCAAGTTGGAGATGAGTGGGAGTGTGTCACAAGCTCACAATGTGTATGCAATGTCCAAGTGTGCAAGAGAGTGAGCTTGAGCCGACCAAACACCTTATATAGCCCCTCAAAAGGAACTAGTCGTTATGCTCAAAGTCTGCTAGAAAAACGACCGTCGGACCACTTTGCGTAGCTGTCGGACCATACACTCTGGTCCAACACCTTGGTCTGATGCGTCCTCAGCTCGCCACGTGTCTCTGTCATTTTGAATTCGACCGTTGGCATGCAAAGCTACCAACCGTCGGACGAATTGCTATGGTCCAGAGCCCTCTGGTCCAACGCCATGTAGCCGATTCCGACGCACATCAGTAAGGTCCAAACCTTCGGACTTTCCGTCGGACCTCGTCCGGAGCTTACCTCCAGACCAAAGCTCAGGGTCCGACGCCTTGCTTGATCTTGTTGATTGCCATAGCCAAGCAACCGGACCAATCAAGATTGGCCCGACGCTACTGCGTCCACCTGGCCCGGAGCCTCCAGTGAGGCGGCCAGTGCTTAGGGTCAGCCGTCGGACTACTTGCAATGGTCCGATGACCCAAACTGAAAGGTCTAAGAATGTCTAGAGGGGGGGGGTGAATAGCCTAATTAAATTTTCTACAACAACACTTAGCAAACTTGTTAGCATAAAACACGGCGATAAGCATGTTTGCTTTAGCTCTAAGGTTAGGCAAGCCACCTACCAATTCTAGTCACTAGTAAGATGATCTAAGTCACACACAAAAGCTAGAGACTTAGAGCTATACTACTAAGCTACACAAGCTAAGATAGAGGCTCTACTTTGCAAGAATGTAAAGAAAGTAATGCAAAGCTAGAGATTGAATGGTTATACCAACGTGAAGAGATAAGCCAATAGATAACCAATAAATCACAAGATGAATCCTCGGTAGAGAGACAATGAGACACAATATTTTTTCCCGAGGTTCACTTGTTTGCCAACAAGCTAGTCCTCGTTGTAGCGATACACTCACTTGGAGGTTCATGCGCTAATTGACAATCCAAGCCAAACCCGTTCAAGGGTGCCGCACAACCAACACAAGATGGGGATACCCAAGCTATGAGCAATCCACTAGAGATACCTTTCGCGAACTCCCGCGGGGTATGTTCAAGAACCCCTCACAATCCACCGATCAGAGCCGGAGACAATCACCTTCCTCCGCTCAACGATCCTCGTCGCACCAAGCCGTCTAGGAGATGGCAATCTCCAAGAATAACAAGAGCTCCGCGATGACGACGATCGCCAAGTGCCACTAGTATGCAATCAACAAAGCAATGCACTTGGATTCACTCTACCTCTCTAGAATATGTCAAATATGTTTAGAGGATGAGTGGTGGAAGCTTCTCAAGAAAGCACAAATGTGTGAGTGAGTAGAATGTGTAAGAGATGCCCCAAAGGGCCGGCCATATCACTTATATATCCCTCACTCAACAACTAGCCGTTTTGCCCCTGAAAAACGCTTTCTGCGCCCACTCCGGACGCACTTTTCACTAGGAGTCTGGACCATCAACAGTGTCCGGACCCACCACTTGCCGAGAGCCAGCTGCCCTGTTCAGGCTCCGGTCGCAGGGTCCGGACGCACCCGAGGTGCCGTCCGGACCATCGCACTTGCGTCCGGTGCCCTTGCCGATTCAAACGACCATCTTCCCGCGCGCGCAGCTACACGCCATGTGGCTCCGGACTCTCCTGTTCACAGGGACCGGAGTCACTGCTTCTTGCGTCCGGAAATATTTTCTTGGGCGCCCAAGCGCACCCGAGAGCTCACTTGAGCTCCTTAGCACCTCTGGACCCAAGTCCGGTTCATGGTCCGGACCATCACCTTGCGTCCGGACCCTCTTTTCCAGAGAGTTACAGAGAGCGCTAGATACCGGACACGTGTCCGGATGCTTGCGTCCGGACCACAAACTGCGTCCCGACTGCAACTCCAGCCATCCAGCAAAGGTTTGCCTCCGGACCCATCTCCGATGGTCCGGTCGGCCAGAACTCTTGCGTCTGGACCCTGCGTCCGGACTGCATCCAGCTGCCCAAACACTTCTCCAACTTCTTCCAAGCTTCCAAGAACCAACACTAAGTGATTCCTCCACTTGAGCACGTGTGTTAGCTTTTAGTTCACAATTATCTTGGATTAAATTGGTTGTTTCACTAGTTCAATTGATTTTAATGCAATGCATATGAACCTAGTGGCACATGATAACCGTAATCATACTTAAGAGCTCCCTCCTTGATAGTACAGCTATCTATCCTAAATGTGATCACATCCTCTATGATGTCTTGATCATCAAACCGAAAATGGTTCCTAGCAATCACCTTTGCCTTCACACCATTTTCCTTTCCACCACCATGCTAGAGCTTGTGCCATCCACACTTGATCACCTTGCTCCATCACATGGTATGTACCAACCTATCTCATGATTCACACTTAGAGATCAAGGTTAGTACTTAGGTGGGTTTCATCAATTACTCAAAACCAAAACACATGGGGAATCTCAATCTCCCCCTTTTTGGTAATTGATGACAACCCTTCCATAAAAGATATGAAATATAATCATTTTGAACTTGAGTTGCTTGTCCAAGCATTTTAATCAAAGATTTAAGATTTGGACAAGTTACACAAATTCGGTTTTGGTAGTTATTAGCTCCCCCTACATATGTGCTTCATGAGTTTGGTTCAAGTTTTGCACATATGTATAGATAGGCATTGTGGGAGAGTAAATAGCTACCAAATGATGCTAAGGTTTTAAGAGTAGACCTTTGAAGCGTGATACCATCGGAGTGCGGAAATTAGAATCACCCTTAGCACCATGATTAGTTAGACACCACTTGCAACAACAACTAGATAACCTTGTGAGATCAACATTAAGAGCAAGGTTTCTAGAGATTACTTAAAACTAGAAGGGTCAAAGCTAATCAACCTATGCATGCTAGTTGATCAATCATCATTCAATTTGTGTCACTAGCAAGCACCACACAAGAATGTATTTTGAATTTGAAGTGCTTGTGCAACAATACATATGAGGATGCAAACATTCAAATGCAACAGTAGTGTTCATGAGCTTGCTCCCCCTATTTGTATGTTCTCCTTTCAAAAATGATTTTTCATTTTTCTCCCATGTTATATCTTTTCAACTTCTCCCCCTTGATCTTTTCTCCCCCATGATATTTCTTTTATAACTTCTCCCCCTTTGTCATCCAATTGACACAAAAAGGTGGGACCAATTATAGATATTCAAGTTTTAGCCCCCCCTTAGTGTGAGATAGGGTGAAAGATTGTTTTTAACTTTGGCTTGATCTAAGCTACTTGCCGAAGATATTTAATTCGGTTTAAACCATAGATAAGCTTCTTCACACATGCTAAGATGGTTATCTTGCCTATGTTGAATTAAACACTTTGAGTTCATAGACATAGAGGAAACACTAGGATTGCAAGCACATCAACATGTCATATGCCACTACTAGATCATATCAACTCATAGAAGCAATAGTGGTACCATATAAGCATCAAAGACATTTTAGTTTTCATGAATGAGCCTATAAGCATGAGTTATGTCTAAATGCTCTACACAAGTCCTAACAAGGTATGCATGAATGCTCTCAAATCAACTTTTACCTTGCATTTTTGGAGTAGAGGCATGTCATATAAGTGGGGGTGCATCAACTCATGTTGGAGAAATCATGTATATTCAACTGATTCCTTAGCTTGCAAAATCTTTTCTCATCTAGTGGCTTGGTAAAGATCGGACAATTGATCTTCGATGCCAACACTTGTGATAGAAATGTCCCCTTTCAATTGATGATATCTAATGAAATGATGGCGGACATCAATATGCTTTGTTCTTGAGTGTTGAACCGGATTGTTGGTGAGCTTGATTGCACTTTCATTGTCACATAGCAAAGGCACTTGCTTGAATTTGACTCCAAAGTCATTTAAAGTAGCTCTCATCCAAAGTATTTGTGCACAACAACTCCCCGCACTAATATACTCGGCTTCGGCGGTAGAGAGTGCCACACTCTTTTGCTTCTTTGATGACCATGAGACTAGTGATCTTCCAAAAAATTGACAAGTGCCCGATGTGCTCTTTCTTTCTATCTTGCAACCCGCATAGTCCGAGTCGAAGTATCCAAGTAACTCAAAGTTTGATCCTTTAGGATACCACAACCCAACATTAGGTGTATGCTTCAAATATCTCAATATCCTCTTTGTGGCTTTCAAATGACTCTCTCTAGGAGATGCTTGAAACCTTGCACACATGCATACACTAAACATGACATCCGGTCTTGATGCGGTCACATAGAGCAAGCTACCAATCATTGATCTATATAGCTTTTGATCTACCATGTTGCCACTAGCATCACCATCCAAATTTCCATTTGTTCCCATTTGTGTACTAATAGACTTTGCTTCATCTAGATTGAACTTCTTGAGCATGTCCTTGATGTACTTGCCTTGACTAACAAAAGTCCCATTCTTCAATTGTTTGACTTGAAGACCAAGGAAGTAACTAAGCTCTCCAAGCATAGACATCTCAAACTCTTTAGCCATCATGGAGCCAAACTCCTCACAAAACTCTTGATTGGTTGACCCAAAGATAATGTCATCCACATAGATTTGCAACACAAACAAGTCCTTCCCAATCTTCTTGGTGAATAGGGTAGTGTCAACCTTTCCCATAATGAATCCCTTAGAGAGGATAAAGTCCCTCAACCTCTCATACCATGCTCTTGGAGCTTGCTTCAAGCCATATAATGCTTTCCTTATCTTGTACACATGGTTGGGTATGTTGTCATCTTCAAAACTGGGTGGTTGCTCAACAAATACTAATTCATTGATGTACCCATTGAGGAACGCACTCTTCACATCCATTTGATAGAGCTTGATGTTGTGAGCACAAGCATAAGCCAATAGAATCTTTATTGCTTATAGCCTTGCCACCGGTGCATATGTTTCTCCAAAGTCAAGACCCTCTACTTGAGTATAGCCTTGTGCAACTAGTCTTGCTTTGTTTCTCACCACTATTCTATCTTGATCTTGCTTGTTGCGAAAGACCCATCTAGTGCCAATGACATTGTGGTTCTTTGGTCTCTCAACTAGCTCCCAAACTTGATTTCTAGTGAAGTTGTTGAGTTCTTCATGCATAGCATTCACCCAATCAATATCTTGCAAAGCCTCTTCAATATTAGTTGGCTCAATGGATGATACGAAAGAATAGTGTTCACAAAATGAAGCCAATCTTGATCTTGTTTGTACACCACTAGTGATATCTCCAATAATATAATCCAAAGGATGATCTCTTGCAATAGATGTAGGTTGGAGTATTGGAAGTTGATTGCTTGTACTTGTTTGATCATTGAGTAGAGTAGATGAACTAGCTTCTTGATCTTGAGTTGGAGAGGATGAACTAGCTTGATTGTCATTGAGTTGCACATTGGATGAAGGATTCACTAGATCTTCAAAATCTTGCTCATCATCCACTTTCTTTGGCCGAATGTCCCCAATATCCATGTTCTTCACTGCATTGGCCAATGGTTCACCTCTCACATCATCATGGTTGTCATTCTCATCTTGAGAACCATTTGTTTCATCAAACTCCACATCATGTACCTCCTCAACTATGCCATGAGTAAGATTCCATACTCTATAAGCTTTGCTTGTAGTTGAGTAGCCAAGTAGGAAGCATTCATCACATTTCTTCTCAAATTTGCTCAATCTTGCACCTTTCTTCAAGATATAGCATTTGCATCCAAACACTTTAAAGTATGTAATATTTGGCTTTCTTCCATTCAATAGCTCATAAGGTGTCTTCTCAAGCATCTTGTGGCAATAGAGTCGGTTGCTATAATAGCAAGCCGTGTTGATAGGTTTGGCCCAAAAAGAATCACTCACATTGTATTCACTAAGCATAGATCTTGCCATATCAATGAGTGTCCTATTCTTCCTCTCAATAAGCCCATTTGATTGAGGTGTATACTTGGCCGAGAATTGATGTTTGATTCCATATTCATCACATAGCTCATCAACTCTTGTATTCTTGAATTCACTACCATTGTCACTTCTTACTCTCTTGATAGTTGTTTCAAATTCATTTTGGCATCTCTTGACAAAGATCTTGAATCTATCAAATGTTTCACTTTTGTCACTCAAGAAGAATACCCATGTATATCTAGTAAAATCATCAACTATCACAAAGCCATATTTGTTTCCACCAATGCTAGTGTATGCGGTTGGTCCAAACAAGTCCATGTGCAAGAGCTCAAATGGTTTGCAAGTACTCATCATGCTCTTACTAGGGTGAGTATTTCCAACTTGTTTTCCGGCTTGACAAGAGCTACATAGCTTATCTTTTTCAAAGACCACATCTTTCAAGCCTCTAACTAGATCATGCTTGACTAATTTGTTCAATTGCCTCATTCCAACATGACCAAGCCTTCTATGCCATAACCAACCCATGCTAGATTTGGATAGCAAGCAAGTTGACAATTGAGTTTCTTTGGCATTGAAATCAACTAAGTATAGGTTCTCATATCTAAATCCTTTGAATATCAAGTTAGAGCCATCTACACTTATGATCTCTACATCATCAACTCCAAAGATGCATTTAAAGCCTAGATCACAAAGTTGAGCTACGGATAGAAAGTTGAAGTTCAAGCTCTCTACTAGCAACACATTGGATATGCTCATGTCATTTGATATAGCAATCTTACCAAGCTCTTTGACTTTTCCTTTGCCATTGTCACCAAATGTGATAGATTCAATCCCATTGCAATCATTTGGCTTAATAGAGTTGAACATTCTTGAATCTCCGGTCATATGTTGAGTGCACCCACTATCAAGCACCCAATGCCTCCCTCTGACTTTATAATTGACCTACAAAAGATTCAATTCTTCTTAGGTACCCATTGTTGTTTGGGTCCTCCAAAGTTAGTGACTAAGGACTTAGGTACCCAAATAGCTTTCTTCTTTGAGCTCTCATTGGGAGTACCCATGTACTTAGCAATCACACCTTTCTTGCCCTTGGTAAGCACATAACTAGAGTCAAAACGAATAGATGCATTTGTAAATTTTATCTTGTTTTGGTTTAGTTTGCAATATTGCTCAGCATGTCCTACTTGCTTGCAACTAGTGCAAAACCGACCATTACTCTTCACAAAGCGAGGCTTTGGAGTTGCAAAGGCCGCCTTGCCTTTCTTGGGGGTATAGCCAAGTCCCTCTTTGCAAAGGGAGAACCTTTGGCTACCCAAGCACTTAAGCAAGCGGACGTCTCCACCATAGGCTTACCAACCTCCTTCTTAAGGGTCTCAGTCTCAACCATTAGTGTAGTGTCACAAGTGACAACATCACTAGTAGACGAGGTAGAGTTAGATGTGCTACAAGAAGGGTTAGTTGGGGTGATGATAATGGGTTGATAGAATGATTCATCAATTATATCACAAGTTGTTCCCATGTCACATGTTGAAACATGCTCTTTCTCCTTTTGCTCAACAAGAAGTGAATGAGCTCTTTCAAGCTTAGAGTGAGCTTTTTCAAGCTTAGAGTGAGCTTTGCCAAGCTTCTCATAGGCATCTGTTTGCCTCTCATGAGTAAGATTGAGCTCATCAAAGGATTGCTTGAGAGAATTATTCTCTTTTCGCAATGCTTTGCACTCTTTTCTTATGAGGAAAAAGTGGGTCTTAGCATCTTCCAACATTGCAATTAGTTCATCTTTAGTGGGTTCATCATCATCATCATCATCACTAGATTCACTTTCATCATCGGATTGTACCTTAGTGGACCGAGCCAAGAAGCATGTAGAGGGAGTGTCAAAGAGAGAGATCTTGTTCTTCATAGCAATGCTAGCAAGAGCCTTCTTCTTTCTTGATCTCTTCTCATCATCACTTGAGTCATCATCTTCACTTGAATCACTATCCCAAGTGACAACATATGAGCCTCCCTTCTTGCTCTTCTTGAGAAACATCTTGCTCTCTTTCTTTTCTTTCTTCTTGCCCTTTTTCTCATCTTCATCATCACTATGATGTGGGCAATCCGAAATGAAGTGATCCTTGCTATTGCACTTGAAACACCTCTTGTAATTGTTCTTGCTCTTGAAGGAGTTCTTCTTCCTTCTAGCTCCATAGCCCTTCTTCTTCATGAACTTGCCAAATTTCTTGACAAAGAGGGCCATTTGTTCTTCATCATCACTATCATCATTTCTTGAGCATTCATCATTGCTCGATTCATCACACTTTGCTTTGCCCTTAGATGATGATGTGGCTTTGAATGCCACACTCTTCTTCTTGTCTTCTTTATTTTCATCCTTCTTTTCCTTGTTCTCTCTAATCTTGTCTTTGTCTTGTCTAAAGGTGTCATCGGTCATCACCTCACCAAGAATTTGATTTGGTGTGGTTGTGTCCAATCCACTTCTCACTAATAGAGTGATTAGCGTCTCAAATCTTGAGGGAAGACTTCTTAGGAGTTTGAATGAGAGGTCTTTGTTCTCCACCTTCTCTCCAAGTGACTTAAGGTCATTGACAAGCACCTCAAGCCTATTGAACATCTCGGGCACGTTCTCATCTTCCTTCATCTTGAAGCTAGCAAACTTCTCCTTCAAGATATAGGCCTTTCCTCCCTTCATGGATTGAGTCCCTTCATATGACTCTTCTAGCTTCTTCCAAGCCTAATGAGCACTCTCCAAGTTTTTGATTTGTTCAAAGACTTCCTTGGAGATTGCCTCATGTATTACACTCAAAGCAATGTCATTGTTTTAGAGCTTCTCCTCTTCGGCCGTGGTGGGTGCCTCTTCATTTACCATCTCAAACTTCTTGTCAACCACCAACCATATCTTCCAGTTGATTGATTTAAGATAGGTGGTCATCAAGGCCTTCCAATAGCTATAATTGGTGCCATCAACCTTAGGCGCCCTCTTGGTGTTGTTGATTTGAGCCATTTTAACACCGTGGGATGTTAAGCCTTTGAATACGGTGTACTAGCTCCGATACCACTTGAAAAGTCTAGGAATGGCTAGAGGGGGGGGGTGAATAGCCTAATTAAATTTTCTACAACAACACTTAGCAAACTTGTTAAAATAAAACACGCCGATAAGCAAGTTTGCTTTAGCTCTAAGGTTAGGCAAGCCACCTACCAATTCTAGTCACTAGTAAGATGATCTAAGTCACACACAAAAGCTAGAGACTTAGAGCTATACTACTAAGCTACACAAGCTAAGCTAGAGGCTCTACTTTGCAAGAATGTAAAGAAAGTAAAGCAAAGCTAGAGATAGAATGGTTATACCAACGTGAAGAGATAAGCCAATAGATAACCAATCAATCACAAGATGAATCCTCGGTAGAGAGACAATGAGACACAATATTTTTTATCGAGGTTCACTTGTTTGCCAACAAGCTAGTCCTTGTTGTAGCGATACACCCACTTGGAGGTTCACGCGCTAATTGGAAATCCAAGCCAAACCCGTTCAAGGGTGCCGCACAACCAACACAAGATGGGGATCCCCAAGCTACGAGCAATCCACTAGAGATACCTTTCACGAACTCCCGCGAGGTAGGTTCAAGAACCCCTCAGAATCCACCGATCGGAGCCGGAAACAATCACCTTCCTCCGCTCAACGATCCTCGTCGCACCAAGCCGTCTAGGAGATGGCAATCTCCAAGAATAACAAGAGCTCCGCGATGACAACGATCACCAAGTGCCACTAGTATGATATCAACAAAGCAATGCACTTGGATTCACTCTATCTCTCTAGAATATGTCAAATATGTTTAGAGGATGAGTGGTGGAAGCTTCTCAAGCAAGCACAAATGTGTGAGTGAGTAGAATGTGCAAGAGATGCCCCAAAGGGCCGGCCATATCACTTATATAGACCTCACTCAACAACTAGCCGTTTTGCCCCTGAAAAACGCTTTCTACGCCAACTCTGGACGCACTTTTCATTGGGAGTCCGGACCATCAATAGCGTCCAGACCCACCACTTGCCGAGAGCCAGCTGCCCTGTTCAGGCTCCGGTCGCAGGGTCCGGACGCAGACAAGGTGCCGTCCGGACCATCGCACTTGCGTCCGGTGCCCCTGCCGATTCAAACGACCATCTTCCCGCGCGCGCAGCTACACGCCACGTGGCTCCGGACTCTCCTGTTCACAGGATCTGGAGTCACTGCTTCTTGCATCTGGAAATATTTTCTCGGGCGCCCGAGCGCACCCAAGAGCTCACTTGAGCTCCTTAGCACCTCCGGACCCAAGTCCGGTTCATGGTCCGGACCATCACCCTGCGTCCGGACCCTCTTTTCCAGAGAGTTACAGAGAGCGCCAGACACCAGACGCTGTGTCCGGATGCCTGCGTCCGGACCACAAACTGCGTCCGGACTGCTCCTCCAGCCATCCAGCAAGGGTTTGCCTCTGGACCCATCTCTGATGGTCTGGTCGGCCAGAACTCTTGCGTCCGGACCCTGCATCCAGACTGCATCCAGCTGCCCAAACACTTCTCCAACTTCTTCCAAGCTTCCAGGAGCCAACACTAAGTGATTCCTCCACTTGAGCACGTGTGTTAGCTTTTAGTTCACAATTATCTTGGATTAAGTTGGTTGTTTCACTAGTTCAATTGATTTTAATGCAATGCATATAAACCAAGTGACACATGATAACCGTAATCATACTTAAGATCTCCCTCCTTGATAGTACGACTATCTATCCTAAATGTGATCACATCCTCTATGATGTCTTGATCACCAAACCGAAAATGGTTCCTAGCAATCACCTTTGCCTTCACACCATTTTCCTTTCCACCACCATGCTAGAGCTTGTGCCATCCACACTTGATCCACCTTGCTCTATCACATGGTATGTACCAACCTATCTCATGATTCACATTTAGAGATCAAGGTTAGTACTTAGGTGGGTTTCATCAATTACTCAAAACCAAAACACATGGGGACTCTTACAAACTCAGTGAGAATTCACTTCTATTTTCTTCCCTTGTTCACATGTGCCAACACCAAGTGTTCCAAGACTTGTGCTCGTGTGTTAGCATATTTTAACAAGTTTCACAAGGGTTGCTCATTAGGTTTAAATGCAATGCATGACTTGATTCACCTAATGGCACTTGATAATTGCAACCACATACTATTTTCCCCTCTTAATAGTACGGTTATCTATCATAAATGTGATCACACCCACTAGGTGTCTTGATCACCAAAAAAAAGAAAGCCCTAGCATATACCTTTGCCTTGAATTGCTTAGGGTTCCTCCATTTATCCTTTGTCCAAGTGTGAGCTTTAGGCTTTTACCTTCCTAGCCATATTGCTTGCTCCACCACTTGTCATCATCTTCTCATGTACTATACCTACTCAACCTTAGAGATAGGTTAGTACTTAGGTTTCATCAATTGACCAAAAACACTAGAGATCTTTCACCGACCCCCTTTTTGGCCATACGGACCCGTCTTCATTTGAGACTCCTCTCATGTCCTCTAGAACCTTTTAGTGCCACTTTCCGATCCGTTTACGCAAGGAAACATGTCGCGGTGGGATTCTCCACTCTCCAGATCATGTTTTAGTCCTTGGAAAATACATATTCACCAAAGTTGTGAAATTATGTCAAATTAACCCTGAAACATATATTGAGTGATGATTCTGATATGTTCTAGAGTCTTCTTGAGTTGAATTCCGTAGCGGTTTTGATATCTTTCACATCGGGGCTCCAAATATAACAAGTGGTAGGTTCATTTCAAGTCAAAAAGAACTAGAATATGCATAGACTACAAAGGTGTGCACGACCACCCCCACACTTCCCCCTAGCAAAGCTTCCTTGATGTAGGTCTTTCCACCCCAAGAAACTTGATGTTTTAGGACTTTTAGGAAGGATTACTGCTCATAGGAAATTACCTAAGCAACGCAAATGAATGGATAAGACCCTCATTAAAGAAATGCATGGATGCATGTGCAAACGACGATCTCAAGTAGATATATATGTGACAATTCTTTTGTCCGAGAGCTAAAATATCAAGCTTTTCCTAAGATGAAGGCATATGCATTATGATATGAGCAAAAAATATTATCGCAATAAAAAACTGCACAAATGCATTGCTGCATTCTTGAATATATGAGATAAATCAAATGCAAAATAAGTGGAAAGGGAACATTGACCTTCTATGATTGGATCAAAATCGGATCCATTTCAGAGAGTTCTCCACAATGACGGGGTCGACGCAGACCTGAACGCGACAACAACCAGGCGAGCGTTATCCATGGCGTGAACAGTGGCTAGCGCTATCGACGGAGGCCACGGGTCCCCAGGGCGCTAGCACCAGGCTGGTGAAAGGTCCTCGATGGCTATAGGGGGGTGAATAGCCTATTAAAAATTCTACAAACCACTAGAGCAAAAGGTTAGAATAACACTAAGCGAAGCTTTTTTCTCTACCTCTACTAGGGTTGCAAAGCCACCTATCTAAGCAATTTTAGTTAGTTGAGTGTCTAACAATCAATAGCAAGAACCTAAGACACTCAACACAAGCTAGCAAGAACAACTAACAAGAGAAGCTAACTAGGAGAGGCTAACTATATAAGATAATAAAGAATGTAAATACAAAGAGGATAAAGATTGTTATACCAAAGCCTTGTGATGGATGAATGTCAATATGAAGAATCAATCACAATGAATACCAATAAGTAGACGGGAGACAAGATGACACAATGATTTTTCTCCCGAGGTTTACTTGGTTGCCACTAAGCTAGTTCCCGTTGTGTCGACTACTCAATTGGTGATTCGGTGGCTAATAGGCAATCACAAGCCTAGCCCACTACTCGGGCGCCACAAGAATCTACCCAAGAGAGAGTAACTCAATGACATGAGCAATTTACTAGAGTTACCCTTAGGCCCTCCGCCGAGGTGGGTACAGGCCCTCTCACAATCGTCGAAGCCGGCCACGAACAATCACCAATCGCGCCGAAACTTCCTTAATCGCCTAAGCCGTCTAGGTGTTGGCAAACACCAAGAATAACAAGAAATGCCACGGCGATGACGATGACCAAGTGCCACTAAGATGCAATGCAATGATCAAAACACTTGGATCACTCAAACTCTCAAGAGAATGCAAATGAAGCAAAGAGAGATGAGTTGGGGGCTATCTCAAGCAAGCACAAGTGTGTCAAAAGAATGGGAGGTGCAAGAGTTAGCCCAAAGGGCCGACCAAAACATATTTATAGCCACCCTCAAATAACTATCCATTTTTCCCATTTGCCTCAGCTGTCTGCGTGCCTCCGGACGCTACAAGACTTGGGGTCCGGACCATTGGCTGCGCGTCCGGACCCTCCTCCATTTGATTTCGCCCGTTGGCGCCTTCGCCTACTTCTGACGCGTGTCTCCGGACGCCTGGGCCGCATATTCAGCCCATGGGCCAGCACGAGCACGGCACGGCTAATGGGCATGGCCCACTAAAGGCACGACATTATTGCCATCGGCTCATCGGCCATTGGATTCCTCCCCTGTGGCGGATTTATAGCCGTTGGATGTGGCCGCTAGGGTTGTGCTATATAACCCGCAGACCCCCCTCGGCCTCTCCAAACCCTAACCCTCCTCACTCCTCTCTGCCGCGGCGCCGCGCCTCTCTGATCCGAAACGCGAAACAACGACGACCATAGCGAAGGGAAAAGAGCAGGAGCGACAGCGACGGCGACTCGTCCCCACCTCTGCGTCTCGCCCTACTGCAGCTGCAGAGGCCGAGGCCTCGCAATCGCCGGAGCTCCGAAGAAGCAGGTAAGATCCCCACAATAGCAGTTGTTGTTCTCTTCTGCTGATCTTCTCATCCATCCGCTGCAGCTCCGCTGATCACCACATGTTCTTATTTCTTTGTCTACAGATCTGCTGATCCGCTGCTGCTCGGAGGTCCTCATTCTTCTCCGTCACCGGCGACTACGAGTGTGAGGTAAGAAAACCAAACCCTAGGTCCCTAGATCTGAGCATCTTAGCCTGTTCATGTTCTGATGTTCTTCGTTTATTGCTTTTGGAAGTTGTTTGAGGCTAGTGGCAGCAGAGACGATGCTAGCTCGCCCACCCTCGGTGGAGGCTAGTGCCACCGCTGATGAACATATGGAGAGGATGCGCAACATCCCTAGAGATTCAGATGTGGACGACATGGGCGACGACGAGTTAGAAGAGCTCTTCGGCCGAGGAGTTGGAGCTGGAGATGGCGCAGAGGATCCGATCGACCTTGATGATCCACAAGGAGAAGGTGGTGAAGAAAACCAAGGCAGTGAGAACGACGACGACACGGTATCACGCCCCTCTACCTCCGATGTCTGGCAAGATTTCAAGAAGTTGTTCAAAACTGGTCCCAAAGGTAAGAAGATCAGGTATGGCGCTATCTGCATCCATTGCCACAAGGAGTATTCTGGTAGATCCAGTGGAGACACTGACCACCTTCGTCGTCATAGGGATAAATGCTCTAAGAGGTGAGAAAAAACTAGGAACTTTAGTCAGTCTCAGATATCTTTTAATCCTGATGGTAGTATGCGTAATTGGGATTACTGTTCTATGTGTGCTCGTACTGAACTGTGTCGTTTGATTTCTAGAATAGATGTTGCTATCAGCTTTGGTGAATCTGCTGCATTTGAGGAATACATTAGAAATGCTCATAATCCTAAATTTGTTGGTGTCTCTACACAAACCACAACTAGAGACTTGGCCAAATTGTTTTCTGAAAAAAAGAATAAGCTTGTTGAGCTCATTTCTGGTAATTCTGTTAATTGTGTGTGCCTTACCTCTGATATATGGTCTGGCAAAGCCAATGAGGACTACATTAGTGTTGTTGCTCATTACATTAACCCTGATTGGCAACTAGAGAATAGGGTGCTTGGTCTTGTGCTTATTGATTGTTCCCATAATGGACAGAACATTGCTGATAGAGTTGCATCTGTTCTTGGTGATTATGGTGTCCTTGAAAAAGTGTTTGCTGTTACTTTGGACAATGCTTCATCTAATGCTTCTGCCATGCGTATGCTTAGACCTGTTTTATCTAGATATCTTGGTCTTGAGGTTCCTTCAGAGGATCCTAGACATCCTGAATCTGCTATTAGTACTTTGTTCTTGCATCAGCGTTGTGCATGCCACATAATCAACCTGATTGTTAAGGAGGCACTTGAATATCTTAAACCTTTTATTGAAGTTTTTAGAACAGCAATATCATTTTTAAACTCATCTAACCAGATAATTGCAGCCTACAAAAACTATTGCATTGCAGCTAGTTTTAGGCCTAAAAAGTTTCAGTTGGACATGGAAGTAAGGTGAAACTCTACATATCTCATGCTTAAGTCTTTGCTTCCTCACAAGGAGCCTTTCACTACTTTCATACATGCCAACTATCCTAGAGGTGAGGATGGTGAGTTGCTTTTAACTGAAGAACTTTGGGCTATTGATGATAAAGTGTTTAAGTTTCTTGAGCTGTTCTATGATGCTACTGTTGCATTGTCTGGTGTTTACTATCCTACATCTCCACTCATGCTTCATTATCTGGTTACATTTGCTATTCACCTGAACAATTATGCTAATGACATTCACCTAAGAGATGTTATACAATCTATGGTTGTGAAATATAACAAATATTGGAGGGACATACCATTGCTCTATTCTTTTGCATTCATCTTAGACCCTAGAGCTGAAATGAAGGGCTTTGCAAAAGTGCTTAGGAGGTTGATGAACCTTACCAGTACAGATTACAGTGCTTACCAGGTTGGCACTAGAGCTAGGCTTACTGATGTGTACAATAAGTATGAGGAGAAATATGGAGCTGTTAGGTTGAGAAGGAATATCCCTCAAAACCTGTCTGGTAAGAAAAGATCTACTTGGGATGAAATATATGATGATGATTCTAGTTCTTCTGGTGGTGCCGGTGGTGCTGGTGGCACTTCACTGCTGCATTCTACTCTTAATCTGTCTAGAGATACATCTGCTACTACTTTGCTGCATGTTGCTACTTCTACAACTTCTAATGCTTCTGAACTTGTCTCATACTTGGACTATGACACTGTTAGCTAGTTGGATGACTCATTTGATATCTTGAGATGGTGGCATGAGCACAAACTGACATATCTAGTGTTGTCCATCATGGCTAAAGATGTTTTAACTGTTCCTGTGTCTACCATATCTTCAGAATCTACTTTTAGTATGACTGGTAGGGTCATCGAGGAGTGGCGAAGGAGGCTCAAGACGGAGACGGTGGAGTGACTCACATGCATCAAGGACTGGGAGTTGGCAGAGGCTAGACTACAACACAATGTGGAGGACAAGGAGCTTGAGGAAGCATATGAAAACCTTTATCTTGATTAGAGCTACGGTTGCCAAGGTAAATCATACCCCTAACTGACTCTTCTTCTTTAGCTAAGTAATTTGTGCTTCTAATGCTAACTCCTTTAGCTCCATATCTGATCTTCTTTTGCAACTGTCCAGCTAGGATGTGAGCTTGAAGCTTGAAAGAGTTGAACTGTTGAAGCTTGAAGCATTAGTATTCAACTCTTCATCTAATCTAGCTTAGTTTACTACTTTACTGTTTTCATTAAGCTGCTCATGGAATGTGGGTGTATCTTGGTCGCCCACCGGTTCGGGTAAGTCAAATTGAGCATTCTTACATATGTAGTTCATGGGATCAAGACTTTAATCATGTCAATTTTAACTTGTGTATGCATGGTGTAGACGTGGAATGATGAGCCACTGGATTGCTTTCATAATCTATCCTCAGGATGGAAAAGCCTGTATATTTGACTCTCTACGTAATACAAACAAAGAAGGTTACAAACATTTTGAAGCTTGTTTGAGATAGTAAGTGATGATACGTACCCATTTACAATTAACATACGTGTTCAAATTAATTGTTGCTGACTCTACGATTTCCATACAGCTCTTACAAGAAGTACTTAGAAGATCCCGAGTACATTGATCGGAGATCTGAGAAGAAAAAGAAAAAATTTGGCCCAAAATTGCAACTCAGGCATGATTTTCCGGTAAGTAATTGTACCTCGTCCTCCTTACTCCTCCTACTACTATCCTACTACTACTACTCACCTTACTTATATACTACAACTCTCGTAATACTACTCTTCTGCTTACTACTCTTATTACTACTCTCTTTACAACTATACTACTTACTAGTCACTACTATATGCAGTGCGTCAAACAACCTGAGAACTTAGTTTTGTGTGGCTTCTATGTCTGTGAGTATCTGAGGTCGTGCGTCAAATTTAACATGAGCTGGCGGCAACTGAAGACCGGAATAGATTATTGGTTGCAGAAGTCAGTTAAGGTTGACCAAGAATTTAATCAAACCATCGCCGATATTTGCAAGTTTGTTACAGAGGTCGCACACGAAGGGCGAGATCCATTCTTCGACACCGAAAGCGACCTGGCTACCAATCCAAAATACAAGGATATAAGAAATTGGAGCAAGGGGGGATAAATCTCACCGATTACAAGTTGCCAGATGTAGTGTAAGAGTTTAGTGGCCAAAAACAATTTAATTACATGGTTGTAATATTGCTACTAACTTCGAATTTGAACTTGTGTATGTACATGTGCATGTGTTCGACAACATCTAAATATATATTAATGTGTTATCGGTCTTCTGCTTGCATTCTTATTCATATATATATATATATATATATATATATATATATATAATTCAAATTCAAATGAAAACTGGCGTCAAATTTAATGTGTTATAGGTCTTCTGCTTGCATTCTTATTCATATATATATATATATACATATATATATGTATATATATATATATGTATATATATATAAAATTCAAATTCAAATAAAAACTGGCGCCAAATTTATTTTTTTTTCAAAATGGTACAAACATAACAGAGGCGGACAAATAAAAAGAGCCCGCCTCTGTTAATTCATTAATGGAGGCGGGCGCGTAAAGGCGGCCGCCTCCGTTAATTGTATTAATGGAGGCGGTCGTTTTATGGCGCCCGCCTCGGTTAATATGATTAACGGAGGCGGGCAGGATACCCGCCTCGGTTAACCATTGATTAACCGAGGTCTTCCATTGAAGGCGGTCGTGTTTGTCCGCCTCCATTAAGCAAAAACAACCGTCTCCATTAAGTAATTCTATACTAGTGCTACTTGGGTCTGTAATGATGGAAGAACTTGAACAATGATGTAAGAACTTTAACTATCTATGGAGCTTGGTTGTACTCTTTTCCTGCCTAAGGTTTCTCACAAGGGTAAGTTTTACCTAGGTAGGTTTTTAATGAGGCAACCATTGCACTAAGCTCCAATATATTCACATTTTGCTTATCTGTGTTTCTCTGGAATCTTGATTCTGTAATTTGGATATGTGTGGTCTGTTCTGTGTTTAATTTGCTAAGTATCTGGAATCTGGATTCTGTAATATGGATAATTGGATATGTGTCATGTGAGTTGAACTGTTGTCTTTATTTTGCTAAGTCATGCAATGTAGTGCCTAGACGGCACGGACACTGGTGTGCCACCGTGCCCTGAGGCACGACACGACACTATTAAGCTATGATAGTGCCGTGCTTGGGCCTATACTTCAGCACGGCGGCACTGTCAGGCACGGCACGGCGTACCACTGTGTCGCATAGTGCCTGACCGTGCCCGCATATTTACCTTTACCTATCTGTATAACGTAACGTACGTGTCACCAAGAGGATGGACTGTTCGAGAGCAGTGGAGACAATGCGTGCCTCCAATTGACATGACAGCGACGTAACACAAACACAATTACTCGTTTTCTAAGAGCCACGTACGTGTCCGATCCTTTGCCCTGATCTGCCTCTCTTTTGATCAAAATCCAACAAGTAGATAATACTATAAAAATCACACACTCGGGTCTGGTGGACATATATGATGCGGAGACGATGAAATGCATGCAGGAGCGCCAGCTATCTAGTACTAGTAGTAATATATAATAACCACAATGTTACATTGGCATGATCGACATCCCAAATCACACACTTTATTTTTAACACAGCAGTAATAAGAGACAGTAGTAAATTATGCATGGTTAAAGAAAACACGTACACGCGTGTCCAACGACAGTTTGCCCGGCCTGGCTATAAATTTCCTTGCCCTTGCCTGCCATTTGTGCTCACACACAGATCCAACAGCATGCAGTGATCAAGAACACATTATCATCATCACACAGCTAGCTACAAAGCTACAACGACATCAGATTGACGGACTCGATCGATCATCGTTCAAGAGAGCTAGGATGATGAGGTGCGCACTGGTGGTATGGCTGTCTCTCGTCGTCATGGCTGCGGCCACCGCCGCCGGCGACGACAAGCCAGAGCCGAGGCCAGTGATCACTCCAAAGCCAAAGTCACAGCCACAGCCCTACCAACCGAAACCAACGCCTCGGCCCTACCAACCCAAACCACAGCCAGAACCAGGGCACCCCAAGCCCACACCTCAGCCCAACCCAACTCCACAACCAGAACCAGGGCACCCAAATCCCACACCTCAGCCCTACCAACCCAAACCACAGCCAGAACCAGAGCACCGCATGCCCACACCTCAGCCCAACCCAACTCCAGAACCCACTAAACCAAAGCCCACGCCGCAGCCCGAGCCGAAACCGAAGCCACAGCCGCAGCCGAAGCCGGAGCCTCAGCCGGGCCCGGGCAAACCCAAGCCGAAGCCCCCAGCATACTCGCCGGGCACGCCTGTTGGTCCTTGATGGTGCTGTGTATGAACAATGCAAACAATCAAGCTGGATGAGCTTACTACATAAATAAACACCCGGCATGCCTGCCTGCCTACGGTTTGTGTTATGTTTTGTTGTTAATGTGTGCACATATGCGCGTTTCACGTATGACTACGAACCGAGCCTGCGCACGTTCATGTATTTTATAATAAATACGTATGTTTCATCACACTACTGTACGTGTGTAAAAGAATAAGAATAAAATACACTGGCGGCCCTTTAACTTGTCAGTCTGTGTCACTTTAATCCATGAACTTGCAAACGCGAAAAAATGGCTCCTGAACTTGTCAGCCTGTGCCACTTTGGTCCATAAACTTTGCAAACGTGAAAAAATGACCCCTGAACTTGTCGGTCTGTGCCACTTTGGTCCATGCACTACAAGAAATATGGGTTTACATGACGGTTTCTAGGTGACGTATTTATAAAACATCACAGATCAACAATGGGCTCATGTGGACATCCATAGCCGGCCCATTACAAGCATCGAATATATATGTGACGACTTAGGGTTTCTTGTTTCGGGTTCTCACCCATCAGCACATTGGGTGGCCTCCACCAGACCTCCACCATCGCTGCACCCTCTAGCTTCCCTCCACCAGATGTGACATCTAGGACCCTCCAGCGGCGATCCCCTCCGGCGGGGGCTCCCTCCGGCGACGGCCCCCTCTAGCGGGGGCTCCCTTCGGCGACGGCTCCCTCTGGTGGCGGCTCCTTCCGACAATGGCAACTAGCCTCCCCTTTGGTTGTGGGGCTCGAGATTCGTCTGTTTCACCAAATGCGGCGCTTGGGCCCCCTCCAGTTGTAGATCCATTCCTGTATCGGCTCCCCATCTATCTTCTCGATCCATCAGATGAGAAACTCGGTCCTTTCCCCCTCGTTGATGGTGCCTCCCTTCCTGGCAATGGAGCTCGAGTTATACCCCCTCCTCCAGATGCGGATCTAGGAGGTAGCAACCCCATTCTCTCCTCTGGCTGTGGATTTTGTGGTTTTTTTTGCAGTGGAGATTGTCCTTGGAATGAATGGAGATTAAGAGAGCAGTACAACCTTTCTTTTAGATATTAGGTTGTTTAGAAATTAAACTCCTTTGTTTGGTTTCAGTAGGCATCACCTAGATTTATCTGCTTGTTTTTAGTTAGGCGCATTACAATAGATTTACACATCACATCCTACTTTAAATGTATAGAATACCAGGAATTTTGCAAGACCATTATCATGAGTTCCAGGATGCATCATGAATTTGTGTAGTACTTTTAGTTTTGTGAAAGTAGAGAGAAAACCATTGTGCAATGATACATCAGGTTTCATAAACATATCCAGTAGTTATGAAATTTGGTAAAAGATCTGATGAAAGGCGCATCTGTAGGTATATAAGATTCATCTTTATGACTATTCCATAAAAGTGTATTAGCCATTGCAAGTTGGTACTGTTTTTCTGTATCCCCATGCCGTCCTTATTTCTCAATCTGCAGTTTAATATATTTTGATGCTAATAATATATGATCATGACTTGTTTCTATTTGTTTCTGGTGTAGCAGTTTTGCAGGAGCAGCTGCACTTCAGCAAGAGAAGCAAGTTTATTAGCAGTAAGTTCAGGTTAGTTTCTGCTCCTCCAATAATTTTAGTTTACCAGAAGCAGTTTGTTCCTGTAATGTGTCATTGAAACACCGAGTCTGAAACTATGAACTAAAAATGATTGGTGGGTACATGACTGTAGGAGGCACTCAGGATTTTTATCTTTGTAATGTGACATTAGTTGCAAGGCATATAAATTTAGTTGCAATCTGGTGCTTCACAGTGGTGTTGACTATAACTTTTGTTTGTCATGAAGCAGGACTCCGATGCCATGGAGCAGCTGGCATAGATTAATTAATAAGGAACTTGTGTAGATTAATCAAGCAATTGGATTAATTTGCCTACATATCGGATTAATTTGCCTACATGTGTCATTTTCAGGGAGACAAGCAGAAAGACTAGGAACATGATGCGATGGACTTTTGAAGGAGTGCAACTATACAGCAAAAATTCTTAAGTCTAAGCAGTGACTGTTCAGAATGCTATTGTAGTAGATATGAAGCTAGATTACTACCTTTTTTGTGTTTCTTTGAATTTTATGATGACCAAAAGATGATGTGTTAATGTACTAGAAATTTATTATTTTTGTACTTGGTCAGCAAGTGATTTTGATGTTGCTGAAATCTATTATACCAAATTTAGTAAACCAAATTATTGCGCTTTAAGTGATTTTGAAAAATAAAACGTCACCATCTGTAATGAACAAACATCATACACGTCACCACCTGTGATGAACAAACATCCTACATGGCACATGGTCGTGACGGTTGATTTCGTCACACACTATTGGGCCTAGCCTGGGCTAAATGGACTTCCACAGAACTTATGACGGACACAAATGCCCGTCTATGACGGCTCAATTCAGTCCAACAAATGTATGACGTGGGATACATGATGGTTTTTGAGATCATCACGGTAAGTTAATTGTGACGCATTTTTGAGTGTCCGTGACCAAAGTAATCCGTCATGTAAAGCCATATTTCTTGTAGTGATGAACAGTAACCGTGAAAATAACACTGGCTGCATGGCACTGTTCTGCTACGTGGCCACCTCTCGTAGGCCGTGCATGACACTGTTTGTGGTGATGAACAGCAGACCGTGCATGACACTGTTCTGCCACGTCAGCGATGAACAGTACATTTTGATATTTTTTCACGTTACTAATATTTGTTTATTTCATAACTAATTATTGATGCATGCTAAATTCATGAAATTTTTTGTGTAGCCTCTTCATGATGTACTCTACCTAGAAAAAATATGAAACCTAGAAAAAAATAGTTTTTGCATGTTTTAAAATTATCTTTTTTAATTAATAAATGCCACTTTTATGATTTTTGTAGGTCAAAATAAATATTGAAAAATTATGAAAATTGATTTATAGCTGTTTTACGATGATATCAACCTGTACAAAAATTTTAGGATGAAAGTTAAATGTTTAAATAAATTTCACGAGTTTTGTTATTCTCAATTGTTTTATAGAAATATTTAGATATTTAATTTTCATGAAATAAAACTATCTCAAACAAAAAAAACGGAGTACACCATTGCAAAAGAGCTCATCGAGACGATCAAAATTAATATATTATTTGCTATATGTGGAGCTTCGAATAAAAATATATTAATTTCGTAAATTAAAAAGAAAGTGCTGAAGTCAGCACCACAAATAGTGTCATGCACGGCCTACGAGAGACGGTCATGTGGCAGAACAGTGTCATGCAACCAGTGTTATTTTTGCTGTTATTGTTCATGGACTAAAGTGGCACAGGCCAACAAGTTCAGGGCCCATTTTTTCACGTTTGCAAGTTCATGGACCAAAGTGGCATAGGATGACAAGTTCATGGGCCATTTTTTCGTTGTGTGTGCGCGCCTACTTACTGTACTAGTAATGGCCACTAGCTAGCTGGTTGTACGTGTTGTTGTGCGGTCAATTAAGTCACCTGTACGTGCTGTATTCGATTCGATGAATAAAAAGGGAATGTGCATATGCATGTGATTACATTGTGTGTGTTCACTAATCATCACGAATGACTATTCAGGGTGTTTATTATTACTGTAGTTTGGAGAGTGGTCGATCGCATCCGAAATCACTTTGGTCCAGTAGGTCTGTACTCTCGAGTACGAAGTCATCTGACGGTTTCACGAGAAATGATTATACTCTGATGAAGGTTCACCAGTTGATCGAAATTTGTGAGCGTCCTGCGACTGTTAAAGAAATGGATAACGCCAGTTTTGTAATGCGTGTTTTCAGCACAATAGATGGGCTGATTTGTATCATGGGCCTACTTTACTGTTGTTTCACCCTTTGAGGGGCGAGTCTGCAAGATATATGGGCTCATGTTGTTTAAGAAAGAATAGAAGGTTTTCTATGATGATTAGGGCGGGTGCAAATATAATAGTTCAATTCATCTAAAAAAAGGAAACAGTTGAATCCGTTTAACAAGACGGTGGGTTTCTATAAAAAAATAATCCATAAAATGGACAAGAAGTAAGTTGTTTTTAGATAAAGTAGATACTTTATACATTTTAATTAGGGATTTGCTAAATTTCAGGTGTCTAAATTTTAGTTTTCTTTCAAGCAATAGTTATTACATATATTTTATATTAAAATTTTAGTTTTATTTCGTTACAATTTATGGAGATACAGTCTGTAATTTTTTGTTTTAGAAATGAAAAACATGTTAGACAAAATTACAAACATGACAAAATCTTATATATGTTGGCACAAAGATAATTTAAAAATTATATGTTGATAAAATCTGATATATTAGTGTTACCTGAAATCATCTTAAATTTCAGACACCTGAACTATATATAGGAAAAGTGTTTAAATTATTTTTGGTAGCTTAATCTAAAGTTAAGTTTACTAATTTTGACCAATAGAAAAATATATTAACATTTATAAATTTAAATAGATACAGTATCAAAACAAGGAGAACTGAATAATGGAACTAATTGGATATTGTAGATCACCGGAGTGCTCCACCAGAACATGTTTTTACAGAGAGGCTTGCAAAGTGAACATGAGTTCTTAGGATCATTGAAGCTTGACCAACAGTAACGACTATTTGGAAAATAGCCTCTAAAGGGAACCGAAACCCTCTGGTGCCTGTTCAAAAGCACCACCATAACTTTCCGGTGAGTGTCCGAGCGGCTAATTTTTAGGGGTGTGGCCTATATGTGTATATATTCCTCCATCTCATGCATATGGAAGCTCTCTTTAGACATCTAACGAGTCAGCTAGACACATTTGCATCCAAGAGAGAGGTTAGGACTAATGAAGTGATTCATAATCAAAGATTAAGAACTCCATTAATATTTATGGAGTAGTTGCTCAATAGACTTGTTCAGGCAAGTGAGAGTTCGTGCCTAATAGCATGTAACGTTACATGCTTTGGTGACGTTGAGAATCTTGGTGATCTATCAGTGGTGATAATGAGAGGTCCAAGAGTCATTGGTATACACAACACCGATGATCTGTCGTTCTAGAGTGAGAAGGATCAATTACTAGACACTACTAGAGAACAGACCTTTGGTCGATGTCCAGAATGAGCTTTAGTCTCGGAAAATTTTGTGTTCAAGACTAAAGAGTCTCCTTTAGTCCCGGTTGGTGTTACCAACCTTCCCGATTGGTGTTACGAACCGGGACTAAAGGTCCTTCGATTGTAGTAGGTGGGTTGGTTACGGTGGCGGATCCAGGATGGGATCAAGTGGGGGGCTAAAAAATGAAGATGGTGATTGACAATGAAGATTTAGTGGCGATTTAGGGCTAATCTACAGTAATTTAATGGAGAATTGAGGCTCACGAGTAGTGACGTAGCCAGGATTTTAATCTAAGGTGGTTCAGTTCAATATAGTTTTTTTAATAATATAGTTTTGTTAACACGTCAGCAAGTATCTTCGATTTTTTTGCTACAATGCACAGAGAAGCTAGAACCAATGACACAAAAATATAGTGATTTCGATGACTCCTGATTCATTTTAAGAGAAAAATAGTTGCTTATTATAATGTATGAATAAGTTGACACCAAAGTCTAACGAAACTCTATCAAACAAGTCTTAAATATACAATTTAATGAAATATAAGACAAATATATTTTTAAGTCTTACACGTATTTTTTTAAAAAAAATCTAAATATTAAATTCTCCTCTAGTATGCCACCGCTCAAAGGGGGGCTGCAGCCCCCCAGCCCCCCTCGTGTATCCTCCATTGGTTGGTTAGCTACGCGAGAGACATTGAGAAAGGTCTTGGGTTCGAATCTCGAGGTGCAGTTGTTGTGGGGCTAAGCCCCTTCCCAACCGGGACCAAAATGCATCGTTGTAGTAGTGAGATATCACTTTGTCCTTGTGTGAATCGAGAGACAGTGATATCCTCACGTTTTAACGAGGACTAATGAAGAGTGTCATTTATCTGATACCTCATGAAAATTGCCGGCTTCCTTTCCTCTACACTGTGGATTACATTCTTTCAATTTACTTTCTTAGAATTAACATGCTACTATAGGGTTGGAACCTAGGGTGTCTAACTTATGTGCGGTAGACATAAAAAGCACTTGTTAGGCACATGTGTGAATTTGGCCAAGCGATAGGTTTAAATTCCGTGAGATTTTTGTATTAGTCTAATTCAATCCTTCTTCTCTTTGGCATATTGATTCTTTGAGACAGAAACACTAATTTATCTAGGGTACGAGTACAACCCCTATTCCATACTGCTATATAAATAATGGTCATGCCATAAACAAAAGGTAAGCCAATCTTTAGATCATGGAGGTTTTTGGCCTATTTTTTAGTACAGTTTATTAGCTTCACTGTTAACTCAAAACCATCTCTACCAGTAGAGCATAAACTGTTTTTAGTGAACTCTTTAGTAAAACAGCTTCTCTAAGTGCGCGCAAAAGGATGAAATGACTACATTACCTTTCTCTTTTTTTTCCTTTTTAATTTCCTTCGCATCTCTATTGCACCCTTCATCTTATATATCCGGTCATCTTATCCTTCTCCTCATGTTGCCCGCCCCTGCAACTCCGCCCTTGTCCCCGCCCCAGCGAGCCTGCCCATGCCCCCGCTTCGTCGGCCACCTTCCTCGACGTGCAGGCCGCGCTACACAACACCGTCGCCATGTTATGGTCCTACAAGGGGCTACTCCTAGTCATTGAGGAGCTTGGGGTTGCACACTGCCCTCGCTCCCGCTTCGGCCCTAGCCACCCCGGCTTATCCTCAGCGAGTCCGTCGTGCACTGAAAATCCATCCACGTCTGATGAGGACATGCCAGCTCATCATATGGTGAAATATGAAGAAGATTCACCATCTTATACAAATGATATAAATTATAGTCCAATTACATGTAGTCATGCCACTAAACTACATGAAGAGGTGAATTGATTCCTAGCTGAAATTAACTTTAATAATTCTAAGAATGTTATACTACTTAAGTGTTCTATTTTTATTGTACTTATGTATACACATCAAGAGGAGAATTCTACTCTACATGAAGAAAAGCTACAGACCAAAAACGGACCAGTTCTCTCAGGAAGAATCGAACCTGTCCAAAACGGACCAGTTCAGTTCCAAAACAGACCAGTTAAAAAAATGCCCATATCTTTACACTCCGAGAAGCTTTTGAGGCCCTTGAAGACATTTTGGAAAGATTATCAAGTCTATTTTCCAATGCAACAAACCCCACCCCTTTTGATCGTGCCAATCTGGAGATATACATGATTTAGTCAAGACTGCTCAGAAGTCCAACAATTTCATATGACAAAATGTTGGTTTAACTTCTCCTGCAAAACTGTATCATTCTATAATGTTTCGTGATGCATGGTATACATGTCTGGAAAGTTCTTCAAGTCTACTTTCACACCCAACAAACGGTTCGTCATTTGGACTTCCCAATAAAGAATTATGATCAGTTTAGTAGAAACTGCTCTGGAGGCCAACAGTCACGCGAAGCCACTTCGGTAAGCCATCTCGCGGTGACCTTTCACATAGCCTATCTTCAGAAACTCCTTTTCGTTTTCATACCTATTAGGGACTTTTTGATGATTTGAGAACCTATATGGTATTGCAGCCGAGTTGTTGAATGTCTTACTCAAATCTTTGTTCTTCCTTGTTCTTCTTGGACTTGTGAAGTGATTCCTCTGGGATCCCCTACTTCGTGCTCTACGGCTTCCGTTCGGCTGCGCCGTATTGTGTGGATTAGTTCCGGATTGTGGTTCTACGGTTGTTCGGAGATCGAGTCGAAGTCCTCGTGGTTTCGGTGCCTCTCTCCCCGTCGCTTGGTCGCGTCCAACCTTGGACAGGTATAAAGCTAGTTACCTCTGCTGTTCGCAGCAAGTTATCTTCTTGATCCGTGATCTACTGTCGTAAAGATCGGGTCAATCCCTTATCGATCCATATCGGGTCTTGTCAGCGTCCATGCTTGGGGTTGCACAGTGAAAAGCTGCCTGTATGCTTGTGAGAATTGAAGGGGGGTCATATCGGATGAGGTAGATCTGATGTAAATGCTGATGGGTGGAAAGCAATGCAAAAGGGACCCGAGTAGCTAGCTCGCTTTATGCACGCGGGGGGGGGGGGGGGGGGGGGGGGGGGGGGGGGAGGGGGGGGGGTGGGCACAACGGCTTTCTCGCATGATCGACAGTAGATTGATCGAGGCACCGCGCGCACGCCGGCACGCCGGGCACGCCTGCTCGAACTCGATCATGGATGCATTCCCCGCGTACGCGCCACTACTAGCCATGATCACTCACACTCACTCCATCGTCGTTAGTACGTTGTGTCGATCTCGTCGTCCGTTCCAGCCGTCGTACGTGTTTCACTCATTGTATCGCTTTGATTTGCTTTGCCGATCGATCGATTTTAGCTAGCTAGTGCGGTTGTGGGGCGCCCGTATGCATCCGCCTTGCACATGCATATCATCCACCAACCGTACGTGCCTGTTGCCATCTCGTGTCGTGTCCACTCTAGATCCGTGCGTGCAGCGCAAAAGCCATCCAAGCTAGTAGCTAGAAAGCTACTGTATACACTAGAGATGGGCCAGTGAGTACATAACACAGCACATGCATACTGGTTTCCAACTTAGAAAAGTACTATAGCACAATAACACACTGACACTGGGTTGCCTCACTAGTGTGACTGGCTGGTGCGTAGTATAGCTGGTAATAATTTAAAAAATATACCCTGAATCTTAACTAAGGGCCGTATAACTCAGCTTAACTAGTGAAACTGTTTTTTTAGAAAATAGCTTTACAAACAACTTTATAGGTAAAGATGAGCTATTTTGAAAAAAATATTTGGCAAAACGACTTCACCAACAACGCATGCATGCGAGAGAGAAAGGGGGAGAAAGCTGTGATAAGCTATTATTTTCAGCTTCATTCTACTTCATGTGTTTGTGAGAGGGGGAGAAAAACAACTTTAGGGGTGAAGCTGTTTTGAAAAGAGGTATTAGACAAAAAAAACAGCTTATAACAATTTTATGAAGCTGTTATAAAACAGCTCCAGTGTTACAGTGGAACCATCGTCTGAAAAGCCCGAACAAAAAGTTAAGTTCGCTTGCTCCAGCGTCGGATCGAACCAACGTCTGACAAAACTCACTTTTGCATGTCCTTCTTTACTGCTCTCTCGGTGGGATGAAGGCAAGTACATGGCCCATCTATATTATTTAAGTGCTCTCGGTGCGGCGCGTCTGCAAGAGTCGATTTTGGTTCTGACAGGTAGAGTTCGGTTGTTGTAGTGTCTACGCTTCGCTTCCAACTGTCCACGGTTCGATTTACGACCTACACTGGAGCTGTTCTAAGATGTACCAAACAGACTCTAACCGTACAACACATCATATAAAATATGGAGTATATTATATATGCATGCATCATGAACGTGTTATGTAAGAAAAAAAAACACATATGTGTGCACGTACTACACACGTACTGGCCGGCAATCCAGCATGCAAGGGTTCTCCATACATCTCCGCTATTGACATGCTGAGCTCTGTAGGTCGTAAATCGAACCGTGGACACTTGGAAGCGAACTCTACCTGTCAGAACCAAAATTGGGACTTGAGAGAGCAGCAAAGAAGGACATGCAAAAGTGAGTTTTGTCAGACGTTGGTTCGATCCGACGCTGGAGCAAGCGAACTCAACATTTTGTTCGGGGCTTCGGGCTCATCAGACGATCGTTCGACCGTAACACTGGAGCTGATAGCTACCTAGTACGCGTATGTCGATCCGCACTACTCGATCGGGTGCTGTCAGAGTTAGGCCTGATTTGTCGCACGATCCTCCAATTTCCTTTTCTGACTTTTGCATTGGGATCAAATAACCGCGTGATACACTATCTAGCTAGTACAGAAAACATTAGCAGTGGCGGTACCTTTTGGGGTTTTCACTAGCTTTTTTTTTTGAACCATCGGTCTGAAAAGGTTGTAAAAATGATGATATTTTCGACTGGCTTAATAAGTTTGAGAATCACAGTCGTTTAGCTTGTTTACATGCATACCGTTTAAACGTTATATAGCAGTATACCCACTACTAAAATAAAATGGTGGTGGAGTTCTCCTAATACATTAAGTATAGTAATAAGAAAACTACATCAGTCCTAGCACATGAGAATTACTATGAGGTGCTTGGTAGAAAAAAAAACTTATGCTAAATGTTGAATGCTAAATACTAGGAGAATCCCACACCACTATGAGAAATTGCAAATTTTGGTTGTTATGTTTTTATCCGTTTAAACACTCGTTTTGTTCGAATAATAGGCTAGACGGCATGTGACTGACTGTTTACCGTTTAGCGTTTAGGATAACACACTGGGGCTTAAAGGCGGTTTAAATTGATTTACATCAGTGACGTGCTTGCACAAACTGGCTCTAGAGAAATAGTTTCCAGAATTTATAAATCAGACCAAAAAATAACAAAAAAGTTGTTTTAACCTGGGAGAGGCCCACTAGCCACCTAGAAATGGCTTAAGTCACAAGTCACACACCAGTGTAAACATTACTCCATCCTAGCTCATTTAAAAAAATTAAAAATTAATTTTAAATTATTCAGCAGTATGCTAGGAAATCAACAATATAAATATATCTATAATATATTGGCGATTTTATCAAGGTAATACCTAGTACAGATCCTAGACCACAAGTAGTATTCTTAAGATAACCACTAGTACGTGTAAATTCAAATTACACTTGCGGTTGTCTCAAGCCTACGTGGGTATGAGTAGATAATTTGTACTAGTGGTAACCTTTAGAAATACGCTATTAGAGATGCTATCTACTGACGGATCATTGCCATGGGTCCAAAGTTTTGTTTCTTCTGGTGCTTGTTTATTATGAACCTCTAGTGAATTTTTTATTAACAAAATATTTTTTCTACTAGTGTCGTTATTAAACATCTAGTATACTCACTATCATAAAAGCGATTTTAGGAGACAACCTCTCTAATTAACAATGATGGGCGCATTAGCACCACCTTAGTAAATGGCTAGGTGGCCTCCAGGAAAATGCTCTCCTATGAAAATCATTTACAAAGGCAGGTCTCCTAACATATGATTGCCTCTCAAAATCATCATTAACACAGGCGGTCGTCTTAGGACGCCTATCTATGTGAATCAATTTTTAGAGTTGGACATCTTAAGATTATTGCTATCTATTACTAATAGAGACGGTCATTCTAAGTGTCTGCCCGTAAAAATGATCTTTAGAGCTAGACATTTTAAGATGCCCATCTCAAGAAACAATTGCATCTAAAAATAATTCATAACCTTTTATATGAACTTGGGTGAAGACAAATTTTATATCAAAATTGTAGTCCTCAACATGTTCTAAAACTTTGTAGTTGTTTTTTTCCTAAAACAATTAGAGTCCTAAAATATTATTTTAAGTTTATGGATTTTGAAATTTAAAATTTACAAACAACCGCATATGTTAATATACCAACGTTGTAGTTCTCAACACAATCAACAACTTTATACTTGATTTTTTTAGTCTTCAATATGTTTTTAAGTTCATGAATTTTGAAAATCAAAATTTAAAATTTCTAAACAATCTTGAATGCTCACAATAGTTAATATCAAAGTTGTAGCGGCCGACATGATCTACGTTTTTTCTTTGAATAATTAAGTTTTGAGTTGAAGTTGATTAATGTCTCAAATATTTGTTTTAAATTAACAGATTTTGATATTCAATTTTTTGTTGAACAATCTTGAATGGAGACACATTCTATATATACCAAAGTTGTAGTGTTTGACAATATTTACAACTTCATAGTTGAAGCTTTTTTATTTAAATTTATTTAGTATTTAAAATATTCAATACAAGATTACAAAATATTTGTAAAAAAATAGAATCTTTTATGTATACTGATAATTGATTGTGTGATATAGTGGTAATTAACGAAGTGTTAGTGCTGAAATTTATGGGTTTGAATCCTGATCGATAAGGACACATTTTTTTTCTACCGTCTCTCTAAGTGACAAATTGCTAATTACATAATGATGAATTGGTAATTACAGCGACCAATCGTACGAAGAATGAAACAAGAACATGCATGAAAATGACCGACCTTTGCATAAATGATAAATCTCCTTTCCGACACAGTGATTTGTCTGGTGGGCGCTAAAGTATATACTCCAAAAGCTGCATGCTACCGGGCAGTGCCTTGTCAAAATCACGAACAGAGATATGGACACGCGTCAAGTCTCGATTGGCTTTCAATGCCTATAAATCACCCATGCCGTCGTTGCTATCTGTGCACTAGCGTCCACAGCTTGCACTAGAGATTGAACAGATAGAGACCGGGGTGAGGTGTGAGATCAAGCGCACAACTGGACTGGTGGTGACCATGAGGTCCGGCCTCCTCTCACTATGTTTGCACCTAGCCCTAGCCATTACACTGGTTGCAAATGTTCCTGGCCTTGCTAATAGTAGGGTAATCGATCTAAAGCCGCAACCCAAACCAACTCCGCAACCTGAACCAAAGCCCACCGCACAACCAGATCCAAAGTCAGAACCTAAGCCGACACCTGACCCTAAACCAACACCACAACCAGAACCAAAGCCAGAACCCAAGCCATCACCACAGCCTGAACCAAAGCCCTCACCACAACCAGACCCAAAGCCAGAACCTAAACCAACACCACAACCAGACCCAAAGCCAGAACCCAAACCGTCACCACAGCCTGAACCAAAACCCACACCACAACCAGATCCAAAGCCGGAACCAGAACCGACACCACAACCAGACCCAAAGCCGAAACCAGAACCCACACCACAACCAGACCCAAAACCGGAACCCAAACCTACACCGCAGCCAGATCCAAAGCCTGAACCAAAACCAACACCACAGCCACCCTCCTCGCAACCTGAACTAAAGCCCGAGCCTGAGCCAACCCCCAAACCTACACCAGAAACTAAACCTCAGCCAGAGCCTCAACCAAGCCCGAAACCCGAACCTAAGCTAGAGCCCCAGCCAAGGCCCAAACCTACAACAGAGCCAAAACCCCAACCAGAACCAACGAAGCCAGAGCCACCGCCTCTTTCACCACCCATTGGCACGAGCATCATGGAAGGGAATTAAGAGGAGCATAGTGGCACATATTAACGTGCATACCACCTATAGCTTTTGGCTAGGACTAATAAGTAATATTATATTTGTGTAAGAGTGAGCTCTCTCTTTATTATTATATATATATATATATATATATATATATATATATATATATATAGTGTGTACTACTGAAGTACTCTGTATGGACAATGTGTGTAGCCCCACTTTTTTCCGTGTGTTTCCATCAGCATGCATCCATGATCCATGTATATGCTAATTTGCTAAGGTTGTGTATCATCAATGAATAAAAGAAACAAATCTTGTGTGTCTTGTTTCGATATACATTGACCATTGGTCCATTGGTTTCTCTTTTTTTTTCTAAAATTTGAACAGGTAATCACAAGATTTCTCGCCTATCTAATTAATATCGCAGGGAGTTCTAAAGGATCTAAAGCTTTTTCGATAGCAACGTGTACTCTCTGATTTTTTTTTTGTGAATGTGTACTCTCTGATTAATGATGAGACTGATTTTTTTTTTATCAGCGGACGTCTGATTCAACAACAAAATCTCAGCGGTTTCTGGTTAGCTAGTACTACCGGTAAGCTGTTTCGTGTTTCAATTTTGGAAGCTGAAAAATGAAACGCAGGATGTGCGATCAGAACAAGGAACAGGGTTGAATTCAAGGTGGAGTTAACTAAGGCTATATAGGCCAAGAGAAGATGCCATATGGGCCGATTCAAATGGGAAATATGACCCACTATGCTTAACAAGGCCACATGATCCAACTCAACTGCACATGCATGCTGTCAAAATATTTTATTCAGACGGCACAGTACTGCACACAAACTAAAATAACAAAGGAATCAAGGATTGCTGCACTTCACTCAAAATTAAAGAGATACTGTGGGATTTTCATATGTATACAGTATTATAGTACTTAATGCGTTCTAAATTATAGTTCGTTTAATCTTTTCAACCCTAAGTTTGAACACTCGACGTGACGCAAGAAGAACACAAGATTTATCCTGGTTCGGGCAAAGAAGGCCCTACGTCCAGCGGGGGAGGGGGGGGGGGGGATGGATTGTATTATCTTGCACCGAAGTGCTCGTACAGGGGGTACAAGCTGGATTACACGGGGGTGCTCAGGATGAGCTGAGGCCTAGGATTAGCAGGGCTACCCTAGGTGGTCGGTTGGTGGATTGCTTGAGATGTCGATCAAGCAGGTAAGGAGTGGTGTTGCGAGTGTGGGCGGATGTCCGATGATCTGACCCTCTGCTCGGCTTGGAGGTGGAATTTTGTGTCTCTCCTCGTGTCATCCCTCTCTCTATTATCCCAACGTCCCCTTTTATAGGCCAAGGGGAGGCACGGGGGTACAGGGGTCCTAGACTGTAGCGGCGTGGGAGACATGTCCGTGCGCCATGCCTGCGACGTGACGTCGATCGCTGTAGCGGCATGTTCCTTCTGTACTTCCGGTGTTTCAGGGCATGACGATAGCAGACTGGACACCGCCGTACAACATGGCGCAGTACGGTTGGCCTTCTGTAGATGGGTACGAGTCCCACAGTTGACGTGGGACGGACTGGACGGGAGCCATGCCGGAGTGGTTCGAGACGATGGTCGAGCCCCCTGGTCGAGGGGGGTCGAGGCCAGCGTGACCCTGTCGTATCCCTGAAGACACAGTCGAGGGTTGTCCTATTCATGGCCTGAGGGGGTGCCTCTGGATTCCGTACCTGCGATGTGGCTACAGCGGCCGCACGGTTGACGGAGGTCCCGGGCATGGGCGGCGAGTTGATGGATTTGACTGTGGTAGTGGGCGCCCATGGTGTTAGGCGGGGGTAGGTAGGCGCATTGGATTCTCCTTACCCATACTGGGAGTAGGTAACCTAATCGAGCCTCCTGCGCACGGGTCGTTCGATCGACCCCATGTCCGTCATTCGAGGGGTTGAGGTGGAGGGGTCGTTCGTTCGACCCATGTCCGTCAATCGGGGTCGAGGCGGAGGGGTCGTTCATTCGACCCCTGTCCGTCAGTCGAGGTCGAGGCCGAGGGGTCGTTCGTTCGACCCCTGTCAGTCAGTCGAGGTCGAGGCCGAGGGGTCGTTCGTTCGACCCCTGTCCGTCAGTCGAGGTCGAGGCGAAGGGGTGTCCTGCCTACTGTTTTTCCAGTAATGGGCCGGCCCACGACTGGTCACTGTTGTTGGTGAGGTAAGCCTTCGTTTGATGGGCCTTTCTCCATTGTTCGAATGGCTGGTTGGATTTTGCCTTAAAAATGGTTGCTATGTTAAGCATTAGATTATCGCAGGTTAGGGTACCCTTACCTTTGTACCCGACAGAAGCCCCCGAGCCTCTATGCGGATAAGAAGAATCCGTATAGGGGCTTTTGCTGATGATCTGCAGGGTTAGTAAAAGGTCTGATTCTCCGTGGGGTGCGCGCGAGCGCACCCCGCGGGGTAGCCCTGAGGCCCCTGATTAAGAACTCCTCTAGGGCTTTAATTAGTGTTTCACCGGGGGATTAGGATTAACTGGAGTCATAGCGCCCTATCGAGCGGTCAATTATGTTCGCCAGGCTACGGGTGTTTCACTTCCTTGGGAAGGGGGTGCTCGAGGGCGGCTGTCGAAACCCTTTTGAGGGCCAGCCTTCGCTCCCTCGAGCGTTAAACTGGAGTCATAGTGCCCTATCGAGGGGTCAACTCTGTCTGCCAGGCTACGAGTGTTTTCGACCCTCTTTCGTCGAGGGGTGTTGTGCGTAGTCTAGCCCTCGAGCCTCGTGTGACTGGGCTTTCACTACCTCCTAGCGTCCTTCCCACGGATCCTTGCACTCGGATTATGGGGCGAAGAGCATCGTGCTATCCTCGTTAGGACGAGCCTCGAAGTCCTCTGTGAGCTGGTAACGGGTAGAAATCCAAGTGAGAACTCGTGCCCCGTTCGACAGGGGTCGATAGAAGCCCTGAGGCGTTCTCATTAAGCAAGACCGCGTGGATTACCTAGGTGCCAACTCCGTTCGATGGGAGTTGGTGGCTCGATGCCTCCCGTCGTAGGGATCCTTGGGTATTCCCTGGTTATGCCTTGGATATGTCCCGGGGGGGCCTCGAGAGTTAGTTCTCGAGCTAGGGGCTTGCGCCGGCCCCCCCTGGGTCATCCCTGACTCGAGTACTTGAGGGCGGCTGTCGAACCCTGTTCGTGGGGCCAGCCTTCGCCCCCTCGAGATTTGGGGGTGGACCGGAGTCCGTTTTACCCTGTGTCCTCCCTGACCTCGGGGTACTCGAGGGCGGCTGTCGAACCCTGTTCGAGGGCCAGCCTTCGCTCCCTCGAGATTTTGACGGATGGGTCGACGTCCGTTGCTTACCTCCGAAGATAACGCCCACTATTGCACGTTGTCCGCCGTAGGCACGCCTTTTTAGGAGATGTCCGTTCGACTGCAGCCGTAGCAGGCGTAGGGTGCGGCGTGGAGTGCGGCGCGGAGACCGATGACGCAACGGGCGTGCCTTATCCTGTGGAATGCGAGGGCGGTAGGTGGGCACATTAAATGCGGACATTTACCTGTCTTTTTGTTGGACCCGCCCGTTGGGCTTCCGGTTATAAATACGGGGACGGGGGTTTGGCTTCCGCACGCTTGCCATTGCCTCCCTTGACTCCTTCTCCCTTCGCCATTGCCTTCGTCGCCCAGCGAGTCGGATCTCTGCGTGCATGAGAGTAGGGAGAGGAGAGATCGGGAACATACCTTCCACCCCCGCATCCGAGCGCATCCGCTTCCCTGCTCCCATGGCTAGCTACAGCTTGCGCGGACCTGACGCCTGGCTCCCATCGTCGGCGACCGTGGGGCGTTTGGGAGATTTTGTGGAGAGCGGCCTTCTCCGGCCTATCACCTCCGCGGACCGCCCGGAGTGGATAGTGCCGCCGAGGGAGGATCATGAGCCCAACCCGCCGGAAGGTTACGTGGTCAGCTTCGAAGCTTTCCACCGAGCGGGGCTGGGACCCCCCCCCCCAACCGTCTTCTACGCGGGATCCTCCACCACTACGGCGTGGAGCTCCAACACCTCTCCCGCAACGGCGTCTGCCACGCGGCGGTCTTCACCGCCGTGTGCGAAGGATACCTGGGGATGGAGCCGCATTGGGAGCTGTGGATCCACCTGTTCGAGGCGAGCCTGTTCCACGCTTCGGCCGGGGAGCGATAGCCGCAGGATGGTCAGGGCTGGGTGCTGCAGCATCTCCCTCAAGAGGGCAGAGTACTGGATCCCGACCAAGCTCACATTGAGTCACTCAGGATGGCACTCCGGGTGGTTCTATCTGAGAAACGACGACGGCCTATTCCCCGCCTACACCGGGAGGACAATCGACTCGAGGCCCGACCACTGGAGATACGACGTCGAGCAGAAGAAGCAGAAGCGTCTCGACCACCTGCTTGGCGCGATTGCCCGTCTGAAGAAGGCGGGGCTTACGGCGGCCTTCGTGGCGTCGGCGTTTCATCAGCGGCGAGTCGTGTCGTTGATGGCTCGCCCGCTACGTCTCGACAAGATGCGCCTAGGGGTGGATCTCACGGGGGTACCGTCTTGTGGGGGACGAGCTGCCCCTCGAGAGGGTGGTCCACCGGGTGCGCGCCTCCTTCGCCGGCGCGTTCGAGGAGGAGAACGTCGCCAGCGTCCCCATGGTTCCGGATAAGGGCCACGTCCAGCTGGTACGACATCTCTTTCTCTGTCAATGTCCTCTTTTCCATCTCGTTTGTCTCCTTTGCCTGCCTCCTAACCGCCTTGTGTTCCTCAGGGAAACATCGTCTTCCGGAAGTCGCTGCCACCGGTGAAGGAGGAGTGGAACGACTCCCAGGTGAGACGCCTTCAGGCCAAGCAGGACAAGAAGGACAAGGACAAGGCCAAGAAGGATAAGGGCAAAAAGGCCCGAGAGAAGGAGGAGCGTGAACAACGCCGGGCACGGATGAGGCGGGCCAACCTTCCCGAGGAGTCCCCTCGGAGGAGGATGAGGATGAGGGGTCGAGCGGTGATGAGGTTGTTAAAGATTGTGTCATGACGTGATGGTATCGGGTTAGGCCTATCGCTTTTGACCTGATGGGTGTCGTCCTTATGCAGGAAGAGGAGCCGGAGCAGGAGGAGGAGGCTGAGCCGCAGCGAGGGCTCGAGGAAGAAAGAGTGGTGCCCAAGCGTCAGGGGGCGGCCGCCAGTATTGGAGGAGGAGAGGGGTCGATGTCAAGGTCGACCCCAACTGTCGGAATTGAGTCGCGGAACGAGCGCCCCGCGGCTCTTCAAGGTGAAGTGTCACGGCAGACGCGTAGCCGTTCGTCGCGGTCCCCATCGAGGGGTCGGTTGAGCATGCCTCCGGCGCCTAGTCGGTCGAGCGCACGGGCATCAGGCCCGTCGACCCAGGAGGGGACCAGGACGGTGGCGACGAAGACTCCGTTGGCCCCTGCCAAGGATACGGTGCCGGGAGCAGCCTCAACCCCTACTGCGGCCAGCGCTGGCGGGATAAGTGGCTCCCGACGTGCCTTGCAGAAGCCCCCGAGCGGCTCGAGGTCCACTGGTCGGACCCCCGTGATTCCGCTGGGGTAAGTTGCTTCCTTGTCGATCCCGAGTATTTTTCGTTGGTTATGACTTGTGCTTACCGTCGCGTTTGAGTTCCTTTTTCAGGGTGAAGCGCTCATTGGAGGACGCGACCCCGACCCGGCCAAGAGGCTGAAGGCGAAGGCCGCAGCCAAGATGGCCGTTGGGGCCAGTCCCGCCGCCTCGTCCCCTTCGACCCTCGCCCCAGGTGCGGCGTGGGCGGCCAAGGCGCGGGAGGCGATAGGGCGCGGGCAGGCGCAGGCTGCCGCTGAGCGAACTCGAGCGGAGGAAGAGGCGGGTTGGCCCGTCGCATCGACAGGGTCCGCCAGAGTGGCGGTCGAGGCCGTGCTCACCGCCCCGTCGGAGGAGGGTACGCCAGCGGCCTCGGAAGGCGTGGAGCCGGCGTCGACGACGACCGTGATTCAGGGGCTTGAGCCCCAAGCCACTGTAGAAATGGAGGTGGTCGACTTGACCTCCACTGGTGAGGAAGAGATGCCGGAGCGCCCGGCGACGGTGCGGTGGCCCGAGAACCTTGCGTCGTGGGAGGCGCGTCAGCGGTGCGAGCGCGAGGAGAAGGCGCGGCAAGAGGAGGGAGTGATTGTTATTGCGCCGGAGGTGCCGCCATCGGTGGAGAACCTCGTCGAGGGGGCCTCGGCGTCGCCCGCGGCGGGGACGGCGATGACGACGGAGCTGGCGGAGATAGTGGTGGTGACGACCCCTCGGCAGGAGCCGGAGGGGACCGTTGTGGCGCTGTAAGGAAGCAGCGCGGCGGACGTGACGATGTCCGAGGTGGCTGCTCGGCCTGTCGTCGAGGTCGGGCAGCCGTCTGCTCGAGGTGCTCCGCCCCCTAGCTCGGTCGTGGTGGAGGAAGGAGATGTGCTGCCAGACCGTGGCGAGCCCACCGTGCTGGAGGCTAACATGAGTTTCCTCTACCGCCCAGGGCTATTCCTGCGGTGGGGGCCCCTCCACCTCCAAGTGATGACCCGGAGGCGTCGATGGCGGCCCTCCAAGACCACTTCGAGGAGAGGATCGCCCGGCTCGAGGGGGCGACCGACTTCCCCAACGTGTCCGAGCGGGTGATGTCCCACAGAGGTACCCTCGAGATGGGTCAGGGCATCATGGACGAGGTGAGGAGGAGGGTCGACCGCTCTAGCGATCTCTGGGGGCAGAAGGTGCTCGAGCTGCCCGACCCCAGAGATCCAGGGTGCAGATTCTTCAAGCTCGACGACCAAGCCGAGCTTGGGGAATGGGAGCACATGGAGGAGTTCTGGGCGTGGCTCGACCACGCGATGCGCGTGGTCGTGGGAGTCGCGTGCGAAGACTTGTACAAACGAATAAACGTAAGTTTCGTTCTTTCCCTTTCGATTTATCTTGGTTATTTTGTTGTCGTTTGTTGTGATCTTCCTTTTTATCCTTGGTAGATGCTGAGGGCGAGGTCGCACGACAAGTCCCAGTTCATCCTGCGGACACAGGAGCAATGGCGCCAGCTCCGCGTCCTCCGTGCTTCGCTAGAGAAGGCGGAGGCCGAGGCCACCCAGGCGAAGGTCGAGGTGGCGGCCCTGCAGGAGGGGCCAAGGCCGCCCTTAAGGAGGTTGTCAAGGTCGGGCAGTAGCGGGACGCTGCCCGGGAGGCCCGGCGTAAGGCGGAGGAGGAGTCCACCCAGCTGAGGGAGGAACTGGCTCGAGCAGCGGAACGTGTCCGGCAGCTCGAGGCCGACCTGAAGCAGGCGGCTGCCGACCGCACCTCCCACGAGGGGCGGGTCTGGGAACTCCAGGCGGATGTTGACACCGTCTCCCGCGACCGCGACGCGCTGGGTGTCGCGGAGGAGAAGGCTCGAGCCCAGATCGCCGCTCTGGGGGAGGTGGCGGCTAACTAGAAGAGGGCCCTCGATAGTAATGGCAAGATCATCGAGGACCTCCGGGCTAAAAACAGCGACCAAGCTGCAGAGCTCGTCGACGTCCGCCACCAACTTCAGAGGGCTGAGCAGGACTATGTCACCCTGGAAGCATACGCCAAAGGTGAGTTTTTTAGAAGTGTTATTGAGCTCGCTTGGTCTTGCCCCTTCCCCTGCTTTTTGGTTTTGATGGAGTCTTCTATTTGTTCTGGCAGAACTCAAAGGGGACAAGGCCCGAGCCCACGAGGATCTGACCAGTCTTCAGAACCTCCTCGGGGCGGAGACGAGTCTGAACGAGAGGCTTGGGGACGCCATCTCCTCCTTCTGCGACGGCATGGGTGTCGAGCCGGAGCTGCCGGTTACGGGAGATGTGCGTGGAGATTCCCTCCTGCGCCGGCTCTTCGTCGCGACCCGTGGAGTGACGGAGCGGGTCCGTGCTGCCCTTCACATAGGCGTGAAGCGGGCGCTCGCGGTCGTTCGCTCGGGGTACTCCTATGACCTCGACGTCGTCGCTAGTGGCTTCGTCGTCGACCCGGAGCTGACCGATGAAGCGAACATGGCGAGATGCCATGAGCTGATCGACGCCGTAGAGGTGCCCGGCGGTGAGTTGGCGAAGATGTTCGAGGCTGAGGTGCTTCCCCCGGCGGATGGTGATGGCGATGAGTAGTCGAGGCCTGTGAGCCAAATCTGGACAAGAAGGTCCATGTAATAGATTAGTTTTTGTGACAATATGATGTCGAGCCCCTGGGGGCTTCCTAACTTTAATGCATTTTATTCGAGATGCATCTGAGTGTTTTTATCTTTAGAGCCATCTCTATCTTTCTTTGCATGAGTTGTTGCTTTTAGACTAAGTGTTCGATGCACGCTCATATCCCTCGAGGGGGGGGGGGGGCGAGTGGGGGTACCGTAGCCCTGAGGTGTGGGAGAGTCCCCGGCTCGATGGCCCTCGACCCTTAGGGAGTTCGAGGCGTTTTTACTTAGCTAAGAAGCGTACTCGGGGCAAAGGTGGAAAGAGAAGTGCTGAGTTTTGAAAAAACGTTCGAGTTTTTAGAGGACTTAGGAGGGGGGTCCCCCCCTGTCAGCCCCCGAGGGAGGCTTGACTTTGTAGGAGCAGAGTCGAGGCTACCTTAGAGTTATGAACGAATGTGAAATGTATTTCGAGAACATTTTATTCATTCATAATGCGATAAGTGTACATAATGCGGAAAATGTATGAGGCCTCGAGGCCTTAGGGGTAGAAGCGACGTAGTTGTTCGATGTTCCATGCGTTGGTGAGGATCTCTCCCTTGCTGTTCTTCAGCTTGTAAGTCCCTGGCTTTAGCACCTCTGCCACGATGAAGGGTCCATCCCAAGGTGGCGTCAGCTTGTGACGCCCCTTGTTGCTTTGTCGACGGCGCAGTACGAGGTCGCCGACGTCGAGGTCCCTTTTACGTATGTGCTTGTCGTGGTAGCGCCGTAGCGTTTGTTGGTACCTTGCTGACTTGAAGAGGGCCGTGTCCCGGGCTTCCTCAAGCTGGTCGAGGGAGTCCTCTCGGGCTGCTACGTTGGCTTGCTCGTTGTAGGCCTTTAATTGAGGGGACCCGTACTCGAGGTCAGTGGGGAGGACGACCTCGGACCCGTAGACCAAGAAGAACGGGGAGAACCCTGTAGCTTGACTTGGCGTCGTTCTGAGACTCCATAGGACAGAGGGCAGCTCATCGACCCATGTCTTTCCGTGTTTGTTTAGCCGGTCGAAGATCTTTGGCTTGAGGCCCTGCAAAACCATACCATTGGCGCGCTCAACCTGGCCGTTAGTTCGAGGGTGAGCGACTGCAGACCAGTTCAACTTGATGTTGCGGTGGTCACAGAAGTCCAAGAACTTTTGGCCGGTGAACTGTGTGCCGTTGTCGGTGATGATGGCATTGGGGACCCCGAAGCGGTGGACAATGTCGGTGAAGAACAACACAGCTTATCGAGATTGAATGTTGGCGATGGGTCGAGCCTCGATCCATTTCGAGAACTTGTCTATGGCCACGAGGAGGTGGGTGTGGCCACCTTTTGTTTTCTTCAGGGGGGCGACCATGTTGAGCCCCATACTGCGAATGGCCAAGTTATGGGTATCATCTGAAGAGCTTGGGCGGGTAGGTGGATCTGCCTGGCGTAGAATTGGCATCCCTTGCAAGATCGAACAAGTTTGGTAGCATCGGCGACGGCTGTCGGCCAGTAGAAGCCTTGTCTAAAGGCGTTTCCTACCAGCGATCTTGGCGCCGCGTGGTGGCCGCAAGCCCCCGAGTGTAGGTCCTTCAGTAGTGCCCTCCCCTCCTCGAGGGTGAGGCAACGTTGAAGTACATCGGTAGGGCTGCGTCGATACAGCTTGCGGCCATCCCCATACAAGACGTAGGTTTTGGCGCGTCGGGCTATGCGTCGAGCTTCGGTGCGGTCCTCTGGGAGCTCGCCCCGTATCAAATACTCAAGGTAGGGTGTGTGTCAGTCTGTCGAGGGGGTTGCTGTTGCGGTTGTTTCGTCGATCTCCATGACCTCTCCTCCGTGCGAGGGAGGATCGGTCGAGGAGGAAGGGTCGACCCCTCGCTCGAGGGTGGGAGCCCCCGAGCCTAGGTCGACGGACGGCTTGTGAAGGTCCCTCGAGAAGACGTTGGGAGGAACCGTGCCTCGGGTAGACGCGATTTTGGCTAGCTTGTCAGCAGCTTCGTTGTACCGGCGGGCGACGTGGTTGAGCTCTAGGCCATAGAATTTGTCCTCCAGCTTATGTAGGCTTCCATCTTAGGGTCGTGGCAGCTCGAGTCTTTCATCACTTGGTCGATTACCAACTGCGAGTCCCCTCGAACGTCGAGGCGTCGAACTTCGAGCTTGATGGCGATGCGCAGACCGTTGACGAGGGCCTCGTACTCAGCTACGTTGTTGGAGGCGGGGAAGTGGAGGCGGATGACGTAGCGCATGTGGACCCCTGAGCGTGATATGAACAGCAATCCGGCGCCTGCCCCCGTCTTCATCAACGATGCGTCGAAGTACATGGTCTAGAGCTCGATCTGAACTTGCGCCGGGGGTAGTTGGGTGTCGGTCCATTCTACAATGAAATCTGCCAATACCTGCGACTTGATGGCCTTCCGAGGAGCGTAGGAGAGAGTTTCCCCCATGAGCTCGACCGACCATTTGGCGATTCTCCCAGACGCCTCCCGGTTCTGGATTATCTCCCCGAGGGGGAAAGACGAGACCACAGTGACCGGGTGACCCAGGAAATAGTGCTTGAGCTTCCGCCGAGTGAGGACGATGGCGTACAACAGCTTCTGAATGTGGGGGTATCTCACTTTGGTTTCTGAGAGCACCTCGCTTATGAAGTAGACGGGCCTCTGAACCAGCAGGGCATGTCCCTCTTCTGCCCTCTCGACTACTATGGCAGCGCTGACTACCTGGGTAGTCGCTGCAACATAGAGCAAGAGGGGCTCGGCTGGGCTTGGGGGCACCAAGATAGGTGGCGAGGTGAGTAAGGCTTTGAGTTTGGAGAGCGACTTCTCGGCATCGACGGTCCATGTGAAGTGTTCTGTTTTATTTAGGAGGCGATAAAGGGGAAGTGCTTTCTCCCCGAGCCGTGAGATGAACCGGCTGAGGGCAGCGAGGCACCCTGTGACCCTTTGTACGCCCTTAAGATCGTTGATCAGGCCCATCCTAGTGATTGCGGTTACCTTCTCAGGGTTGGCCTCGATCCCGCGTTGGGAAACTATGTACCCTAGGAGCATGCCTCGAGGGACCCCGAAAACACACTTCTCTGGGTTTAGCTTTATGTGATTTGCCCTGAGGCACCCAAACATGATCTCAAGGTCCCCAACTAGGTTCTCGACTTTCTTGGATTTGACCACGATGTCATCGACGTAGGACTCGACAGTTGGCCCTATATGTTTTCCAAAGACATGGAGTATGCATCGTTGATATGTGGCCCCGGTGTTTCGCAAACCGAAGGGCATAGTGAGGTAGCAAAACATGCCAAAGGGGGTGATGAAGGAAGTCACGAGCTGATCGGGCTCCTTCATCTTTATTTGGTGATAGCCAGAATACGCATCAAGAAAGCAGAGAGTTTCACATCCCGCAGTGGAATCTACTATTTGATCAATACGTGGTAATGGAAAAGGAACCTTAGGACATGCTTTATTTAAACTAGTGTAGTCTATGCACATTCTATCCTTTCCATTCTTTTTCTTGATAAGTACAGGATTTGCTAACCACTCGGGATGATGTACCTCCTTGATGAATCCGGCCTTCAGAAGCTTGTCAACCTCCTCCCCGATGATTCTGCGCTTCTCCTCGTCGAAGCAGCGTAGCCGTTGCTTCACCGGTTTGGACCCAGCCCGGATGTCCAAGGAGTGCTCGGCGACATCCCTCGGAATGCCCGGCATATCCGAGGGACTCCACGCAAACACGTCAGCATTCGCGCGGAGAAAGTCGACGAGCACGGCTTCCTATTTGGGCTCGAGGGTGGCGCTGATCGTCAGGGCCTTCCCATCCGCGTGGCCGAGGTCGAGCGGGATGGTCTTGGTGTTCTCCGCAGGCTTGAAGTTGCCGGCATGCCGCTTGGGGTCGGGGATCTCCTTGGAGAAGTCGTCGAGGGCCGCGAGGATGGCTGACTCCTCGACCGCTTCGGCGTTTTCCACGCACTCGACGTCGCAGTCGTAGGCGTGCTCGTAGGAGGTGTCGACGGTAATGACCCCCTTGGGCCCTGGCATCTTCAGCTTGAGGTAAATGTAGTTTGGGATCGCCATGAACTTGGCGTACCCCGGTCGACCGATGATGGTGTGGTAGGTGCCATGGAACGCGACCACCTCGAAGGTCAGATCTTCCTTCCGGAAGTTTGAGGGGGTACCGAAGCAGACGGGTAGCTTGACGCGGCCGATCGGGAGTGCCTTCTTCCCTGGAACGATCCCGTGGAATCCCCCCGCGCTGGGCAGGAGCATGGTCCTCGGGATCCCCAGGAGGTCGAGGGTCTCGGCGTAGATGATGTTGAGGCTGCTTCCCCCATCCATTAGTACCTTGGTGAGGCGGGTGTTGAGTATGATCGGGTCGACGACGAGTGGGTAGACCCCTGCGTTGGGGACGTTCTCGGGGTGGTCATTCTGGTCGAAGGTGATCGGCGTGTGGGACCAGTCGAGGTATCGAGGGGCCTGGGCTCGAACGGAGAAGACTTCTCGACGCTCCCTCTTGCGCTGACGCACACTGAGTCGGGTCGAGGGTCCTCCGTAGATCATGTAGCAGTCGTGGATCTCGGGAAAGCCTCCTTTTTTGCCATCGCCCTTGACGTGGAGGTCGCAGGGTGGGTCTTCCTTGTCGTCGTCTTTCTTGATGCCGAGAGAGTCGAAGTACTTGAGCATGCGACAGTTCTCGAGGTTGTGGTTGGCCGGTCCCTTGTGATAGGGGCAGGGCTCCTTCAACATCTTGTCGAAGACGCCCCCCTCGGGTGGGGGACCTCGAGGCTTCCTTTTGTCTACAGCAGCGACAAGATCGTCGGGATCGACGTCGGGTCGACCTGGCCGGTTCTTCTTGTTGTTGTTGTTGTTGTTGTTGTTGTTCCTCTTGGGCCCATTATTCGAGCCCCCGGGCTCGTCCACCTTGGCCTTCCCCTTGTCTGGGGATGCATAGAAGAACGCGCCAACGGCTTCCTCGCCGGCTGCGTAGTTGGCGATGATGTCAATGAGCTCGTTGGCAGTCTTGGGGTGTTCCGTCCCAGCTCCCGCACCAACTCCTTGCAGGTTGTCCCGGCGACGAACGTCGTGACGACGTCGTGGTCGGAGATGTGGGTTAGCTTAGTATGTTTCTTGGAGAACCGTCGGGTGAAGTCACGGAGGGTTTCCCCTGGCTTCTGCTTGCAGCTGCGGAGATCCCAGGAGTTTCCTGGCTGCACGTAGGTGCCCTTGAAGTTCCCCTCGAAGATCCTGACCAGGTCAGGCTAGCCATGGATCAAGTCCGGGGGGAGTTCCTCGAGCCATCTTCGAGCGGTGTCGGAGAGGAAAAGCGGGAGTTGCCGAATGATGACGTGGTCATTGTCGGCTCCTTCTAGCTGACATGCCAGCCTGAAATCAGCAAGCCAGAGCTCCGGCTTGGTTTCGCCGTTGTACTTGACCAGGCTGGTGGGTGGACGGAAACGAACAGGCAAGACGGTTTGCCGGATGGTCCTGCCGAAGACTCGTGGCCCTGGTGGTTCCAGAGATCGACGTCAATCCTCGTCACCGTCGTAGCGCCCACCTCGATGAGCACTGTAACCTCGAGCCTCAGCGTCACCGTGTCGGCGTCGTTTGTTGTCGTTGATGTCGCATCACGCGTCTCGCGGTTGTCGATTGTCGAGGATGCGGTCTCGAACTGGTTGCGGCTCCGCTCCGCCTTGGGGCGCCTTGTCTTGGTGGACAGATACCTCTCAATCTTGTCGAGGGGGCACGTCCCGCCGCTCGGAAGCAGGTCCTCTGCGCCTCGAGGCCGAGCTCTCCGCCTGCTGTACGGCCGCGGTTTGGAGAAGTCCCTGGATTTCATTCCTGATGCGTTGCGCTTGGGGCGTCGATGGTGCTGGCATGTCGCGGAGCAACATCGCGGCTGCCACGACATTCTGGCTAGCGCGGTTGTACACGTGGCGCTCGTTCGCCCCTTTGTTGATGATCTGTCGATGGACATCCCGAGCCCACTCGTGGGCTCCTCCATCCGGTGACCGCCCGCAATCTTGCTCGAGGGCATGCTCGAGCTGTTGGAGCCGTAGGCGCTCCTCCTCGACCTTGGCGAGCAGCTCTCGGACTTGCGCGATCTGGGCATCCTGAGGTGGACCAGCTTCGCCTGGAACCGGGGGGGGCGGCGTCTCGCGACGGAGTAGCGTTGCGCCCTCCTCCTCCCGCATTCGTAGCTGCGGCGTCGGTGGTCTCATCCTGGGAGTCGATCGGCTCGTTGAGGTGGAAGCACTCCCGCGTGGGATCGTAATCCTCATCGGGGGAGTCTGAGTCGGGGTTGCCCTGGTAGAAGTTGGGGAAAGATCCCCTGCACTCCTCCTCCAATTGTCGTCGTAGCGTGCCCCAGGTGTAGTAACCTGGGGGCGGGGCTCGCCGTGGCACCGAGCGCTCATCTGGCGGAGGGGTGCTGACGAGGTTAGTCGTCGCACGTAGCAGGTTCCCTGAGGACCCGTAACGTGCCTGCATCTGCGAGCCTACAAAAGTAGAACAGAGTCTGGCGTTGTTGTAGAGCCCGTGTGGAAACAGGTTGCGCGGCGGCGCGGCCGAGTATGTCGGAGAAGCCACGAGGACCCTCTGAGATGACGGTGTGGCGAAGCCAAAGTCAGGCTCAGCAAGGTACCCGTTCCCGACCCACAAGCATGGGTCAAACAGGCTCCCGAAGGGATGAACTGTGTCGCCAGCTGAGGCCGGGGAGATGGCGTCCGGTGTCTCGGGATTCGCGCGGTGAAGAGTGTGGCGGCGTCGTTCACGCCTCCTCCTGGTGACAGGCGAGAGGCGCGAGTGGTGGGACCGTCGTCTGGTCCCCCTTGGCCCCGGCGTATCAGAGCCGCTCCTATCCATGCCACCACTGGAGAGTAGAACCATGTCGTGGTCGTGGCCCGAGGACATGAACTCTAGACTCCCGAACCAGATGATGGTGGCCAATGGAAATGGTGGAACGGTGGAATCCATCTGGGAGAGTAGTTCGAAGTTGATCGACACGCAAAGCCCCCTACCTAGCGCGCCAACTGTCGGTGTTATGACCCAGGGGGTCAAGACCACCAACTAGTAAATTTGTAAATTGCGTGCTCCCTCTCCCAGACGTGATGCAAGAAGAACACAAGATTTATCCTAGTTCGGGCAAAGAAGGCCCTACGTCCAGCGGGGGAGGATGGATTGTCTTATCTTGCACTGAAGTGCTCGTACAGGGGGGGTACAAGCTGGTTTACACGGGGGTGCTCAGGATGAGCTGAGGCCTAGGACTAGCAGGGCTACCCTAGGTGGTCGGTTGGTGGATTGCTTGAGATGTCGATCAAGCAGGTAAGGAGTGGTGTTGCGAGTGTGGGCGGATGTCCGATGATCTGACCCTCCACTCGGCTTGGAGGTGGAATTTTGTGTCTCTCCTCGTGTCGTCCCTCTCTCTATTATCCCAACGTCCCCTTTTATAGGCCAAGGGGAGGCACGGGGGACATGTCTGTGCGCCATGCCTGCGACGAGACGTCGATCGCTGTAGCAGCATGTTCCTTCTGTACTTCCGGTGTTTCAGGGCATGGCGATAGCAGACTGGACACCGTCGTACAGCATGGCACAGTACGGTTGGCCTTCTGTAGATGGGTACGAGTCGCACAGTTGACGCGGGACGGACTGGACGGGAACCATGCCGGAGTGGTCGGAGACGATGGTCGAGCCCCCTGGTCGAGGGGGGTCGAGGCCAGCGTGACCCTGTCGTATCCCTGAAGACACAGTCGAGGGCTGTCCTGTTCATGGCCCGAGGGGGTGCCTCTGGATTCCGTACCTGCGATGTGGCTACAGCGGCCGCACAGTTGACGGAGGTCCCGGGCATGGGCGACGAGTTGATGGATTTGACTGTGGTAGTGGGCGCCCATGGCGTTAGGCGGGGGCAGGTAGGCGCATTGGATTCTCCTTGCCCATACTGGGAGTAGGTAAGCTAATCGAGCCTCCTGCGCGCGGGTCGTTCAATCGACTCCCTGTCTGTCATTCGAGGGGTTCAGGTGGAGGGGTCGTTCGTTCGACCCCTGTCCGTCAGTCGAGGTCGAGGCGAAGGGGTGTCCTGCCTACTGTTTTTCCAGTAATGGGCCAGCCCACGACTGGTCACTGTTGTTGGTGAGGTAAGCCTTCGTTTGATGTGCATTTCTCCATTGTTCGAATGGCTGGTTGGATTTTACCTTAAAAATGGTTGCTATGTTAAGCATTAGATTATCGCAGGTTAGGGTATCCCTTACCTTTGTACCCAACAATTATGTACACCTATATGTATAGTATTTGTACCTGTTGATCTCCTTTAATTTAGTATGGCAATACATTAAGTGAATAAGTGTGTATAATCAACGTGCACGTCAACTTTAATTTAAAGATATAGAATTGATGTGTACAGTGTGCTCTGTGCTCCTGTCTCATTTGGTTCTAATAATTCAGAGAAGAAGAGGAGACAAATGCCTGCTGCATGCATGCATCCATAACCATGATTGTTGACTGGCTTCAACCTTGCCCCGTCGTGAGTCGAGCATCAAATTCTCAATAGCATATATGTAATGATATAAAACGCCATACCTCCACATGCTCCCTCCTGCTACAATTACATAGTATATCACTACGTTTGTTTTTAGATAACTAAAACTTGACTTTAGTTTATGCCCAGACACCGCACACAGACGCTTCTTTTTATGCATATGCCGTCAAGCAAAAAATTTGATGTCAGGAGGGATGATCCATACATGTCTCCGGCAGCTAATAATTCCTTCTAGAAACTTTGCATTGCTTGCTCACTCACTCACTCACTCTCAGCTCCCAGCTGATTAGAAAAAGGTTGATGCGCAAATCTAACAAAAGCACAAAAAAAGCCTAGCCTTTGCCCATCTAGCGCTAAAAATGAATCTGATTCTAGAGTACTGGTTAGTCACTATATAGTTTTGTATCTATATGCCTGCCACAAAAATCAATCTGAAACCATGCCTCTTGCTGCTGTGCTGTGCAGTGCGCTATTCAGAGAAAGAAAAGTCTCTGCTACCCGTACCTACATGCTCTAATTAGTTTATTCATTCCTCCTGGTAGAGATCATGCATGTATAGCCATCATTATGTTGTTTCCAATTTAATTATCTCTGAATCAACACTTTATACTCTTGTTTAAACACCTACGCCTCATCTTACGTAATTTTGATTACGTATACATGGCATTCCTTTACAGCATCAGCATTAATCAAAAGAAGCATGGTTTGAACCTCTGCACAATATGCACCACTTGCTCATTGCCTATTACTATATCTCCAGGCTCCAGCAACCATTTAACATGGTCATACTAGCGCAGTAGCAAGCAGCTAGCTAGGACCGGTGCATCTATCCACTGAACTCAAACAACAGCACCTTTTCATAACTACTGTCCCTACAGAACATTGTAAAGAAATTGTTGTGGCTTCCTATTAAAAAAAAGGAAATCATTGTTGGGCAGCCCATCAACATTATTTGAGATAACGAGGACCAATCATCTAAAGTTCAGCCTTCTTACATGTTTGTTAAAGGCGAGCTGTGCGTTAATTTGTTCAGTAAAGCTCATACTTTTCATAGCTATAATTAAACGCTCCAAGTTGTGTTAACCTTATTATTTTGTAATCAAGTGATGACAAATTACGCATGTGATGGATCTCTGCTCCATATCTTGTAAAAGGATTGATGCTTGACTCCCAAATAAACAAAAAACTTATCGAGACAACTACATAAAGGCCTGTTTGGATCCTTTCCTCGACTTTAGAGCTATAAACTTTAGAGCTAAAGCTCCAAATAGGTGGTCTAAAGTTAGCCCTAAACTTTAGTTCATCTCACATTAGAGCTTTAGGCAACAAAAATGAATTAAAATGCTCTAAAGTTAAGAGGTAGGGATCCAAACAGGTCATTAGCTTTTACATGCAACCATTTCAACTAACACAGAAGGTAACGCTAAAAATGTTATGTATTGATCTGTTCATCTGAAAACCAAGGTTTTTATTTTCTGGTCTATCTGGAACCAGGTATGTTTATTGTAAATAATAACAACATGGTGTACAAAAAAAGAAGCTACAATCAATTTTTAAGTCAAAATTGAGATCTCACCCATCTGATTGGATTATTTAGGTATTAGCTAGTGCCTTCTCTCTGGTAACCTGATTTGTGGATGCAGAGACCTTAGATGGCCCCAAGGCTACCTACGCGTGAGATACTAGCTAGTCAAGAATGGGGTTGAGGATAGGAGAGAGAAACAAACTGAACTAGAGTTTCTAGCTAGTGAGTTCTGAATTATGATATAGCGAGCAACAATTGACTGTAGTTTCTTTAATTTCAGTGTGCCTGGATATAGCGAGATAACAATTATGGAATATAGAACGTAAGTCCTAAAGAATAGTGGATGGATGTGAAAAAAAATGTAATAGAAGGTGTGGAGGAGAGCAACAACTGTAATTACTTGGGGTTTTTTTGAGAATGTAATTACTTGGGGTTGAGAACTACTAACTCCGTTCCACTTTTTTTTTACCCTAACTTTGATGACCACTCATGTTATTCAATTTTTTTTTGCAGATATAGTCAAATTTAAGTTATTCTTGAAGAACTTTGATTACTAAAGAAAATCCTAATAAAAGAAGTGATATTTTGTACAAATTTCTAAATAAGACAAACTGACAAGTCAAAAAAGTCAAACGAACTATAATTCGGAACTGAGGGAGTAATACACAGGCTAGCAGGGATAAAATATGAAATTGTGGATATTGTTTTATGAGTGTGTGTGCTCGGGCTATTAAAATGAATATTTGTACATCTTATACATATTATATTATATGGTATTTATCAGTTTCTTCTTATAAATATTTGTTTTTCTTGAATTTCATGTTAGTTACCTACAACTATTGGTCAATAGGGTAGAACGGTCAGAATGAAGTTCAGATTTCTCCTTAAGAATGAATGATGATCTTCCCAAATTTTTCTTCACTTAGTTCATCTCCTTGTTGTGTTGATTAGATGCATGCAGCTCTAGGTTGTGCTATATATACGCAATAGTTATCTACTTTCTTCCTACTTATGTTATTTGTGTGTTACCAATTACACCACAACCCTCCTGAACGCAATTTAATTTGCTTCATGCATAACATTATGTAGCTAGGATGCACATGTTCTTTGTTTTTTTATCTCTTTTTACATATATTATTATTGCAACAACTTCATAAATTAATCCCTATGTTGCATTTTTAATTAACTCCTGACTGAGGAAGAAGAAGAAAAATCTAAAAAATCTTAGGATTATCACCTTATCAAAATTACATTTACCTTGTTGGTTGTATACTTCATCTACCATCCCCAAAAGACTTTGTTTCTAGTTTTTTCCTAGCTCAATTAAGAAGAGTAAACATTTATAACCCCAAATATGTATACCCTAAAAATATATTTTATTATAAATCCAACAATACTTTGGTATCATAAATATTCATATTTTTTTATAAACTTGATTAATTTTAAGATAATTTGACATAGGACAAAACAAACTAGAAACCAGAGTCTTTAAGGCCAAAGGGAGTATTACTATTGATCCTAAAAGTATATACTTCCTTCATCCCAAATTATTTTTAACTTTTTTACTTCAAGTTTAACCACTCGTCTTATAAAAAATTTGTGCAAAATGTCACTTCTTTTTTCTGGCCTGCTTTATTGATAAAAGTTCTTTAAGGATGACTGAAATTTGACTATATTTGCACATTTTTTTGAGAGCTTGTCAAAATTAGGGTAAAAAAGTCAAATATCGTATAATTTAGGATGGAGCAAAGTATATATTACATGAGAAGATACAAAATTACATAATTAATATTTTATTTAGTACAACTTCACTTATACTCACTATGTCCTGAAAAACTTGATGTTGTAAGATTTTTGAGACATATTACTGCTCAAATGAAACTACCCATGTACACTTATTTATGAACAGTGGTCCATTAAGGAATAATGCTATAATTAAAAGGAATGAATGGAGACATGTAGACTACAATTTCAAGCTGTTATATATCGTCCCAACCTAATTCGAAGAGTTAAAACATCAAGTTTCTCTAGGATAAATTTTGAATCTTTAAATATCAAGTTTTCTGGGACAGAGGTGGTAGGCGCTTACAAAAAAATGTTTCATATATATATGGAGTATCCAATTATGAAATTGACCTAAAATTGTATGACTTTATCCAATTCAGAGGCAGCTCTAATAATCGTCAACATCAAAGTAATTAAATGCAGATCATCAAAGTGACAAAGTATAAAATGTCAATTTCTTGGAAAAGAGACTGCAATAAGCTATATTATTACAAATTGAAATTAGTGTCAAATTTTGTATGGCAGCTCTAATCTTCAACATGACACAAGTAAATGGAAATCTGACTGCATGCATACAGGAACCATTTGCTATGAATTTAGTTGCAAATTAAAGGCTAGAGAGTAAGGTTTGCGGTAAACAAGGTATATCTATGCCGTGCCTTCATGCATCCATTATTAAACCGTGCAGTGTTCATATGCACTGGGCTTTCTGATTTGTGTACGTGGAAGCAACAAACATATATGCCTTGTTAGTGCCTGGCCGCCTTTCCAGATTATCTATATGGTGCAAGACAGGTTAATCGAAAATTTACGGTGCTTACTAAAAATGCTCCAATTGATTTGCAAATATACAGTCAGTTTATTAGTAACTAAATGAATTCATAAAAATTATTGCAGTAGCAGTTCCCTCTCCCAAGTAGATCTTTTCATGCATGAATTACCGACGATATGTACATCAGGAGCTGAGAGTACACCTTTCTCAAAGGCTATATATGTGTTGTTTAAGCAGAACAAGCACGTGCAAATCATGATGCGATCAATTAAGCAAAGCAACCTTTTCAATACATGGATCACACTATATATTACTACTTTAATTGAGCACCAAGAGCATTATAATTCCAAACTTGGTAGTACATATGCATGCACCTGTAATAAGAAACAAACTTTTGCAGATACACCGGTGCATGTGCATGCAGAAGATGTATCGCTAGCTTGGTCATATTCAACGTGCACCTGATCAGGATACGCTAGTTATTTTTCCCGTCGCCACCCTTGAGCATCTCCTGCAGCACCTGGTCGTCCAGGTACTCCAGCTCGATCACCTGCCGGCCGCCGCCGCTTCCGCCTCCTCCCTGCTGCTGCTGGCGGGAAGACGACGACGACGACCCGCCGCCGCGCACGTAGTTGCGCGCCTCGGCGGGGAAGTTGAGCACGGCGATTTGGCCGCGCATGGCGTAGGCCGCGCGGTCGTACGCCCTCGCGGCCTCTTCGGCCGTGTCGAAGGTGCCCAGCCACACGCGCACGCTCTGCCGGCTGGAGTCGCGGATCTCGGCGGCGAACTTGCCCGACGGGCGCCGCCGCACGCCGCGGTACTTGGTTGGCTCGCCGCCGTCGTCCATCTCAGAATGGTCTAATATAGCTTATCATATATATGCAAATCTCGACTAGCAAGCTTGATCAATCCGGAATTTCCGGATCTGTGAACCCTAAACTAGCTAGATTATACTGCACTATATGCACGCAGGCGGCAAGAACAAGCTAGGTTGACCGAAGCTATCATATCAGCACCCTTACTGTCACTGAGACTGTGACTAGCTAGTTTGTGTAGTTGCTGCTGCTGCTTGTGTTGTGATGTGACGGCGATGGTGGCGCCGTATTTAACGTGAGTAGCTAGCTCTCACAAGCCCTAGCTAGCTTGGCTAATGGAAGGTCATGACGACTCGTGGCTAAGGATTAAAGGAAGATGCGGATTCTCTCGCGGTTGAAGGAGAAGAGAGATTGTGGAAGACGGGACCCTCCCTTGACCTCTTTTCAGAAGCTATTTTTTGTGTGTATATGCATGTAATTATTTTTTAAGAATAATCGTAAATCAAGGTCTTATATGACGGACTTGAATGCGTTGTAGGTGGACGGTCATTGTAATATGGTCTTTATTTTGTTTCATTTATATTAGTTGTTGCCACACGAGCACAAGGCTCATCATATATTGGAAAAAGTCTACTTACCCCCTGAACTATTAGGGTGTGTCTAACGTATGCCTCCAACTACAAAACCAGGTAACGAACACCCTAAAATTTACCAAACCAGTCAACGAATCCCCCGGGGCGGTTTGGGAGGGTGGTTTTGCTGACGTGGCGTCCAGCGTGTCAGTGGTTTGCCACGGTGGCGAAGGCCTGTCTCGGTCCGGGTCACTGACCAGTGAGCCCCATCTGTCAGTCTCTCCCCTGTTCTCTCCGTCTCCGTCTCCATCTCTCCCCGCTCGCGGCTCTCTTCGTCTCCGGCGCACGTCCTCGGTTGACAGAAGCTGCGGTCAGTTGGCGGCACCGGCACCGGTACCGGTGCCGCACGTGCTACTAGTCCCGTACCCCGTGCAGGGCCACATGCAGCCGCTCCTCGCCCTCGCCTCGCTCCTTGCCGCGCGCGGTCTCCGCCCCACCGTCGTCGAGACGCCCGCCACGGCCGACCTCGTCACGCCGCTCCTTGCCGAGCACCCTTTCTCGGTGCGGTCGCTCTCCTTCCCCTCCACCGTTGACCATGACACGTCGGGCCGGACCTCCGTCAGCGCCTAATTCCACGCGCACGCCGCCGCCCTGCGCGCGCCGATCGGCGAGTGGTTGCGGTCCCACGCCCGCTTCGACTACGAGAACGACGTCGCCGCCCACGGACGCGTCGTTGTCGTGATCTCAGATTTCTTCTGCGGGTGGACGCAGCCGCTCGCAGCGGAGGCCGGTGTCCCGCGGTTGGTGTTCGCGCCGTCCGGCGTGCTCGCCACGGCCGACACGCACTTGCTGTTCCGACGCATGCCAAGGCCGCCCGAGGGCGACGCCGGGCCCGGCGATGCCCGGCGCGCCTTCCTTCCCGTGGCGGCAGATCTCGCGGATGTACAGGAGCTACGCGGAGGGCGGCCGCGATGACGAGCGCTCCGAGCCTTCCTTCTACCAACCGACGTCGCCGCCGAAACCCTACCCGCCTCGACTGCGCCGGAGACGAAGAGAGAGCCGCGAGCGGGGAAAGACAGGGGAGAGACGAAGACGGAGAGAACAGGGGAGAGACAGAGTATTTCAGGGTACTGCGTCTGACAGGTGGGGTCCACTGGTTAGTGACCCGGACCAAGACACCCTTCGCCACCGTGTGAAACCACTGACACGCTGGACGCCACGTCAACAAAACCGCTCTCTCAAACTGCTCCAGGGGGTTAGTTGACTGGTTTGGTAAAGTTTAGAGTGTCTGTTACCCGATTTTGTAGTTTGGGGTATAGGTTAGACACACCCTAATAGTTCAGGGGGGTAAGTAGACTTTTTCCATCATATATTATAGGGGTTATTGCATCCCCCCTACTTTAATGTCTAATTGTGATTTTACTTCTTATTTTTTAAAACAAAGCTTAAGTTTTACCCCTACTCGATAAACAACAGATTGATGCTCCAAAAAAACTAATTTTCAGCTTCACTTATGGAACCGATGAAACTAAGAGAACAATTATCAGCTTCACTGACGAAGGCCGATGAAACCGGTCGAAGGCTAATGCTTCGAGAGAAAAAAACTCAACTTTTGACTTCATTAACGAAGGATGATAGAAAACTGATTGAAGGCTGATGTTTTGAGCTCAAGAAGAAGACGCGAATATCTGGGCTTTGCAGGTTCTAAGGAGTCGAGGCCATGTTCATGATTTATATTCTAATGTTTGACTCAGGTCTTATCCAAAACAACTTGAATATTATGGAGTCAACTCACAATTATCTATATTAGGTCACTAGTACAAAATAGGTTTTTTATTAACTGTCAAAATTGATCTTCAAAGCCGGTTCAAAAACTGCTGCTCTGCCATCAAATGTAAAGAAGAGATTTTCAGGGGTGGTTTTAAAACCGTTTCTAGGAATTGATTTGCAGTGATGGTTTTCCTAACACAAGCACCTTTAAAAATATATTTTCAAGGTCGGTTTACTTAAGTCAACCTTTTCTAAAACATTTTTTTCAATTTTTTTTAAAATTGTTTAGAAGCCGTAAAAATAAGAAAAAAATAGTGTGGCTAGGCTCAGGGTTTAATTTTTGCAATTACTAATACAATATTGCTCTCGGGATTATATATAGAACCCAAAATCTCTTTCCTTGCACATTCTGTTCTAGCTATACCACCACACCACGCCACACGGTCACTTATGACTAGCTATATGAAATCTATTTGTAATAATATGCATGGATATGTAATTAATATTGTAACTCATAAACAATCTTAAATAGGAAAAATTTCAACTACAAAGTCATAGATCTTGTCGAGCACTACAACTTTGATATGGAACATGTCTCTGTCCAAGGTCATTCAAAAATTGAAAACATTAAAATTCAAAAATCTAAGAATTTTGCCTCTGGAGGGTGTAACACCTCAGGTGTTATTTTAAGATAAACAGTGGTTAAGCTCAGATGAATTAAGTCAAGTATTGATTAGAGGTTTTAATTAAAAAACTTTTTGGAAAAAGGATGATGAAGGTGCTTTTCATGATTCTTTACATCCTTCTATGTCTATCTGGATCACCGGAGAAGTTCACAAAGTTTGAGATTTAAGGATTAAATGGAACAATAAGTTTCATTCTTTATATAATTGCTTTAATCAATGGATGGATACATATGAGTTCAACCAAACCCTACGACGATGCTCAAACAACTCTTTTTCATCTCAAAAACAAAAGTCGGGAAAGATTCATGTTGATCCAGTGTCAAGAAAATACTTCAGTCGGATCAAAATTCTATTTAAGACATTCTCGGTGGATTTCTCTGGTCATGATTAAAAATTCAATTTCTGAACAAAATATGAGATTGACCCTTTTAGCAAAGTTGAAGATCATAATATTTGGAGGATACTTTATGTTTGGACCAAGCCCTGATTCAATCTCTAAGGGTCTCAAAAAGTTATATCAAGTTCAATAATTGAATTGGATTTTCAGATTGAAATACCAATCTTTGGGAGTTAATAGTTCTCAATCCATTGGGAGTTTGACAGAAGTGGTTAAATGAAAGTTGTTCTTTTCAAATTGCTCTTCATGATGGTGCAATTGGTTGATCAAATCGATTTACGGTTTAAGATTTGGAAGCAATTAAAGTTACTGGCATTCTTGTAAATATTTCTAAAATTTTGGGCAATGCCAGTTTGAGTGGTCAGCCATTGCCACACACGCACCTGCATGTCCTTCTGTCGCTCTTCCTCGATGGCCGATCGACGCGTGCCCTGTGTCGTGTCCGTGGGGAGGGGGACGAAGGCCCAGCTCCTTCCAGCACTCACTCTCCCTCTCATTCTCTTCCTCCTCTCTCTGTTCCCTCCCTCTCTCTCGGTTCCCTCTCTGGTCGGCTCGACAGAAGGCCGAGGCCAGGCCGATGTCGATGCCTTGCTCGTGCGGCTCCTCCATCGCCCCTACCTCCCTGTGCTGCTACTACCTCTAATGGCCATCAATCCTGAGAGTCCCCATGTGTTTGGTTTTGAGTAATTGATGAAACCTACCTAAGTACTAACCTTGATCTCTAAGTGTGAATCATGAGATAGGTTGGTACATGCCATGTGATGGAGCAAGGTGGATCATGTGTGGATTGCATAAGCTCTAGCATGGTGGATGAAATGGAAAATGATTCAAGGCAAAGGTAAAATAGGAATCCATTTTCGATTTGGTGATCAAGACACCATAGAGGGTGTGATCACATTTAGAATAGATAACCGTACTATCAAGGAGGGAGCTCTTGTGAATGATTGCAGTTATCATGTGCCACTAGGTTCATTGCATTGCATATAAAATCGATTGAACTAGTGAGAACAAGCAACTTATTCCAAGATAAATGTGAACTAAAAGCTAACACACGTGCACAAGTGTTGAGATCACTTAGTGTTGGCTTTTGGAAGCTTGGAGAAGTTGGAGAAGTGTTTGGGCAGCAAGAAGGAGCTTCGGACAGCGGTCCGGACGCTAGGGTCTTGGTTGTCTGGACCATCGCGCGTGCATCCGGAACCACACCCTAGGTCAGCTTTGCTGTGGACAGAAGTCCGGACGTTGGTTGCGGTCCGGACGCGGAGCTCCGGACGCAGCGTCTGGGTTTTGGCGCTCTCTGTATCGCTCTGGAAGTGGAGTCTGGACGCGCGCGTTTGTCCGGACAGGGACTCCAGACACGTGTCCGGAGGTGAAGAAGCTCTCGGGTGCTCTCGGGGAGTTCTGGAAATATTTCTGGACGATGATCCGGACCCTGCCAACAGTAGCGTCCGGAGACGTGTGACAAGCAGTGGCGCGCGTGGGAAGAGAGCCGTTTGAATCGGCAGGCGACTGGACGTAGGTGCGATGGACCGGATGGCGCCGTGCGCGCGTCCGGAGGTCGCGTCCGGAGTGGTGAGCAGTGGAGTTCTCTATGCTGGTGAGGGGAGTCCGGACGCTGGTTTTAGTCCGGACCCTCACTATTGCTAGCGTCCGGAGTGGGCGCAGAAAGCGTTTTTCAGGGGGGGAAATGGCTAGTGTGTGTGATGGCTATATATGGTGGTATGGTCGTCCCTTGGGGCATCCTCTTGCACTCCTACTTCACTCACACATTTGTGCTTGCTTGAGATTGCTCCACGCACTCATCCTCTTGACAAAATTGACATATTCATGAGAGATTGAGTGAACCAAGTGCATTGCTTCGTTGATTGCATACTAATGGCACTTGGTGATCGTCGTCATTGCGGGATCTCTTGTTATTCTTGGAGATTTCCATCTCCTAGACGGCTTGGTGCGACGAGGATCGTTGAGCGGAGGAAGGTGTTTGTCTTCGGCTCTGATCGGTGGATTGTGAGGGGTTCTTGAACCTTCCTCGTGGGAGTTCGCGAAAGGTATCTCTAGTGGATTGCGCGTAGCTTGTGGATCCCTATCTTGTGTTGGTTGTGCGGCACCCGATGACGGGTTTGGCATGTGATGCCAATTAGCGCGTGAACCTCCAAGTAGGTGAATCACTACAACGAGGACTAGCTTGTTGGCAAACAAGTGAACATCGGTAAAAAATATTTGTCTCATTGTCTCTCTACCGAGGATTCCCTTTTGGCTATCCATTGATTGATTGGTATTCTCTCGCGGTGGTATAACCCTCCTAACTCTAGCTTTGAACTTACATTCTTACATTCTTGCAAAGTAAAGATTCTAGCTTGGCTTGTGTAGCTTAGTCTTGTAGCACTAGTTCTCTAGCTCTTGTCTGTGTCATAGGACTGTCGACACGGGACCCATAGGGTTCCCCATGGAGAAGAGACAAGAAGACCTAGTCCGAATAGGATTTATTACATGAATCCTACTAGGACTAGGAGTAAACCTAATCCAAATAGGATTCCCTACATGTAATCCTACTAGGATCTCTACTTTGTAACCGACTAGGACTCCTGCCTCTCCTGGACTATATAAAGGAGGGCAGAGGTCCCTAGATCGGCACCTTGACTTAGACCAAATCTTAGAACACACAAAGAATCCCTACATACTACACAACACTCGATACACAGAGCGACACACAACATCTTGTATTACGATCAAGAGCAATAACAGACGACTCAACTAGACGTAAGGTTATTACTCGACCTTGTCGAGGGCCTGAACCAGTATAAACCGTGTGTCCCTGCGTGTCCAACCACCAAGGTTTCACTATTCGCCGAGGCACGAACTACTGTCTCGGGTAACCCCGTGGCAGGCTATCGGTGGTAAAACATCGACAGCTGGCGCGCCAGGTAGGGGCTTTCGGCGAATTGTTTCTCGAAAGCTTGGTGGACCGCAACCTCAAGATGACGAAGCCGACGAAATCAACATTTTTCGGATCATGGATCTGCGAAGATCGACGACGACGACATGCTGCAAAGCTGACTCCGAGAAGAAAAAGAACTCAACGACATCAAACAAGAAGTAACCAAGAAGGAACTCTCAACTTCGAATCCGACTTAAAGAAGAAGCTAGCTAGCTCCATTGGAAGATGCACGGACATAGTGCACTAATACAAGACATTCATATGCAAGCAATGCACGTGAAGATGATACAAACAAAGCTGCGTCCTGATGCTGCTCATCAAAGCAAGATGGATTCCCCAAAGATCTTAAGGAAAAGAAGCAATCAAAAGACCAAAGAAAAAAAGCTATGAAAAGAACAAGACCACAGAAAGCAAATAAGTGAAAGGACAGAGACAAAAGCAGAAAGCTTGGGGCTCGCTACTCGAAGGACGAGAAAACAAGAACTCAAGACTACAACGATGACAACACACCAAGACCCTTCATCCGATTTCTTTTCTAGAGAAAAGAACTCGGAGAAGGCTCGGGGGCTGGAGATAACTGCCCCGAAAAATACCCTTTCAAAATCGTGACCCTCTGGCCGTTTGTACCAAACAACAAGAGGCTCGGGGGCTACACTCATTGAGTGCACTTTTCGTGAAAAGTGCACATCAACCTCAACAACCCGAAAAGGAAGCACAGAAGACCATCTCAATATTTCGCTCCAAGAAGAACTCGGTTTTGATCACCAACAACTCGGCCTCTTGAAGCAAAATCATGAAATGCTCGGGGGCTTGTCGACACGGGACCCATAGGGTTCCCCATGGAGAAGAGACAAGAAGACCTAGTCCGAATAGGATTCATTACATGAATCCTACTAGGACTAGGAGTAAACCTAATCCAAATAGGATTCCCTACATGTAATCCTACTAGGATCTCTACTTTGTAACCGACTAGGACTCCTGCCTCTCCTGGACTATATAAAGGAGGGCAGAGGTCCCTAGATCGGCACCTTGACTTAGACCAGATCTTAGAACACACAAAGAATCCCTACATACTACACAACACCCGATACACAGAGCGACACACAACATCTTGTATTACGATCAAGAGCAATAACAGACGACTCAACTGGACGTAACGTTATTACTCGACCTTGTCGAGGGCCTGAACCAGTATAAACTGTGTGTCCCTGCGTGTCCAACCACCAAGGTTTCACTATTCGCCGAGGCATGAACTACTGTCTCGGGTAACCCTGTGGCAGCAGGCTATCGGTGGTAAAACATCGACAAGGACCTCTTGCTAGTAACTAGAATTGGTAGGTGGCTTGCCTAACCGTAGTGCTAGTGCAAACTTGCTTAAGCCGTGTTTTATTCTAACAAGTTTGCCTAAGTGTTGCTGTAGAATTTTTAATAGGCTATTCACCCCCCTGTAGCCATTCCTAGACCTTTCAAGTGGTATCATATCGGAGCTAGTACACTGTCATACAAAGGCTTAACATCCCACAGTGTTAAAATAGCTCTAATCAACAACACCAAGAGGCCACCTAAGTTTGATGGCACTGATTATAGCTATTGGAAGGAATTGATGACCACCCATATCAAATCAATCAACCGGAAGGTATGGTTGGTGGTCGACAAGAAGTTTGAGGTGGTGAATGAAGAGGCACCCACCACGGCCGAAGAGGAGAAGCTCCCAAACAATGACATTGCATTGAGTGCCATCCATGATGCAATCTCAAAAGAAGTCTTTGAGCAAATCAAGAATATTGAGAGTGCTCATGATGCATGGAAGAAGCTTGAAGAGTCTTATGAGGGGACTCAATCCATGAAGGGGGCCAAGGCATATATATTGAAGGATAAGTTTGCTAGCTTCAATATGAAGGAAGATGAAAATGTGTCGGAGATGTTCAATAGGCTTGAGGTGCTTGTCAATGACCTCAAGTCACTTGGAGAAAATGTGAAGAACAAGGACTTCTCATTCAAATTTTTGAGGAGACTTTCCTCAACATTTGAGATGCTAGTCACTCTATTGGTGAGAAGCGGATTGGACACAATGACACCAAACCAAGTTCTTGGTGAGGTCATTACCGATGACACCTTTAGAGAGGACAAGGACAATATAAGAGAAAACAAGGAGAAGAAGGATGAGAAGAAGAAGAGTGTGGCATTCAAAGCCACATCATCATCAAGGGGCAAAGCAAAGTGTGATGAATCAAGCTATGATGAGTTCTCAAGTTATAGTGATGATGGTGAAGAAAGGATGGCTCTATTTGTCAAGAAATTTGTCAAATTCATGAAGAAGAAGGGCTATAGAGCAAGAAGGAAGAAGAACTCACACAAGTTCAATGAGAAGGATAGAAGATGCTTCAAGTGCAATAGCAAGGACCATCTCATTGCGGATTGCCCTCATCATAGTGACAATGAAGATGAGAAGAAGGGCAAGAAGAAAGACAAGAAAGAGAGCAAGATGACTCTCAAGAAGAGCAAGAAGGGAGGATCATATGTTGTCACTTTGGATAGTGATTCAAGTGATGATGATGACTCAAGTGATGATGAGAAGAGATCAAGCAAGAAGAAGGCTCTTGCAAGCATTGCTATGAAGAACAAGATCTCTCTCTTTGACACTCCATCGACCTGCTTCATGGCTCGGTCCACTAAGGTACAATCCGATGATGAGTGTGACTCTAGTGATGATGATGATGATGATGATGATGAACCCACTAAATATGAACTAATTGAAATGTTGGAAGATGCTAAGACTCACTTTGACATCAAGAGAAAGGAGTGCAAAGCATTGCGGAAAGAGCTACAAGCTCTCAAGCAATCCTTTGATGAGCTCAATCTTTCTCATGAGAGGCTAGAGGATTCCCAAGAGAAGCTTAAGGAAGCTCACTCATCTCTTGTTGAACAAAAGGAGAAAGAGCATATTTCAACAAGTAACATAGGAATAACTTGTGACATAATCAATGAATCATTCTATGAACCCATCATCATCACTCCAACTAACCCTTCTTGTAGCACTTCTAACTCTACCTCTTCTACTAGTGATGGCTTCACTAGTGATGCTTCACTAATGGTTGAGAATGAGACCCTTATTAAGAAGGAGGTTGGTAAGCTCACTCTAGCCTTAGGCAATGCCTATGGTGGAGATGCCCGCTTGCTTAAGTGCTTGGGTAGCCAAAGGTTCTCGTTTTGCAAAGAGAGACTTGGCTATACCCCCAAGAAAGGCAAGGCGACCTTGATGGATCAGGAGTTGCTGCAATGTTTTCACGCCTTAAAGGTACACATGCGTTCAAACAAGAATTCTCCTCTAGATTAGAGTAAACTGTTTTGACTTCCAAACTTACCCATATTACCTTTAACCATGGGGCTTATAGCCATCACTTGGGTCTTATATCCATTACTTGGGTCTCAAGCCAAGCACTATGTCTCAAGCTCTTCACTTTACCTTCATCCTAGAGTTTTGCAAAGTTTTCAAAATAAAACTCAAAGTCTCTTTTGTATGACCCTCTCAAGTCTCTCTATATGTGGTATTTGTGGATCATTGCCTAGGCAATAATGGTGTTATGCCTTTTCTCTCTCACCCTATAACTAATTGGCAATATATGGGGTTCATAGGTGGGGAGAAATAGCGCATGCATACTTGCAAAGCATATATTGTAAAGTCAAACAATGGATCCAGAGAAACATGGCATACAATCAAATCAAGATGTGCATGTGAATGGGATATATGGTGGATGTATGAGGGTGGATATGTGGTGGATATATAATGGTGTATGGTGGATATATGAGGGTGTATGGTAGAAACCTAATTCTACTATGCTCCTTGAATATATATATATATATATATATATATACATCTCTCTTTTGGAACTTGGAATTTTTTGAGAGAGCTTGGGCTTGCTTTCTTTTTTTATCACTTTTTCTCTTTTTCAGAGAGGCGGTCATTTAAGTACCCATTGTTTTGATAGGACACTTGTCCATGTTTTACTCTCTTTATTTTTATATATATATATATATATATATATATATATATATATTCACAACCCCAAGCCTCTTTCTATAATAAAGATTTTGAGAGATGATAACAAGAATTTTTTTTGAGCAGTTATAACTGGGGCAATGGAATATATGGATAGGTGGAGAACATAGGATATTTTTGATTGCTTACTCCCAAGGCAGAAGTAGAGCATTTTTTCTGGTGGATCTGAATGACATATATGTAGATGCGTACTTCCAGGACATAAGTAGCATATATGAGTGGAGTGTACGTGATCTTGATTTTAAAAGTGACAAGTCGCTAAGGGTCAACAATAAAGCTTGACAAGACTCAATGCAAATACAAGTAGTAAATATCATAGTGATGCTTTCCTAATCTACCAGGCATGTATATATGGCTATGGTAGAAATTCAAGCTCTCGTCATAAAGAAACTCATCATGTAATATTTTTAATTTTCAAAAGATAAATTCTCTAGAACTCTAGTATTGCTAGGAACAAGATAAACATTAGTTTAACTTTCTCATATCATACCTATCAACTACCTGACTTAGCTCAAGAATTTTTAACCCACAAGTTTTAGTTTCAGAGCAAATCTTATGTCAAAACGGTTATAACTAAAACTGGGGAGAATTCAAGGTTGAAAACTAGGTACTTGAAAGGAATTACGGCAGAGCAACTATTCATCATTTTCATAGAGTTATCTCCAGGGTTCTTCTTTTATTATTAGCAGCTTCTAAAAACAAACAAACTAAACACACCTATTATTATTACTAAATAGAAAACTCTCTTAAGGATAAAGTAGACAATGATAAATCCATAAATATAAAAAGTATTTAAATTGTAACTTTTGTAATTCATAATTATTTAAGTGTGAACCTTCATGTGCTCATAATTGTTTTTATTTGAATTAATTTATGCAACTAATAAAAGCGAACCTGAGAGGATAAGGATACTTACCTGGATACATGGGGGTGCTCTCCCCCAAGCTGGATGTTGACTTAGTCGTTTACTTTGACAGTGTAGACATACTTCACTTTCTTTAAGACTTCAAAGATTGATAGTTGATGTAGTGGTATTTCTCAACGTAGTTGAAGATATCTAATCTTGTCTAGTCTTTCCAAATCTTGCTAAACTCAAATAGACAACAAAGCTCGTGGAACAGATTAAGCGTTATCGATAAACAATTTATGCATTGATTGCCTAGAGCCTTACATAATTCTTCCATTTAATATATTTTAGATTTTCAATTTTATATGCAAATTTAGCATAGCAAACTTTATTTATTCTCTCCTATTATTTATTAGCAAACTTAAAGACTAAACACACACACACACATATATATACATATATATATATGTATATATATGTGTGTGTGTGTGTATATATATATGAGTAGGGAATATTTATTTGAGTTTCTATTATTATGCATCTTTTTATTTTGGCAGAGTATATAAAAACTGATAAGTAGAAATACTTAGATAGATACATGGGGGTGCTCTCCCCCAAGCTAGATTTTGACGTAATTTCTTTTGATGTGGCTGGCAGGTGGCAGAGGTGTATTCGTCGGAGTGACTGTTGAGACAGCACTCTGACACTGGGTAGGGTGACCTCTGTCTACTAGCCTCCTTTGATCCTTGAATTCTGTGGAGCTCAAAAAGACAACAAAGCTTGTGAAACTGATTAAGTGTTAGCCATAAATCTCTAGTTTTGATCCTATCGATCTTCCTCTAATAAATTTCATTTACTTAACATACACTTACTATTTTTATATTTTTATTATAAGATGAAAACATTTTTTTAATGCCACCACAACGAATATACCTATGGGTTTTAAGCCACCAGTCTACTCATATGGGGCTTTAGATTTTATGATTCCATGCAACAAACACGCGCGGTCGACGCATGGAAGCGAAGTTGGCATCGGGCGATGTTGACGAGGTTGACGCAATCGGCGAGATTGTCATTGGTGCGGTCGATGGCCTCTATTAGATCGTCGGAGTTGATGCGGTCGGGCGTGCGCTATGTCGCCACGGCGGTGTGGTTCTCGATTGAGGGAGAGTTCGGTGCGAGGGGTCGAGCAGGTTCCGCGACCTCCGAGATGGAAACGATGTCGTCGATGGTCTAGATCATAGATCCGATTTGGAGGCTGGTGCCGCTTGCGGGGATGGTCATGGTTCCGGGAAAGGTGACCGCTTGACGAGCCATGGATTCGTGGCACACACCCCCTACCTAGTGTGCCAACTGTCGACGAAATATGCATCGCAGTCTACCTAGGGGGTACCCTACAGTAGTAGATTGTAGGCAGAGGTGTGGCGACGGCGGTCAAGCGTAACACAGAGAGCGTAGACACGGCGATTTAGACAGGTCCGGGTCGGCAAACCGTCGTAATACCCTACGTCCTGTGTTCTGGTGGCTGGATTGATAAGGATTAGGTTACACGAGGTGTAGATGGATCTTTTTGAGGGGGGGTCCCTGCTCGCCTCATATAGTCGGGGAGAAGGGTTACAATTTTCATATCCTAACAGATTGCGATCGGTCCCTTAAGGCAAGGGATCCGAGTCTATCTCCTAGGATCTTCCCTCGCGAGCAAGGCTCTCTAGAGTCCCCGGTGAGCACGGCAGGCCTGGTCGCATGTCGCAGGGCCTCGCGAGCTGGGCTATCTTCTGGTCGAGAGGCCCATGTAGGTCCCTGGGGTATGTTGACACTTCTTAACGTCGTCACCAAGAAAGCTTGTTGGGTATTTTAGACGCACACAAATAAATCTGCAAGCGCACGGATACCGTTGTAGCTTTCACCCGGGACAGGTTTTAAATATCGTATCCACAGAGAAACGAGAGAATCATCTATGCTCTAACTTAACTAGAAAATATAAGTGGGTGAAAATAAAATATATGGTAAGAACAAGATAAGGTGAAAACAAGGTTAAAGGTAAAGGAGAATAATCTAGTGTTGAGGCAATAATAGGAGAATAGAGAGGATAATTAGGGTTTCTCTACTTCTAATCTCAAGGAGATATATCTATATCTAGGACGTACCACGTGAAAAGAGACACCATAGAGGATGCTTAACCTTAGGTATGCCAGTCCTGCGAGTCCTACAAACGGGATATGGGATACAAAGGTAACGACGGAACTGTCATTTTCCGCGCTACTACCACGGGTCCGGAATGTAGGAGACATTTACAAGTAATCTAGACCTAAGCACCGCGCTTACACCTATGCTACTCCTCTAACCTATAGTGTCCTGTAGATTAAAGTACTCGGAAGAGTTGCAAACCAGAAGCATAGTAATTACTCAATGAAATAAGAAGTAGATTACTAGAGTGATCTCAGGAGCAAGCTTGATTAGACCTTGATCATGTCGAAGTACAACCGGAGGAGGCACCGATAGGCCGACATATCCTCTAATCTTCCCTCGCTCTCCATCTCTCTACTATCTAGATCTATTCTAATTTAGAGAAGAGAGGATATCCATACGAGGGACACCTCTCATCTCCAAACCCTAGCTTTTTCTCTCTCTATGAATTATGATAATGGGGGTTAGGGGCCTTGATTATATAGCCTCCTCAAATGAACGTGGGTCGTTGGATCAAACTGACATATATGAAGGGTTTAGATTCATCCTCAAAGGCGGTGGAGCATAATCCACGAAGTTGAGCTTGATTGGCTGCTGGCATAGGGCGGGCGCCTTGGCTCCAGGCCCGATCCGCCTCCCGTTCGTTCTCGTGTCTTCTGGAACCCTCTAGAGTACAGAAAATCATGCGATTGATAATTATCTCTATGTAAACATGACATGTGGGCCTTTCCTTGGTATTTCCTGATAACCCCCTGCAGAAACAGACATTCACCAAAACTTGTGGAATTTGATTAGTAAACCCCCCCTATATCTAGAAGTGAATTGCATATAGATCATTTTTCATGTTTAGTTGACGGTTACAATTGGTACTTAAGGACTGTCAACAGGGTATACGGAGATAATATCCCCAACACAAGGGCCGGCCAAAACACTTATATAGAAACCCACAAAGAACTAGCCTTTTTGCCCCCTTTTTTCTCAGCTGACTGCGTCACTCCGGACGCTGCGAACATATGGGGTCCGGACCATTGGCCATGCATCCGGACCCCCTGCCAGTTTGAAAACGCCCGTTGGTGCGCACTGTCTGCCGCTGTTTTGAACGTCTAGACGATATGAATAGTCCAACTCCGAACCATTGAGCGCCCGTCCGGACTCCGTGCAGAGCTGAACCCGAGAGCTCCCAACCTCCGGACAATAGTCCGAAGCTTACTGTCCGAACTAAACCAAGCATCCGGACCTTCACTCCGAGAGACAACATAGAGCTCCAAACTCAGGACGCGGCGTCCAGAGCTCCACTTCAGACCATACCGTGCATCCGGACTCACTGTTTCGGCACTATGCAACTAGGGTTTGCTTCCAGACGCGTAAGCGATAGTCCAGACCTTAGTGACCATAGCGTCCGGACTAGTGTCCAGACCACCTTCTTGTGCCAAACCGAGCTCCAACTTTCACACCAAGTTCATATGTGCTAACACTAAGTGTTACAACACTTGTGCACGTGTGTTAGCTTTTATATCATATTTTCTTGGATTCTATTTCATTTGTTATCACTTAGGTTCATTTTAGATATGCAATGCAAATGACCTAGTGGCACATGATAACCACAATCAACACGAATTTTCCCTTCTTAATAGCACGGCTATCTATCCTAAAGATGATCACACTCTCTATAGTGTCTAGATCACTTAAACAAAAATGGCCCTATGTTATACCTTTGCCTTTAGCCATTTCCTTTTCACCTTTTCATCCATGAAGCTTGATCAAGGTTCATCATGATCATCCTCCTAGCTCCATGAGTGAAGTTGGATCACCCTAGCTAGATCACACACTTAGCACTAGGGTTAGTCCATAGGTTTCATCAATTAACCAAAACCAAACTTGGGCTTTCACTTGTTAAACCAAAGTGCTTGATGATTGATCACTAAGAATCACTTAGAAGTATTTAGGGATGCAAATGGAACAAGGTTTATGTTAACGACCTTGCCTAATTAAGCTATCTAGTGTTAGGGTGCTTGTGTTGATCCTAGAAACCCTTTTGTTTGACTCAACAAATTCAGTTTGTTAGGAACCTTGCATGGTAGTGAAACCTTAAAAAAAGTTGTAGAGAATTTTATAAGTAACAAACTTTGTTGAATGACCTAAGCTTGGTTTGGACCTTAACATACTCTAATTTAGCCCCTAATGTAAAATTGGAGGCCGTTTTTGAATTCAAATTTTTTTAGACCAAAGGCTTCCACCCTGCTTTATTAGAAAGCATACGAAATCCAAGGTCCGGGATACTGGGGATACCAGTTTACATTACCAGCTTAAACGGAAAAGACAGCAAACCAACTCAACTAGGACAAACTCTAAAGAAGACCATACTACTAACTGAGAAAGTCGAACTGCTTGGCACGAACAGCGCATTCAAAACACACAGTCTTGAGACAGGAACCACCCAACTACCGAGCAACAGAAGAAAGAAGAACAGCTCCGATGAACTACATTTGCGCATTAGCCTTTAGCAGGCTATGATCACTTTGGGAGAAGTGAGAACCTTGTTGTTGATAGCCATATCATTCCTTATCTTCCAGATGGTCCATAAAGCGCATGCACAAATGAATAATGTTACCTTGCTTTTGGCGCCTCGTCAGTCATCTACAAACTCTAATAAGAAGTCAGCAGAGCAAATCAAGGATTTAAGTCACCCCAAAGACACTCTTAAGAAGGTCTAGAGAAAGACTGCAACTGGGCACTGGAACAAGATGTGATCTGTTGTTTCCAACTCATCACATGCCACACATTTCTCTGACCCAGACCATTGTTTCCTTTTGAGTTGGACCCCAGACTATATTCTGTCATGAGCCGCCATCCAAATGAAGATTTTAACCTTCAATGGTATGTTCCATTTCCACACATTAATCATATGTACATCTCTAATTCCACCCGAAGTCATGAACTTGTACAGTGAGGCAGAAGAATATTTCTTTGACTGCGCTAATGCCCGGAAAATTTTATCTCTCCCTTCTACTAGATTAACTTCACTCAACATATTCTGTAGTTGATCCCATTCATTCATAAGGTTGTCATTGAGTTGCCTCCTAAACAGTATTTCAGTTTCCTTTTACCTATGTTTGCAGCTCTGTAGTTTGAAATCTAGGCCAAATCAAATCATTATCAGTTAAGCAAAGTTGTAGATCTCACTTAGCTCTGTCTAACCATGTGCTTGGTTGATCATGAAACCCAGTGGATAGTGAGTAATTAGTGTGGAACTTGCTCTGTTAGTCAGTAAATGGCGTCGAAGTTCAAAGTTCAGGCTGAACTCGGTGGCCGACCGGCGCAGAGACAGCGTGCCACCTGGCGGCCGTAGTCCAAGCGCTGATTAGGGAAGTTGAGTGCCATGGATCGATGATGTGGAGGCTCCGCCGGTGGATCCCGATTTGGGGAGGATACGGGAGCGGGCAGGTCGAGAGATACCACACGCCGCCGGTTCGTTCCGTGGGTAGGCCCACGGCTCATGAGTATGAGTAGCATTCAACACATTTGCCTAGTCCCAGAAAATAGCACAATCAGTGTTGCAAGTAGTAATACCACTAGTAGTAGTAGGCATCAAAATGTTTCTAAAAAACTAATACTCCCTCCATCTCAAATTATAAGTCATTCTAAGAATCTTGGAGAGTCAAAGCATTTCAAGTTTGACCAAAAATTATAGACAAAACTATAAAAATTTATAACATCAAATAGGTATATTATGAAAATATAATTAATAACGAATCTAATGATACTTATTTGACATCATAAATATTATTATATTGTTATATAAGTTTGGTCAAACTTGAGAAACTTTGACTCTCCAAGATTATTTTAATGACTTACAATTTGGGATGGAGGGAGTAGGCATCAATTTTATTTATATTATAAATTACAACCCGTATGAAATAATGTACCCTATCAAAAGAGAATGCAATTATCACTTTTGAGAAATCATTTTTTAATTTTAAGTATATATATATATATATATATATATATATATATATATATATATATATATATATAGGACTGCACTATTTAGCCTAGGTGTTAAATAATATTGGGCACCCACCGTCACTAGCATCACCTTTTTACTCCTACCAGCCATCGAATAATCAAATAATCTAAGCATTAAAAGGTAGGGTGAGGTGTTTTGAATTTTGGAGTGGTTGCATGCATGCACATGATGACACGCCATTCCTGTATCCCCACACATTTATAAAAGAGCATTTAACATCAAAAAATTATTGTCATCAATGCTATTAAAATCGGTGCAAATCTGATAGATTATGGATAAATAATTCATGTGTGACATGCTTTATATATGTCTAGAGTCCAGACATATTATTTATTTAGATAAATAATTCCAATCAAATTAGTGTACAATACAATTAGCCGTGCTAATTATGAAGACGTCTGAACTACCGATTAATATTAGTTGAAACTAACTGTGCACATTAAATGGTTCGCGTTTAACATAATTATGGTTAATATCATAATTTTAGTCCTTTAGAAGAGTTTTTTTTATCAAGCTTGCATATTTTTTCTAGGGAGACATAGCATTGGTAACATTTTTATTTTGGTGACGTCATTAGCAATAATTTTTGTGTAGGTCTACAAGCAATAAAGTTGGTTGTGCTAATTTTCAAGACATCCGGATGAAGGTTTTTAAAGTTTTTATCCAAACATCCAACTTTCATGTTTTTTTCTAATTATTTTATTATTATTCAATATATTTACCTATGAAGCGGATGAGGTAAATTTTATTACTAATAGTATCATTTGAGCAGTCAAAATTTATTGTAATAGTCATTGGAGTATCCGGTTTCCGATCATCTATTTTTTATTACTAATAATTACAGTTTGGTCTATAAATAACTCTATCCGAACCCTGAGTAGTCAAATTGATTGACAGTGTCACCTAGGTGTTCGGTCTCGAGGCTATTTTTTATTACTAATACTATCATGCAGGATTATAAATAATTTCGTCTAGATTTGTGAGATTTTGCTTGTGATCATCAATATGGCTTGTGATATTTTTTATTACTCATATCAATTTGATTATCACATTTAAAGGTAAATAATTTGCTATGAAAATAATTTCATCCTGACAGTTAGAGGTAAATAGTGAAAATAATTCCATCCAGACAACGAGAGGTAAATTCACATTTAATCACTTCAGTATAGTGTCCGGACACCGCTCGGATTTTTTTATTACTAATAATATCATTAAGCTAATATAATTATTGTCCTATTCAATGGGAGGTAAATTCGCTGGGCAAAATATATATTTTTATTACAAAGTCTTATGGGTGTGGTGTACATGGGATGTAATTTGTTTTGTTATGGTTTGTTTTGTTATGAATAGTCTGAGCATTGTTCGGGAGCACTAGAGATGAACACAGGCGAATTTAACTCGCACTAGCGAGGCCAAAATTATTTTTTATCGAAATGATACTATTAATAATAAAAAGTTTAACGGGTTACTGAACACTCCGGTGATTATCATAGGCGAATTTACCTCTTAGTGGTCACGATGGAATTATTTTTTAAAAGAAGTGATACTATCTATAAATAAAAAATAGTCTGACCGTTGTTCAGAGGTACTAGTGATTACAACAAGCGAATTTAGCTCTCAGTGATCAGGATGTAATTATTTACTTAGCGAAATAATACTATCATGTAATAAAAAAAAAGTTCGATCGGTATTTGGAGGCACCAATGCTTACCACAAGCGAATTTATTTACCTCTCATTGGCAAGGCCAGAATTATTTTCTTATCAAAATAATTATTTTCTTATTAAAATAATACTATCAGTAATAAAAAAGTTCGGTCAGTGTCTCAATGCACCGGTGATTACCAGATATGAATTTATCTCTCAGTGGCCACAGAATAATTATTTTCTTATATAACTGATACTATCAATAATAAAAATAGTTTGACGTTGTCTAATCGTACCGGTGATTACCACAGGCAAATTTAGCTCTCACTGGTCAGGACAACCACGGGCGATTTGTTTTTTTAAAAAAAAATCATAATATGAATATTGACCATTTAATTTAATAGTCAATTTTTGAACCAGTGTAAACATGAATCTAGGAAAGTGGGAATCTTACACAAATCAATGCACCTTAAAAGAGCGGCATGCATGCATCCGGTGATTTGCATGCATTTGCACTAATTTGCATGCATTTACAGTGATGACGATAGTTTCTAAAAAACCTTCTCTCTAGTAACAGTAGTGCTCCAGGATGAAGAGCTTCTTCAGCCGCAGCAGCCGGCACCGCCGCACCGCTCTGCAGTAGGTCCTGCTTGTCCCCCCGCCGCCACGTGAATGACAGCAGGAGCTGCTTGCTGGTCTCGGCCACGGCGGAGGCGGAAAGATACAGCGCGCCCGCCGCACTCGTCGTTGTCCTCCGAAGCCGGCCGGACGACGTCTGTGACCCCCGTCGAGGCCACGGTGAATGCGGCCGCCAGCGTTTAGGCGGAACGAGATGAGGCTGAGCTCCCGGAGCGTTGCGGCAAAGGGCGGCGCTGACGACGGAAGCGCGCCTGTGAGGATCACGGTGACACGCCCATCAGCGCCTTCCGGCGGAGGTCGAGGTCCGGATGAATACGAGCGTGGTGGAGGTCGTAGAGTCGTGGCACGACGCCACAGCTGCCGGCATACGCTGCCACCCGTGAGATCCAGTCACCATAGCCGACGGGGACACCACCATTGCCGGAGGAGGAGGTCTGCTTCCGCCATGGATGCTGCCAGGTTTAAAGATGCAGCTGCCACCATTGCAGCGTGACGTACGGTAGAAATGGGGAGGGGAGAGAACAAGGGAAGAAAAAACTAGTATGGCAGATCTTTTATACCGTGGGGTATGCCATGATCAATAAAGATAAATACGATTTAAAGAGGAGGTGATAAATACGAGGAGGCACATTTAATTCTATGAGCCGTGATTGTGCTTTACTGTAAATTATTACGTTGGTGTGTCTTTTACATTCATTTGGAATAATAATTACTAACGATAGATTAGTAATTAGAATGTCTCGGCTCCGGTCGGTTGCCAAATATTATTTAGCAGCCTGGGAGCCAAATAGTATATATATATATATATATATACTAATATTTCTGGTCCTTAATAAACAACACTAAATTAATATCAAATATAGTTTATTTAATAATAAATATATTTAAAGGTATAACTGTTGATAATATTTTTAATATAAATCTAGTCAAATTTAAAAGATCCTTAAGAAACAAGTTTCATATTCTTTTTTGGAACTATATACTAACGTTTAGTAACTATAAGTTATAGACATTGACATCTTGTTCTGAACCACCACACCAATATTCAAACAACATACACGCCGGATACCTCCCAAAGCTCCTCCCTTATTCCTTTGAGCAAGCAGAGCCACACAGCGCCGCCACACGATGTAGCGGTGGCTGACCTCACCTGTACCAGGCTCAACAAAGGGGACAGAGAAAGTATCCAATGGTATACAGTTTATAATTCACTGGATAAGGAAAAACCGGTGCCCTGCATCTCTCAACATTTTCAGAAGAACATAACAAAAGTTATCAATAGGAGGTTCCCTGCTATTTATTGAGCTATAGCAACATAGTTTCAGCAGATACAAACCCAAAGACTTAAACGACACAATTGACTGCAAACCGCAGCACAGGTGCTCTCAAGTACGAGTGCTACAAAATGGACACTTCTGATAGCTTGAAGAAACTATGACACTTCCAAAGACTAGACAATAAAACATTGAGTAATGATGAATTCTTATACACATCTAAAGTTCAACAACATCATGGCATCGGCGGCAAGGCTCAACCACACATAGCTTGACCATGGAAGGGACTTTAGGCTCAATGTATGTCCTGATAGCCATGAGTCCTCGTTTGGCTTCCCTGAGAACATCAATGGGCAGTGGCAAGCACTTGCGACGTTTGTTAGCACGCACAGAAAACTTTAGACAACACTTTTTTGTTTGTGAATAACACCTTAGACAACTCTGATAGGACTCCAGCGTAAGGTATTCAAGTGATGTTATGCTCTCAAGAAAATGGCAAGTAAGCTCAACAAGACTCTTTGCAGACGTGAATCCTAGGATCTTCACTCTCTTCATCTTGTGATGCTGTCCTTGAATCTTCCTCAGATCTGAGGGATCTGTGAATATGGAGACATGCTCCATTTCCTCCTGGGACACCTAAGATGAGAAAGGGGGAAAAATAACTGTAGCACTGTTACCACTGTGATAGCTATTAGAATCACAGAAATATGAACAGCGACTTACATCCAAGACCAGTGTCTCCAAGGAGGGGCAAGCGCCAAGCAAGGAAACTAGAGAAAAATAATCAAAGTCCGGAGATGTCCTAAGAGTAATACTTAGCTTCTTGAGGTGGAGAAACTTGCTGCGTAGCACTAGTGTATTGGCCATCTGCATAGAGATGTCAGGTTAGTTATACTCAAGGTATGACTGCAGCAGTATCATGATATGCATATCACTAGCCCAGCTAAAACTTTAAGAGTATACCATTCCCGGATGTATATCAGCAATTTTGAGGTTTGGCATGCTGGATGGAAGTTCAACACAAGCATAACGAAGTGCAACTCTGAACGACAAGTGTATGTACTCCATTTTCAATGTGTCTCCAAGTGACAGTTGAATGCGTTCTCCGCTGTACAAGAAGCTGGATATATTTGGAGCTTTGTTGTCTATCACTCGCAGATATTCACAGCCAAAAACCTATAGGTGCCTGAGCCGCTGCAGCATGCAAGGGATCTTCAAGCAAACCATCTCATCACACTGCGAGAGTACCAACCGCTCCAAAGCAAAAGAATTGCACAGAAGGCACCCTAACTCATCCCCAGTAATATAGACAGCATGAAGCTGCACTTTTGTCAAGCTTTTTAACCTAGGAAGTTCAGCTGTGGGTCGCAAGGAGCAACCACAAAGATGGAGATAACGGATTGACTCTCCACTCCCATTAGATAAAAGTGAGCATGGGAAATTGTATTCCCCCCACCAATGACAGTTTAAGTGTAAGTTCCTCAATTCATGGTGTGACAGCAATCAGAAGCCAACTGTCAATTCCTGGTGTGACAGCAATCAGAAGCCAACTGTTGACATAACAAGAATCCTTGGTAGTGTAATATTGAATCATGTCAATCATAAGTTTCTTCACACCAATGCCCGAGTGTTTTTTCAGGATCTGGTCAACCTTGCTACTAAAGTCTCTGGCAATTTCATCATTTACACAAGTCTTTTTATTCATACCCAATGCTGTGCCAGAAAAAGTGAGGTTGGGATGGCACCTCCAGGAACGTAGAAAAGCATGAGAGACACAGGCAGCTTGGGCAGCATCTCGCATTGGCATCAGGGAATGTATGTGACGCCAAATGTCCTGCATGCAAAAAAGCATGGAAGATAAGTTCAGCATCACAACTATAAAGGTAAATGGAAGCATAAAAAATGCCAATGGCCAGACCTGATTAAACACTGCAAAATATATATATATATATATATATATATATATATATATATATATATATATAAACCATGTAGATGCCCAAATCAGACATGTGCCCAACTTAATCGCTTCTTTGCAAACTACGATGGACAGGATGATGTTTACTGTACAACAACGTGCAATCCAAAAGAACACACACTATATATACTAAAAAAAACCATGTAGATGCCCAAATCAGGCATGTGCCCAACTTAATCGCTTCTTTGCAAACTACGATGGACAGGATGATGTTTACTGTACAACAGCGTGCAATCCAAAAGAACACACACTTCTGGACAGGGTACCCATAGTGCATAATATACAAACAGGAGGTCCGTGTAATTGTGTAATATTGATCAACTTTGGCAGCGCTAGTGTAAGAAATGTGATATAAACCTAGATAACTGAACTTATAGGATATAATGGATTGAGCAGGTCAGATAAAACAATATCATCCTAGAACTACAAGGGTATATACAGGTCTAAGTTACAATGTTATTGCCTGTAATGGTCTAGCACAGCAGATAACATGCCACACTTGTTAAGACTTAATGTGGATGTGTGGACCTTTAATGATGCCACAAAGACACAAGTTATGACCTACCTAGAAAGCAACCATTTGTTTTTAAACTGTAAATGATTATAATCCCTCTTTCCCGACATACAAAACATCCAAGCGCTCAAAATTTTTGTTTCAAAACGCACGGGATTCTAGGCGAACTAAGCCTCCAACTCAATTTAAAAAGGCAACAATCACATATATAACAACTAATCCAAATATGGTAAGCAGGAAGGGTTAGATGGGACATTTGGTTACCACATAATATGTCCTAGAATTCGAGGCATCCTAGGACAAAGCAAGTAGGGACCTATATAGATAATGTACATGGGAAGTGCCCATTGGTGAAGGCAACTTATGAAGCTCCTTTGGAAGACAAAGGATGGTCGCAACATTATCATACCTAGGAGAAAATGCGAAGGTTTAGGAGCCATCTTGACACATGGTTAACTGGCAGTTTACGTGCACTAATAAGACTACAATTTGCAAAAATGTCATTGCGTACCTCTGGAAGGTTTGGCATCTGTATGTCACGCTCACCACCCTAGGAATCATCATCTTGCTGACAGGGCAAGACATTTGTTCTGGCCTGTGAAGCAACCAATCCATCTGGAGCACAACATACATTGTTACAAATAATTCAGAATTTGAGGCGCAAAGCAGCATCTAGCAAGCACACCAACACGGAGAACATTTGTTCTCCCAACTTCCAGAGCAACACAACACCAAAAACTTAAATTGAGCATGTATGGTAGGTTGTTTGTTTTTCCCATGCAGAGCATAGCAGCCTCCATCTATCCCATCTAGTACGGGCAATATACTAGTCCCCTCTAGTTTCATCAATCCAACTGAAGCAAGAGGAACAACACTGCGGTCACCACAATGTCTCTGCTCTCATATTGGATCTTACTGTATAAGTCTCAGAAAAAAGGCCTTTTTCTGCTTTGCGAACATCCAAATCGAAAGTACGAGGAGATGGGTGGGGAACCTTAGCCTACCCAAACATGAAAAAGATTGGATTTTTATCAACAAAATCAAGAAGAAAAAAAAAGTCAAACTGAGAAGAGTCGGCTTACTAGTGGCTTGAGCTCGCCGTCGCCGGCAGTCCTGCTACCGCTCCATGGACATGTGGTGCATCAGATCCAGAAGCCCCATGCCTACCTAGACCTCTCTCTCCTTCCTTCCCTCAAGCGGAATCTAAATCCAGACCCGCCGCACGGCGGTCTCTTCAAATCCCCTCCAGCCTCCGGCGTCTCCCTTGCCTAGTGAAGGAGGACGGGATTGGAGATTGGACTGAGATATGGCAATCCAGCCAGACTGCAAGAGTTTTATTCGGATTGGGAGGGCAGGTGCAAATCCAAATCCAATCCCGCCGGCGCCATCTCTCTCTGAAATTTTCGACTGTTCGACTGGAACTCTGGTTGTGGGATGTTGTTCCCAGGGCTGAGGTGCCCCTTCCTCCCAAAGGAAGCCGAAGGAACGACGAGGAAGGGGAATCAGATCCTCTCCAGTCATCCTCCACGACTGCTCCTGGCAGTCGCTCCATCCACGCCGTCCTCTAGCATCGAAGCGGAGTCCAGCTCGTTCCATCCACAACAGGTGATAGAAATACCAGCCCAGCAGCAGCCCATGTAAGCCCATGAGGAAAATAAACCGTGCTACTGCACGTAGTACACGTCTAGGAACACGGAGCCGCGCTCCCGGGTCCCGAACGAGATCCTCCGAGGCCATCCATTCCATCCGGGTCCCGAACGAGATCCTCCGAGGCCATCCATTCCATCCGGGTCCCGAACGAGATCCTCCGAGATCCATTCCACATAGAGCCCTTCTACTACAGAGGACGTAGGACCTCCGTCCGAGGCCATCCATTCCACCTCCTGCGACCCGGAGAGAAGGCTAACAGTGGAGGGAAAATAGAAACAATACTATTGCTAGATGGACAGCAAAGACACGAATTTATTGAAAAACAGGGTGAGTCGGACGGGAAAAGGCGTCATAGGCGACACATACGATTGCCATTTTCATATGTATAATGCATTATATTTGGAGTGCTATCTGAATATGCAATGTCTCCAAAAATTAACATGTGCTCTCTGAAATGGACATCTTTTCTGAAATTCCGTTGTGAAAATGCATCATTCAATTCCTTAAATTGATAGAGAAGTGAGTGCCCATGCCCATTTCAGTGCTCACAAAAGGTCTACTTGTATACTGCTACGTGTCTTCCTTGCAATAGGACAAATAGAATTACTTCACCATAACTGAGATAAAAAATTTCATCCGTCGTTGGTCCCTCTAAATTAAATAGAAGTATGTATATTTAATCTTGATCGAATTCATATTTTCTTGTCTGACTTTATCGTTTTCGCTTTTGTTTTCGTATTTCAAATGTAAAAGTAGAAAACGGTTGAGGAGTTTTTCGACCGAGTTCAACCGTTTTCTACTTTTCTATTTTTATAATTTGAAATATTCCGAATTCAAATTTTGATTTATAACGAATTTAATTAGTTTTCAATCATTACTGTCCAAACAACTAGTCAAAGACAAATATGCAACATTGATGTCCATGAGTTGCCTTATATAAACAACTCATCCCCATCACACCTTCCTAAATCGTAGGGTGGGACTATTCACCTCGCACGGTGTTGTGCATGGTTGCATATGGCTTTACGCAGTGTTGCTATTGCGTTGCATGCTACTGGATCGACCAAGAGACAGAGCTACATGGGTCATGCCTTGTTGCTATCCTTTCTAGTCTAGTACCGATAGTATCTTAAATTTTCCTCTTCCTTTTTTCTTTTCTTCTCTTGTGAAAGAAACTAAATTGATAAGTGTGTTCTCTTGCATTCAAAATTTGCCACAAGGACACTTGTTAATTGTTATGCCAGGGGATTGAATTGCTGGGCAGCGCTTGCATTGCTCGTTGTCCATCAACTACCGCCTGGGCCCGGAGCACTGCTACCCCGCGGCCTACGACGACAGCGTCGACGCCCTGCGGTTCCTCGACTCCCGCGGCGGCATCCCGGGCCTGGACGACGACGCGGTGCACGTCGACCTCCGCAGCTGCTTCCTGGCCGGGGAGAGAGCGGGCGGCAACATCGTGCACCACGTCGCCACCCGCTGGGCGGCGGCATGGCAGCCGTCCGCGCGGGCGCTCCGCGTCGCGGGCGTCTTCCCCATGCAGACCTACTTCGGTGGCGTGGAGCGCACGCCGTCAGAGCTAGAGTTGGAGGGCGTAGCGTCCGTGGTCAACCTCAAGCGCTCTGACTTCTTGTGGACCGTGTTCCTCCCTATCGGCGCCACCCGCGACCACCCCGCCGCGCACGTCACCGACGACAACGCTGACCTCGCCGACGAGTTCCCGCCCGCTATGATCATCGTCGGCGGCTTCGACCCACTCATGGACTGGCAGAGAAGGTACGTCGACGTGCTGCGCCGGAAGGGGAAGGAGGTGCTGGTGGCGGAGTACCCGGCCGGGAAACAATATATAGACCAAGAAACAATATATGCTGCCGCTAAAACATGAGAGGTTGAAGATAGTAACATTTCAACGAGTCGATAGAGGCGTAGAAATGGTCAAATGAAGCAATGACCGAAAAGGAGATGAAGAACAGTGAAGAACAGAGCAAGAACAAGCAAGAACATAGAGGAAGAAATGGAGCTCCCGGGCTCGGGCAGGGGAGGAAGAGAGTTCAAATAGGGGGGAGGCTTTAGTCTCGGTCCATAGAACCAGCCGTGACTAAAGACCTAGAAATAGCCTCGGTTTGTACCTAAAACCGGGACTAAATGTTTAACCCCGGTTGGTAGGCTAAAAGCCCCCCTGACAATGTCTGACGTCCGTAACCGTTGAGAGGGGGCTTTTAGTCCCGGTTGGTGTTACCAACCAACACCAACCGGGACTAAAGATGGGGCGCAATTTTAACCGGGAATAAAGTTGTTTTTGGCAATCGACAAAAGATGTGTGCGGACATGTTCCACGGCTTTTACGGATTCCCGGATCTCCCTGAGGCCACCAAGGTTCTGCAGGACATGAAGGCCTTCGTCGACAGACACAGGGCTACGCCCAAGCTCGCCGACGCGTGATGCACCAACAGTCCAACACCATTCCATTCCATTCCGGCGTCGTCTTGGTTGGTTGGTTAAGTTCATCTACCTGGGAAAGTACACCTACCTGCTGTTGTCAAAAATATATATATGAATTTGTTCATGTTTGTCGCGTGTATGACTATCATATATACAGTACTGTATCTCCTACACCTAAAAAGTACACCTATCATGCTTTTTTCGGCCCGCGCCTTCACCCACGAGAAAAGCGTCGTTTCTTCGTGCCTCGGATGGAGAGTAGACTCGGTTTCTCAGGGGAGGAAATGATGTCTACCAAATTTCATCTCTTTCTTATTAATTAGGTTGTCATGTCACCATTTATGTCTACGTGACACCCGCATTTAAGAGAGATGAAAACCACTGAGCATCTCCAACAACTTGAAAAAATTGATTTGTCAAATCTTATGGTTTAGCAAGTTGCTAAAATATTTGGCAAGTCAAAAAATATCTCTCTCCAATAATTTAGTATTTCAACCTGGCAAACTTCGAAAAAGAGGCCCACCAAGTCCAACTCACGGGGGACCCGTCAAAAAATAAACCGCCCCAGGAGGGTGCCGCGCGGTATTATGGTCGACGCCGCCGTGGCAACGAGCCAACGACGATGGTGTGGAATTCCATAACGTGCCAAAGCCTTCATCAATAATCATCATGATCTAAAGAGGCGAGACCATCTGGTACTCACCCGACCTTCCTCCGCGAACGGAACAAGGGTGGCGCCAAACCAACCCGCTGCTGCAAGAAGAGCAGCGCCGCCGAGCACGGCACGACGACGTCCCAGGCGACGCCATACCGGTCGTAGCACGGGCTCGCGTAGACATAGGACAGCTTCGAGCTCGGCACATATCCCTGCGCCCTGATCACGTCGTACACATGGGGCATCACGCGGACCACGGTGCCACCGACGTAGAACCACAGCGAGAGCGCTCTGGCCCTGCTGGCGCCCGGCGAGAGCGCGTTCACGATCACCTGGGGGAGCAGAAACGCGTCATGTGCCAGGCCCGCGGACGACACGAGGTCCTCCCACAGCGTCGCCGGCTCTGGGCCGCGTGCCGTTTTTGTCTGCGCGGGGGAAGGGCTTCGCGCGCGGGAGATCGGCGGCGCGAGCGCAGGGGAAAATTCGCGAGATAGCAACCCACCCGCGCGCGGAGATATACGTGTGCGGGTTTACCAAGTTATTGGAGAGGAAATTTTGTGATTTTCCTAAATTTATAAGAATAACAACTTATTTTAAGGAGTTGTTAGAGATGCTCTAAATACCCATTGAGACTGCCCGCCGTGCAAAAAAAAAAAAACTCATGGCGAAAATCAACCGCCTCCACCGCCGGACTTGACTCCTACGACCTCGCCAACCCGCCACCGTAAGAGAGCAAGAAAGCATGGGTGCCGGCGGGGGATCCCGTAGCAATGCACGGGCACGATGCTAGTATATACTCCGTGTCAAATTATAAAGTGATATTGTGACTAAATATTGAGGATGTGGTCACTGAATTGTCAAGATGAATAATTGAATATGGTTATGAGTAATTAACTGAATTTCGCAAACTGGATAACTGAATGGGTCACTGAATTGTCGAAATGAATAATTGAATTTGTCGAAATGAATAATTGAATGTAGTCACTGAACAGCTATATAAGACATTTTATGATAACTATATAAGCCAAAATGCTATGTAATCTCTATATTCCTATTTACTGCATAATTGCTAGAACAATTTAGATGCTCCCGGTCCAAGCAAACCACTATACTTCCTGTCAAGGATGACCACACCAGGCGGCGAGCAAGGAATGTAACACCCGATTACAGCGGCATCCGAGGCGACAACGCCCAAGGCTGAGGGCTCCAAGACAGCAAGGAGGAGAGGAAGGCCGATGACTGGGCTTGATGGGCCACTTGGCTGCTGTGATGACCCCGCCTGTTAGATGAGTTTTGCGAGCTTGACCATCGGATCCTAGTGGACGGCATAGATGAGGTGACTGCAGAAGGCAGTCACTGTGGGTGAAGTTAGAGGATCTGGTCTGAGAGGGCGCGGTACGGACAGTCGAGTACAACTTTGGGAAAGGCCACTATTCTATCCGATCTCCGTCGGACTCAACGTTGTAGAGTTCTTCGTCGTCTTCTCTCCGCGCTCTCCACTGTAAGTTGAGAAGCCAAAGTTCCGTTCGCCGGAAAACTCATCAAGGAAAAGAACGGCGGAGAAGAAGTTCCCCGGCAAGTTGGCCCCTCGGCTTGGTCTCCGGCGGCACCCCCACCAAGGACGCGCGCAGTGGCAGCCGCTCGCATGGCGGCCCTTGGCCGCCCGACGGCGGCGATTACAGACGGCCGCGCGCTTGGAGCCGGCTTCGCGTCTTCCTCCAACGAGGGGGAGACGGTTCCCCACCTCTGAGCCGCTTCAGGATGGCTGGTGGGGGCTGCCGCGCCGCTCCCGGCTTGCAGCGACGGCCTTCAAGGCCGGAGCTCGCCGTGGACGAGCGGGCCGCGCCCTGCCGGCCGGCCTCCATGGCTGAAAGGGCCTCGGCTCGATTTGCCATGAGAGGAAGAGGGGGAGGTGAAGGAGGGCCTGCTCGACAGCAGCGCGGTGGCGACGGCACAAGCAGGCGGCAGCACAAGGCGTTGGCAAGCGGCAGCGCAAGGCGAAGAAAGCGGCGGACAAGGCGGCGGCGGAGGTTGTTCGCTGGAGCCGCACGCCTGGACCGTGGCCTTGCTAGTCACGAGCCCTTGATCGTACATGGGCCGTGCTAGGCTGCTGGTTGGGCCGTATGCATACCGGCCGTAGGCCTTGCTTGCTGGTTACCGATTGCATTCTCAGGCCTGAAATTCTATCTTTTATTATTTCTTTTCAGCAATAATTTTAGTTAATTAGCATATGTTTTGCTAGTTTAATTCTGCAACAACATCAGTTGTTGTATTAATTATTGTTGCTCTCACTACTGAATATTGATATTGTATATACAATTATGGTTTGTTTATATTATTATTATGCAATATCTTGTATTTCTATCATATGTGGTGCACCCAATCCCACTTAGCACCACATACACATTGCATTTGTGACTTTATAATTATATTTTGGGATTTGTTAGTGCACCCAAAACCCCTGTTTTGCACTAACATAATAGTCACACTTGAATTTTATGATAGAATTGGGTATGTTGGTGCCCCAAACCACATTTTCTTTGCACCACATACAAGTTAAATTTGCGAGTAGACTTAGTTGCAATTTAACTACGCCATCTATAAAATTAGATAATTTTAATTACTATAGATTCTCAAAGCAATATACATATCTTGTTTATTATGGTTAAAGAACACAAAGTAATAGAGTCTATGGCATTGGCTGCGTTTAATTCTTTGTGAATTATCTTGCCTAGAGTCTGTGCCATAGCAGTGATCAAATCACCTATTACGGAGAGGTCTACATCTTGTTTCTTTAAAACTCGATGACTAACTACACTGTGTATTTAACCAGAATAAAGGTTTTGGATAGCTATGTTTATCATATTAATTTGATATTACACAAGATAGTAGAGTCCTAAGCAAAGATTGTATTTAATTCACTTGTGAATTATCTTGCCCAGAGACCGTGCTTAGGCAGCAATATATTTGCCTACTATAAAGATCTACTATTTGTTTTTAACATAGAGATTATCTTGTCTTGTGTTTATCAAAATTTATGATGAATCTGGTTGTAAGGTACACACAAATTTATAATTACCTACAACAATCCAATACTATGATAAGATATACACCTTAAAATATTACATTTGATACAACAACAATTACCATGTTGATTTTAATTTACCATACGGTAAATTAATTAATCTATGGTTGTCCATGTAGGATCATGGCTATTAACATAGGAAGTTGTTTTTGCTTTGATCCTAACGAATTTTGCATTAATTATGCCACTACCTAACTATAGCACTTTGTGCTTAGTAAGTTTTTCATTTGTAGTCTATGACTTTATCGATAGTACATCTGTACTTTGTCGATATATTGCAATTTAATACTAATTGATCCTCTTAATTAAGCATTTCTTAATTAAAGATGGATATTGCAAAATTATTATATTCATATCTTGGATATATTTGGGTTCATAACACAAGTGATGGAGTCCTAGGCATTGGCTGCGCTTAATTCATCTTGAATTATTCGGCCTAGAGACCGTGCCTATGGCAGCGATTATTCGCCCATTACTCAGAGGTCTACATCATGTTTATTTAAACTTGATGACTACCTATATTATGTTGTCCCAAATAAGTGTTTTGGTAATATCAGGATGGTACACCTTTATGGTGACTACCATCATTCATTATTAAAGACCACACAGGTAGTAGAGTCTTAGACATTGGCTGTGGTATATTCATATGAATATATCAGCCCAGAGACCATGCCTATAACAACAATTTGTTTGCCTACTACTTAGAGATCTACTCTATGTTACGGATATAGAGATTATCTAAAATGTGTGTGTCAACATTAATAATGATTGTTTGTAAGGTACACATTTTGTGATTACCTTTAGTTGTTGTGAGGTTTACAATTTTGTTGACTACCTCCAACTCTCCGAAACAAAGAGTCAAGATATGGAATTCCCCAAATTTTGCATTTGAGATTTCAACATCACCATAGTGATTTTTAATTTACCTCAGGTGTAAATTAATTAAATCAATGGGTTGTCTCATGTTATGAATACTCACTTTAGAGGAGTTTGAAGAACTCGCTCTAGATTGCATCACTATTCGACATAGACAATGGACATTAACGTTGTTTTATCTCATGGTCTATTGTAATAATCTCATAGTCCATTGATATAATTTACTTGTTGTCAATGCATAACTATTGTGGGTATCATATAGATGTATTTGATACTCGACAATATTTATGGACTTCTATATATTAGACGAGAATTTCATTTAATTCTTGTCATATATAGATTGTATGGGAACCATTCCAATATGGGAATGGTATGTGCCTAGTGGACATTTTGTACCAGAAACTCTATAATGAAGGAAACAAAATATTCCTAGTTCTTATAGCAAGAAGAGGAAATATTTTTGGTCATCGATGATACGATGCAACGATAGTTTGGCTTATTTTGCCACTATCATTGTTCCTATGGATACTGAGTCAGCAATTGAGGATATTTAATTATGTCCTAATTACACTCGTATCTTACCAAATTATAGATATATCCAAATTTGTTTTCATATGGAAACACAAAAGGACAACATTGGATATGGCATATCAGTTATGAGATAAGTCTCATTTTGGTTGTATTATGCATACAACAAACCCATACGACTTGTTGCGTATAGAATTTTTCACACTATTAATGTATTCTAGATTTGGAATCATCATCTTGGTCATCATATGGATGAGTGAAAAATTATTGGAAAATATATTGGTCATTTTTCCCAAAGTATGGATACGATAAGTGCCATAGGGAAATAGATTTTAAGATCCTCTTATCTTAAAATCATATTTGTATGTCTTGGATTTCTTGATCATATTCAAATGAATATGAGTGTGTCCGATACAAAGATTGTATGGACAGTTCAGACATTTCATGGTTGTCAAGATACACCTATAAGGTGCCATCGAATGTGTGAAGGATCCACACTCAACCATGCATTTAGTAAATAATGGCTCACATGTGAGCTCATTATCCTGAACACTACTAAATTTTTATACCTACAATGACGATTGTTAGGTATAACAAAAGTTTAGTTATTACATATCCAAAAGGATAAATGGAATCCATTAGTATGACATCAAGATAATATTAGGACCATTGCTAATAAATTGTATTTTCCAACTTCGTGTTGGGGTCGGGTAGATTTACACACTCCTGACTTGAGATTAACTGCATATCCCCTATATGCATTTAGTACGTGGGAATCCATAAAGATTTCCTATTTGCGTAAGATTGGATTACGTTATATACGTATCAATCTCACCACCAGAGCGTACATTGATGGGCACACATAGAAAACTGGGGATCAACGCCAGATTTCAATCTCCGTCAATTTCTAAGTATCTAGAACCTCTTATAGAGGATCTATTTACGACTCGTACGCTGGTTGTATTTGATAATGAGCATTTTCAGGCATTAGAGGGAGACTTGAAGTACCATATATAATGCCAGGAAGATATTTGGAATGCCTAAGGCATTTCAAGCTCGGGGTCACGTACTAAATAAACTGAATTTTAGTTCAAATAATTGTTGATTTGCATAATATTGTAAATAAACTACCATATGCATTTACTGATCACTAAGATGTCTTTAAATTTGTTAATCTATTGAAAGTATGTGCTAGAAAGAGTGGAGGTACCAAGTAAATACACTCAACTCCCAATTATTAATAAGAGGGGGAGAAGTATGGCCATAAAGCAGGATTATTCACGCTAGCTATAGAAGGTTTCCTTCTAAAGAAAGTAAATGCAGGTCAACCTATGGTTGGCGACACCTTCCGGGTAAATATTGGTTATTACCCAGTGGATAAATTTTATCCACAAACCCTAGCTCAGAGGCGCACCTAAATACTGATGTTGGGATATCGAAAGGCCTTGACTCTCGTTTTCGGAAGTCACGATGAGTCATTTAGTGTACATTGAGTCTTGATAGACTGGAGAATTATCTGATAAAAAGGCTACATGTGTCGACACGTACTTCTCTGAATAAATTGTATACACCATTCCAAGTTATCCAGCAAATAAGACCATGGCAGAGTGATTTTCTCACTCTTACTGGAACTTGTTGAGTTGTTGTAGTACATATAGAGAAAGTCTTGTTCACCAAAAGGAAGGTGTTTTGGGCTATGATGCCAACACCTTATTGTATCTTTACTATGGGATACAAAAGAGTTTTCATCCAAGGATGGATTGAGAACATTATGGTGGTGAGTTTAAAGCAAGACTAGTAGCACAAGGGGTTTTACGCAAAGCCCAAGCATTGATTATCAATGCAAGTTATTCTCCATAGTAAGTATTGTAAATTTCCGATACTATCTTATAATTGGTAGTACAAAAGAATCTATCTTTGCAGTTGTTAGTTGATAGATGTAGTGATTGCATATATTTTGTGATCACTCTATTTGGTTATTGTGAAGCTTCCGGGAAGGAGTTCACATACCCAACACTCATACATAAAATCACAACACATATTGTGTATTGCTTAAGTCAATATTTGTCTTAAAGCAGATAAGTCAAATTTGGTACAATTGACTTTGTGTGTATTCCTTAAAGTAAGGGATACAATATTGATTACACGTGGGTGTTTATTTTGAAGTCCTTGATTGGATTTCATAGTAGTATATGATGGTCAATAATTTTGACATCATTGGTAATAAACACATATTAATAACACGTAGTAATTTGAAGACGGAGTTTGAGATTGAAGATACGGACTAAACCAAAATTTCATTTTGTGTTTATAATCCAAGCATCTTCCCTCAAGTTTTTGTAGAAAAGCTATCTATATCCATATCATATTGGCTGATTCAGTATGAAGGTATCCTATGGTTGTTCTACCTCATAATAGAGGAAGATTGTTTTACACCATAGTGATTGAGATGAGGTCTTGGGACATGTGGTCCATTATCTCATATTGACGTGCTAATATATCTTGCAAAAGTTCCAAGTTGGATATTATTTTACAATGATTTGCTATCCAGTAGTAGCACGTCTCCTACCAAACGTTGGTGGATTAAAGTTAAGAATATCTATTGATATCTTAATATTATAAGTGATCTTGGTGTCTTTTGGAAGAACCAATGATCCGGTTGGATATAGTGATTCTAGTTACATATAAGATCCCCAAATACTAGATCATTGATAAGTTTTACATGAATATGGAAAGACCGCTTTGTGGTAGTCTTTAAATAGACATCTGCGGTAATTTCCACCAATCATTCTAATATTGTATTTACAAGGCTTTCACATGAATGTGTATAGCTTGACAGAATGATACATCACATACTGAAGTTATGTGGTATTGATTCTATTGAATCAACGGTCACTATCTATAAAGGTAATGCAACTTGTGTTGTCTAGATGGAGACAAGTTATACTTAATACAATATTTTTGTATTAAGAAGGTTCTATTCCATTTGTAATATGGCATATGAACATTTGCAAACAAAGTATTGTGATAATCTCACAGAGATATTCACAAAGTCTACCATACTCCATATTTAACATGTGTTGAGTACATTGGTATGAATTTACTTTGAGATTTGCAAGTATCAGGGGGAGAGTCTCTCTGATTAATAACTTGTTACATACATCATATTGCACACTTTTCTTTATATAAGTTTTCCCTCGTGGTTTCTCATATAAAGTTTTTAATGAGGCAATATCAACATAAGGTTATGTCATATCATCCAATTTTCCCCAAAGGGGTTTTTTGAGGGATGATATATGAATATAAGATGCATTGTACCTTGAGACACCTACGATTATCTTTGAGGATAATTCGTCATGTGTTACTCAGGTTATATTAAGAGTAATATGACTAAGCATATTATTCCAAAGTTATTCTACCGCCATGAACTCCAAAAGAATGGAGAAATTAAAATCTTGCAAACTAAGTCATGTGATAATCTATCAGATTTATTCACAAAATCTCTACCATACTCCGCATTTCGTAAATGCGTTGATGGTATTGGTATGAGAAGACTTAGAGACTTGCAAGAATCAGGGGGAGAATCTCTTTAAATATAACCTACTCCAATTCATATTATACTCCTTTTCTTTATATGAGTTTTATCCTTTGGTTTTCTCACATAAAGTTTTGATGAGGTAATAGTAACACATAGTACATGTCATATTATCTATTTTTCTCACAGAGGTTTTATAAAGATAATATTTATGACAGATTGATCTTTGATCAAATTGTTTTTAGACTATGTCTTTAGGTATCCCTAAAGGGTCTATTAACATTGATATTATACATATATATCATGGGTTTCTCCTTATTTTTTTCCCACTAGGTTTTTAAGGAGTTTTACCTGGTATATCGATACACTTTAGTTTTTTCCCATAGGGTTTTCCAAAGCTTAGTTTATAACACATATATTATGATTTTCTTCTTATTTTTCCCACTGGGTTTTTAAGGAGTTTTGCCTGGTATATCGATATACTTTGGATTTTTCCCACAGGATTTTTCCAAAGCTTCAAGACATTTACAGATGAACAAGAAAGGGTGCCTACACAAGATCAATTGATCAAGGGGGAGTGTTGAGATTATTTAGGATAAATAATAATATGATCAATTAGTTAATATTTGTCATTAGCAACTGCCAATGATCATTCACTGTAGAGGCACCTTTACACGAAACGACATGTCCTTTGGACGAACTAACATGTCCTTTCGGACCGTGTAAATACCGGTTACTATTCATTGGAATACATAGTTACAATCATTCAACCATTTTCGTTTAACACGCATCATCTCCTAGGATAGATGGGTCAGCCTTCTATATCTCCATTTTTTTAAAAAGAGGTTATTTGGACTCTCTCATGTGAAATGCGTCCATCAACCATTCCTCTCTTTCCTCAAAAATAATCAACCATTCCTCTCACGTGGGAAGATTTTTAGAACATACTCCCTCCGTATCGGAAATGGAAGACGTGTTAGACAAGGTTTGAGTCAAACATTGAGAATATAAATCATCTATAACTTTTAAATTGTTGAGTTTGTAAATGTAAAAATTATATGAATAGATTTGTCTTGAAAAATATTTTCATAAAAGTATACATATATCACTTTTTCATAAATATTTTTATAAAAACAAAGGGTCAAAGTTGTGTTTTGGAGACCGTGTCACTGTCCTAAACGTCTTCTATTTTCGATACGGAGGGAGTATAAGGATTATTAGTTACTGTTTAATAACCTCAAACTAATAAGAATACTAAAATTAATAAATTGTTTCTTTTCCACTTTATTAATTTTCCGGTCTGGCGGAGGGCGTCAAACCATCGGGGCAAGGCGAGCAGCGCCACCCTGTGCAAAGAGCAGTCTGGAGGAGAGTGGTGACAGACTAACGGTGAAGATAAGGACGCGTTGAGAAAAAATGCGCTCGCTGCCGCGCTCGTTTCCGGTGGATAAGCTGGTCCGCTCGTTTTCTGAGGGCGGGGATATATAGCATCTAACGAGAATATACCATATTCAGGATATCTATGTCACAGGGATATCCATATCCCATGAACCAAACACAATGTGTGTCTGCACTTTGTTGTTGGCAAAGAAACAATAGGTATAAAAAAAGAGCACCAGATGATTCAGAAGGTTCATTCCATATGATATTATATCGACAACCATCGCACCACGTATGCTTAACAAAGGACTAATGCAATCCCCCATGTTATCTGCTAACGGTTGAAGACAAAATACAGCAACAGATTTCATTCCCAACTCAAGATTTCCATATTCTAATATCGACAACCAACCTAACAAACAAAACACTAAACTCGTTTGGATCCCTGGAATTGAATTCATTTTAATAATCATAATTTAAAGATATATTAATTAAGTTAATATGATTTGTCGGGTATAAAGATAAGGGGTACCCTAACCCACGATAATCTAACGCCTAAGCATCCAAGCGAAACCCAACAGTCGACCGAGCAATGGAGGAAGGCCCGCCAGGCGGAGGCCTACCCCACCAACAGAAGTGGCCAAATCATGGGTCAGCCCATGATCAGAGGGACGGAAGGCAGAACGACCTTCAACCTCGACCCCTCGATCGACGGAGGGAGAGTCGAACGAACGACCCCCAACCTCGACCTTTTGAATGGCGGAGAGAGGTCGATCCTCCCCCCTCGACTTCAACCCCTCGAAATGACGGACAGGCGAACGAATGACCCCGAATAGGAGGCTCGATCAGCTCACCTGCTCCCGGTATGGGAAAAAGGGGATCCTATGATGGAATCCGCCCCCGCCTAACGCCATGGGCGCTCACTACCTCGGTCAAATCCGCCAAGTCATCACCCCTACCCGGATTACCCGTCGACTGTACAACTACTGCAGCCACGCCTCGGGCACGGAGCACCCCCTCGAATCTTGGGTGAGGTAGCCCTCGACCGCGTCCTCAGGGATACGTCGGGGTCACGCAGGCCTCGATACCCCTCGACCCGGGGGCTCGATCCTCATCCCCGACTGTTGCGGCATGGGACCCGTCCAATCCATCCCGCTTCAACTGTGGAAGTCGCGGGGTCCACGCCATACCGCCCGACGACGACCAGTCTGCCATCACCATACCTCGAAATACCGAAAGTACAGAAGGAACATGCCGCTACAGCGATCGACGTCTCGTCGCAGGCATGGCGCACGGACATGTCTCCCATTCCGATACGTACTAGGTTCCTGTAACCCTAAGCCTCCCCTTGGCCTATAAAAGGGGACGCTGGGATAATAGAAGAGGGAGAGAGAGAGAGACGACACAGACGACACACGGGACAAGAGACGATCATCGACTCTACCCGCAATCACACACGAACTCTCACCAGAACCAACAACAGCAAGTCTTCCGCACACCCTACAAACCACTCGCTTACCTGATCAACATCTCAAGCAATCAACTGACTCACCTAGAGTAGCCCTGCTAGCTCTAGGCCTCGACCTCCCTCGAGTTCATCCGTGTAACCAGCTTGTACCCCCCGTACGAGCACTTCGGTGCAAGATAATACAATCCATCCTTCCCCGCTGGACGTAGGGCCTTCTTTTGCCCGAACCAGGATAAATACTGTGTTCTTGCATCACATCTGGGAGAGGGAGCACGCAATACACAAATTCACTAGTTGGTGATTAACCCCCTGGGTCAAAGCACCGACATGATTGTATATGGATTATAATTGCATATTATTGTTCACTATATGAGAGACATACTTATTTGTTGTATTTCTATCGTAGGAGAGGGAGTTTGAACAACATGTTATAAGTTGCAAATAGAAATATGGAATAGTGATCTATAGAATTCATTTCCATCTCTCACCCTATGAATTTGAGATAGGCTTAAATATAAACTTTGGAAAGTGGTGGAATGTCAAATTCTAGCTTAATTTATTAAAGTATATTCTAATTCCTCCAAATGAAGAGATCCAAACAGCCCCTAATGTGATTCTATAGACACTGATTTGCTGATCCTCATCCCCCACCACTCGATCCTCCTCAAACTTAACAGCTGCATCCAGGACGGCGTTCACCTTGGCGGTGAGCTCCGCCAGGCGGTCTCCGACATATCCAGCGCGACTGAGGGAACGCTGACGGTCTCGATAGGGGATGGCGGAATGACGACGGGCTCGGTAAGCGATCTTCTGCGCTCTGTTGCCAAGGATGACGGCTCGGGCGCCGGCAACCCCTGGCTCGAGACGCCCGAGGCGGCTGACCTCCCTGCCAAGCTCGCGGAGGCGCTTCAGGATGAGGAGGTCGGCGGGAGACGCTGCGAGTGCGGGGAGGACCTCGTCGGCGAGCCTGGCGAGCTCAGCGACACGACGCACGCCAGGCAGTCCCTCGAAGACCCAGGTCCCGATGCGGTTAGGGTCGTCGTCGAGGTCGTCGTCGATCTCGTCGGCGTCGTCCACCTCCTCGTCGCTGCTGCTGCTGTCACGCGTGAGGTACTTGAAGTTGGCCACCTTGCCCTCGGCGACCGGCATGATCTTGTTCCTGGTGGCGCACGATCTCTGGGGCAGACCACACCATGTCCACGCCGATGAACTGGACGAGTTGGGGCTCTCGGGCGGCGAGGAGTTCCTAGAGACGCGTGAGGGAGGATACGCCTTGCCAAACCAACCCCATGGTGGCTGATGCCGTGAGGGAGGGGGAGACGAGGGAGGAAAAGTGGTTCCGGCGGTGGGCAGAACCGCCGCGCCGCGCTATTTATTTTGATTTCGAAATGGAGCCGTGGGATGGGGACGGGAGGGGCCGATCCGCGTCACACGGATTTTCTGCCGTCGGATCCTCCCTTCCGCTCCATCCTGCGGTCAATAATCCATAATCTAATCTAGCGATCCGTGTGCTCTCGTCTGATTGGCCGGGCGTGGCGCTCGTGCGGCGACCTACCTGCTGCGGTGGAACTATTCTGTGTGGGCTGGGCTGATATTAGGTCCGAGGGCACCGGGCACGACCCACAGCCATGTGCTCAGCTGGTGGCCTGGTGCGCATCAGTGCATGTGCGTGTGTTGGGTTTTGACTCTCCCTGTGCTGACAGACTGAGATCATTGTTGCGCTGTACAGCTGCTGCGGAGCTGCATGAGTCAAGGCATCCTCAGCTGATCGATTGCAGTGTCAGATAGCTTGCTTGATGGTCAAGCCCCATTGTCGACCGTTCTTCCGACCAACCGTTCCCATTCTTCAAAGTACAATAGTTGGCTTATAGCTAAGCTAGTCAGCATTTTTGATGATGTGGAGGAGAGAAATAAGGAGAAAGAAGAGAGGTTGGCTCCTAATCTAGCACAAAGTTAGGCACGGATGCGTAGGTATTAGTGGGTCCCAATAAATATGAATGTGAGAAGGAAGAGGAAAGAGAATGGAAACATAAAACAATAAAGAAATTTTGTAGACAAGTAAGAGACTAATTGTTGTATGACTTGACTCTTACTACTTGACTTATAGCCAAACACTTGGCTCAACTATTAAACCTGCTCTCAGGCGTTCAGCACCCTCAATCTCTCACAAGTGCAACTATGACTGGAACCGGAAGACAATAGAATCCCATGTCTCACGAGTGAATCACCCGTCAACTTAAGAAACAATAGATCGTTACTTTAAATCATACCTACTCTCTCTGTTCCTTATTAAACATCATTCTCACTTCCCGAAAAATAACTTAGATTAATTTTATATAAAAAAACTAATAATATTTATGATACATAATTTATATCATTAGATAGATTTTTTGATTTAGTTTTTTAATAAATTTATTTGGAGACACAAATGTTACACGTATTTTGTATAAGTCAAGTCAAAGTTGTGGCACAGAAACCCAAAACAATGTTTAATAAGGAACAGAGGAAGTACCTCTCAATTTTGCTTGTTTGAGGCAAGGGCAATAGATTGAACAAACATCGCCACAACCACAAGCGGCCGGCCATCGCCTCCCCTCCGACCTCCCCTTTCCTACTTCTCGACGTTCGATCTCCTTATCTCCCTCTCTCCCTTCCGAGCCCTATGAACTCCCTCTCCACCACGGACCGCCACCTAGCTATGACACCCCGTTGTTATATTATTAAAATATATTCTCTTCAACCCAAATTATAATCTATTCTAGCCATTAAAAAAACTGCTCAAATTTAACTAAAAATATATCAAAAATTACGACATGAGTCATCTTGCCCACCTAGCTAGGCAAAGCAAGATCTCATCCAAGAAGCAAACATGCCGGTAAGACCTGGGAGGAGGGGGGCTGGCTACTAGGGCTAGGGTTGTTGCAGCAAGAGAGAGGGAGGGAGAGGAGGAAGGAGCAATTGCTCCATTATTGCTTAAATTAGATTGGTTACATCTCTCCTATCTATTCTGGAGTGCTCTCGATTGAGGGCACGACAGCGGCGAATGCGCTACAGTATGGTGACACGATAGTACCCATGGGTATTGTGTTGCCTCCGCTTTGGGCCAGGCCTTGTTCTGACGCGGGGGCGCTGCATTACCTTAGGTGTGTAACAGCACCGGCAGCAGGGATGGCGAGCTTGAGCAGATTTGGCTTGGTTCCTGGAAATTTGCTCGCCTTACCTTGGTCCACAAGGCTGCAGTTGTTTGGCAGGTTTTCACGAACTCCTCCTCCTCCTGCTTTGCCTTGGCAAGGAGGATTTCCTTGCCAATGCAGGGGAGCCAAATCGCGTATCTTTGCTTTGCTGGGGCCAGGTGAGGCAAGATCAGCAAAAGTTCCGAGCGGTGGCTGCAACTGCAATTGCGATGATGGAATGGAATATCAATCCGTGCATGTGCATTGCAAGCAATCACAATAATATCCTATTGCATGCGCATGCAGAAGTCTATCTTGTTGACTCTTGGAGCCGGAACAGGAGCACTGCCCGCGCGTGGTGCGGTACGGCTCTCTTCCCTTCCAAAGTCCTGTCTGCCTGTCAGTCCGTGCATCTCGCACCTGCAAACGGCAACGGTGGTCAACACCTAATAGCAGTTGCGGTCAATGGCAACTCCCTACGCGTTCACACGCACGCCTGCCTGCCTGCCTGCCTGCCAGCAATTCCAGTCACTCTCCACTAGTACTAGTACCGTCTGGAATGTGCCTGCCTGCCGGCCATCTCTCACTCATCACTCCCACCAGCCTCTGCAGTCTCCACCGCGGCTTCTGCTTCCTCACTCGCATTGCCATTGCTGTAGTGCTGCCTACGCTACGACTGGGCTTAGGCTAGCAGATCCACTTCAGCTCCATGGACGACGCGCCCACGACGCCGTCGCCTTTCCCCGGCACCAGCTTCGTGATCCTCTCCGTCTCCATCGTCGGCATCCTCGCCACCTCGCTCCTTCTCCTGGCCTACTACCTCTTCCTCACCCGCTGCGGCCTCCTCTTCTTCTGGCGCCCGGGCGGCATGCACGACGACGACGACGTCTTAGCCGGACACCACCACCACGTCGTCGTCACCGTGCACGACCCCGCGTTGCCGCCTCGCCGGACCGGCCTAGACGAGGCGGCCATCCGACGGATCCCCACGTTCCGGTACCGCCACGGCCACGGCCACCTCATGCTGGCGGTGGCGGAGACGGAGGACAAGCAGGCCGGCGCCGCCGAGTGCGCCGTGTGCCTGGCCGACTTCCGCGACGGCGAGAGGCTTCGCGTGCTGCCGCCGTGCCTCCACGCCTTCCACATCGACTGTATCGACGCCTGGCTCCAGTCCGCCGCCACCTGCCCGCTCTGCAGGGCCGCCGTCTCCGACCCCGCCGCCGCCCTCCACTACCGCCACCTCCACGTCCCTCTCCCGTTCTCCGTCTCCGTCCCGCGCGCCGCCACCACCGACGGCGACATTGCCATAGATGGTATCGGTACCACGGTCTCCCCATCACCCGCCGCCGACGACGACGAACCAGCGGCGGCTGCGCCTTCTCATGAGACCGCGACCGCGCACCGGAACAGTAGCTGCCGCAGCTGCAGCATGGGAGGTGGAGGAGGAGACGGCTGCTTCTTGCCCATGCGACGCTCGCTGTCCATGGACTCCAGCACCGACAAGCGCTTCTACCTCGCGCTGCAGACCATCCTGCGGCAGAGCTCCGGCCGCGGCTCACCGGCTGTCACCGCAGAACAAGAGGGTGGTAAAGCGGAGAGCAGCAATGCCGCCGCCGACACTGGCCCACCATCGTCTAGGAGGCTGCGCCGGTCCTTCTTCTCCTTCAGCCAGAGCAGGGGATCCCGAAGTGCCGTCCTGCCGCTCTGAAATCTGAATTGGCGGCATCGTCCCCAAAACTCAACTGATTCTTCAACTCTTTTTCTTGACCCGTAGTTAGATTAGATACATATACTTGCTTGATGATGACAATATAATGCGTGATACTTTGTCAAGTTCGACTGATTTTGTTATAAAAAAATTGTACCATATATATTTCTTAGTGCTTTTTTCCTTCCCCCTTGAGCGATCGGTAAAACCTGGACTGAACAAGGGAAGTTCGTTCGCATTAAAAAAACAAGAGCTTGTTAACTTTGCAATCGGAAGTACTTAATTCTACGGCGTCGAGCAAGCTCGATACTCTTTTTGTAAACACTTCGACTCCCAATAGCAGCCGCTTTGTAATAGGTCACGTTATTTGTCCGGTTGAATTTCATTTTTGGCCATCGAATCATTACTAGTTTTTGTCTTGTTGGCTTAAACTTATTAACCAAGTTTATCAGTTATGATATAATATATTTTTTTCTAACAACAAAAACAAGTAAAAACAATATCTTATTAGTCATAAAAACAGCCACCCGAACAAGCCGTTTCAGCATTATATTTATGAGAAAGCAGACATCTTCGACCACCAAGCTATAAATGCCCGACAAATTTGGCTGTAGCTGATTATAATCCTTTTCATATTCATGGACATTTGATCTCGTATCCAAATTCATCTTACAAAAGTGAAAACTGCAATCTTTAGTTCACCCATTTCCAGCCGCGTACTTCTCGCTAGCCCACTGTCTCTCTAGTTGCATTGCAGGTTTGCAGCGCGTCTTGTTAATTAAAGAGAAATAAGGCGTCTTGAACCAGCATCGAATCAATCTTTGGCAAGCCTAGAAAAATATGCCACATTCCTGGCTCTGTACGCCAGAGGACAACACAGACACGCAGTGCCACACGCAGCAGGTACGAAGCACACATAGAATAGAAGATGAGAGATTTGTTAGGTGGGTACGCGGAAACACATGCCCAAAAAAAAAACAGTATATTATTACCAACCGCAAATGAAGCAGTAAGCAGAGAAGCAGATGCTACCACTCGTGTGTTGTGTTCCAGAACAAAAACATGAACAATTGACTAAAAAAACATGAACAATTGACGCAGCTACGTGTTTTTCACACATCGTAACATGACACGGTGAGCAATGAGCACGAGGAGTAAACAGCTATACTGTCACTGGGCCCACAATTCAGTTGAGTTTGAGTTGAGTGCACTGGACGTTTTTAGAAAAAAAAATGACTAGACGTATTGTAGAATAGGAAATATGGTTACAGTACATTGGTAATCCTTCACTTGTTGCGCTGTCTGTGTCGATGGATGCAGAATTGCAGATAGGCAAACAAGTGAGGGCCGAGATCAATAAGATGGGCTATGGCCTGATTTACACATGAGCCCAAGTCCAAGCTGAGCCCACCCTAATCTATTCAATGCTGTGTTGGGCCCGAGCAAATTGAGCCCATTATACATATGTCTTTGTTAGTGGTTAGTATACATACATATACGTATCGAGGGCTGTATACGTGGTTATATTTTCAGATAAAAATAATAAGTTTATGCAGACTTAAATGAACTATTTATCCAGTCAACAACGCAACGAGATGGACCATGCATCAGATAGGGATTCAGCGCAAAAACTGGGATTGTGAATTACCTCTCCACGTACGCGACATCGTCACCGACATAGTTGTTCATCATGTTGTTATTGCTTGGAGTTCATAATAATCCATTGGCTACAAAATACACAAAGCGTGCATTCATACGACACCCATCATCCGGGCATGGCTAGCAAAAGCAGCACGAAAGCCTGTAGGCAGGTAACAAGAGTGAGCATTGCCATGCATGCATCTGGGACTGCATAGCAGAGTTATAGCTGTTCACCAGCTCGTGTTCAAGCTGAGCACCGCCACCCCCGACTGTAAGACCATACTGTGTAAGACCACCATACAGTACAGCACCGCCCTTTTGCTCCTGAAGCTCCACGTGTGTCCACTACTGTCCCAGATTCAGAACAAAAAGTTTGGGAGAACCATTAGTTCAAGATCGCATGAACTGGAATACATACATACAACGTCGACCGGACGGGACACACCACCGGGCTATGGAACGGAGGTCAGACCTGCTGCTATTGATACACAGCGAAACGGACTTCGCCTGCACTTTGTCATGTCCTAAAGTTTTTTTTTTTTTTTTTTGGTTTGGTTTCTTGAGCCACGCACTAGCTTGCATCAGTCACTCATCCACGCCACAAGATGCCAGATCATGACCAAGCCATTAGCCATCTCGTCTCTCTCTCTCTCGTCCTGCACCTGCACCTGCACCTGCACCAACATCCGGCAGTCAGTCGGTTGGTCAAAGATAGCTGCCTGCTCTTCCGGCACGGCACAGGTTAATACAGATACAGACGACGCAAGTAGCTTTCTTCTTTCCTAACACCTGCTTGCTTGCAGTTGCAGTTGCAGTTGCAGCATGTGCTGTAACGGAGAGCTTTTGCTTCTTTGGCATGCACTTTAATACTTAGGGGTTGTTTCGATGGAGCAGCAAATGTTTTACCGTGTCACATCGAATTTTTCGGTACTAGTTTAGTGTATTAAAAATAGACTACTTATAAAACTAATTACATGCCTCTGCGGGACTTAACAAGACGATTCTATTAAGCTAAGTTAATCAATAATTAACAAATGTTTACTGTAGCACAACATTGTCAAAACATGAACTAAATAGGCTTAAAAGATTCATCTCGCGAAGTTGCCTCCGGCTGACAAATTACTTTTTTAATTAGTATATTTTAAATAGACGAAACTAGCGACGAACGATTCGATGTGACAGAGACAAATGTTTTGCCCCTGAAACCAATCAGGCCCTTACTTCAGTTCAATGCTCTCCCGCTCGCTCCATCACCATCATCAACATGGACTAAAATTGGGTTACCAAGTCTAATCAGTGATGGGTCACAGCGTAGCCTCCGAATAAGCCAAGCATGCTGTCTCTGTCCTACGCGCTGAAATTGAAACCGGCTCACCTGTGTTAAGTACTCTATCTATCTACTAATGGCAACAAACTAATAATAACCGTAGTACGTATAAGAGTTAGCAACTCACCGGCCGGCCAAGAGAGAGAGAGAGAAGACAAGCAAGGAAAACGACCTCACCTCACTGCGTCGTGCGTACCTCCGGCAATGCCAGTGGCGGGGGGCCTCACATGTCCCCTGCACCAAGCTCAGGTCGTCCCTGTGACGACGTAATCCAACGGGCAGAGGAGGGAGTAGCTGGACAACTGATTCCTGGATTTCAGCAAAGACCAACATACACTTGTTTTCTGCAAGACGTGCCTCACAGGTACAATACAGTGGAGCCCTGCATGCATATACAAGCAAGGAGATGATCACAATCGCTTGTCTGCCAATCAAGCTTAATTAAAACTAGGAAATAGTAACTCTGTCATAAAAGCAGGAAATATTCGGCAGTTAAATACTGTAGATGCTTATGAGTCTCCACTTGAGTATGCGTCTATGCGACCGCCTCCTCCATACCCTTCTGGTAGAGAGTACCGGCCAATCATGCAAACACGTGCAGACCAATTGGGGTTCTAATCTACTTACTGTCCACCATCTTGAACCTTGACCGGCCCTATGCTATTAGTTTGGTGTATGCGTGCAGGTAACTCTAGCTTAATTTAATATTTATAGTATGTATGTATCTAATGCTTACCCTAGTGCTAGCTAGTGCATCCTAATACTGACAAATTTGACCACCCAATCAGAGCCCCATGCAATCAGCTGCAACTCATTGATGTTCACATTTTAACTACCAACCAGGCCAGGGGTCTTACTTCTTCCGAAACACAAACCTGTTTGTTCCTCTCAGATCAAATGTGTCATATCAACCTAATCGCCTCCGTTGCCAGCTAGTGACAGCCAACGAAACCAGGTAATGAACACTCCACTAGTCCACTAGAGCTATGGGTTGAAACCCTTTTCTGTGTAACAAAAATGATGCATATCATGATACTAATAATACTAGACATGCATTAGCAAAATATTTGCAAACGGTACTAATGGCATGCACTCATAAAGCTGAACACGTACTATTGCTTTAGGATGGTTCCATCTTTTAATCCTCAACACCAACCACTTCAACTGGTTCCACGTCCACAACAGAGTGGGCCCTCATCCCTAAAAAAACCAGAGTGGGCCCTTCACCATACTCCAAAAATTAGATAACAATGATTCCATTACTAACTTACAATTGCACGTGGGTCTCTATTCACTAAAGATTTGGTGTCTAACATGAGTTCGAGAATGCAAATTTTGCACATGACTGCAGAATTCATGAAGACATGATTGTTTCACCATGCATCATTTCCAGGCCTGCTACTCTGCTTACCCATAGGCAACTAGGGCTGTGAGCCTTCATGTTTTAGCTTGCTATATGACAATCTACTGGAGTAACAAATTACTGTTTCCATGATATGTTGCAATTATTTATTTGGTTCAGTTTGCATGTTCTTAATTTTTGGATCCTGAAGGTCTGGCACATACTGACGTACAGGATAATGAATATAAAACTTATAAACAAATAGGAAGCAGAAAGCTTTACTTTAATCAAACCAAAAGAAAACTATGCTTATGCTTATGGACCCTGCAGGCCAATCCACAAACAAGTAGGTGTCTGATCAAACATCAAACATCAAACATCAACACAAGATGATGACTTATGAGGTCTACATTGAGCTTTTGAATGATTCAGAAAGCAGTGAAATAGTAAGGCCATTTCCGTTGGTGATAAAAAAAAATCCAAAATTGAGAATATTTATCATACTCCCTTATATGAAAAGAAAAGAGAATTTTGTTTATATTTATAGGTGATGCTATAGGCAAGTCAACATAAATGCAAATACATAGGTGGCCAAAATAACCAGTAAAGTAAAAACAACAAAAAGGACCAGCTTTCTCATCAGAATTTAATCAACAGGAACCAGCTAAGAGAAAAGTTTAGATTAGGAAAAAAGCATCATTAATTATGCTCTGTTTGGTCTACAGCACAATTTAGTTGGGAAGAGGAGAATGATAGTAAAGGCTAAATACATGCCACTGGTGTGGCAGGTAGTGACAACTGATCATTTCATTTCCTTTATATACTTTCATTAGTCTGGAAAGTGGCACACTTGGTGTGGGCAAGCTTTATCATTATTTCTGCAAATTGACAAGCAGAAGCACCACAATTACATGATGAGCAGTGTGGCCTCCATGACATTCTAACTAAATAAAATAACTGCTGTTAGTACTACGATAGAACCCCAAAAAAACAGCGACATTGAATAAAGCTAATATTTGTGGTGGTCTAGGCAGCCTAGTAGGGTAGAATAAATATCATCAGCGGTCCACCTGTCTAGCCATATGCCCATATAGGTGGATGATACACAAACTTGATGGAAAGTGATTATCTAATTCTAATCTAATCATGTGATATATCTCAAACAAAATGCAAAGCTTCTAAACATGTACTTAGAGATGACAACAACATAGAAAAATATTTTTTTTGTTCAGAAATTTTTGATATTTCTGTCCTTACTGAACTAGCAACAGGAGGTAAGATTAACACATAACTTGCATATGAGTAAAGTTTATCAGAAAATGGGTGTTTAGGGAGAGATGGCTCAGCCTCTCTCCTTGTATTTTTTTCCCCTCATAGATGAAATGGCAATGAGCTGTCCTGCATAGTCCGGGAAAAGATTGTAAAGTTTATCAACTAATAAACAATCAACAACAAAAATTTAAATAATTTGGAGTGTTGCATCATTTGTCATTTAACCACTTTGGAAGGAATCTGAAGCAGAATACAGAGTTAAATGAACACGAAAGGAGTGGAACAACCATGATTAAAATAATTGAACCTGTAGTCCACTAGGGAGACCGAGATGGATTAAGTATTCAATATACTAAGTTACTCACAGCATTAGCAAGTCTCTATAAATAGCAGAGAATGATGACCCCATGATTCATAGCATTCACATCAAGGAGTAAGAATAAGACTAAAAACAGCATCAACAAGAAGACCCAAGATGGCAGGCCTTGGCTCACCATGTGGTGCGTGCAAGTTCCTACGCAGGAAGTGTGTGAAGGGGTGCGTCTTCACTCCATATTTCTGTCATGAGCAAGGGGCTGCACACTTTGCTGCTATCCATAAGGTCTTTGGGGCTAGCAATGCTTCAAAGCTCCTAATGCATCTCCCGATAAGTGACCGCTGCGAGGCTGCAGTCACTATGGCATATGAGGCGCAGGCCAGGCTTCAGGATCCAATATATGGCTGTGTTGCTCACATATTCTCTCTGCAACAACAGGTAAGAAGATTCTACATTAGCACTCATTTTCAAAAATAAAGTTATGCATAAATGGGGTGTTTGGTTCACAATCAATATAGAAAGGGGAAATGTCACTCGAGCAGTCGAGCTGCAGCCTCACAGAGATGTGATATAGTTTGGCAAATGTTGAAAACTACAAGCCTCATCTAAAATAACACTCACAACAAACTTAACTATAGCATGAAAAAGTTTTGGATTATCATATAATTTCATAAATGCAGCTAACCACTAAGTGTGATGATATAATAGACATATCTTCCTATCTTATGAGACTGCTGCTTCTTTACTTTTTTTTATAATGCATAAATTTATAGTATTTTTGGTTAGTTAAAAATCTCTCTCTATCATAATAATTCAAACTGCAAGGAAATCAACACTTACAGAGTGTATTACTTGTGACATTTCGTAGGTGGTCAGTCTGCAAGCAGAACTAGAGTCTTTCAAAGCTCTAGCAACACAAGGATATGGAGATGGATCCTTGCCACCAAACCCTCAGAAAGAAAATTGTGAAAGATTAGCACCTTACATTCAAGAACGGCAGCTCTTTTTCCACCCAACAACGGGAAATGATTCTTCAGTAAAGAGTGAGAGGCAGTTATACTTTGCAGATGACTGCTTCACATCAACGTCAACTCAACATTCTGAAGGTTATGAGGCAGATTTATGCATGCCTGACTACTACAACAACAGCAATCCTTCTTTCACCATGCAAGGGAGTGGGTATCGTGATATGGATGACCTTCAGTCAGTGGCCTTTGCCTATCTGCACGAAGCATGACAAAACGAGGCATTTGATATATAGTTGTTGTACAAGTTTGAACAGTTTTGGTAACAATATCTTACAGATATCAATCAAGTTTTCTAGCATGTCCATTATGTTACTGAAGAAGCTGTGTGTTGATGAACTCATAACTAAAACATCAAGCTGCACTTTTGTAGTTTAGCAATCCTAGTTTCGTGCTGAAGTCCTGCAGAAGAATTAAATTGAAATCGTTTTCAGTTAGAAACACATCATCTGGTGCAGCTAAATAGAACATTGAAGATAAAAGACAGTAACGGTACTGCATTTCGGTTTGTTATGTGGAAACCAGATGGTTCTTCAGTGTTTAATTGTAATTTTAGTGCTTGTACTGAACATCTGTTGGACTCTGTAAGCGAGTATCTTTAGCCATTGCTTATCTCTCTTTCTCCCCCAAAAAAGATAACAATGGTGCTAATAAAGTATGGTTACATACTTACATGGACAGAAAAATCGAGAACATAATGAGAACCTGAAGAAAGGGAACTGAAGGTGGACTCAAGTTTTTTTTTTTCTGAGAAAAGACTCTTCATGCGAAAGCTATAAAACCCTGTAAGCTAGTGGTAATAGGATCAGTGAAATTTGTGCTTACATTACATGTCACCATCATTTCTCATTTAGTGTTACCTGCAGGCTGCAGTAACAACCCTTAATGTATCTAGACCTTTTTTTCAGAGCAAGCCATGCATATCACCCAGCATAGGCTTTTTTCTTATTATTTATGTTATGCAAAAGTCACCCAAGTAAGTTACAGATTTTGAGAAGAAAACTAAAGAAACAATAGAAGACAGGTCTTTTGGTTCTCTTTAGAGGAAGCGAGAGAGAAAAAGAGGGCCCCAGATATATAGTAACCATAAAAGTGCGCAAAAACACCTGGGAATCTCGTTTCACAGCAGTTCCTATGTCGATTGAAACGCACATAAGCAGCTTCTCCACGCTAAGCAGGGTCGAGCAGAATAATACGCAGGCAATGACAAACATACCTACTAGTTGTCAGAGACCGACGTTCATAGGACATCGGTGTGGCATACTATTCTACGGGTCTGATGAAGCATATCGTCGAGCAGGTGTTGGGCGTGGCCGGTGTAAAACTACCGCCTACTCAGCAAATGCAATGCAGCATCATTGGATGGATAGAAATGTCGCCGTGGGAGTGAGCTCGCGCGTTACCTGGTGGAGAGGAAGTCTTGTTTGGGCGTCGGAACTGAAGACTGCTTTGCTTGGACGCGGGAGGCTCCCCCCTCCCCGGCGGCGTCCATCGCCGGAAGGCGGAGGCGGAGCGATTCGCCGCGCAGAACAAATGGAACTTCCCTCTTCTTCTCCAATCCAATTGAAATGGGCCGCAATGTAACCAACAAGAGATAGGCCTAGCTCTCATAGCAGTAACGTGCATGCCGCCCACAAAAAAAAAAAAAAAAAAAAAAAAAACCCGAAAACAGGCTGGCAGGCCGGCCCGCTCACCCAATATCGATTACGATTTGGGCCCACTGACTCCGACCCCATTGCGTGCGTCGTCTTGCTCCGGAGTCCGGAAGTACGGAGCAGGCGCACCAAGCTTTCATCAGATCTCGCCGCTCACCCGGACCGGCAGGCAGGCTCCATCGACTTCTTCGCGCACCCGTGAGAGCTCTTCCGCGAGTGAAGGTCGCGTCCGATGAACTCGAGGAGGTCAGGATCTTTAATAGCCCAACCCTAGCTAGCAATCCCCAGGCCATGATCTATCTATCTCGACTATTAGTGGGTAGCTCGAACCATTCCGCGTGCGTTCTTTTACAGGTTCATGCGCTTGCTTGTGATGTCATAACAGCAGTGAGCTTGCGTGTTTAGGAATGTGGCGTTTTGAGACGAAGTAATGTGGTATTGCTGCCGAACGACTCTGCTCATGCAAATCTGTATACTTGATACCGTTCGTTGCACCATCTGGTGGATCCTGGTACCCAGCTTCCAATACCTTACCTGCTGAGTACTATCTGCTGCACCCCCACTTGTCCCTTTGTGCCTGGGGAATTAAAATCCCATTGTTCTTGTGACGCGTCAGCGAATTCCCCAGTACTAGTGTTTGGTGTGGCGGAATTAAGAATTTAATGCCATTTACCCCTCTTGAAGCCCAACTTTCTGTCGAATCATGAGGAGTTTTCTCACAGTTTTGAATTTTGATGGATAGTCCTCGTTTTAGTTTTAGCCTTAGGCCTGGGTCGTTTTTACAGTTGCTTTAATTACTTTTGAATTCTGTGCTGCTTGAGCCACTTCTGGGTTCGGGTATGTGTGTGGGCTCGCTTGCTCTCTTCTTAATGAGACGCGTTCACAAAAAAAAAATTGTCCATCATGTATGATCCTTTCTCCAGGGCGGCCAGACAACCGGTTTAGTCATATGAGTCATTATTGAACTAATTCAAAGCTAAATGCTATGTTTTTATTTTATTTTCTGCACCTAGATCACAGTTGTGTAGGATATGATAATCTTCTGTCCGTCCCGTTATTAAGTTAAGCTTGTCTATTCTTGGTGTCTCGTTTTACTTGCAAATGGATGGTTACATTCAGTTGTGGCAATGTTTGTAAATTTTGTTCTCATTAGTTTCTCATGATTTTCCCAACACTAGTCATTTTGCAAGCCCGTGGCCATACTAACTAAGTGCACAGGCATTCTCATTCAGACTGTCACGGTTCCAGGTCTTGGTCTACTGGTAGTTTAACTTACCTACTGAAATTGCTCTGCATTCATTCTGTTTAATTGGTGAATTTCTGTCCAATCGTAATTCAAGAAAATCAACAGAGCAGCAAGTAGCAAGTGTTTGCATACAGCCTTCCAGTTTCCTCAACGGATGGTAGCTCATCCTTCATTTTCCAATTTACCACTCTTTCCTCTTAATTTCATTTATCGTCCTTGTGATAATGGCTTTGTACAAAATTACCTTTTTTTCCATTAATGATCTAAGCAAAAGGTGTGGTTACATGCCATCTATGTGAAATTTGACAAGATCCATAAAAGGCATCTATAAAGTGCCCTAATTTATACAGAAGCGACAAAAGAATAGACAGATACCATGGAAAATGGCTAGTTGTCCTATATTCCTTCTGCAGTCATTAGAAGTACAGATAACCAGTAGATAATTCCACTACTTTGGTTGTTAACAAAACGGTAATGATGCCATTTATCCATTTTTGTTCTTTGCAGGGACTTCCGTAGCCATAGAGCTGCTTTATTCGATGGCATTGAAGAAGGTGGGGTGAGAGCTCCAGCTTATTCCTCTCGTGAAATCCATGAGCATGAGAATGATCAAGCTCTGGACGGTTTGCATGATAGGGTCAGCGTTCTCAAAAGAGTATGTATGCTGCATTTTCATATCTTTGCAGACCATTTTAACATTTTGTTGGGTTCAATGGACCTGGCAGAACCTTAATTTCCTACTAGAAACAGGAAAGCAAAGGGCCACAGTGTTGAGTATGGTAATCATTGGTAACTTTTGAAGCAGCTTTATTTAATGTTGATAATAATTAAATTGATGCTACATCCTCCAAACGTAAAGATGAGATTATTTGTCAATTTGATAGACAGATGTTGAACAGAATTAGCAATTGCGGACAAATTACTAATTTCTGTACAAAGATTTTTAAGATGACTATAAAGCAATAGTTTGGCAATTGGAATTTTCATATATAATTCATATAGGTATACTAGTACTGGTACAGGTTTCTAGGTCAACCAGCTGGTATTGCCATAGGGATCGACTTGTGTTTACTTTCCATCTGGGATTTCATGCATACAATCAGTAAATTGAATAAGTAAAATTAAAATGTCACCTTCCCATCTGAGTGTTATAGTCTTTGCAGAGCACATTAAATTGCAACAGTATAATGCAATGTTTCCATCTGGGATTTATGCATACAGTGATACAGGTCATCATGTTTAAATTTTGTGTGTTCTACATCTACTCTGTTTCACTTTTTATTGATGCCATTTTGAGTGTTGGGTATATTGTGATTGTGCTAATCTTTTACTGAATCTGTTGTATGTTCAGTTGACTGGCGACATACATGAAGAAGTGGAGAATCATAACCGGATGCTGGACAGAATGGTACTAGTTTCTTTCCTGCGACACACTATGTTTTTGTCAATAAAACCCTGATACATTAATTTCTGGTTCAGGGTAATGATATGGATGCTTCGAGAGGATTTCTTTCTGGGACGGTGGACAAGTTCAAGATGGTGAGGATTTCTGTATATATCGGTAGATCAGCTTCTCCCTGCAGTACCCTGTTTTTCTCACTATAACTTTACTTGACAGGTTTTTGAGACGAAATCAAGCCGCGGGATGGCAACCATGGTGGCATCCTTCATTGCTGTCTTCTTGCTCATATACTACCTTACCAAGTAGCAAGCATGGGCTGTTCTGGCTTTAAGGTTGCAGCCCTGTGTGTCGCTGCGTGTGATGATGTATATTGGCTGATTGTATGGTCCCATTTTTCCGCACTCGATGGCCAGAAGTGTTGGTTCTCATAATAAGAAACGGAGCATTGGTGGATTTGGGGATTGTGAGATGATGCGTGCTGCTGTGATCTGATCTCACATGGTGTTTTTCAGATACCACATGGGTGTACATTGCCGAAGCTGCCTGGGGCTGGTAAATGTTGCGTAACTTTGTGAACCGCAAAAGATATGCCATGACTTACCATCATTGTTGCCGCATTTGTACCAAATTCTTTCTGTTTTTCGTTCATGTAATCATTTGTGCTCTTGCTGGGAATTCGGGCATGTGGCATCGGAATTTCCTGCCAGAGATGCTGCCTGTCCATGGAGAAAAAAAGGACTGAGGTGTAGAAGGTGCAAGTGGCACTGGGAGGAGGGGTGAAGAAATGCCAAATTTGACTTTGTCTGTCGTGGTGAGTGAATCGAACCTGAACCTGGTTTTGTCTAATAATGCATTCATCTGACGCAACCAGCATTTTGGTGGCGATGCCGTGTTGTTTTGCTTACGAGTATTTTGCCTTCCCCTGCACTGTGGTTGCGACTAGACGTTCATGCTACTGTAGCCTGCGCCTAACCAGACGACTCCAGGCCAGGAGATGCAGTTTTTTTGCTGTTTGTTAGGCGCCAACCCTACCCCTGACCAAACCTTAAATAGCGCATCTACTGTACATATGTGTTAGGCGCCCGTCTCCATGTACATGACTGATGACAGTCAGTCTCAAAACTAAAGACTGCTGAGAAAGGGTTAAGACCTGTTTATGTTTTTCTCATAACAAAATAACATCAGTCAACTTATCTGCCACAGAAACCAACCATCAGCAGAAGAGCAGCTAAATTAGGTGTGATGTTGCGAAGCTTATCCAATGCAGCAACTCTTTTTTCTAGATGGCATGCCCGGGGAGGGAAGGTGATTTTTACTACTTGTGCTTATCCTAATCCAAAAGCCTTAATAAAGCAACACCGTGAAAGGAGCACTCTTGTATGTACCTTGAGGCTCCAACTGACGCCATGGTGCACAACCAGACAGCAACTCTACTGAAACAACAGCAGCTGGCACCGTGAAAAAGAAATAGCCATGTTGTACTGTAGCCTTGCACTAACCGTTCCCTGACGTTTTGGATAATGACATGGTCCAGCATCTCAAAGTACTCCGTGAATCGTGACAGCTAGATTTCCACTAAGATAATATTTTTACTTGGAGTAAATTAGAAGAAGAAAAAAGGACACATAACACAAATAGATGGCATAATTTACATGCATGACACTAGTTCTTTCTACACCAGATCCCCAAATTTTAAACTACTTGCTTGCTACTCGATCTATTTACATACAAAATACAAAAGAAAAAAAAAAGACATGTACTACTCTAGATGTATATAGTGGCAGCAGCAGCAGCTAGCTCTAGATGTAGTTTGGATTGTGCTTCGATCTTTTGACGTACGCGTGTCGTGCCAATGGAGCTTGGTGCTTATCTTAATCTAATCCGAGGGGGTTAAGCTAGTTAAAAGAAAGGGGAGCTGGACAGCAGGATCATCTCCGACCCCTCCCCCTCCCCGTCCCCGTCCCCGGCGCCCTTGCAGCTTGTAGTGTTGCGCAACTTGTGCGTGGACCACCATTAGCCTAGCAACACACTACAGGAATCTGTGCCCATTTTATATATTAGCACGCAGCTGTCTGTCATTAAAGATCACTAACACGTCTTTGATCTCCTTTCACGCATCATTAGGAGCTTTATATGGGCCGTCGCCACTAAACTAATCATTCACCTCATGTTGCCCTTTTGCTCTCATGGTATGCTAGCTAGATGTGGTCATATCCAACTAGGGATGGGAATTGGACCCGTGGATGCCGCACCCGCAACAGCGTAGGCGCGCAAATCACACCCATGGATTTCGTCGGATTAGGGTCCGAAATGAAAGAGGGTCTGGTGCGGATGTTAACTCGCACTTGTAGGGTGTCTATTGAAGCTTGAAATGCAGGAAAAATTGTATGTAGCTAAGTATCATAATATGATGTGAATAACTAGAAGTGTGATCTATATAGATGAAAAATGTCATTTGTTTTCATATTTCTACATAATTATTAATGCAATCATGGTATATTACTTGTGATGTTAATTACACACCTAGCGGGTGCCCAAAACCCATGGGCATGGATGCAAAATTGCACCCGCCCGCAAGGGTGTGTCGAGGGTGGGTGACATTTTTTTGCGGGTGATGTCGTGGGCGAGTTTTTGTTACTTCCGCACAACACTTGACCTGTTGTCATCCTAAACTTAGCTACTCCCCCCGTTTCAAATTATAATTCGTTTGACTTTTTTGACCCTAAGTTTGACCACTCGTCTTATTCAAAAAAATTGTACAAACATAATCAAATTTAAGTCATTCTTGTAGACCATTTATTAAATAAGTAAGCCACAACAAGAAAATAATAATATTTTGCACAAAAATTTAAATAAGACGAGTGATCAAACTTAGAGTTGAAAAAGTCAAACAAACTATAATTTGAAACGGATGGAGTAAGTACGTAGTACTACATGCACTACACAAGATATAGTAGGACTAATGAGAGTTTTTAACTTGGAGATGTTCCGGAACATAATAAACTATACCCAATGCAAGATAGTACTGTAGTGTTTTTTTGGGTGAGGGTCGTCAGAACATAGCAAGTAAAACAGCCACTAAAATAGTGTTTTTATCTTACAATAAAATAATTAAAAATACCATCAATCGGCTTATCAGCCACCAAAATAATCACTAGAACAAGGCCGGCCGTTAGTTGCAAATCTTATATTATCCATACATAAACCATTTTGGACATGAACACAGTAGGTCCTCAACTCAAATTTGTCCTTTTCCTTTCTTGCTCAGAAGTAGGATGAATAGAAAAATAACCCGGCCAGTTTAGCCGTCGGAGCTGAGGCTGATTAAAAAACATTTTCGGTTAAGAAATTAAGATTCTTTCATGTGATTGGACGCTAATGGATGCTTTTGGATATATATACAAGCATATATCATATGATCCGACCAGACAAGCCCCAACCCCATGCATCTGAAGTAATGCAAAACAAAGGTTCCGTCCGTTTTATGTATGCTTTGACATCTGATCCGATCCAGCAATACGGATGATTGGATCTTAATATTTTTTTCATGGAGTATTAGTTTTATTCACTAACTCTGTATTTTTCTAACACAAATTAAACGTCAAAGGAAAAGACCACATTATTCATGTTCCATGGATGCTTTTATAATCGACAAGTTGACAATTAATAAATTCTTCACTGTCATCAAGTTGAATGTACTGCCAACTAACCGTACCTAAACCAACTCTCCCTTTCAGCTGTTAAGCAAGCTAATAAGGTCCTGCTTTGGATTCAAGGTGATAGTAATAAACTACTAATAATTAGTATTATTGACCTAAACATGTCTAGCTAATAGTTAGCTGAATATATACTCGACTAATAACTATTTCACTAGTTGAACCAAAGTAGCTAATAGCAGCTAATAATAGTTGTGACCTATTACTAACTATTAGCAGCTAATGGATTCAAACAGAAGCTAAATAAATTGAATGTAGTATGATCTCAAAGACAAATGCATGCTTCCACATGCTCATCATTGTTCAAGCCCATGTACTTTTAAATTTACTCCTGTTTTCTACTAATTTACATATTTGTTGAAGATTTTCAATGAAGGATATACATCATTATAGATCTATCTGTGGAGGATTTAAAAAATGCAACATCCAAATATAAGCATTTACTTTCTATTTTTTTTTTTGCCATGCATATGCATATAAAGTGCCTCAAATTTCACAGGAGAGTTATTGTGATATAACAAGAAGAAGATGGACCCAGTGATAGAGGTTGGATATTTGAAAGTATGCATTGACCGCAATATGCATATTGCATGAAAGTACATCTACAAATGAAACACGCATATATATCACAGGTGACAGGTCTTATGTGATTTTGTTTATTTTCCTATTGAATTTTTTGTGAGAAAAAAATTACTTGCTCACCTACCCATGGTCAGCAGCCCCTATGCATGCGACACATACGCTAGCAAAGGAACCTTGGTCTCCCACATACAAACCTCCGGAGTCCTAAATCCTACCTAAAGCACAGCTGCCAGGTAAAAGTATGCCTCACCAGCAACATACCAAAGCATCTTATAATAATAATCTGAAGCGGGGATCCATGACTCCTACACACTACCTATTGATCGAACATGCTGCAATTCTTTTATATATGCTGCCAAAAGATGCATGCACCAAATTAAAGTTTAAGTTAAACGGGAACGGTTAGCTTTTGTTTTAGATTTCCAACATGCTGCATTGGAATTTTTCTTATAAATTAAACCTAGGGTATGGTTTTTTCTGACTATTTGGTTTTTTTTATATTTGGAATTTTCCTTATAAAGTTTTGGATTAAAATTCATGTGGTTTGAAGAAATAATATTACACTGTAAATAAGTGAAAGTAATGTCCTTTCTTTTGGATAAGCACCACTCAAGGATTGCATCTCTGCTTAGTATAGGCGTGGCGACAAAGGTATAAGATAAAAGTATATTGCATATTCGGTTAGGTGGTACGTTACTACGACACATGCGTCAAAAATTAAATCTAAATCATATGTATACGACAACAGATGATTAACAGGTAAAAAGACTTCTTTGGCTATATATCTTAGTGCAACATACGCACTAAGTGGAACTAATTAAGAACACGACTTTCAGAAACTACATTTGTGTGGTCCATATATGCATATGAAACCATATGCATATATGAATATGATGAGGTTATATTTTTCTCATGGGTTCACCAATCAACTTAATTGCGTGTGTAGTTCGCAAGGGTGGCCATAGCATTTTCATGTTCTTGTCCTGCTCCTTTTTTTAAAAAATGGTGCTTCATGCGCCTGTGTACACATACAAACATATTACATATGTCTACCAACTTGGAATTGCTAGAGCAAGTGAAAATAGATTTATAATTAACTAATCCACCCTGACATCAGCCTCTCACTGCAAGTCTTCTCCCCATATATAGCAGAGGGAAGACACACCAAACCGCAAGGAAAAGTAGCAAAAGAGAATTACAAGAGGGGATGATGAGGGGGCAAGTCTTCTTTGATTTTGTTGTTCTTGCCTCTTTGCCTCTCTCCAAAGTCAGCTCTAGCTTGGTGGATTCAGCAAGAACACATGGTAAGAGTTTCTCGATGATATGATCTTTGCTCTTGCCTGCTTAATTCATCAACTTTTTCTGTCCAATCGAACTCTAGTTCTCGATCTTCTCGTTCAAGCCTATATATATATATATATATATATATATATATATATATATATATATATATATATATGCTGCTCCCATCTTTTTTTGATCAAAACATGCTGCTTGGATCTGCTTGAGACTTGGCGTTCGGCTAGCTAGCTAATATGTTTTCTCTCATATTTTGTTTTGCATCTACAAATTAAGGCGTAGAGCAGGGAGCAAGAGATTTCCGGTCTTCAAGAATCTGGGATCCATCGAGTTCGACTGTTCTAAGAAAGTAATTAGAAGCAGCTCGATTGTCGAAACCCTATATACTAGCAAGCTATAGCTAGAGGAGAAGGAACCTGGCGAACAGGTGGTGGGACGAGGGGCGGCTCGGCCTGCCGGAGCCATCCCTTGGGAAGATCCAAGAAGAAATGGCACCTTCCTCCAAGCAGGACGGCGCCAGCGAGCAGCCGACGAGCGGCGACGACGACCGGGAGAACGGCACGGGTGAGCCCAAGGAAGGCGCGGTGGTGACGGGCAACCGGCGGCCCCGCGGTCGTCCGCCGGGGTCCAAGAACAAGCCGAAGCCTCCCATCTTCGTGACACGTGACAGCCCCAACGCGCTGCGCAGCCACGTGATGGAGGTTGCCGGCGGTGCCGACGTGGCTGAGTCCATCGCCCACTTCGCGCGCCGCAGGCAGCGCGGCGTCTGCGTGCTCAGCGGCGCCGGCACCGTCACCGACGTCGCGCTCCGCCAGCCATCCGCGCCGGGAGCCGTGGTCGCGCTCCGCGGCCGCTTCGAGATCCTCTCGCTCACCGGCACGTTCCTGCCAGGCCCCGCGCCGCCGGGCTCCACGGGGCTCACCGTGTACCTCGCGGGCGGCCAGGGGCAGGTCGTCGGCGGCAGCGTCGTCGGCACGCTCACCGCCGCCGGGCCCGTCATGGTGATGGCGTCCACGTTCGCTAACGCCACCTACGAGAGGCTGCCGCTGGACGACACCGAGGAGGAGTCCGCCGCCGGGCAGGCGCCGCAGCAGCTGCCTCCTCCCGGCGGCCCCGGCGGCGGAGGGCCGCCTCTGATACTGGGAGGGATGGTCGATCCCTCGGCGATGCCAATGTTCAGCGCCGGCGTGCCGCCAGGCCTCATGCCAGGGGATACTGCCGCCTCCGGTGCCGGTGGCCTGCAACTCGGGCATGAGGCGATTGCATGGACTACTCATGCACGGCCACCGCCATACTAGGAGGAGGGGATCTCCATCTCCATGACCGAGGAAAATTGAAGTAGAAATGGAGGATCGTTCATCGTCGCAGCACCGACGACAGCGCGACTCATCATCATCATATAGCTAGTTACTTCTCTAGCTAGAACTGAAGATCGAATTAAGCATGCTGCCAGGAGCTAATAAAAGGCTAGCTCAGCTCTTCGATCAATTCTAGCTAATACAGTACTTGATCTCTGCTAAGAAGGTAATATAAACTACATACTGCTATATTATACTACTAGCTACTGCATGCTTATTGTGAATGTGTGGCTGTGCCGAATGTCAGCGCAAGATTCGATCGTGCTTGCATTGTTTCCATTGTGAATTTGTGATGTTTTATTTAATTAGATGCAGTCATGCAGCATGATAAATAGATGATGGATATTATATACTGTATGTCTCTTCGGTCTCTCGATCTTGTGCAAAACTCTGCCCCAAAATGATCAGCTCAACTACTATGCACCCATCATGTGAGATTTTTGTGTCCGTTTTTATCACTTCAAATAATAATTGTGGTCTGATATGATGACAATATGATATATACTGATGACACTGTCACACTGGTGAAGTACAAAATGAAGCTTTTGGGAAAAGATGAACTTCCCGCCTCCAGCTTAGTATTCCCCAGTATATCTACGGTATTTTTTGTGAATGGATGCATATGCTTCAGCGATGTTTAATTATACTAGCTCTCGTAAGGGGTTAATAATATACTACATAATAATGTCTGCCTATATACACCCGTCAATATGTGTATAATATACTAGGGGATATCTAGTACACGTTTTAGTCATGCTTGTTATCAGTGGCGAAGCTAGAATAAATTAGAGAGAAGTTCAATCAATTATCTTGTGGATGTATAGACTTATGTCATAGAGATACATTTATTGTGTAATTTTAGCTAAAAGTCACCGTTTTTATATTTTTGAGGGGCTGCACCCCCTCTAATAATTACAATATAGCTTTTCACCCCTGCTTGTTATTATATATGATGCTCATCTACCGTTGTTTTATAATTCATAATAGGTACTATTCTCTTCTATATATAGAGAGATCATTTCATGTCTTGGTACATATCCCGGCAATAATAAGGAACCTATATATATATATATATATATATATATATATATATATATATATATATATATATATATATATATATATATATATATATATATATATATATATATATATATATATATATAAGGTTCAAATGCATTTCTTTTGTAGTGAACTTTGGCTTCGTGTATGCATTTGTTAGCTTAATTCCTGGAAGAGGTATGCCACCATGCAGCTACACATCATCATCAACTCAGTTTTATGCCAATTAATATTTTGGGGGTTTACATACAGTGTTATAGTACTGTTAAATTACTAATGCTAAATCTAGGGTATATACATGTGCACTACTGAGGTGTAGCTTCCCTGGTTGGGTGGTATAACTATTCGGGATAAGAAGGGGATGGAGGATCATTTCATTTAATTACAATGCATAAAACTAACCAATGCAAGCTCCTGCTGAAGAAAATAACAACCTTCACAGACTAAAAGAACAGCAGACAATATATAACAGGGATTTCGATTCTTCATATATACATGTCTATATATTCTCCCAAAGGTTGCACAGATATGCCAAACAATTAAACACATACTATATGGTTTTATGTATTGTCATATAATAAAGGTAGGGTTTGCGTACGTGTATTCATAGGGGGTGAGTGTGCGTGCGTGTTTGAGTGTCTACGTTGTAACTGTGTAATTTTCAAAAAAATATATAATAAAACATATCAACTATTTATATATATGCTTGCTGTTAACTGAAATATGCAGATAGCATATATATATATATATATATATATATATATATATATATATATATATATATATATATATATATATATATGTTTAAATTAGGTCTTCACATTTAGGTTACAAATGTTTGATTGTTCACAGGTATTTTATATGATTTTTTAATTCATTATCAAAAAATGTTTTTTTAGGATTGTAACGCGAGTTACATTGTTCGCGAACCCACAAATAGACTCGCTTTAGTGGGTTAATAATAAGTGAGTAACCTGCAAAATTAAACATTAAACATATATAATATATTTGTGGGTTCCAAACAAACCTGCCTCACATCCCTATGTTTTCTGCAAATTAATTAAAACTTCAACAACTGTTTAATTCTTCACATATGTGCAGAAATTAAGTACTAGCGTCTCTACATATTTTGCTCTCTCTTTTTGGCCGATGACCACTGTGTATATTATGTGTGTGCCCAGTGGCGGAGCCAGAAGATTTTAGGAGCCCGGACAATTTTTATTATAAAAAATATGTAGCTATAAAATTACGAAATTTTATTTAGATATAAAGAAAATTTAGCTATAAAATTACAAAATTCTATTGAATTATAAAAGAATTTTCTTTTCAATTGGATGAGGAGCCCGGCCAACCGCCCGGGGTGGCCGGGCGGTGGCTCCGCCAGTGTGTGTGCCTATATATATTGAAGAATGAAGGCAACTAAAAATTTATTTATTTTTGTTCCAAAACTACTTACAAATTTGCAAACTGATATTTTTTACAGTAATGTAGCACATCTGATAGCTTGTTTATTTGATGATCGATTAGAAAGAGTAGTTAATTTAATCCACACGATGCATGGTGTCATTTGGAACGAGAAAAATAATCACATCTGATAGCTGTTTATTTGATAATCGATTAGAAAAAGAGTAGTTAATTTAATCCACACGATGCATGTTGTCATTTGGAACGAGAAAAATAATGAAACAGTGGCATGCATGCGCGGTACGGTGCATGCATGCGGCCGGCCCATGCATTAGAGCAAACTAATACTAATGCTCGAATGCAATGCTAGATCTTTGAGATTAATAAAGGACACACACACAGCAGTTAAATAATCTTTATTATAATTGATAAATAAAGTATACCCATGGGCACATGGACAAGAACATGCATGACGACATGAGGTAAATTAGCTTTTCAGTTTGTCGTGCGACTGTTTATTTTTCTTTAATTGACTTTCCCTTTAATAAAGTACTGTAGGGAGAGTGTAAACCCCTAGTTTCTCTACATCGTGCGCTCTCCAATCTCCATACTACTGCAGGAACCCCATATGAATGTCGTCACGAGTTTGCTGAAAATTACTAATAAAGTTGCTTTGAGAATTTATGCATATAAATATAATACATATATTTGTGGCAATGCATGATTTTATTGGTGTACCCTCAGTCTTTCTAACTTATTAGTCCTTTGTCAAATCGTCCTAAATTTGATTAAGACTTAAAGTATACACAATAAAAATATGTTTCATGATAAAACAATTACTTATTTGTGTTCATATATTTTTTTCATGAACTTGGCCGAGTTTACGATGTTTCGACTTGGAACATAAAATGCATTCTTTTGGAAGCAGAGAGTGAGTATAATAACTGGATCGAAAATGTATATATAAGAGCGTGCACCAAATGATAATAAATTTAGGATGATTTGACAAAGGATAATAAGTTAGAAAAACAGACGTACGTCACTCTAAAACTTGAACAAAATTTAAATTAGCATCGCGGATGTTAACGTAATTTTACAGAAAAAATCAACCATAAAACTTCTACTCCATTCATTTCAAATTGTAAAACATTTTATGATTTATTTATTATTATTGTTATATATCTAGACAAAGTGTACATCTAAGGATATATATATCTAGTGTAAATATGAAGGCAATGCAAAAACTACGTATCTACAAAAATGAAAAGGTCTTATATATAATTTGAAACAGAGAAAAGATAGTATTACATATTTTAATATAATTTCAAATGAACTTGATGAATTTTTTAAAAAAAAACAAACAAAACTAATATAGGCCGAACAATATCAGCGGACGTCTGATCGGTCAATGAGAGAACTCGAGGAGCGGAACTTGTTATTAATTTGAACAGATGATCGACTGGCGTATGGTATCTCCAATGTATGTAATTGGGGACGACTCACGCCCCCTATACATTACAAATATTGTCTGCCAATGCAAATGTGTCACCACAATTGAGAATCCATTTGAATCTAGGGTTTAAACTCTATCCATCTGCCTACCTCTACCTTGCCCCATGGGTGGAATTTCCTGCCCATGCCCACGCATATCGGGTATAGACCCTTGGTTAAAACTGTCATCCCTAACGGGAGAAGCTTAATTAGGAGGTGCTTGGATTTGGAGTAAGCTTATCGATCCTGGCCTCGCCTAACAAGACGAGCATAACCTTACCCACGCAGGAGACAGCGAGATTAATTGGCTCGACCCTCTCAGAGTAACTCCAGTGGAGCCTCTAAACAAGCTCATATTCTAGATCTAAGGACTTGGTCCAAAAAAATTCACTCCAATACACTCCTATTTGGACTCCCATCTTAGGAGGACCCTCAAAGTTTAGTTTTGGGTCCCCAGGAATGAGGCTCTCCTATTTCTCTCCCCCCAAATTAGGGACTATGGTTGGAGTTGGACTTTGAATTTGACCCTCAAATTTTACAAATCACATCTCAAATAAAAATGTAGGGGCTTGATTTGGGGCCTATGGCTGGAGATGCTCTTAGCAAGGGAAATGTGTAGAAAACGCAGTCCCTGATGTGTGATCTTGTGTGGAAACCAAACATCGAAGACACTACAGCATGTACAGTAGCAAGGAAACCAAACATTACTGTCCCCTCTTTTTCTAAAAACATTACTGTCACCAACAATTGGATGCAAGTCACTAGCGATTTAGAGGAGAGAGAAAATAAAGAATAGAAGAAAACCCTATACATGAGAGCCAAGGAAGAACGCCAGGATGTCAGAGACAATAAATTACTTGAACACCGTGCGAGCTAGCTGGTTGGGCTGTAGCTAGCGAGTCCATTTTCAAATACAATTTATGTTAGCTATTTGAATCGTTGTTGGGGATACACCTATGGCAGTCCCAACGATAGAAATCGCGCACGATTTTCATAACAACCATATCAGTAAAAATCATGTATCATAAAATTTAAGACTATTTATTATCATTTATTTATTGAATTTTGCTGATGTGACAATATATTTATTGAAGAGAGAGAGTGAAAAAAAGACTTTAAGTCTTATTTAGACTCCAAATCTATAATATTCGAGGTAATAAATGAGTTTAGACTTTATAATAAAGTCTGCGTTGTGAGGGACCATATAGAAACTGATTCAACCAGAGGTAAAGTCTTCACGTAATAAATGATATTGTTTTTCTCCTTTCTGTCTCCCAACTCCATCTTCCTCCTAGGCTCCGATCCGACCTGTCTTTTCTCTCAGCAATAGAAAAAAAACAGAGCACGTGAGAGGAGCACGCGTGAGCAGACAAGGCTGGAGCCAGCGGGCAGCGCGGAAGCAGCGGGTGGGTGCCGACGAGCCAGCGGGAGCAGCGGTGTGCGGGAGCTCGCTGGCAGGGGCCGGCGAGCGCGGGCGCGGGCATCGCCGGCGGGCGAACGCGCAGCGGCCAGCGGGCGAGTGCGGCTGGCACGACGTGCGAGTGCGGCTGGCACGACGTGCGAGCGCACGGCCGGCGAGCGTGGCGGGCGCGGCCGGCGGGTGCGACGGGTAAGCTCGCTGCCGGCGAGCGCGGCCGGCGGGTGCGACAGACGAGCTCGTGGCTGGCGGGCACGGCGGGCGCGGCAGGCGAGCTCGCGTATCGGCAAGCGCGAGCAGGCGCGGGCACGGCGGGCGCGGCAAGCGAGCTCGCGGCCGGCGGGCACGGCGGGCACGACAGGCGAGCTCGCGGCCGGCGAGCGCGAGCAGGCGAGGGCGCGGCGCGAGGCGCTGGCGCTGCCGGCAAGAAACTAGTGGTTTTTTCCCAACGGCAAATTTGTGGTTTCCTCGTGCATGGGGGCAAGAGTCGACATGGTTTCCTTCTCAGGAAACGATTTCTAAGTTTTTCCTTCTCTTTCCTCATTAACTAACCTGTCATGTCACCAATTTGTTTAAGTGTCATCTTATTTAATTAGAAATAAAAACTACAATCAATGTCCCATTGACCCATTGGGACTGCACTTATAGCTATATATGTTCTCAAGGACTCCAAACTCGAAGTACATGGGGAGTGTTTCTAATAAAAATTGCTCAATCACCACTTCATTGCCTCTGATACACTCCATTGAATGACCTAACCATAACATCATGAGCACAAGCACTACTACAGAATTTATTTTGCATAGCACTTGAAAATTATTAACCGTGGCGGTCAAACCTATAAACCGACATGGTTAATGTCGGGATTAACCGTGGCGGTCATTTTTTATTAACCGAGGCGGTCACATCCAACCGCCTCGCAAAATAGATTTACGGAGGCGGTCATTTTATAAGGTACGTCTCGGTAAAATTGAGCCCACTGTGAAGCCCATTAGGCCCATATAAAACCCAAACCCTAATTTTCCTCTCACTCCCTCTCCCTCCCCCACCCCACCCCCACCCGCACGGCGCCCCTCCCCCTCCAGATCTGGCGGAGGAGCGACTCCCCTCCCCCTCTCCCACCCGCAGCGGCGCGGCGCCCCTCCCCCAACGTCCACCGGCGGCGCTCCTTCAACGGCCGTAGGCGGCAGCGCGGCTCCCCTCCCCTTCTCCCACCCGCGGCGGCGCAGCGCCCCCTCCCCCAACCCCACCCGGCGGCGGCGCGGCGCCCCCCCCCCCCCCCCCCTCCAGATCCGGCAATGGTCGGGGTGGACCCAACGATGGGCTCAGTGGCGATCCGGCGATGAGCTTAGCGGACCTTGTCGATGGGCTCATCGGGCTCTGGATTTTTTTACTTTTTTAATTGACTAGCAAACATGCCCGTGCGTTGCAACGGGAGAAAAAATTAACATTAATTAAAAATACACGGAGTATGCATATTTATTCATATTTTATATTTTTCTATTTTTTCATCATCAACTCATTGAATTGCTATTTTCTGAGCTAAATACATGTTCTTTTCTATTTAGATTTGGCTTAGAATTAGGATCTCTGTTCATCCTACTCGGAGGTATTTCATTATGAGTCATGTTAGAATAAAAATTGTATGAAAAGTTGGTTGTTTTCGAGTTCAGATCGTATATGCGACTCAATAGGTTTTGGAATTGAACTCTGTATCATGCTAAACAAGAGCTATTAAAACTTGTATAAACACGATATATATATAATTAGAAATAAATTTGTACTCTTGCCTTTTTACTATTTAGATTTAGATTAGGATTAGAACTCTTATTCATCTTACTTGGGCATATTCTATTTGAATTAGAATAGGATCCTTAAATATACTCGTGTCTAATCCCTATATATAAAAATAAGAGGTTGTAGTATACAAACGATTAGAGACATTTGCATTCACGAAGTTAGTTAGAAAATGTCATACCGCGAAGAAATTTTGTCTCTTTATTATTACTAGCAAACGTACCCGTGCGTTGCAACAGGAGAAAAAATATCAAAACATTAATAAAATTGAGAACAAGAGCGTTGGATATTTATTTATATTTGACCCTTTTTTGTAAAGTTTAATTTTGAGAACTATATTTTTTATAACCAAAATATATTTAAGATAAATTAATATTAAGCTTCGGCCGGCCATGGATGGTCAGCGTGCGGCCTTGACCGGCTATGGCCACGGTTCGCCGGCCGGACGCCTGGGATGAGTTGCCGCACGCTTTGGCCCGTTGTTGGATAAGGTTGGCCACCACGGCCGGCCGGTTGCCTAAGGTGGCTAGCTTCGGCGGGCTGCTGGTGGCTTCTGGCCGGCCATGGCTGGCCAGCGTGCGGCCTTGGCCGGCTATGGCCACGGTTCGCCGGCCGGACGCCTGGGATGAGTTGCCGCACGCTTTGGCCCGTTGTTGGATAAGGTTGGCCACCACGGCCGCCCGGTTGCCTAAGGTGGCTAGCTTCGGCGACTAATGTCACATTATCCAATTAAGGAATTATTTAAAATTTAATTTGATAGATTTTTTGTTTCCAATATAGAACATAGAAATAGAATTAATTAATCCCTATCCTATTCATAACAAATAATAAATCTGGTCAAAATATCATATTATAATTTCTCATAATTCATGTAGCTGCTACGATATTATATATTGATTTTTTGTTATTGAAAATGGCACACCTTCATCCCTAAACGTTGTTTCACCTGATTTGAATAACACGATTGTAGCAGCCGCCACCTGCAAGACAGCTACCACCTGCAGGACGAGAGCACCAACGAATAAACAAAGTAAAAAAAACAGGAAAAAAACATTTGGGAGCTTATCCCTTCGTCCACAATACTTTGGTGAGTTTGGCAAATTGGTTATAAGAGAAAGGATTGGAAAGGAAAGAATGAATGACTAGGATTAAAGGATGTGATAATGAATGGCTAGGATTAAATAAAGGTGGGATATAATTTTCTTATCCCATTTAGCTAAACATTGCCTTTTGGAGTCTTGACCACTCGTTCTCACAACTTCTCCCTTCCCTTCCATCAATCCATTCACAGCACTGTTGAGCGTGCTCCTTCCCCTTCCCTTTCCCATCCCTACACACCCCACCATGATCCCAGTTCTTTCTTTCCTTGATGGCTGGCATCGCTGTGGCAGTGGTGCAGCGTGATGCGAATCTGAAGCTTTCCGGCCCGCACCACCCCTGACCATTCCTGTGCACCCTGAAGTTTCAGTTCGACGAGCTGGCATCAAACTTCAGTGGCCATCGAGACCCATTTCGATTCGTTCTCCGATTTCTTCGATTCAATTTTTCTCTGATTTTTTCTTCGATCGATTTGTGTATATATAGAGAAGGAATAGATTCGAGTTTGGATCGATGAGATGATTTTGATTTAGTCTCGGTTTGGTCCCTTGTACCTTCCCTATCGATTTGTGCTTGTCAACGAATTTATTCCTCCAGAGTCAACACGGGAGGTACCTTGCAGGGTTTTCAAAACCGTTCGGTAACCGCGGTTACCGACCGGTTACCGACAAACCGTCCGCGGACGGTTCGGTTTCGGTACCGGTTTGAATTCAAATTTCAAATTTGAATTTCAAAAAAAATTCTAAAAAAAATCCTAAAAATAGTTCACGATTTATAGAGTCCAATGGTGTAAAATTTTTTCAAATTGGAGTTCGTTTGCTATTTTTTGGACGTGTTTAAGTTTGAAAAAAAAAAGAAAAAAGAAAAAAACCGGCCGGCCCGTTAAGAGCCCATGCGGCCCATTCGCTCCTGGCGCCTCCTACAAGGGAGCTGTCGGCGTGGGGGGGGGGGGCTGTCCGTGCCCCAAACCCTATCCGCCCCTGCCCTCAACATTTCCGCCCCTGCGCCGCCCGAAGCCGACCGAGCGCCTCGGTTACCGACCGGACGGCGGCGGTTACCGAGACATTTGGTCGGTAACCGACCCCGCCGCCACGCCTCCCTCCCCCCGGCGGTTACCGACCGGGCGCGGGCGGTTACCGACCGAGCGCACGGTAACCGACCGGGTTGCTTCGGTAAGCTTTTTTTTATTTTTTTTCATTTCCTTGCATTTGTAGTTGTTTTAGCTGTAGGATTTAGTTATAACAAGATCTAGGATGTAGGATTGATGGAGTATATGATGTAGAAAATATTTATTGTAGGATTTAGGTAGGATTTGACTTAGGATGTATATAGGAGTTAGGTTTATTTGGTTTAGGATTTAGGATTTGCGGTTGGATTTGCTTTAGGATGTACGTAGGATTTAGAATTTAGGATTTTATTGATATAGGATTTAGGATTTAGGTAGGATTTAGGTGTATGTTAGGATTTAGGTTTATTTGCGGTATGATTTGATGCATGTGTTCGATTTGTTTGTGTTGTCTATTTGTGCAGGAAGATGCCGAGAGACGTGGTATGGGAGCATGGTGAGAATCTTGCTCCCGGTTGGAGATGCAATTACTGTCGTACACAAAAAGCCGGGGGTGGTGCTTCCCGATTGAAGCAGCATTTGGCTGCGCGCGGGACGGAGGTGATCCACTGCAGCAAGGTGCCCAGAGAAGTCCGGGAGTACTTTCAGCAGGAGATCGACAGAACTAGGCAGACAACTAGTGACCGCTCTCGGCAGAGGGTTGCACGAGAGGCTGCTGCAGCGGAGGGCAACCACCCCCTTGACGATGACGAGTACGAGGCTCAGTTGCAGGCAGCCATGAATCAATCCAGAGCAGAATATGAGTACCAAGAGGGGGTGCAGCGGAGAGGAGGCGCTTACGAGCGTGAAGGTGGCAGTGGTAGTGGTACTGCTTCGCAGGGGGGCAATCCTTTGCAGAGGATGTTTCGGAGGTCTGGTTCACAGAGGCAGACCCCTGCGGCGGTGGATGACTACAACTTGGGAGCCGGTACGAGGGGTGGACTGAAGCAGACAAGGATTGATACAGGGTCATGGACGCAGAGGGGAAGGAACGCGAAGGATGCAATTGGAAAAGCTTGGGGAAAGTTTTTCCATACTGCAGAAATCCCCGGGAAACAGGCGGACAATCCGTACTTTGTTAGTGCGGTCAGGGAGACGCAGAAGTGGGGTAAGTACATATACTTGGAGACCTATGTCATTACGTATATCCCCGGGCAAAAGAAAATACCAAACGGGACCTAGGCAGGAGGACCCCAAAAGCCATAAACGAAAGGGGAAGCGAGTGCAACAACCTGTCACCAGCGATGACTCGACAGATGATGGCGAGGAGGGTGAGGAAAGTCCACGGAACCAGGAGTCCGATCACAGCAGCTCAGCAAATGACAGTGGAGACGGTCATAGTGGTGACGATGACCCTGGAGCTGCTGGTGGTAGTGTTGTTGTTGTTGTTGGTGGTGGTGGTGGTGGTGGGGCTGGGGGTTCTGCAGTTGGTGCTGGTGGTAGTGGTGTTGGTGATGCTGGTGGACTTCGTTTCACAGGTATCGATTGTTACAGACATTTTTTTTATGTCTATGACTATTCACTAGTACTAATTATGGTCGGCTGCAGGCGAGACGGACTTCACACATGCTACTCAGGACCGCGACCATGGGCAGCCGGAATCACAGAGGAGAGCTTACGACCTGACGGATTGCTACGGCACGCCACAGTACTCCTCTTCCTCGTACAGTGATACATCGTACGGTGGTGGTTATACCTACCCCGTTCCTGACATCATCACGCAGCCGGCCACTAGATGGGTCTACGAATGGCAAGACCCGGATTTCTACAACATGTTAGTGCAGGAATGGGAGACCACATCTCATTGGACGGGTCAATCATGGATAGACTACAAGGCTGGGCTCCAGTCGCGCGGTATCGCTCTAATGTCCACCGCGGAGTATGAGGAGGGGTGCCGAAACGGGATCTTCCCTTATATTCAACGTCAGTGACCATGATGTTCGCATGTCTACGACACAAGGTATTTCCATGGATGATTTGTTGTTGCAACGGTGAACTACGTTATTTTCGTCGTAAATTTGTGGCTAGTGCATCACTATGATATTATTGTGGGGTTGGCCATTTGTGTCACACTATTTTTCCATGAATTGTGTGTTCTATTTACATCATTATGCGCAAAGGTCATACAAAAAAAATTGATTTTTTCAAGAAAAAAAAAAGACCACTCGGCGGTTAGGACCGGTTACCGATCAAACCGGACGGTAACCGGCCCTAACCGACCGGTTACCGGTCCCAAACCGAATGAACTACGGTGTTTGAATTCAAAATTCAAACCGTTCGGTTTGGGACCGGTTTGGGGTTCCCGGCCGGCGAACGGTTAGGAGAACCCTGGTACCTTGTACCTTCTCGATTTGTGATTGCTAATTTATTTTTAAAATCTTTTGTGGAATCTAGATTGGTCGATACAATATGTTGGATTTAGAGTTCTTTTAGAATTATTTCCCATATTTCTTGTTTTGTTCAATTTCCCGTATTCTACTCTGTGAGAGGAGCGGAGGCCGAGCAAGACACGGTCACAGACCAAAATTTTAGCAGACGAAAATTTAGGCTGAGTTGCTGTGCCTTAAACTAAATAAATATATTAACAACTTAAGTTAGCGCCAATGGAAATTTATACAGAGCCAAAAAATTATTGCCCAGCAAGCAGGCCTACTCTCAGCCCAGGTCTTTATCGACTTGAATCCATTAGAGGCCCGGTTGCAAATCTGAGAGTTCATTTCAGGCGTCCATGCAAGATGAACGGCCAGGATCTTGTTAGGCCAAAAGAAGGATCATATAAATCGGACAAAACCCTGATTGTAGGTCTTGAGGGCATATGTCTTCGCATGGTGGTCCACACGATTTGCATTAAGATGCGTGCATAATATGAGAGAGACAATATAATATTATCATTGTAGTGTTGTACATATATCTCAATGTAAATTGTGTGGATCACAATGCGAGAGTATATACCCTCAAGGGTAAACTTTACTTTCCCCCTGATTGTATCACGTTTCTCCCTCTCACTTCTGTCTCCTTGCTTCAGCCGTCGCACCTACTCACACAATAAAGCAGAGTGCCGCAGCAACACATGCCACCGCATCCACGGAGAAAATGGACGGGCGTGGCGGCTCCCATGGCACGGTGCAGGCTTTGGCGGCTGCCCGAACGCAAGTGATGCCAGCGGCGTGGGCCAACAATGTATCACACGGTGGTGGCTTGCACGGAGGAGGCCCGAGCGCGTGTGACGCCAGCAGGCCCGTCTGCCGTCCCTTGGTGTGGGACTCCGTGCGGCGTGGCTGTGAGCACCCATGGAGCTGATGCCCCGATGTCTTCGCCCTATGACATCGCCGTGCGGACACTGCCGAACGTCGCTCTGAGCCTCCGACGCCGTTCCATCTTCCTCAGCGTCGCAGGCTCTGAACGTCGCCACGGACAGCCCGCGTCGCCAGCCAGAAGCTGGTGCTGTACCCGCTACCTCGCCACCTGCACCACCCGGACTGCGACGGCACCAGATCGAGCTTTGTCGTGACGCCGTGCTTCCCTCGTCCACGACTTTGCTCTAGCTCCTTCCTCCTTCCCCATGCTGCGCCATTGCCCCGTCGTCCGTCGTCCGTCGTCCGGTTTTGCAGCCTCGCCTCAACCAGCACGCTTGTGTCCGCGTGCCTCCATGTCCGCGCGTCCGGCTACGCCGGTCACACCAAGACGGAGCCCTGCCCGCCGGCCATCGCTCCGAAGGCACATAGGCGCCAAGGCCATCAACGCTGGTCCATGGCGCAATAGTGACTTTGGTGTGGGAAAATCGATTTTTTATTTGTTGATGAGGTGGCCTCGATTCGGTGCTTTTGTACATTGATCTATGAATCTATCTACTTACGGGTGCTTCAATTTGATTTTTATTTGGTAAGATTTTTTTGATAGTGCCCTTGATCCTGGCCGTTTGTGCTTATTTTGTTTTTCTCTATTGCCATATATTTGGTCTCGATTTAAATTACGTTCTGTACTCATATTGCATCTCAATCTATTTGGTTTTATTTATACTCCGTTTCAATGGTTGTAAGAGTTCAAATTGGAGAGGAGTTTCTTTTTTTATGGTTTCTGTTGCGCAATTTAGGACTTTATATTGTCTCCAGTTTTTGTTGCCGCGGAAGCTTGGACTCTGGTATGGACAGTTTTGTTTTTGCCCCGGAAGCTTTTGGACTCTGGTACGGACAAATAACTGAGACCGATTAGAGCACGGTAACAGTACTAATGTCGCAGGTCAGACCAAATTTTTACCAGACCAAATTTTTGGCTGAAATTTTGGCTCTTTATTATGACTAGCAAACATGTCCGTGCGTTGCAACGGGTTTAATATATATTGTTAAATTGCTAGTACGTTATAACACGACTCAATGTGCCTTAAAATCATATTGTTTGGACAGAAAAAAAATACACAAGAAAAGGACCTTTTTGTGCATAATAAACAAATACTGGCCTCATCGGCATCCATGTGTCGGTACATTGATAGAACATTAGCTATGTCAGGCGACGTCGTTCGCTTCATCGATATCGAACAACACGTAGGCTTTAGATTGCACAATAATGGAGACGGTTTAGCTGAATTGTCTCTGACATCTTTAACAACATCTTTAGCATACACTGAAGAGCTTGATCTAGGTAGAAGTTGTTGAAGTAGAAGCCTCATAAGCTCGTTAGTAGGTGTAGCGTAGCTGAACTGCTAGCTTTGCATGTCTCAATCCTCTTGCCGGAGTCGAGCGATATGTGCTTGTGATGTAGATGTAGTCGGCCTGCAGCCGGAACATCAACTCGATAGCTCCCCATGTTGTCCGCCTTTTAGTGTTGAACGATGGTGGGTGACGTAGATGGAGCCATCATAGCGTCAGTCTCGCTCGCGTCGTTCGCCTTGTTACACTTGGTTGGCACAAAAGATGCAATGTCTTTCATCACACTTGATTGCTTCGGCCATGACCACCACCGCGATCACCACGTACCCAGATCAACGATGATGCACTGGGCAACACAATATAGGTGTTGGCTCCGGCTATATAATATATCGGGCTCACCAGCATACGTGTACTTGATCAACAAAGAAAGACAAGACAAGACAAGACAAATAAGCAAAGAGAAGGTAAGAGATTAGTTGCCCATGGTCGCTTGCCAGCATATGCCCTCCACGGAGTGGAGGCTCCATCTTCTAGTCTTTCATATAGATTGCATATGTTGATGCAGCATGCGCGTACATCCTTTTAGTGGCCATGTGTTGATTAGACTCGTAGATGCACATCACCTTGTGGCAGAGGCTATTATAGTGCAACGATATGATGTTGCTGCCATTGAAAGCATGTCGTCGGCGCCAGGTGCCTTGCCTTCATCGTGGTGCTTCTCGACGTCATTGAGAGTCTCCCATGTGTTTTGGTTTTGAGTAATTGATGAAACCCACTTAAGTACTAACCTTGGATCTCTATGTGTGAATCATGAGATAGGTTGGTACATGCCATGTGATGGAGCAAGGTGGATCATGTGAGGATGGCACAAGCTCTAGCTTGGTGGTGGAAAGGAAAATGGTGTGAAGGCAAAGGTGAAAGCTAGGAACCATTTTCGGTTTAGTGATCAAGACATCACAGAGGATGTGATCACATTTAGGATAGATAGCTGTACTATCAAGGTGGGCGCTCTTAAGTATGATTATGGTTATCATGTGCCACTAGGTTCATATGCATTGCATTAAAATCAAGTGAACCAAGTGAAACACCAACTTAATCCAAGATAATTGTGAACTAAAAGCTAACACACGTGCACAAGTGTTGGGATCACTTAGTGTTGACTCTTGAAAGCTTGAAGAAGTTGGAGAAGTGTTGGGCAGCTCAAAAGAGCTTCGGACTGAGGTCCGAACGCTAGGGTTTGGGTGTGTCCGGACCATTGCGTGTGCGTCCGGACACACACCCTTGGTGGCTCGGCTGAGGAGAGGAGACCGGACGTTGTTCGCGGTCTGGACGCAAGGATCCGGACGCGTGTCCGGATGACCTGCCCTCTCTGTTGCTCTCTGGATGGAGCAATCGGACGCTGATGATGGTCCAGTTGGAGGAACCGGACGAGCGTCCGGGTGATGGAGGCTTACTCGACCCTCTTTGTTTTGGGGTCCGGTCGCTGAAGGTATTGGTCCGGACCCGCACTATTGCAAGCGTCCGGATCCACGTGGCGCGCTGCGGTGCGAGCGGGAAAGTGACCGTTTGAATCGGCATGCAACCGGACGCTGGCGCGTTGGTCCAGACCGCGCGGTGTGCGCGACTGGAGCCCGCGTCCGGAGTGAAACAGAGAAGGCTTCTCTGCTGTGTGGAGGCATCCGGACGTTGTTGATGGTCCGGACCCCCACTGTTTCTTGCGTTCGGAGGTGGCGCAGAGAGCCTGTTTTGAGGGCAAAACGGCTAATTGTTGTGTGAGGGCTATATAAGTGATATGGTCAGCCCTTTGGGGCATCTCTTGCACATTCTACTCACTCACACATTTGTGCTTGCTTGAGAAGCTTCAACCACTCATCCTCTAAACATATTTGACATATTCTAGAGAGATAGAGTGAATCCAAGTGCATTGCTTTGTTGATTGCATACTAGTGGCACTTGGTGATCGTCGTCATCGCGGAGCTCTTGTTATTCTTGGAGATTGCCATCTCCTAGACGGCTTGGTGCGACGAGGATCGTTCAGCGGAGGAAGGTGATTGTCTCCGGCTCCGATCGGTGGATTGTGAGGGGTTCTTGAACCTACCCCGCGGGAGATTCGCGAAAGGTATCTCTAGTGGATTCCCCGTAGCTTTGGGATCCCCATCTTGTGTTGGTTGTGCGTCACCCTTGAACGGGTTTGGCTTGGATTGTCAATTAGCGCGTGAACCTCCAAGTGGGTGTATCGCTATAACGAGGACTAGCTTGTTGGCAAACAAGTGAACCTCAGTAAAAAATATTGTGTCTCATTGTCTCTCTATCGAGGATTCATCTTGTGATTGATTGGTTATCTATTGGCTTATCGCTTCACGTTGGTATAACCATTCTATCTCTAGCTTTGCATTACATTCTTTACATTCTTGCAAAGTAGAGCCTATAGCTTAGCTTGTGTAGCTTAGTCTAGCATTACTAGTTATCTAGCTCTTGTGTGTGACATAGAACATATCTTGCTAGTAACTAGAATTGGTTGGTGGCTTGCCTAACCATAGAGCTAGAGCAAACAGTCTTATCACCGTGTTTTATTCTAACAAGTTTGCTAAGTGTTGTTGTAGAATTTTTAATTAGGCTATTCACCCCCCCCCCCTCTAACCATACCTAGACCTTTCAGTCATCCTGTCCTTCGTCACATGTCCGTCGCTAGATAGTAATAGATGTCACTCGTTCGTGTGGATGAAGAAGTCACAGGGTATGAAGTCACAGGGTAGTGGAGCTCTTTTGTTTTCTATTTCTACTAACGTCGGATTGTTTAATTTCTCTTCTTATTATCCTTTTTATATTTGAAGAGAATAGGATTTAGAGCTCTATTTGGACTACAATTAGAACTCCTAGCTTTATCTTTATTTTCTATTAGTACTGATGGGTGATTGTTTAATTTCTGTCAAGAGATTCAAACGTGCTTTTGCTCGATTTTTTCCATCTGCACACTCACCCACCAATATTAGGATTTGGACTCCAATTCAGATACTTAATTAGGATCCAAAGAATTGATTTAGATTAAAATTATAATTTCTATCTGGTTTACTTAACAAGCCCTGTCTTGAATTAGGATTCCTATTAAATATATAAAATTGGAGAGTTGAAGACGAAAGAACATACACCATTTTCATATTTATAAAAGTTAGTGAGAGAAATGACGGAAAAAAGTGGGATGAATGAAAAAATTGCCAAAATTTTTGCCTCTTGTATTTTGGATCACTGTTGTTGAAGACAGTCAACTTTGATTTGATTAATTATATCAAACATGTACGGTTGTACCAGCAACAACAAAATTTATTTGCATGGAATATAAAAGATTACATGATATATTTATATGGAGTATAAAATACAATAAATATATATACATAGGTGTAGGGATTGAGGCCTTTTTCTACCCATATACGCCATTGCCCATGGGCTGGCATGCAGTTTGGGCCTGCTAGGCGGGTGCTATGCTGCATGCACATGGGGCTTGGTAATAGCCTCGCTGTCCCTCGCTGTCCCTAATGCATGCGTCAACACAGTATGCGGTTTCAATTCGGATTACAGACAAAACGTGTAGGATCAGTACGTATAAAATTATTTAAAGTAGGTCAGACCAAAAAAATCTAGACTAAAAAATAGACTAAAATTTTGTCTCTTTATTATTAAGTATAGATATATATATAGATATAGATATAGATTATTATTATTATTATTATTATTATTATTATTATTATTATTATTATTATTATTATTATATATAGAGAGAGGTATAGATTAATTGTGGCGGTCATCTAAACCGCCTCCGAAAAAGACGGATTTACTGTAACCTTTGATCCGTGGCGGTTGGAAAAACCATCACGATTAATCATTTTTAATCGTCTCGGTTAATGTTTTATGTAGTAGTGAAGGAACATTATTAGGCTAGCCTAAGTGAGGAGTTTCATGATGATGTTTTTAAGATTACTATATGTCATATAAAACAGAATAAAACTTTAATGAAACATCCCTTCTCAATGTAGAGTTTCATTTTATAATTTCATATACATTTAATTTCATAGCTCAGAGGGAGTTGGTATTCGTGTCAATATAGTTTATCCAGATGAAACCGGTTTATTATCTCTCTTCCTAAACACACTATCATATTATAAAAATACATATGTGGCACCATATTTAATACAAATAAAACTCATATAAAATTCCCACTAAAACTGGGCTCAGTGAATTTACGATCGACACCCTGTCCTTGTTTTTTTTTTAGATTACACATTACAACGCAGACGCTCAACACGCACGCACACTCGCCCCTACGAACACACGCACGCAAACCCTACCCCTATGAGCACCTTCAAAGGACTGAGCCGGCAAATCTTGAAGTTCACGAAGTCACCACAGGCGTCTCGCTGTCGACGGGAACGTCGCCTACCACTTAATACATAGCGCCGTCCAGAATTTGAACCCTGAGTGGAAGCCCCCCAACCAATGGTCTTTGGCATTGCGCCATAAACCCCTTGACACCCTGTCCTTGTTAGTGGATGCACAACAGCTGGTTCTCATTATGAGGACGAGACACAACATCCAGGAGGCCTTATTTAATTTGGCCGCCGACTTGATTCTGTCTCCTAGCGCCGGCCAGATACAGGCCAACTGAGTATGGGCCGGCGAGAAACCCAACATGTCTTTGCGCATGCATGGTCATGGCCTCATGGGCTGGTCTGGGCTGGGCTGGGCTGAATCTCAGGATAAGCCGTATGCCCCACACCCTGAATATGTGCGTTCTCACATCAACATACTTAACAAGCATAAACTCAAAATAAATCTATAAAAAAATTGCAACAGTTCAAACATATAATAATTAGGTTAGCATACAAAATTCACAATTGGACATTAAAAATTGCAGTTATGAATTATCCATTTAATTACATAAAAGAATAAATCTTCTAAATCTATAACAAAAATTGTATACTAATTTATATATAACTAGGTGGATACCCCGCGCCTTGTTGCGGGTATTCCAGAGTCATGGCGGGCCACGGGCCAACCACGGCGGCTAGGAGAGTGACCGATCTTCGGTGTAGCCTCGTTAGAGGGTCATCGTAAACCTTAGTGGTTTCGAAGCATTTCACCCGAGGTCTCACTCAACCGAACCCTCTCCTCCTAATATACCGGAGGGGCATCTCCCCTACCAGGAGTTCTAAAAGTTCTCTGTATGGATCATTCAGGCGTTTTGAAGGACCTGAGAAAATCCATGTGATATGCACTATTGCCACGTTTTTCTAAGAAACACTGGTTTCGGGTATTTCAAAGTCGCGGCGAGCCACGGGCCAACTACGGCGGTCGAGGGAGTGACCGGCTTTCGGTGGAGCCTTAGTGTTTTTGAAGCCTTTCACCCCGAGGTTTCACTCAAAGAACCCTCTTCCCATAATATACCCGAGGGGTATCTCCCCTCCCAAGAGTTCTGGTAGTTTTGTGTATGGTTCCTTGAGCCGTTTTGGAAGACCTCACAAAATCCATGTGATATGCGTTTTACCACATTTTTGCTCAGAAACACGGATTTCGCTCAGGGAGGCGCACGACAGAGTTATCAAAATATATCCATGTGGGGTCTTGTTTTGAAGAGTTTCTTGCGAGGAACACCATGGTGCAATTGGATTTTAATTATGATACTTGGTTTAGGTGCTATGCTTTTTTATATTTCAAAATGAAATAGCTAGTGGGGAGATAAATGAGGGTTAGTGAGCTGATGACATCACCTGATGTAAGATGACATCACTTTTAGCAAATTCTCGAATCTGATTGGAGGGGACCCTCTAAGTGGGTCTTTGCAATATAGGAGTAGTAGATATTATATGTTCACTGTATAGATCTACTCATATGGAGTCTAATAAAATTGAATTTTTAATTTTATATTTTTTTGTGATTTACTATGCTTTTTAAAAGATTCAACCAAAATGACTGAAAAAGAAAATGATAAAACTATATTCGAAAGCATGACTACTTACGGTTTCAAAAGTTAATGAGATTATTTGCCAGTTTTGGAGTTCAGTCAGTGAAACTGGATTTTTTTATAAAATATACCTATATTAATTAATAGAAAAACATATCAGAAATAAAAATGAAATTTATATATATATACCTTCAGCTTGACGACGTGCCTCCACCGTGCACCTCGGCCCACGCTGCGTCCTCTGCGTGCCTCTGACGCCGGCCGCAGGCCTCCCCACGACGGCTTGGGCTGGTAGGTAGGGGGTTAGACCCAGGCATATGTCTCAAAGCTTCTTGATCTGCCCAATTGCATTTGTATTTCGTATTATTACCAACTCAATCAAAGAGGGTATTGTTTCTAGAAAAACTTCCCAGTCTTCACTCCATTTCCTTGATGATACACTCCATTGAAGGACCTAACCATAACACCATATAAGCGCAAGGAACATTAGTAGATTTAGGCCTTGTTCGTTTCCATCGGATTGACTATAATCCGGGTGGATTGTTGCGACCCATTTTTAATTTGGATGAGAACTAAAATGTGTGTTCGTTTTCACCGGATCCGGAATGAAAATCGACCGGAACAAAAACTTGTTTCTTTTTTTCTTGTCTACATGACCCGGAACGAAACCGGACCTTCTACCCTATGGAATTAATCCTGGACTGGAATGAGTGACAGGAACGGATTCACTCGTTCTTGGTCCGGAATGAATTAACTCCTGGATTGAATCTTGGCCCGGAATGAATTAGCTCCTGGATTGAATACTATCGACACCATATCCTCGTTAGTGGATCCACAACATTTGGTCCTCATTATGCTAGTATTCCTCATTAACAGGACCACATACAACATCCGGGAATACTCCTAAGGCCTTATTTAATTTAATTTGGATGTTCAAGTATCCGGTGGCGGAACCCGCAATTTAATTAAGAGGTTGTTTGACGTGTGCCGCGCCACATCTACAACGGCTACAGAAAGCTAGGCCGGTGTTTGGTTTGCAGTGTAGCATGCCACGCCACATATTGCGGCGGCCACCGGTCTACGACTACTGTTTGGTTCGTGTGAAAGATGTGGCAGACACAGTTATTCTCAGCATAAGTCACGCCAAGCTGTTGCGAAAAAATCTTCGTCTAACCTTTGGCGTTGTCGTTGCTGCTGCATGGCAGGCCACAGCCTATGACAAAAAAGCTTGGGCGACACCACAAATGTCGTGACAGTGTTTAGCGGACAATCAAACATCCTCTAAGAGGGCCGAACAAATATGATGACATGTTTACATGATAAAATATACATAAATAAAGGTCTCAACAACTTTTAAAATATTTTCACATTATATTTATAACCAAAACTACACAATATTTGAATAAATAGGTGGATTGATAGTTTAACTGTGCTATAAATTATAATATTTGTAGGGGTATTAAACAACATCTAAATCCATCTCAATCCATGTTTGTGGTTTTGGCTACATGGATTATGATGGATACATACATGGGTATCAAACAAAGGCCTATATATGTTCTTTTGATTGTTGGGGATGTTAACAGACTAGTAGACCTAGTCCGGTTATAAATGTTTTTGAAACCGTGTCATCAATTGGAGGATTGAAGGGGAAGCCCTGAGTTAGACCTTGTTTGATTCATCCCTAAACCATACAGTACAAAATATATGAGGGGGCGAAGGGGATTGTCTTTCGGCCTTTTGGGACAAGACGAACCTCTGAATGAGATCTTCTACCTACTACCACTTCTACGTGTGCAGTGCTTTCGAGTGCAGGGCTGTGGGTACTGTATCAAACTCCTGGCGTGGATCATCCACGTCAAATCGGCTGGTTGCCTCACAGTGCGCAGACGCTAGTCTTGTCACTCCAAAAGCTAACCATGCATTGGGTGGCAAGTCTGGTCAAGTTCCGCAAGAACCATACAATATCTGACCTCCTCCAAACTGTTTTTTTTAACAACTTGCGTTATTATAAAATAATTTGCCCCCAAATACTTTTGTGTGAACGTGGCATCTATCGATCGTCTCTTTCAGGTGAAACTACCACAGAATATTGTCCTCTAATGGCCTTGCTGCCTTTATGCTTTTTTTTTCTCCCCATTAATAAAAGGCGTGAAAGAGGCACGTTTGCTGGTACCGGTGCGGTTTTCAGATTCCATGTCCATTTCTACGTGTACCGATCGAAAGTGATTCATATGCTGAATGAATGAATGAACAAAGTTGAGCCAGCCTTTACTTTATTTTAGATCCAAAAAGTTTAAAAAAAAATTACACTGTAGCATTTCGTTTGTATTTTGATAATTATATTGTCTAACCAGTAACTATACTCAAATGATTCATCTCGCAAATTACAGATAAACTGTATAATTAGTTATTTTTTATCTATATTTAATGTTTTATGTATATATCTAAAGATTCGATGGGACGAGAAATCTTATAAAGTTTTGGAATTTTGAAGGAATCTAAGAGCAACTCTAACGGTTTTGCAAATGGGCTTTACATTCTTGTTTTTGCAAAAAAATCTAAAAAAACTCCTATGCAACGGTTTGACAAATGAGCTTTGCATTTTTGTTAACTTGACAATTTACTGGGAAGAATTGACATATATGTCAACCATAGATCACACTTGGCATCCCCTCCGCGCATGTCTTTTCGCTCGCCGCCGCAATTTTGGTTCACAGTTTTGGTAATTGCCAACTCAATTTTGTCAAACCGTTGGAGATTGACTTTTTTTTACCTTTGATATATTTATTTGGGACTTGGCAAACCCTCAATTTTGCCAATCAAAATATGCAAAACCGTTGGAGTTGCTCTAAAGGAGCACTTCTTTTATTTTATTTTGTGCATGCAACAGGACGAAATGGAGCGGATCCTGCGCGTGGGGCAGGGCAAGGATATGGATATTCTGATTCTGATGTGCCTGCAATACTATAATCGGTTGCACGGAGTAGAACGGATCTGAGCGCACCACGGTACCAAACCGTTCGCATGGACGGCTCGATGGAATCCAAACATCGAGCCGCGCACGGCAGCGCGTCACGTCGTTGTTGCACCAACTCCCCGTTCGTGCACGAAGAATTGTCACCTCGGAGAGCAGCTCGTCGGCGTGTGAAGCTACAGTACCTGCTAGTAGCCAGCTGGCAGCTGCCGTCCTGCTCGACCGTACCCGTTCCAAATTACCGGTATATTTTAGCTTTTCTCGATAGGTTGCATTGGCTATATACTATATCTAAATAGTAAAATCAATATATTTAGAAAAACTAATAAACCTTGTAATTTAAAACGGATTTAGTAATACACTGTAGTATTTAATTTCTTTACCAAGCATCTCTAAGAGATTAGCTAAATTATTTTCTAAATGTAAATTTGACTATTATGAAAGAAAAAATGTCTTCAAGAGACCTATAAATGACTCTCCGAATTTAGTAATTTTTAATCTCATCCCATTTGTTCTGTACTTTTAGATAATCTACTCCCTCCGTATCCTAATTAGAGGACGTTTTGGACCGCGACACGGTCTTCCAAACACAACTTTGACCTCTTGTTTTTATAAAAATATTTATGGAATAATGATATATGTATAATTTTATGAAAGTATTTTTCAAGACAAATCTATTCATATAATTTTCACATTTGAAATCTCAACAACTTAAAAGTTATTGATGATTTATATTCCCAATGTTTGACTCAAAGCTTGTCCAAAACGTCATCTAATTATGATACAGAGGGAGTACATCACTAGTCATCTAGTCTCTTTATCTCACTAGTCATTTAATCTCTTTATTTTGCAGAGTAATTTAATACTTAGTATTATTTATTTTACCGTATGTTTGGTTTGGGGACCAAGTAGGTTGGGTTGGGTCCAACCCAATTTTTTGGGATGAGATGGACCCATGTCATGTTTGGTTTGAGAGTTGGAGCCGTTCCGGGTTTTCTGTTTGGTAGGAGGGATGAACCGGGTTGGGATGGATGACAACGTTAGTTCAGTTAGTAGCTATGTACGTGGGACCCAGGTGTCAAGCCACTTCTCCCTCTTCTTCCACCTCCCATCGCGTCCTGTGCCCTGCCGCCCCACCCCGCATCGATCTCGCCCTGCCAGGCCAGGGCGCAACCTCCCGATGCCGCCCTGCCACCGGCGCGCACCGCCCGCCCCGCCGTGCCCTGCTGCCCCCGCTGCCCCGCTGCCCCACCCCGCGCAGCCCTGCCACCCCGCATCGTCGTCCCGCACCAACGCGCCGCCCTGCCGTCCCGCACAGCCCAGGCCAAGGCACCGCCGCGCCGCCGATGGTGCGCCGCACCCCAGCACGGTCGCGCGTGAGACGGAGGTCCCGCACCGCTCGCTGTGCTGCTGCCCGGCTCGATTCAGAGGAGAGTCGCGACGAACAGGGTGGTGAAGGAGACGGAACTGGCAACGCCGTCCATCTGGGTCGAGCTCGTCCGGCTCGGAGGTATCGTGGGAACCCGCATCTAGCAGGAATATGTCAATCCGAGTCAACCCTGTTCCACAGAACCCAGCATCCAAACATGGGTCCATCTGGGTCGAACCCGTTTCAACTCATCTCAACCCTCAAACCAAACATACTGTTAGAGAGTAACTAAATTATTAAATTTGGATAGTATTTTTAGCTACTCCTTTTAAAGATGCTGTAATTGATTTCGCGTACTCTGACGGTTAGCTAGCTCTATTCAATTTGTTTTTTGTCCGCTTGTCCTCCGTCTCGGAATGCCGCTGCTGTCGTCGCTGATCCTCCAGTCAGTCCCCCAGACAGGTTGTGCAGTCCGGACTCCGATCCCCGATCGGCCGACCGCCGCATTATATTCCGCCACGGTTAGGTGCATGTGTTTGTGTAGGAAGTAAAGAGTACTCCTGAGGTAGTGGTAGCTGGATTCTGAGGGTCACAAAGTGACACGTCCACACGTACTGTCTTCAGAAGTATACTAGGGTACGCACACACTCCATTTCTTATATATATATATATACTAGCACAGATGGGTGCGCTCCGCTGCGCCGGCTCTTGCTAAGCATTTGTTGCCAGCGTTAAAGTGAGTTAGTTTTTTTTTATATACTAAAGTAATATATATACAATAACATAGATAAGTACTCAAAATTGTTGTTATGGTCTAATAACAGCTCAATATAAAGATTCACGGATCTGGTAGAAATATTACAAACTCTTTATTATCATGATTGATATGAATCGCCATACTACACGTACTTGTCGTGTGTGATCACTGTTTGTATAAAATAAAAGATTTAAAAATAAAGGAGAAAAAGAAGAGAATAAAAAAGTTTAAACAAATTTAAAACTAAAAAATAATAAAAGTTTTTGAGAAGTAGAAACTAAAAAAAGATTAAAAAAATGTCTCTAACAGTACAATATAAAGCTATATTAGCCTGATAGAAATACTACATGCTTTTAATTGCTATAACTGATATATACTACCACACTGCATGCACTCCAATGCATATGATCATATATGTATAAAACAAAAGATTAAAAAAAATACTATAAGCTCTTTATCGCTTGCTTCGGAACTAAAAATAAAAAAATTATAAAAATTAAATATGAAATTTGAAAATTATAATAAAAAACTAAAAGAAAAAAGAAAAATTAAAAATAATAAATGTCAAATAAAAAAATAAAAATAAAAAAATATCAAATCAGTGAACAGTGCCTGAGGGCCTCTCAGGCCTCCAATTTATTAAAGCATGAGGGATAATAGTACTCATATAATAAGTACTCCCTCCGTCCCAAATTATAACAAGTTTCAAGAATCTTGGAGAGTCAAATAAGTATTGAGAAAACTATAAAAATTTATGATATTAAATAGACATATTATGAAAATATAATTGACAACGAATCTAATAATACTTAGTTGATATCATAAATGTTATTATATTGACATATAACTTTGGTCAAAGTTAAGATAGTTTGACTCTCCAAAATTCTTGAAACGTCTTATAATTTGGGACAGAGGGAGTACTGCTGTAGTAGTATACTGTCAGCCAATTATCCTACTCAGGCATATCCTTGAACCCCTGATCTTTTTTTGCTGCAGGTGCTACAAGTCTATCTCAGGTACAAGGCCAATCTAAATGAAAATTTTACAAGAGTTTTATTTATATTTAATAGTCTATCATGTATATATTTTTGATGATATGATAATATTTATTTTAGTAAAGAAAGAGAGAGTAAATGAGTTTTATGGAGATAAAAGTCTTTTGGCACGATTATCAAACTCTATATGAGTCATAAAATTAAATGTCTATCAAACTATGACATGAAACTTTACATTAAGAGTGGATGTTTTATTCAAATTTAATTTTATTTTACATGATATGACAATCTTGAAAACAATGTATTGAAACTCTTTGCTAGAACTGGTCTGTTATACAAATTCCATCTTTGACCATTGACCAGTCTTCATTTTGATGGGCGACCTAAAACGTAAACGGTCATAAATTTGACCAGATTTACCATAAAATGCAGTACCCATACCAATGACTCCAAATCAGTACCACCGTTTAATTTACAATGACATGTGCCTATAATGGCCCTTTGACTTGGTTGGTCAGAGTAAAATGTAAATAAATATTAATTGTGTGTGAGCCTTAAATAAAATAATTGTAATTTTCTAGAATCAAGGTGTTGTTAGGTTGGCTCGTGCCCTACAATCGGCAATTGATTCCGTTGCTTATTGTTTGTTCGCGCCACCCTGTGATCCATAGGCATGACCCTTCGCTCCTTGCCTCCTTCAGCATATGCATATCACGTACGTCCTCTCTAGCATCTAGGAACTAAGCTAAGGGCATTAAAGCTTTAAACCAACCTCTTCAATAATATTATCTGCCTTTAGCAATGACTTATACTATAATTAGGTATATATAACACTCACATGATCTTAAAATTTGTATATAAGTTTAACTCTTAACTAAGAGCTAGATTCTATCTCTTCTACTAATAAAAATTAAAAAAAATACTAAGAGCTAGCTTACAAGCTATCCATTGCGAGTGCTCTGACGGATAAATTAATTGGTTGTTTCAGCCGACTCCAATAAATTACACTAAACAAACTATTATAATTGTAAATAAGATAATAAGATAATATAAAAATAGGTAAAACGTAGTGTTTAAATACATGCATAAAATCCAGTTGTTAGGAGGGAACGAAACAACCGAGAGAAAAAAAAGGAAATCGTCTGTTCGCTTTGCATTACCGCCGTGGAATGGTTATTACCTTTGCATTGAGGTTATCTTTGATCTTTCCATAACCAAACATCACTTAAGCGTACATAATATAAAATGGACCAATGCATGCACGTTCTTCACGTTGCAGTTCTAGTCTCTATTGGGTTTTGTCTCCTTCCATCGCTCGGCAATTAGCGTGGCAACGAGCCAACGAGATACAACAAGCTTCCATCATATCGGTCCATCCATCATTCCATCTGTCCTGCCTACGTGTATTAATTGTTTACCACTTGCTTTGCCTCCGGGGTGAAGGAGCTGGCGCCTAGAGAGCGCAGCTACCCAGATCCGTCTGTGATGAGAGCTTAACCTAGATGAGCCATGGGCCCATGGTCTACCGTGTACACGTACTGTACGGTGTACATCTATCTATACGGTGGCGGACCAAAAAAAAAAGATATGTGTGGGGCGAGCTCTAACCATAACTAAATCGAAAGCACAAAACACACACATAGAAATCGCAGTCACACAAATAATAAAAAAAAATGATGGGGGGAAACGTCAATTTATACTTCTATTCTGAAGAATCAAATTGTTGTCGCACAGTACGTGATCATCATTCAAAACACATCAAAAGAGAATTAGTCAATACATTACCTTTTTAGTGACTTGTCATATTCCTTGAACATATTGATAGATAATATAAGAAAATACTTTAGTTACCTTTTTTGGGATGTTACTAATGCAAAAAAAAAACACGTTTGTCAAGGCCGTTAGCATGTCTTTTAGGTATATTTTGGACAGCAACAAGTACAAAAGTTGTTGAGTGATTTATACCTGGAGTCAAACTTATGGATTCTCCGTCCTACTCGATCTGTCTCTAAATATCTGTCACCATAATGTATGTGTTCACGAGTTTTTTTTTGAGATCAGTCATATAGCCTGTATTTCATTAAGCAGAAGAGAGTGGTCTATGACCATGTATCCAAAAGTTTAACTCGATTTATAAAATACATACAATAGATTCAAATATCTATCAATGATATGTCACAAATATTAATATTTTGTAATATATATTTAGCCAAAGTTGTTATTTCAGAAAATAAAAACGACAGACGTTTAAAGACATAGAGAGTACTTTTTTCCATACATTTAGGGACATAGAGAGTACTTCTTTTTTTTCATCACATCCTTCTTCCTTAGAAGTTAGATTATGAGTTGGTGTTAAAGAATTATTAAATATATGTTTTTTTCAAACTCACCAAAAATCATGGATAGAAAGATTGTTTTGGGAGCTTTTGAGATGCTCTCACTTTTTTCTATTATAAAAAACACTGCGTATGGATCACATTGCCGGTACACCGGACTTCTTGGCGTGCGTCATCATCACGAGAAGCGTTTGGACTAGGGAAGCCGATGCAGTCCAGGGGTAGCTGCTACCTAACCCGTGGCGGAGGTGCAGACGTGTAGCAGCGCAGTGCTGGTGCAGTTGCGAGGTGTGGCTGTGATCCAGCGCGCGAGCCAACAAATAAAAAAGCATCCCCTAATAAATGCGAACGCGAGACGCGGACACCGGGGCTTGTTCCACTTCCATCGCGAGCGCGAGCACCGGCGGAGGACTCCGATGGGGGGCGAGGGCGAAGCCAGCTTCATCGACGGGGCGCCGCTCCTCGGCAGCCGGCAGGCCTCCCACGAGCCCGACACCCCGCCGGTGCACACCGTGGGGGACGCGGCGCGCATGGTCTGGGACGAGTCGAAGCGCCTCTGGAGCATCGGCCTGCCCATCGCGGTGGGTATGCTGAGCATGTACGCCATCAGCTCGATAACCCAGATGTTCATCGGGCACCTCGGCAACCTCCCGCTGGCGGCCGCCTCCATCGCCCTCTCCGTGTTCTGCACCTTCGCGCTCGGCTTCCTCCTCGGCATGGGCAGCGCGCTCGAGACGCTCTGCGGCCAGGCCTTCGGCGCCGGCCAGGTATCCATGCTCGGCGTCTACCTGCAGCGATCCTGGATCATCCTCGTCGCCACCTGCGTCCTCATGACTCCGCTCTTCGTCTTCGCCGAGCCGCTGCTCCTCCTCCTCGGCCAGGACGCCGACGTGGCGCGCGAGGCCGCTAGGTTCTCCATCTACATCGTCCCTTCCATCTTCGCCATGGCACTCAACTTCGGCGCCAGCAAGTTCCTCCAGGCGCAGAGCAAGGTCACCGTGCCCGCATACATCGGCTTCGGCGCGCTCCTCGCCAACGTCCTCCTCAACTACCTCCTCATCAACGTCGCCGGTTGGGGCCTCCCAGGCGCCGCCGTCGCCTACAACGTCGCTCACTGGATCATCGCGCTCGGCCAGATGGTCTACATCGTCGGATGGTGCAAGGATGGCTGGAGGGGATGGTCCGCCGCCGCCTTCCACGATATCTGGTCCTTCGTCAGGCTCTCGCTCGAGTCCGCCGTCATGCTCTGCCTCGAGATATGGTACATGAGCACCATCACCGTGCTCACCGGCGACCTCGAGGACGCGCAGATTGCCGTTGACTCGCTAGGCATATGGTAAGTGAGATCGGCCGGAGTACTAATCTAGTATTAGAGATATTTTTAGATTATGAGATTATTATATAGGATAGGATCCCTTTGACCCTTTGTTTGTTTAGTGGGGTATACTCTTTTTGCTTTGGCCACAACTAACTGACTCACGAACATGGCTCTTCTCCCATATATCTTCAGCATGAACATAAACGGATGGGAGGGCATGATCTTCATCGGTCTCAATGCTGCTATCAGGTACAGAAGAATCCACCTGTTTTCGACACTACAAAAATTGCCGGTTACTAATATATATAGCTATATATTTATACAACCTCTGCTCTGCTCTGCTCCTTGGCCATTCAATTTCAGTGTCCGGGTCTCCAATGAGCTTGGCTCTGGCCGTCCAAGGGCCGCATGGAACGCGGTCATGGTGGTCGTCGGCGAGGCGCTGGTGATCGGGCTTGTGTGCATGGCACTCATCCTCATCTTCAGGGACAGCTTCTCCATCATATTCACCAACGACGCAACCCTACAGCGAGCAGTCGCCAAGATCGCCGGCCTGCTCGGCCTCACCATGGTGCTCAACAGCGTGCAGCCTGTGGTTTCAGGGGTCGCTGTTGGGGGTGGATGGCAAGGCCTTGTTGCCTACATCAACCTCGGCTGCTACTACGTCTTCGGCCTGCCCCTCGGCTACTTGCTCGGCTACAAGTTCAACTTTGGAGTTGGGGTAATTGAATTCTCAGTCACACCTGCATGTTGTTTGCAATCACAGCTTGGAATTGCTATCCATCTTTATGTTGCATGACATGAATGAAACACACATAGTTAGTCAACCCTTGTAATTTAATTAATTAATTAATTACATTCCCTCTCAATCTAATTTTATCTCTCATGATGATGATGATGATGATACTTGCAGGGATTTGGTCTGGCATGCTTTGTGGTATCACACTTCAGACGATCATCTTGCTAGCTGTGATTTGGAGGACAGATTGGAAAACCGAGGTAACAATCGACTACTAGTAGTTTCATGGCTTTTTGTACTATCCCTTGGTTCTTGCAACTGCAAGCAGAGGTAATGACTAGTACTAATAACTTGCTTGCTCATGATCCTCTTTCTTTTGGCAACTGCAGGCAGCACAAGCTTCAAGCCGTGTGCAAAAGTGGGGCGGCAAAGGCACTGATGAAGCCAAGCCTCTCCTGAAATAGATCGAATTAGGAGAAGTAGTATCATTCAAGTTTATTTTTCTTGCCCCACGACACTTTGCTGCTGTAGGACATATCGGGCTCGTTTAATTTGATTTGAATTGAATAACCATGCATTGGGGATTGGGCACTGAAAGTCTTGTCTCTGAAATTGTCAACACTTCGATGCACTACGCCTGACATCTATCTTTTTGATTCGCATATGGTTAAAAACGCGTCAACGGACGTGTTCTAAAAAAAAAACGCATATGGTTAGATTGAGCTGAAGTATAGTAGACTACATGAGGTGTAGTTGGATTGCTGTTTCTGGCTGAACTCTGAATTAGATGGCTTGAACCGTTGAAATCATAGATGTATACAATAATTCTTCGCTAGCAGTTGGTACAATGATGACAGTAATGTTGTTGGTCAGGATAAGCTAAGATGAGAGAAGATCCCTTGATTTGAGAAACCTTGAGTACGTGTAGCCGTGTAGAGTAGAAGCAAGGAATCGAGGATGGAGATTTCTTGGGATCACGTAACAAACTCTTCTGCTTAATGGTGTATTTGCATTTAATTATTATTCTTTTACTAGTGGTAAACACATGTCCGTTGATATAAAACGATAGGTAACTTAATTAATTTTAATATACACTGGCCAATCATTTTTATAGAGGTGAGTATAGTATGTTTTTGGAAGAAGAAAAACGGATATTTTACCAAGCAACGACAGAAGTTGTTAGAAGCTTATTTGTTGAAATCTACAATTCTGAATTCATATAGACGGCACATGCTACTGTCGGAGGCAACGACAGATATTGTTGCTTACGGGAATCCTTGAAAGCGACGAGAGAAGTGCAGTAGAAGCTTTATTCGTCAACGCAACCGTATCCAGTAAAATAAAACTATAAGTTTCTTTTAAAAATAAATCTGTTTTATATATAGATATTGATCACTTGTATATTTCTTTATTATATCGGATCTAGTGAAAAATCGGTAAGCTAATAGAAGAAAATTAATATAATGTTTGATCACATTATAAAAGAATAGGTGATGAAACAAATACCACATGTAGCGTTAATAAATTTAAAAGTATTGCACATAATAGAGATCCTGCTGATATTTGTTTTTTAATTAATAAGTGATGACATCGATAGCCTGTATAAAAGAATTGTAAGTTAGTGGACACTTAGTGAGAAATGATGTATCCAGAGATAAAACATCTAGTAGGGTTTAACCTTAAAGCACCTCTAGGAGATTAGCTAAATCATTTTCTAAAAATAAATTTGGTTATATTATGAAAGAAAAATGTCTCTAATAGACTCTGCAAATGATGTAATTTAGTAGCTCTCTATTATACCTCATCAATTCTCTACTTTTGGATAACCTATCTCTCAGTAGTCATTTGACTTCTTTGTTTATAGAAGTGCTCTAGTATTTTTTTTGTCAAATCTATTTTATAGTAGTTAAATTATTGAATTTAGTTAGTCTTTTTAGGTAGTCTCTTGAAGATGCTCTTAGTATAATAGTATATAGATATAGATATAATCAATCTAAAAAAAGATTCCTTAGTTTTTTAGAAAAATAAAATAAAAACCTCCAAGGCTCCAACGCCCGTGCGGCCATGTACAACGAGTGATCATTTTCTTCTTTTGCTATGTGATTTTTGTGTACCCATCAGTCTCTTGCGTTCAGACGTCAGTATCAGACATTCAATGTGAAATCAACTTTGGCTTTAATGCCCTGTAGACTTCGAAATTTTCAGGAATAATACAATCCGTCCTTTTCATGCTCAAATTCGTTTAGAAAAAAAAACTTTCTAAAGTTGTTATGTCTGCCAGACAGCAGCGTCTTGTCAGGTACTTCCTCCGCCCCAAAATACAGAAATGCACAACTCTCGTTACAAGAAATCAAATGGTCCTTTGAGTGTAATACGGAGTAGTTTTTTTAGAATTTAATATTAACATTTGTACCTTTAAATACGTTAACTAGAGAAATATATATGAGGCCAGTCTAAGTGGGAGTTTAATGGAGGTTTTATTTGTATTTAATAGCTTATTATATATGTATTTTTGATGACATGATAATATTTTAATGAGGAGAGAAAAAAAATGAGTTCCATGAGGATAAAAATTTCTTGACATGATTACCAACTATCTACGAGTCTTAGGGTCAAATATCGATAAAACCATGGAATGAAAATTTGTATTGAGAGTTAGAATTTCGTCCAAGTTTTATTTCATTCTATACGAAGCGGGGCGAGATTCTCCTTATGCAGAGAATGGACATTGCGTCGCGCGGTACTTCTAGTTTCATGTGCCAAGCAACATACGACACTATTTTCAGTGGGAACTTGACATCAAGTCAGGCGGAAGCTCTAGACAAGATGTTCCCAACAGCTAACAACTGGGCTGGTAGAACGCTCAGTCTCTCGTATTTTCAGTTGTTCTATCTATAATATCGAACTTTGAAACAGTATGCTAGGTAGACCCACTCTTTGCTGGTAAGACCACCTAGCACGCTCATCAATAGCACATCGTTTGTAGGAATATTTTTTCTTCTTACTTATAATGAATATCTTAATTATCGTCTCGTTCGTTTGGCTTATCAGTCGGCTTATCAGCCACTGAAAACAATGTTTTTCTCTCACGACAAAACAACAAACAACAACATCAGCCAACTTATCAGCGCCGAAACTATCAAACGAACAGGGTTAACATAGATATTTGTGTGGTATCATAAACGTTAATATATTATTTATTTATTTATTTATTTATATTTAGTTAAATTTAGAACTTGTTGACGTTTTGAAACGTGAAATTTACATTTATTTCGGGAGCAAGGATCCGAACATGTAAGACTATCTCTAACAAGTGACCCATATGGACACCCAAACGTAAATGAGTCTCGAACAACACTGTATGACTCTCCAACAGAGTACCTATATGTCACACCCGATTTTAAGGATAAAACTAGATGTACCCTATATGTGAGCCTAGGAAGTCAAATCTTACATATAGCTACAAATTAAGGTGATATCGAAAGACAATACTTAAATATATATCGTATAAGGTCAAAGGATAACCTTAGCACAGCAAACAGCGGAAAGACGACTTCGAACTTCGGGTGAAGACTCCAACTCCACAGGGACCAACTGACTGGTTGATCACAAGCCTATCTCTTCCAACTCTTGCAATCTGGTACTCATCCGAGATTTTTATCCAAATATTGAAAAGTAAAGCAAGCGTAAGTACATGTCGTACTCAACAAGATAACATGGGGTTTATGAGGCTCAAAAGAATAGATACGGGTTTAACTGCATTAGCTTTTAGTAAGTCACAATTTTAGCAGTAGAGTAGCATCAAGTTCAACATAAGCCCAAATAACCACATGATTAGGTGAACAAGATATAATGCTTATATGAACAAGTCACAATAATCAATAACAAATAACAACTGATGATCCATGACATAAGACATCACACAGTAAGGAGCTCAAGCCGCTTGTAACCGTGAGCACGGCTATTATAATAGTTTTTAACTCTGCGTAGAGGTGTACATCTTTACCCATAAGTCGTGAATTGCCCTTTCGCCCGAGGAGATCAACTTCTTAACCCTCTACCAAGGAAGGTCGGCAGGGTTCACTACGAGACCGTTCACAGGTTCCACTAATAGGTAACAACCCGCTACAAGTTCCCTTTAACGAGATCGTAAGAACTCCCCTCCCAGAAGTCACCGCAGTGTACCTTCTAGCAGGCCAAGCCCCCACTTTCTCAGAGCCCTTCTTGCGCCCTCTCAGGTAAGTTGCCACAAACTAGCAAAAGTCTAATACTGAGTCAAGCCAGAGCCCATTAGCTTATGGTAGTACTGTTTTCTCGGGGTAATCTCTTACAGAAATATCCCTATGAGTGAGAATACAGGTGTGAGTTCCTGATGTTCCACCTATAGTCCACGTTGCTAAAAAGTCATCTTTTATCGTATTGCATATATCATTAGTCAAGTTACAAGATCATGGTTATTATTTATGAGCACTAGCACAAGCTACCCATATGCAAACCCTCAAAGGTGACAAGGCACAGGATATCAAATCTAGGTAATCCTTATGGGAATCAAGGTAGACACATGCATATGAATTAATGACATTCAAGTGTGTAGGTAACAAGGAAGATCTCATGATATACTTGCCTTAAACGCTTAGATCCTTTCTTCAAGTCTAGATTCCAAAGATCAACTCCTTCAAATGATCTTCTAAAACACCACTTTTTCTCGATCTCCAACGTGACACTCACCGATTGGACAAGATCACAAATACCACACAAACACCTGATCAAACATACATCGCATACAAATATATCTACTTAGAACAGTACACCAATCAATGAAAAGGATTTAAAAAGAAAACCATGCTTCGCTAAGATCACAAAGTCGCGAAGAACACGCTAATCGGAGCTACGAGGATCAAGATACGACTATCGAATGATTAACTTCATACGAGAACAGGAAAACTATAGCCTTCATTTATTTTTGTTATTTAAAAGGTGTACAATATTGTAGATAATTATATAAATCATATTAGGTCAGTTTGTATTTTTAATTGGAAAACTAAACTAATTATAAAGATCGTGTTGCATAAGCATTAAATAGATTAATATTTAACTTATAGAATATTTTTGACATGTTATATGTCGCCAAGATGATAGGGATGCAGGATCATGCAGAAAAGTATTGCACCAATTGAATAGAGATTTATTTGTAAAGAAAACTATCTGCGGTCTAATTAATTATATTCTAATCTAGTAAAGCACTATGAACACCGTACCAGACACGATATTTGAAGAGCTTCCAAATTAGACTAAGAAACGACTTGATGAAATTTTTTTTATTCAAAATTAAATGTTGAATTACAACTCATGGATGATGTATGCATGACATTAGCAAAGTATTTAGCCGATTAAATAATGCGGCATTCCATTTATCATTGCAAGATGCAGCTAACTTGATCACGTAAGTGCTTTTGTCGGTCCTGCATGAACTGCATACACATGCTAGCATGCTCGGCTTCAGCCGCAAGAGCAAGAGCAGGGAACAACGTAGCTGTGACACGGAGAGGACAAAACTATGAGCAAAGCAGAGAACAAGCTGGGGTTCCGTAGATATTCTCACCATCAATTCATCAGCCGGCGAAGAACAGGCTGACATGCTCGACTAAGCGGCTCGGCAGATCCCTTCGCCACACAGACGCGAGGATCGCAACAGGGTGTTTGGCCGCAGCGAGGCAGCAGACCGCATGCGCGCGCCGACGACGGACTCCAGCAGCGCAAGCTCGGCGAGATCGCAATGGTGGCGGCGCAAGCTAGGGCAACGCGTAGATGAAAAGAGACGCACGGTCTAAGACCTCCAGGTTTTATATGGCATCGGGTGTGGGAACCAACCGGTATCCGGCAAGATCGCGGGTAAGTTGCCATCCGACTAGAGTTTGATTGCTGCACGGGAGGTAGGAGAAGGAAGCGGCTAACATGCGGGGCAGGGGTGGCAGCGGCACAGGTTAAGGAGGGCACTGGTTGGACTGGCCTGCTCGTGGGGGTGGATGAAGGAGTAGGCCGCGGTGCTGATTAGCTGAGAGAGGGAGCGATGGCGAACACGGTAGAGCAATCGGTTGTTCCGATTTCGCCCGAGAGCGAGGTGCCCACGCGGGCGAGACAGAGGGGACGGAGGGGGATGGCGAGCTCCTGGGGTCAGTGTGTCAGCGGAACAGAGGAGGGGAAAGGCGGTTTCTCTGCGCACGGTGCTGGGCCAGGAGCAATGGCGTGAGCTGGGCCGAGGCCCAGGGCAGCTGGCCCAAGCGGGAGAAGAGGGAGAGGAGAGCCGGGTGGCACTGGGCTGAGCAGGCCGTCGGGCTAAAAAGGGGAAATAGGAGGGAGGGAGAGAGAAAGGTTTTATTCTTTTTCCTTTTTCCTTTAAAACCGATTTTGCAAATCATTTCACAAATCCATTTTGAAATTCTCTTTTTGTCTTTTAGATAAAACCACTCAAACAAAATATATGCAAGGGTATGAATGTACAAACATGTTTCTAACTCTAAGGCAAATTTTAATTTTATAAAAATGTTTTTATTTTCCTAAATCTTTATGAGCACAAAATTCAAAATCAACTCAATTTCAATCTATTTTCAAAATTCAATTTTTCGGGTGTTACACTATACATGAGACCTATTTTGGGTAGCAGGAGAGATACAACCAAACTCTAAGGGGTGTTTAGTTCCCCATAAAATCCAAAATATTTTAGGTTTTGACTCTTCATTTTGCAAAATGGAACTAAACACCACCCAAAATATTTGGCAAAAAGTAGTCTATTCCTCATTTTGGATTTTGGACTCAAGATGCCAAAATAAGGGAATCTTTGTATTGGTTTGTGTGCCATCCTCATAATCCTCATCATTGGAAGACAAATTTTGGTTGGAACTAAACACCCTACTAAAATATTTTGCATTTTGGATTTTGGAATCCAAAATAGTTGAGATTTTGGATTTAGAATTTTGGTTGGAACTAAACACCCCCTAAGTATCCTCTCTCCAGAAGACCTATTTGCAGAAAGAGTTCTCTTTTGAGTCTTATTGTTGGAGAAGACTGAAAATAGGTATTGAATCTTTTAGATGTAGCCTACTCAAACGTAAAATGGGCCTTGTATTTGGGGCACACAGTTGGAACCAATCACCGACGCAAAAAGGGTTCCTTTCTGTTTTTCTTTCATGCAAAAGGTATCTTCTTTGCCTCGGGAACCGGAAGAAAAAAGAAAAGAAAATAAAAGGAAAGGAGGAGGAGAGATAAGATATTTGAAGGGGTGCTGCTAGCGAACAAACATTCTATGATAGAATGTCCGTCGCTAGCAGGGCTCGACCCATCATCCCAGGGCGCCAAGCCGCACCCCCCCCCCGCGCGCACACACACGCGTATGCCCCGCCGCCCCACGCATGCTGCCCCACCGCCAACCGCCGCTCGCCTTCGCCATCAGCTCGTCAACCAAGCACCCCGCCCCTGCCTCGTCGGACCCTCGCCGGAGTCTCACCGGACCCTCGCCGCGCTCTATGAAACAAAAAAAATGAAACACCAAAAACACAAATAAAACACGAGAAAAGCGAATGAGATAGATTGGCAATGAAACCACACAAACACCGCGGCATCACCAGAGAAGCATTGAACCCGGAGGGGGAATGAGGACGCCACATCAGAGAAACATCTCATCATATGTGCTCGAGACATTGGCAACGAAACACTGAAACACCACGACATCATCAGAGAAACATTGTATCCCAGTGGGGGAGAGGAGGACACATGAGAGAAACATCTCATCATATATGCACGAAACATTTGCAATGAAAACACTGAAACACCGCAACATCGTCAGAGAAACATTGGACCCGAAGGAGGGGAGAGGGAGGGGGCACATCAGAGAAACATCTCATCATATGCGCTCGAAACATTGGGCAACGAAACACTGAAACACCGCGGTATCATCAGAGAAACATTGGACCCTGGAGGAGGGGAGAGGGAGGGGCACATCAGAGAAACATCTCATCATCTATGCGTGAAACATTGAAAATGGAGCACTGAACCACCGACGCAAACACCAGAGAAACATTGAATCCAAAGGAGGGAGGGCAACATCAGAGAAACATCGTCATCATATGTTGCGAAACATTGAAAATGAGAAACTGAACCACCAGTAAAACACTTAGAGAGCATTAGATCGAGAGCGGGGTAGGAGGAGGGGGAGGGACACATCAGAGAAACATCTCATCATCTATGCATGAAACATTGAAAATGGAGCACTGAAACACCGACGCAACATCAGAGAAAACATTGGATCCAGAGGGGGAGGGCAACATCAGAGAACATCATCATCATGTGTGACGGAGCAACCCAGAGGAGGAGGAAAGAGGAATAGGGGAGGAGCGCGAGGGGGAGGGATCCGGTGGATCCGGTGGATCCATGGCGTCTGCCACCGCCGCTAGATCCGGTGGATCCATGGCCGTCATCGTCAGATCCGGCGGATCCACGACGGTCGTCGTCGTTGGGCCATGGATCCGGCGGATCCACGACCGTCGTCGTCGCTGGGCCATGGATCCGGCGGATCCACGCTCGTCGTCGTCACTACCGCTGTTGCAGCAGCCGCCACATCCGCCATGGTAGCGCCCAGGTAGACGCCAGATCGAAGGAGGGGTGTGGGTGCAGGAGGCCGGAGCAGCGGACGCTGGTGTGGAGGAGTTGCTGGCCGGATACGAGGGTGAGACACAGTGGAACGGTGTGGGAGAGGGAGGAAGGAAAAGAGGGAGGGGGTGGGAGCATCTGTACCTGTGGGGGAGTGGGACGGCCGCCGCTGCGGGGGAGGGCAAGCGAACGCATGTAGATGGGCGAGTGGGTGGGCGGTGATGGGCCTTGGCGGAGATGGGCCGCGTTCGACACGCGAACGTATCCTCCCGAGCATTACTGTATTTGAAGGCAAACACTCACCGAAACGTGGGCCCAGAAGGCCGGCCCATGACATCGTCAAACTGTGATGAAATTCATCATAACACACAACAACCTGCCTGCCTAGTCATCCGCAACTCCATCCTCGCCGCCGCCTCCGCCTCTCAGCGCTCCGCTCCACTGGTGGTAGGGAGTGCAGCAGATCCATCCCGTGGCCTGGTCCGATCCCTTCGCTGGTGGGTAAGGAGCCCCTGGCCCTCGCTGCTCGGATGGATCGGTTCCCCTCTCGCGCTGGTGAAATCGCAGCCACTCTGTTGCTCCGAATCCAATCCGCCCGCCGCCGGCTCTCTTCGATTTCTCCCGATTTATCCCGTTTTGTTTCGCTTGCTTGCTGCTGCATCGTGCAAGGAACATGATGTACTAACTCGTGCGTGCCTACCCTACCAGTTTAGGATTCATTCTTCGACAGTTTGGGATTGGTTCGGTTGGGGATGGCGCGTCGCCTGATTAGCCCCGCAGCGGCGTGCCGAGGCTGCGGTTTCGTTAGGCCCGGGTTTCTGGCTGCCTTCTCCTCCTTCCATGTGATTCCACTGCCCCTATCTAAACTCTAGTCAGCAGTCACTGCCCTGCCCTCTCTGTGTCTCCATTCTTCTTCCAGTCCTCCAGAGTTTTCGATTCTAGTTACCAGGTCACTCTACTTATTAGAGCATGTATGCTATTATGAACTTCGATAGGCACTGCAATTGTCATAGACCAGTTATATTTTTGCACATGTACATTTCATTCATGTCAGATTATATTTCTGATTTGCCCACTGGAGATTCTTCCTCCATGTATTACACTCTTTCTAGTGCTATTACTGGTACATGCTTCTTCTGACATAAACAGATAAACTGCCTATTGTCTTGTAGTTGTCACCACTAAGTTTTTATATAGTGCAAGCCTCTTCCTGTAGTCAGTGATTGCCTAGTGACCTCCTTCACTTTTTGGCAGTATCGAACCTTGCCATCGTGCTCACCGAAGAGGACTTCCTCAGTAAAGAATTGCTTTGGCAACACTTACAATTTAAGGAAAGAGGTACCATTCCTCGCTTCTTTTTGTCGGATTCTTACTATAGTTTGTTGAATGCAGTTACCTGTTTTCAGTTATACATCTTTTTGTGCATAACCAGCGCTAATATATACTTTACTTTATCCTGTTGCAGGGTTCACATTGGATAAGATCAGAGCCTCCCTTGTCACTAAATGTTAGTATCTCCCTTTATGCAAACTATTTATTATCATTATATAGTATATACAATTATGCATATATGTTGTGAGATGCTACCTGCTAGGTTAGCAAATAGCTTGGTTCTACTATGTGCTAATAAGAAAAAAAAAATCAACTTTCTCTTGTTCTTTTCAAACACACAGGAGAGCTGAATTTTCTCTTTTGACTAGTAGGATGTAGTAATAACAGTGTATTTGTTTAATTTATTCAACTGGTGGCATGCAATGTGCCTACATGGTTCTTCCATCTATATTTTCCTTACCATTTTTCATATCCATAATTCAGAGGGCAAAGTTTGTTGGCAAGAGGACATCTTGTTCTGTTGCAACAGAGCCGCCTCCTGCTGCCACTGAAGAACCAAACATGGATGCCCCAAGGAGATATTCTTGAAAGATTACAAGGCACCTGATTATTATTTTCACACGGTAACTACATGCCTTTTCTAATTGCTTTCCCGCACAGCTTTCAGCATTTGAACGTTTGTTGTTAGAAATTCTCTAGTCGCTGTGCCCTATCCCTATGTGAGGTTAGGACTAGCATTTTGGAATAGCTGTTGTTTTAGAAATCAACACAGTTTCCATCCCCCCCCCCCCCCCCCCCCCCCCCCACCCCCACTCTCTGATCATGGTAGACAAACATGTTGTCAAATGGGGCTACCATGTAGATAGATGTGCACACGTATAGTAATCTACTTATCTTGATACCATTAGTTCGTGCTTGGGCTATGGTTCTTGTAAATTGACTGTTGATTCCTTGTTTTTTTTCCTGTTTTTTGTTTCTAATTTTTTACTGTCACCTAATTCAACTGCAGGTGGGTTTGCAATTTCAACTTGGTGAAGAAAAGACCATAGTTACATCTAAAATAGTTGTATCTCCTGGAGTTGAAGGTTAATATCAAACCTTGCAACTATTGTTCTGTACTTTCTTTTATTTGGCAAGTATTATCATATGGTACCTCATCAAGGCCTCTACATTTCTCTTGCATATCTTTTTTTTTATTCTCCATTATTTTCCCATTTATATCATGAGAAGTAACTTTGGAGCTTAGATGAGATTCTCGACTTCCTAACTAACTTTCAATTGTAATATACTGTAGCTGGCATCTCAGCTCCACTAGTTCTTCATGGGCGTGACCTCAAGCTGTTATCAATCAAAGTCAATGGCACTGAATTAAAGGTGATAATTAGTTCACATAGCGTTTCTGTTGTGTTTAGATGTTTTAAAATTGCAGGATAACTGATTTCTTTGTCATCCTTGTTACAACCAAACTGCTATAGTTTCGTCATGAGTTTGAACATTGATAACCATCTCCTTGTCCTCTTTTTAGATTAGATTGTGTTGGCACATATTTGTACATCAGTAGGTAGGATATATAGCATGTATTTGGGAAATATGCTGACAGGAATATCACATGATTACCAACAAACGGTGGGAAGAAACTCGTTTTGTTCCAACTTAGAATGATTGTATAATTTATAACCTTTCCAAGGGGGAAAAAGGTAAATCAGATGGAGGGCTTGCACTTGAATTGCACTGGACAGATAACAGGGGGCCCATATTGTTTGAAAAATTTGAAGGGACTGTGATGAGATGACAGAGGCATTTCCAGAGAAATAGTAGTTGTATATAGTAAAATTCGCCAATAGCCAAGTGGTCTCTTGTGGTTTGTGACATTATATTACTTGCTCCATTCTATCATGTTTTCCTGTCGCACTATTGATATCAGCAGTGAGTTAGTGGGATACTTTATATTTCACTGGATTTCTATCCTTCAAATATTTCTTAGTATGATAGGGATTGTCTAATATACACAACACGGTTATCAGAAACCCTACTGCAGTTAATATGTATTATTTTCTTTTTAAAAAGTTTTGCCTAAAAAACATACATTTATTCTCCTATTTTGTTCCTCACTTGCCTGTATCTACTTGATGATTAGGGTGAAGAGTATAAAGTCAATTCTCGCCATCTGACACTTTCAACACCACCTGCTGGCGTATTCAACTTGGAAATTGTTACAGAAATATATCCTCAGCTAAACACATCATTGGAGGTACTGACTGCTTTTAGAGGGATACAGTCCTACCAGCTAATCATTAGATATAATGTAGGCTAACAGCTAGTGTATCTTTTACTCTAATATCTTGTTCATTCACAGGGTCTGTACAAGTCTACTGGTAACTTCTGCTCTCAGTGTGAAGCAGAAGGGTTTCGGAAGATTACCTTCTTTCAGGTAGGTCTTAGTGTCTTACTTTCAGTAAAATTACTATATAGAATGGTGTCAAGGTTTACCTACTGTTTGTTAACATCAGTATCGTATATTGATTCCATGTTTGCTTGTGGTTTGATATATGACACATCAAATATCATGTTGTCTCTATAAATATGATCTTTCACGAGGTGTTGATATTTGATTAATACATGTTTTGTATTTGGAAATGTTGAATGTTATCACAGGATCGCCCGGATGTTATGGCAAAATATACTTGCCGTATTGAAACTGATAAAACTTTGTATCCGGTATTATTGTCCAATGGGAATCTTATTGAGCAGGGAGACCTTGAGGTATGCTAGCTTCTTAAGTCCTAATGGAATCATCACTCAGTAGAGCTAAGAAAGGGACAATCACTATATGCCATTTTTTCTGTTTTGCACTGTAGGGTGGAAAGCATTATGCACTGTGGGAGGATCCCTTCAAGAAACCAAGCTACCTGTTTGCTCTAGTTGCTGGTCAGCTGGGATGCCGGGAGGATTCATTTGTTACATGCTCTGGCCGCAACGTAACACTAAGAATTTGGACTCCTGCCCAAGATTTACCAAAAACAGAACATGCTATGTATTCTCTCAAAGCAGCAATGGAGTGGGATGAGGAGGTTGCTCCAGATTCATTGCCTATAATTTGCCTGCAGTTTCTTTAGTTCAAACCAGATAACTGATTCAGTTCTATCTCTTCTTCATGCCACCTGCCAGGTCTTTGGTCTGGAGTATGATCTTGATTTATTCAACATTGTTGTTGTTCCTGATTTCAATATGTAAGTTCTTTTCCTATTATTATCACCATGTTGCAGTCAGCAGTATATTCGGGATTTTTTTTTCTTTCCTCTATAGGGTGTGGGTTTAACTTGTGGAACTTGATGCTTTGGTTAAATGTTAACAAGCCAATAGCCCAGTTGTAGCATGACCCAAACTGTCTGTTGATAAAGGTAACTCTGTTAATTGCAGGGGAGCAATGGAAAATAAGAGCTTGAATGTAAGATTCCACCTTTTATTGGAAAATTTCGCACATCAATTTGTTCTTGACACTGGTTTATGAATGAACAGATATTTCAATCTAGACTTGTGTTGGCATCACCAGAGACTGCCACTGATGGTGATTATGCTGCAATTTTGGGTGTTGTAGGACATGAGGTACATACATTTGTAGATATATCCGCTCTTTCTTTTTTAGTGAATTCAATTGTACTTACAGCTCATTGCTTTTCCAGTATTTCCACAACTGGACTGGGAATAGGTAACTGTCTTAACGATATCACAATAATGGATATTCCTTTTATTTTATTTGCAATTATGCTATCATAACTTGTATTTAATTCCTTCATGACTCATTAATTGGTGCTTTTCTTGATGAGATTAAAGCCATGACAACCTATAGCTTGGGATGGCTAAATAAGATTGATCTTTTTTTTCCCTAACGAAAGGAATGATTTCCTTATCTCTATGCTGTTGCAGAGTAACTTGCCGTGATTGGTTCCAGCTAACCCTGAAAGAAGGACTGACCGTTTTCAGGGATCAGGTACTCAGGCAGTTGGCCATGTGTTAGCTGCTGCAAGTTTGTTTGTTCATCTTACTCTTCTAATTAAATTATTTGTGTAGGAATTCTCTTCGGATCTTGGCTGTCGCACAGTAAAACGCATTGCTGATGTCTCCAAACTCAGAATCTATCAATTCCCACAGGTTTTCTTGATCTACTCTATCATCGCATTCTTGTTAGATTGTTACTGACTGAAGTAAATTGCAGCATGCGGCAGCATGATTTTATTTTGACCAACCTGTGACTTCTTCCCTTATATCCAGGATGCTGGGCCTATGGCACATCCTATCCGCCCCCATTCCTATATTAAGGTGCTAATGCTCAATTGTTCTATGATTTGAATTCATTTACTCTATGTTGCTTTGAACTAGAAATAAAGGTACAGTTTGTAACCTTTTAAATTTCACTGGCAGATGGACAACTTCTATACTGGTGAGTTTTGTTATCTCTAAGATTGGCTGCATACAGATGCACAGAACCATCAACTGATTAATTATCCATCCCTGTTGAACCATTGAAACCTTATCTGATGAATCTACCCCTGGTGACTTTGATTCTGAATAACTTGGCAGTGACGGTACGTATTTTCATCATGTCCCGTATTAAGCAAACACTGTGAGAGTTAATGATTAAAGCTCTGACATTATTTTTTGTTGCTTTCTTTGTTCCTTCATCCAACCATTATGGGATTCATCTCAGGTTTACGAGAAGGTTCGTTTATGTAACTTTTATCAATTTCCATGCATTGATAGAAAATGGCAATGAGATGTAACCTGGACATGTACTTGCTATAGGGTGCTGAAGTTGTCAGAATGTACAAGACCATGTTTGGAGCATCAGGGTTTCGAAAGGTAAAATTCAAGCTTCGGCCTAAAATGTGAGGGTACAAGTGCTGTTATGAACCCTAGTTCATCTAGGGATAACCATTGTCAGGAAGATAGCCGGGCAAAGTCGGCCTGGAGGTAGACTAGAGTATTTTTTTTTTGGTGGTGTGGGGGTTAGGTTAATTATTCTTCATTGCCTCCTTGCTTCATACTCCCTCCGTATCATAATTAGATGACGTTTTGGACAAGCTTTGAGTCAAACATTGGGAATATAAATCATCAATAACGTTTAAGTTGTTGAGATTCCAAATGTGAAAATTATATGAATAGATTTGTCTTCAACAATACTTTCATAAAAGTATACATTATCATTATTCCATAAATATTTTTATAAAAACAAGAGATCAAAGTTGTGTTTGGGAGACCGTGTCGCTGTCCAAAACGTCATCTAATTAGGAAACGGAGGGAGTATACCACCTCCCTTTATTTAGAGGGTATTCCTCGACTCCCAAGTAAGGCCCAATCAAATCCTAACAAATCATGTCCAATTCCAATCCTATCGCTTATTGACCTAAATCAAATATTAACTATAGTGGGTTCTATGAGCTCCTGGTCCCCTAGTTGACACCCCATAACAAGTGTACAATGTCATCTCCATTTAAACTTTAGCATGATCTCTGATATACATCCATGATCATTACTTTTCTAATTATATGTCAGCAAAAAACATAAACAAAATGAAATTTATTTTCATGTAAATCTGCACTTACCTATACATATGCTACAAGCTAGCTAACTTTTATCCATATCAGTGATCATGATCATAGTTTCAAGATTTTCCTTCAAGACTTCCTTTGTGCATCATAATTCTACAATAAGGTGATGTTTCTTAAATGTATAGGAAAAATTGCGACATTACCTTGTACCGTGAATCCTGTGCATGTAATGTTTCCCATGGGATGTCTCCTGTTGTTGAATGTCTGATGCTTTTTTTACTGAAACTAGTCACCCCCCTTCCCCGGTGTGTCTGGTACAGTGTTGTACACATACTTGGTATATTTACCACGTTTTCCTCTGCAGGGCATGGATCTTTATTTCCAAAGGCATGATGGCCAAGCTGTCACTTGTGAAGACTTCTATGCAGCCATGTGTGATGCAAATAATGCACAACTGCCAAACTTTTTACAATGGTACTAGATATACTTATCTTCCAGTCATGTTTTTTAGGGTTGCTTGTTCTGATCGCTATCTAATTGTAAACCATCCAATAGGTACTCTCAAGCAGGTACACCTGTAGTCAAGGTGGCATCTTCATATGATCCTAGTTCTCAGACATTCTCTTTGAAATTTAGGTAAGCTTCCACATTCTCTGGGTTTGAAGTACTCATTGACCTTTAGTACTTCCGATTAGATATATGTTGAACTGCCATTCCAAATTCTCTATTTACATTCATTTCCATGAATGGTAGTGTACATGAGTTTTACATACCATGATAATGTTTCTTCCTATATTGTAGTATTTGGTGAAAATAGTACATTTCTAGACCAACAAGCTTTTTCTATTTTTTCAGCCAAGAAGTACCACCCACTCCTGGCCAACCTGTTAAGGAGCCTATGTTCATACCTGTTGCTGTTGGACTTGTTGACTCTACTGGAAAAGATATGCCCCTCACTTCCGTTTACAGTGATGGAACTCTCCAAACACTCTCTACTGACGGCCAGCCAGTCTTAACTACCGTGCTTCAGTTTAAAAAGGTAAAAGCAACCATGATTATCTTCCTTCAAGCTTTCCCCTCAAGAAATGAACTTAATTAGCTTGGTTTAATTTGTGAATCTTTTGCATACTGTGCAGTTAGGTTGGTATTTGTCCATTCAGTGCTATACTGTTGATACTCTACTACAATTGTGACCTTTTTATTTTTTTATTTAAATTCATTCAGAAGACCTGTCAGACCTCAAATTATGTGCAATAAGATTTTTAGTCAGTAACTGGCTTGTGGTTGCCTGTGCATAGGCACCTAATTGTAGTTTACGAGCTGTATCAAATTTAAGTGTCTCTTGAGATTATTTTTTTTCTGATACTCGAATGTGCTTTTTATATTATTCAGAAGGAAGAAGAGTTTATATTTAAGAACATTCCTGAGAGGCCAGTTCCTTCTTTGTTGAGGGGATATAGTGCTCCTGTCCGTCTAGATTCTGATCTGAGTGAGAGTGACCTATTTTTCTTGCTTGCCAATGACTCGGATGAATTTAACAGGTATGTTTTGGACCGCAATGCTAAAGAAGTTTTCGTTTTCTATTAAAGAGTTAAATCTAATGATCTGTCTATTCCCTAGATGGGAAGCTGGCCAAGTTTTGGCACGTAAGTTGATGCTCAGTCTCGTAGCTGATTTCCAGCAACAGAAAACACTGGTCCTAAATCCAAAATTTGTTGATGGGATTAGATCAATTCTGCGGAACACAAGCCTGGATAAGGTAAAATCATTTGCAGCTATTGTAATCTATAGGATACACGTCAATTATAATGGCTATTGTAATCCGCTACAGGAATTCATTGCGAAAGCAATAACTTTGCCTGGTCAAGGGGAAATTATGGATATGATGGAAGTTGCAGATCCTGATGCAGTTCATGCTGTCCGTAACTTTATTAAGAAGGAACTTGCCTTGCAACTTAAAGATGATCTTCTTGCAGCTGTAAGTGGCACCGGCCAAGTTGCTACTATCTCTGTACCATAAAACTGGGCATTCTAGTTTTGTTCCAAGTCATACGATCTTAAGTTTGCCAGCTTACAAAAAAAATGTAACAATATTTATATTACCAAATAAGTATCGTGTCAGCTTACAAAAAAAATGTAACAATATTTATATTACCAAATAAGTATCGTTAGATCCAGCATGAAACATATTTTTCGTAGTATACCTATTTGGTGTCATAAATAATGACAATCTTCTCTATAAACTTGGTCAAACTTAGTTTAGATTTGGCACAAATCTGGAAGACATGCTATTTGGGATGGACGTTGTATTTGTTTGTATTATTCTTGTTCCCCCATATATCAGCTTTTCATTTTAACATTTTGTTAGGTGAAAAGCAACAGGAGTTCTGAGGCTTACACATTTGACCATGATAATTTGGCTCGCCGTGCATTGAAAAATACATGCCTTGGTATGCTTTTCTTTGTCAAACTTATTGCGCGCCAACTGAGGAATCATGTTCGAGAGAACATCACCTAATGCAAGTTATCTGTTCCTTGTAGCATACCTTGCATCATTGAATGAGCCAGATTTCATTGAGCTTGCACTGCATGAGTACAAGTCTGCGACTAACATGACAGAGCAGTTTGCTGCATTAGCAGCATTATCCCAAAATCCAGGCCAAGTTCGTGATGATGCCCTCTTGGATTTCTATAACAAGTGGCAGCATGACTACTTGGTAAGATACATGACTGCTTATACTATATCTGTTATTGATAAATGATTTTATAAACTAATTTTGCACAGTTCTTTGAAAGAAAAATGTAGCACACAAATTAAGGGGGCACCTGTTGTTTGTTTGTTTTGCTCTGATAGGTTGTAAGCAAGTGGTTTTCTCTTCAATCTACTTCAGAGATTCCTGGAAATGTTGCAAATGTTCAGAAGTTGCTGTCTCACCCTGCTTTCGACCTGAGGAATCCCAACAAGGTTGGTGGTGCCATCAGCTTAATTTTTTCATGTTGACTTTGAGCACCTGACTAAGATATATATTTTTTTAAAAAAATCAGGTGTACTCGCTAATTGGGGGATTCTGTGGATCACCTGTGAACTTCCACGCGAAAGATGGTTCTGGGTACAAGTTCTTAGGTGAAATCGTTTTGCAGCTTGACAAGATAAACCCTCAGGTTAACATCGAGCACTGTTCTCCTGTCTTCTGGGTCACGCACTCACGCTCAAATATTTGAAGAATTAAGAGCTAATGTGGTTTGTTCGTGGTGTGAAATCAGGTGGCCTCCCGCATGGTTTCAGCATTTTCTCGGTGGAGGCGGTACGACAATACCAGACAAGCTCTGGCCAAGGTGACGTATTTTTGTGCATATAGTCCAATTGATAGGGCAATTTTTCAGGGGGAAAAGGGTTGGGCAATGGTAGTAACACCTTGTTTCATTTGTGGTGCAGGCTCAGCTGGAGATGATTGTGTCGGCCAATGGACTCTCCGATAACGTGTTCGAGATTGCTTCAAAAAGCTTGGCGGCTTAGTTTGGGCAGTTCCAGGGTAGTGCGAGTGGGGAGTGCTAAACTGAAAATCTCTTTTGTTGGCAAAATGACAAGTAGAGTAATAAACGGGGCGTGCTGAAGTTGCATGGACTGAACAAATATAGTGTGATGACACGTATGATCCCCGCTTTCTGGGGGTTTTGGAGCATGCATGCCTTCGCTCGTCTAGTGGAATGCAAATGCTTCGTTTTTACCCGATGCGCTCAGCGAGCCAGTCTATGGGCAAGAAATGTGCAACACGACGGCTCCTCTGTCTCTGTTTCTCTCCAACTCGCTGGTATGTTATCGATCGGTTTTGTGGAGCCCGAACGAGACATGAACCCTTTGCTTTGCTGGCAGCTCTTGAAAGTCTGGAGCTTTCCAGCCATGCCAGGCTCTTCCAGACACGTGAATTAGGTATTTATCCATAGATTTTATTCATCTGTAGATGCACAGAGCCAGGCATGTGAATTGAGTGTTGGTTTGGTACTTAAGTGCACCTTTAATAGTTTGCTAAACTTACTTGTTATTCTTTATTTTTTGACAAAATTAGAAAAATTACTCCTCTAACGGTTTGCCATCCAACTTGATAAATTTTAGAAAATCTTCCCTTTCTACGCACATATATGCGCGCGCAAACTAGCGTATATTATTAATAAACGTAGAGGTGAAAGGGTACATATTAGTTTTGTTTAACTCTTAGGGTTTTTTATGTAAGTTTGCCAGAGGTAGAATGACATAAAACTAATTTTATTTTATTTTTAGGGTTCGTGATGCAAATTTATCAGAGATTTGCTAAATAATTATACCAAATTATTGGAGAGAGTATTTTTTCAATTAACAAATTATTAAATCATGATATTTACCAGGTAAATTTTAGCAAACTGTTGGAGATTGCTCGTATCCGCGGATCGGAGCAACAGAGCAAGCAAGCCGAAAGCGATTGGACTCTGGCGGTGGTGGGATACGAATAGGATGACGAGACGGAAACGAAAGGTTTCGTGAGTCGTGATGATGATGGTGCGCCTGGACCTGGAGCATCAATTGGGTGGACGCGATCCGAAGAGAAGACAGAACGGGGCCTAAAAAGCTCTTTCGAGTTGCGCGTCGGAACCGTGTGGTGCCCGCCACCGCCCATGCCACACGGCATATCTGATCTCTCGGCAGTGGAAGCATCAACACGGGGAAGGAGATCCTCTGCAGTCAGGCCATCGACTGCTAGCTGCAGTCACGAACATCTCGCCCGTCCACTGAAATCAAACGGCTACGGGCTTCCACAAAGCTTCCACGTGACACTCTATTGATTTTGCTAGGCCTCAGCCCAACAAGACAACAATGTCGCTGGCTTTTTTGTTTTGCACGTTGTCAGTAACTGATGCGGGTTGGTGTGCCGTGTGCGGATGGGACTAAATATTTTATTTTGCTTTTTTTGCCCTATTTAAAGTTATTTTTTACACTTTTTTTATAGTTCGGATGCCTGAAATTTAAGATGATTTCAGACAACACTAATATACCATCACCTAGTATAAATTAGTTGTTAATTTTGTATTTTGTTATTTATTATAACATATTAAATTTTTGTCCTTGTCCTCCTATAAAAATAATTGTAATTGTTAAATTATTTTTGTGCCAACATATATAAGATTTTATCAGGTTTGTAACAGATTTTTTATTCTGAAACAAAAAATTGCAGACTATGTCTATATAAATTGCAACGAACTGAAACTGCAATATTAGTATAAAATATATGTAATAACTATCGCAGGAAGAAAACTAAAATCCAGACACCTGAAATTTAGCAAATCCCTATTTTTTACTCCGGATGCCAAATACTACATTACAACAGTCTACGAGCTACAGTAAAGCTATATAGACCTTTTAGACCGTCTACTATCAATAATTTCTAAAACGAGGTAAAAAAAATCAAACGGCGGAGTTAGTACCACTACATATTTTTTGCTTAAAAAAGACAAACGAAAAAAGCGAAATAAAATACTCCTATTTAGTCTCTCCGGCTCACCACCCGGCATCAGGTATCGACCGTGAAAAAAAAACAGCAACGTTTTAGGCTTATTGGGCTATGGATATGGCCCACAACAAACAGAGTGGCACATGGTTCTTAAGATCCGGTAGCCGTTTGATCTCGGGGCAGTCTCGGAGGACGGTCAGATGTTCCTGACTGCAGGTAGCAGTCGAATGGCCTGACGGTAGAGGATCTGGTTCCCACGGGAAGGAGATCTTCTGCAGTCAGGCCTGCGCAATCAGAGCCATAAGATCCCACCCAGAAACTGGAAGAGTCGGGGACACCTACCGAAGAAAAAATATATATTCTAGTTTCGGCGTAATTCCTAAATATAGGAAAGCTAGGATTGGGTTGTAAAACAAGGAACTGGTATTCCTAGTGTTTGGTCACACCCGTCACTATCAGTCAACATTCCGCCCTTGCCTCAATACTTAAACTTAAGTGGATGGGATAGCAGAGAGAGAGAAAGGAAAAGAAGACTGGATCAAGTCAGGAATGGTTTCGTGTTAAGACTGCAGCGCATGGTAGTCAGGATCGAGAGGTGAAATGTCCCACAACTACAATAAGCCAGCAGAGGGCGGGTGACACTAATTGAAGTCTTAATTGAAAAGGAATCAGCTGTTCCATTTTCTCATATGTAGGACTGGTCTAACGAAGAATTATTGTATTGGCTTGAGGATCCTATAACGCCTACTGAATGGAGGGATCTAGCAATACCTGCTTCAGATATATCCAGTTCTGGAATTAGCGGAATGCAAATGGTTCTTGGGATTGATGACTTAGGATTTAGGAAAGGTATCTTAACAAACTGAGCTTCCTACTTTTCCATCATTGAACTTGAACCTTGATTCCTCAATTCGCCCTTCATGAAATCACACTTAGAGACTCTTATCCGTAGTCCTCAGAAAATGGGCTCCAACCACTATAGTCTTATGAGCCTAGTGATAGTTATTATGTATTTACTCTAACCTATCTTACAGAACAGTACTCGTGAGAGTTAGTATTCGTTTTGGTCTCACCTATCTTAGTCTAAGTTATTATTTTTGAATTTATTACCTTGATTCATGAACTCTAAGTTTGCGGAGCTACAACCTATCTTAGTGATAGTGATTTGGCTCGGAGGTATAACCGATCTTCCCGAACAGCATCCTCTCTTGTATTTCTAAACCTTCTTCCCTAACAGGAAGTTGTCCTTTATTTGCTAACGTATCTTCCAGAGCTGTAAGTAAATCAAGTTGTTGTTTTCTAACCTGAAAAAATACACAGATAAGTCGGATTGACTAGTCCTGCGTGCCAGGCTTTTGTTCCAAAAGCTAAGAAGAAAAAAACCACTCCACTAATTAACCCCAACGCAGATAGGGAGGCTTCACTGCCATTGGGATTATCATTTACTACAGACGGACTAAATCGATTGTCATGATTCTTTCTTTTTGCTTGATGGGCGGCTTGATTTTCAACTGATGTACAACTATTGGAGGGTCCAAGTCTGGCATTTCTTTGTAACTCCAAGCGAAACAATCTGAGCTCAAAGGAAGTTTTCAAGAGGCTTTCGGTATTCCGGATGAAGTGACGCACTGATAAAGGTGGGTCTTGGATCTGCCTCTGTTCCTAGATGAATTTATACCAATTCGTCCACTGTGCTTTGAGTAGTACTATCCTAAAGTTCTTTAGGGGCATTCTTTACCACAACTTCTTCTTGTTCTTCTTAAGGTTCATTCAAAACCATGCCTGAGACTCCTCTCATCAGATACAACGCTGGTCAATCCAAAGACGGCCCTGACAGGCTAGCCTGATTGTACCGCTCTGCCTACTTCTCCTCGAAAGGTTTCATCTTCATGAAAGGATGTACGATTAATTCCTAAACACTGAAACAACGGCGGATAAAGGCATTCGGGCTGGTGATGGGTGCAACTCATCCATATACGATTCAATATGCCTTACTAGCAAGATACACCAAAAATACGGAAATAGGAAAGAAGGTGAAGATTCCACTTTCTCATTGGCTATACAGTACCAATAAGAGAGCGGTCCCTTTGGTTGGCTACATGATACATAAGACACGAGGAGGACAGTTCAGGATAACTATAATGAAGGAGGACGACAGACATGAACGGATAGGAGTTTTTGAGGTTCGGTAAGCAGGAATCAAATTCTTAGGTAGGGCTGTAGTTCATACCATGACCAGTTCCTTTCCTCTCTTTTTTCTTAATCGGATTGTGCTTAGTCTGTGGTGTCTTCTTATTCCCAACTGGTACTTGCGATCTGTGGTCTGATATTGTTGCTTAATCATATGAGGTGTATCCTTTTTAAGTCGTGTGAGTGTGTTGTGACTCTAAGCTAAGTTGGATCGGTTTAGGAACTATTGAATCTGGTAAACCTATTTATTTCAGTTAAGTTATTTGGCTGTTGTGAATAAACTATCATGCTTTGTTATTAATTAGTTGCTCCAGTGGGATTTTTGTGTGTTCCTTGATAGCAGCCATTGGATCTAAATCTTGTTTAACTGTTAGCCGTTGCAATTGGTGTGTGTTTGGATTACTAATCATTGGACCTGAGATATCCATGTGTATTACCGATCTGTTATTGATGGCACCCTCATCCTGGTTGTACGAGGCGTTTGTGTCGTATTTCACTTACTATCTATGGGCGTATTGTAGTCAATCGAGCTCGCTCCTACGGCCACTAGCTTATAAGATACCTTCCCAGGCGGACTTCTATTAAATACTTGACACACAAAGAACCTCCTTTCATAACTCTTACTAGGCGGAGTCTTATTTGTTTTGTTGCACTGATGCTTTTCTACCAAGCTCTTTATAAAGCAAGTACTCACTCGTCAAGTTAAGAGTCTACGAGATATGGCACGCCCATTCTCCTACTTCTTTAGTAGGCAATCTAGGAGTATCCCAGTAGTAGTTGATGTACAAGACAAAAATTCTGCACTATTCTACTCGAGTGTACTTTCTATGCTTACGAGTTTCCTAGCTAAAGGACTCACAACAGGTCATTCTATTCAATTCCTCCTACAGAATATGATGCTTATTTTTTATAGCAATTCTAGCAGATCTAAGTCATCTCCTGCATATTCCTGGTATTACTATAAAAACTCTTCTGGAATGGCCTATGAGAAAATAAAACATCTACATAAGTCCACCCTATCTTTATTTCAGATGAAATGTTATTTGTTTCTTTACTCATATCTACTACACCCATCTTAACAAGAAATTCCCATAAAGAAGAAGCTCTAGTGAGACCCGCACTCCCTTTTTTTATCATGTTGGATCTAATGCTCCTCTTTCCACCCACCTTTTTTCATCTAGGGTCTAAGCTAGATGATGAACTTAACTCCACAACTCCACAACTCCACATTGGGTCTTTCCTTAATTCTTTCTGCTTATTCTGCTTTCATTTATGCCTGACTGAATTGCAAGCATTACAAAACATTTCCATTTGGTGGATGCTTTTCGCTTTCGCTCTCCTTCGCCTTCCCCTTACAAGAGTGCTGAGGCAAGATCTACTAACACCCTACCCCATGATATTCAATGACACTCCTCGCTTGTTTGGACTTGCTTAGCGCCCTTTATACTATAGTAGGCGGCTGCTATCACAATGCGATCTCTTTGATAGGTACATTCACAAGATCAACACTACTGAATGTGATCTCATTCTCATGGGAAAATCCAAGTCTTTCTGACTTGAAAGAACTAAAGGTTTCTCCAAATGCTCTGACATCTGAGGTTCATCTTGGTCATTTGGAGAGTCGGAGCATGGTTGTGATGCCTGAACTGCTCCAGTCGCCTCCTTTCGTTCTTTAGAGTTTTCTAGATTAAAGTCTTGAGGAAATTCATCACCTGAACTGCATGTATCAGGGCAGTTAACGGATCGGCCATCTGGAAGAGAAATACCTTAGGATTAGTGTGTTCACTTTGTGAAATATGCAGATAAAGTAAGAGGCATTTCTGATAACCTGAGTCATATTGGGTGCAAAAACAGGCAGGCGCCGAATTCAAACACACCAGAACGGATGGTGGTCACCATGGATCAAGAGCGTTGGACCAATGTGTTACGCACCATGAAAGAAGCCATCCCGTTCCCCACTCTTCTTTCTCCCCCAAAACCCGGTAGGTAAGTGGGGGCCTCGTACTCTCTGCCTAGGCAGAAAGACAGAGAGACTACACCAAGAAAAACGAACTGAAACCACCCTCGACGCTACCAGAGCCCTATTGTTAGTCAGGCCAGCCCTCTTCACGAACTTGTACAATCAATGCCACAAAGATAGCAAACTCGATTATCGAATATATAAGGAAAGGTTCTTGCTTTTATACATACACAATGAACTAGGAGCGAAGATGCTCGACTGGAAGGAGAGGGGCGAAGATGCCAGAGCCTATCTTTTTTAAGGATGGAAGCCAGAGACAAGGAAGACTCGACGTCAGTGCTTCTCAAACGTCGGGACAGGTGGTAAGTTCCGGTCGCTTCAGTTTGCATTTGCGGAAGAGAAGTGCAGAAAGAAAAGGTGCCTCACTAAGGAAGCGCAGACGATCTGGGGAATTTCCAACTATTTCTTTCTTGAGAAGTGCGGAGAACACCCCGGAGTAGATGAACTCATTGCAGATACATTGCAACTTTATATGGGACCGATCTACTTAATGTTAGGAATATGCCCTAGAGCTAATCATGTAGATGATTATATTCCGATTGTATCCATGATTAATAAAGTGTTCTTTGAATATCCATTATAGACAACGAGTATTGATTGACGATTGTGTGAATTGTTTGTGGAACTCAATTACCTGAATGGTTATTCTAAAAGTTGTCCCAGGTCGGCATTCTTGTAAGAGCACACTTGAATATTAGACCAGCACATGTATTAGTTGATGGCTATGTTTCACAAGTCATAGACATGGAGATGTCAAACTAATAATGTGGGCACATGTGAGACATGTAGGCTGGACTGACCCAACAAGAGAAAGTCTCTATTCATGTCATGTACGTTATGTCCTTAGACCTGAGATTGTGGTATGTACTCAAGATGTGAAACGATCTACTTAGGGACTATCAAACGCTACTCCGTTATTGGGTAGTTATAAAGGTGGTCATTGGGTGGTCGGGAAACATGCTGTGAGACATAGACAATCAAGATGGAATTTGCCCCTCTCTTCGTGAGAGAGATATCATTGGATCACTCATGTGATTGGATCAACAAATGCATGGCCGTGCTTGGGTTAAGTGTTAACCCACGAGTTGAACCATATATCGAGTGGCAAAGAGAATAACTTGTACATGGTCATAGTGGTTCGTCTGATATGATCATAGCGTATGCATAGGAGTTGACACGCCTTGCTAGAGGCCGCTATCAACTATTGGTCGAGTAAGAGTACTTGAGCCATGTCTATGTATGCGTGAGCCCATAGGGTCGCACGCTTAAAGGGCTGGAAGCCTAATTCGGGTTGGACCCGAATTAGACTAGGTTTAGGGTTACTAATGGGCCTCCAACGTGGGAGCTCGTCAGGACGCCTATATAAGCAAGGGGTGGGCGCAGGGCGATATTGATCCACGCCTTTTGGCAGCCGCCGTCGCCTCCCCACGCTCGCGCCTTTTGCTCCTCGCGGACCTAGCAGTCCGGAGGCGCAACGCTTCCTCCCTGCACGTGTGGGATTCCTCGGAGGTGCTGCATCTGGAGCACAAGGACGAACCGCGCGAAGGGGATGTTGAGACGGACGACCACGCAACTGCACTGCCTGCTGCGACGCGCACGACTACATCAAGTCGTCTTCCGCTGCACCTGCGCGTCTAGTGGTAATCCCGTAACCTGTAACTAGCAGTAGATCCTGATTTATGAGGTCGAAAAATTTTGTTTTCCGGCTAGCGTAGCAACCTCGTATTCCATCACTTAACACACTACAACACTACACTACCTATATATAGGTTTATCGTAAGCGGTAACCTTCCTCAAACGTTTTATTATCCTTAGGTGAACTTTTCTCTATCTATATGGGCGTAGGCAGTCATAGTGGGTCTGTGAAAGTCAACAATATGGATGGCATAATAGGCAATGGTTGCGTACTAGATTGGTGGTCTTATACTTAAAAGTTGTTTGCTCTGATTCAAAGCAGGCGAAGTAGTTTCAGTGGTCTCATACTTGTGGTAACTCTCTTCATTTGTTGGTGCTCGGTGGTTGGCAAAAGCGCCTTCTGAAGAGTCGTACCCACGACCCATCACCCTTTGGAATAGATCCTCAGGCCCATCGCACGGCGAACTACCTAAAGCTTATAGAGTTAGCAAGGAAAGGAGATAGACTTACTATCAGCGACTAGCTACAGGAAAGAGATTCGGGTTGTTAGGCAAAGTTTGGAGAGAAGTAAGAAATCGGTGATATAAGTAGTGCTCGAGATATAAGGATAGGTCACAGGAATAGGAATATGGATAGCTCTCTCTCAAGTTTTAAGAAGGATAGCTGGCTGGGAGAGTAGAACTAGTTAAAGCGCTGGCTGGTCAGAAGAAAGAACTTACTGTTGTATTGTAGTATAAGGTAAAAGGCAGGATGCAAGTACTGTTATAGAAACTAGGCATGAAACAGGAACTAGGGACAAAGAAGAGAGCCAAATAACTAGTTTAGCAGAAGACCTTGCACCCGCAGGAAAGAGACACAGAGGAAAATGACATTCATGCAAAGCCAAAAGGTGTAGCTGAACTCCAAACCTAAAGTAGAGGGGACAAATCCTGATGAGTGGGTGATTCAATGTAACCATTACTTTTCTCTCTGCCCAGTTCCTGATACAAACAAGACCCATATGGTAGTGTTGCAGTTTAGTGGGAAAGCAGTTCATGGTATAGAGGCTAGAATCTAACCCATGATCACCCCTGATCTAATTGAACTGGTTCAGAGGGTATTCCCAGATGCTAGCAGCCTCACCTCACTGCTGCTGAGGAATGGAAGAGATTGTACCAAGTCCATAATGGTCAAGATTCCACACAGAAGGGTCAAATCAAGGGCCTTAGCTTGGAATCTCTTGACTTACCTGAGCACTATTTTCTCACTGCCTGCTTGAGTTGAGGGAAGACATCAAAGACCTTGTCATGGCAATGAAGGCAGTAAGCTTGATGCATTTTATCCAAAGACATGGAGAATTTCTTATCAAAAGAAAAGAAAGAAAAGCAGTTTCAAGCCTAACAACCTTCTGACATACCCTAGCCAGAATAAGGGAATTATGGTCAAGGGAAAAATGAAAGAGCATAAGCCAGAAAATGGAAACTCTCAGAATAGGAATGAAGTATGGGAAGAAATAAGAGCCTTAGGCCTGTGCTTGACATGTGTTGAGCTACCCTGGTCATCAGTGCAAGGTGAAGATGAACATAGTAATAGGTGACAGTGAAGAGAAGGAAGATGAGAGATACGTTCCTTAGAAGTCGTCTTCAACTTTCTTCCAGGAAAGCCTTTCACCAAGCGAGCAGCTAAGCCTATGCCCTCAGACATTGATTGCTATACAGAATTTAGCATAAAGTACTTGAATATTTCTTATTATTCGGAGGCTGAGAGAGAAAGTAACTTAATGAAGCAAGACTTCGAAGAAAAGGAGAGAATAAGTGAGCGAGGAACTACTAATGTTTCGAGCAAGCAATTTGTAGTAGTTGATAAAGTATCAAGTAGAGAAGTTCTTCCTAGCTTCTTTTCCAGCAAGAAAACGTATTGTTCATACGAAAAGCAAAGTACTTTCTCCAACAGAAGAGGAATTCAGTCAGTCGGTGCCGAGTGCCCGTAGTTTCCCCGAGTGCATGAGAAGGGCGGGCGGTCCACATCATCAAGCAACTACCTAAAGAGAAGATGGGCTTTTTCTCATCTTTGCCAAAACTTTGTAAGACCAAAGGGTGAGTAAGGAAATTCAAGGTTGTCGGGTGCGTATGCTACGTGTTAGTGCCTTACCATCTCCGAACCAAATAGATTAAGGGTAGGGTGGTTCGGTTATGAGGATAAAAGGAAGTAGGTGCTGTGATCCTGGCTCAAGAAAGGTGGTATTTGAGGCTAGGAAGCAAGAGTGGTTTTTAAGGCAAGTAAGCTATAGAGATTTTACAAAGCACATCAACATTGAAGCTCTGGTGCGAGTGCACTAAGCAAAGGAAGAGGCAATACGGGTACACATACAGGCAGTATTTAGCCAGATGTAGCACCTTAATTGGCTCTGTTCCCAACCTTAGCGACCTCCATCCAGATAAAGAAAGGATCCATGATGTGCATATGTGCCTTTTCAAAGAGCTAATGTCATACATAACACAAGACTTTAGTAGGCCCTACTACTAACCAAGGATTGCAATTTTTACTGTTTCTGGATTTCTCTATCAATTAAAGCACCGGGCGGGCGGCTTAACAAAAGTAACAAAACTGGGATTACTTTTCATTTCAAAAGCTAACATAAAATAAGATCTGCCCAATCGAAGATGCAAGAATAAAAGAACCCAATGCTCATTCAAGAGAATGCTTTTTCACCTTACTAACTTTATTTTTCAACAATAGCCAACCAACGTGGATGTTACAACCCAACCTGATAAAGGGACCGAAATCTTATCTATAGTCATTTCGATTGGTTTTCCATCCCATCGCTTCCGGAGCTCAAAATATCTGATTTCTGGATTGAACAAGGTAGGGAAAGAAAGGCTCGCACATGAGATCTTAGAAAAAATGACGGCTAATGGATGCAAGCCGAATCAGTGCACGTACAATATACTAACTAATTCAGATATATGGTGCCAAGGTAGGTAGAAGGATGCTTCGAAAGTACTTTCTCGCTTTTCCTAACAATGCGAGTGTTATCACGATTTCTAGTCACCATGGGATGAATAGGAGGTGGAGAAGGGGGAAGTTGAAGAGAAGTCCCACTTACCCCACTTCTTCTCCCCTCAAACCCTGAAAGTAGTAGGTTGAGGGGCCTCGGTATACCATACTGTAAGCCTCAGATAATCACTAGCTTATTCAAGAATAATATAGTAAAGTCGTAGAGGAAGAAAAGAAAGAAAAGAAGGAATTTTAGCACAAGGTTCGCCAGACTTGCTTCTCGCTGCACTCGATCAAAGAAAGAGAAATCGAACAAGAGCTGCGCTCGACCAAGAAGTCATGGGGCTAGCTCAAACGATATAAAGATGGAATCAGCAGTGTCAGAAGGTACTTCAACCAAAACAGAGTAGCATGGCCGGGCAGTAAGCTTTCGAAGCCTCAACAACAGAATAACAATAGAATATTTTCTAACGGTATTTTCATTTTTTCAAGTGCTATTGCCTTTCTCGGTATCGTTTTCTTCAAGAAGGGAAGGAATCGGGGGGACAGAGTTCCGAGCTGTTTGGCTCTATGTTCAGGAAAGGAATGCCCTCAGGGAAGAAAGAGGAAAGTAGCATAGCAGAGAAAAGAATCTCTGTTCTCAGTCTAAGTAAGCCCGTCCTAGCAATAGTGGCTGAAGCTGGTCTCGATCTCAAACTCAAACTGATGCCTAGCTGCCTCCATCTCCGCTTCCTTCTACTACCAGCGTGCGCTCATCCCTTGCTTGTTCTTTCAGGACTGAGTATGATGAAATATTTTGAGATCTGACTTACTTTAGTCCGTATCGTCGGTCTACTTCTGACAAGCAAAAGGCATAATATCCCCAATGAGTCAGGAATAGAAGATGCCAACGTGTTGAGACCGACCTAAAGATCTTGTCAAACAATACAGGCTTTCTTCCAAAGAATATCCCTCTAACTATGGACAACCCTGAACTAGGAAAGATAGGGGTGGGACATCCCGTCACTCGAATAGTTCTTCTGGTTCAATTCAATTCAATAAAGGAAATGGCAATAGCCGGTCGTACGATCGTAATGACAATTAATAGAAGTAAGGACAACCCTCATTGAAGAAGGAAGGAAATTAGGTAATTTAGAGTTTCCTTTGGCTCAAGGGAAATTGTCAAGTAGGGATTTTGCATCTATATGTTCATAACTTTATCGATGAATGGTTGTGTGCTTTCTGAACTCCACCGGGGTTAGGAATAGAGGGTAGCGGCATATCGTACTAGATCCGTAACCTATAGAAAATAAAGAAAGGACTGGTACATAACTTGTATGTAGGTTGGCGAGGCTACCTTCTGATCCTTCAATGAAAGATTCTATCAGCACCTCTGATTCGGATAAGCAGTGTAGAAGATCTAGGAGCAAGCTGCCTTTCTCACTGGAAAAGGGGCACACTAGAGAAAACCAAGGACAAGTAGCTAGTTGACTAACGCTTTCGAGCACGTACGCTGGCGCTCTTTGATAGAGCATTATCTACAACCCTGAAGCGAACTATTCAAAAATAAATCTAGCAGTCTCTTCCAGCAATGAATTGTAGCAGGGCTTGGTCTCGAAAGGTATAGATACCACCAGAAGCTTGGAAAGAAGAAGGAATGTTGACCTACCGCTCCGTGGGCTTTGAACCTTGCTTTTCTATCAAATTCACAGACGCTATAGCTGTGTAAAAACAGTACTCGATTTCTCACTAGAAAAAACAACTGTCTTTATTGTTGTGTGCATATTAGTCACTGATTATAGCTTTGAATAGGACAAACTACTTTAGTAACTCTTGACTATTGCTTGAAACAAGCGTTGAAGCAATGGAAAGAAGCGAACGGTTAAGCGATAGGGTTAGAATGCAGCAAGTGTCCAAAATAAGATATGCCCGGTGAAAATTAGAAACAAGCCGAAGAGAACAACATATATTTCTGGAATGAAATGATTCTTCCTTATCAGGAATATAGTTCTGGGTTGTTATGTTTACATGCTTATAGGGCAAGAAACCCTTTTAAGTTTATGGCAGCTTGCTTCTTAAATGCTTTGTTCGTTCAAGCGAACAATTGACAACCCCATCATTCAAATGAGAAAAGAAAAAGATGTCGTTCGAGGCAGCTTTCTCGTATCATTGGACCCCGGATACCATCAAGCAGGCATGCTACTCCTGCCTATAGTAGACAGCATCGTCCAATCACAGACGAGACCGTACTAAAGAATTCGTGCGTCAAACTTTCTTAAGTTCCCCCCTATAGCACCGTCCAATCGCAGTGTAGACCGTACTACGAAATTCGTGTGTAACTTAAACTAGATTTTTTAACAAAATTAACAACATTTATATTTCTATAAATAAATTTAGTAAAAAATATATAACAATTTATCTAATTATAATATTATATATCATAAATATAAAATTTGATTAAATTTTAAAATGATGACTTTTTAAAAAGTGAAAATAACACACTCTTTGTGGGAACGAGAGAGTACGTCTACTCTTGAGTCTTTGACGATGGGTATTATTCACGTATTGTTGTGTAGTATGTGATCGGAGGAGTCTTTAAGGAAGAGATTGTTGCCTAACAGGCTAACACTATTCTTGTCCTAAAAAAAGCAAATATATTATGCATGCCAGTTAAAGTGGTTTACATTTAACTAGATTTCTAGAAAATAGTGTTCACTTTTGTTGTCCAAATTTGTGGTCCAAATTAATTTATTATGGAAATACATTTCATAATAAATCTAATAATATTTATTTAATATAAAAATAATTAATACTTTTTAATAATATATAATTGATCAAAGTTATAGTATACAAACCATGATATATTTTTTTTCAAAATTTTATTATTTTGATTTTGAGGACGGAGGTAGTACATAAATACATCCTTTAATTGGAAAAGAGTATGTGAGGAAGAACCTCTGTCCAATAACCAACAGAATGCCATCCAATCCAAGGAGTGGATGGAGTAAGCAAAGTACACTTCTTTTTTAGCAGAGTCAATGAAACTTAACCACTAAGAAAATACATTGGTATTTACGAGCATGTCCAACAACTTGGAAAAATTAACTTGCTAAATCTTATGGTTTGCTAAGTTGCTAAATTATTTGGTAAGTGAAAAAAAACCCCTCTATCCAACAATTTTCTATTCCAGCTTACCAAACTTTTGAAAAAACAAGAAAATGACAGGCAGGAGACTGATCGCAAAAAAAAAAGGAAAGCGGGAGACGTGGCGTGCGCGCGCGGGAGAGGCCGGGATTCGGGGAAAAATAGGCACGCCGAGGATAACAAGTTGGATAGCAACTTGGAAAATATAGGCGCGCGAAGGCCATGAATTTTGAGGAGTTGTTGGAGAGAGAATTCTGTGATTTTACCAAATTTATAAGGATAACAAGTTGTTTTAAGGGCACTCTCAATGCAAGACTCTATTATAGAGTCCAAAACTATTTATTACTAGTTATTTATGACATTTTGCTGATGTGGCAGTATATTTATTGAAGAGAGATGATGAAAAAACAAGACTCTAAGTCTTATTTAGACTCTAAGTCCATAATATTCGAGGTAATAAATAGATTTAGACTTTATGATAGAGTCTGCATTAGGAGTCTGCCCTAAGAAGTTGTTAGAGATGCTCATAGAACTTATATTTAAGGAGAAGACAGAAAGAAAAAACAGACGCCCATGCAGTGGTCCGTTCAAATGCAACGGCGCAAGGAAGAAGAAACCGATGAGCAGTCAGGCCAGACAGCATTTTCTTTACTCCATTCAGGTCAAGCATCGCCAGCGTCCGTCCGTCCGTCCCGAGGCCAGCCGCCACCTCTCCAACTGACAGGTGAGCCCCAGCCCTCATCCTCCGTCCACTATTTATACCCTCCCCTCCCGCCCGTCGGCATCCTCCCCACCCCACTCGCTCACACCGATCCGTCTCGACTTCTCCAGCGTCCCATCTCATTCGATTCCGCAACCCATCCCCAAGCAAAGCAAAAGCAGCCGCCATGGGCTCCCGCTACGAGGTGGAGGTGACGGTGGGGTCAGCGAGCAGCCTGAAGAACGTCAACTGGCGCAACGGCGACCTGAGGCCATACGCCGTGCTGTGGGTGGACGACGACGGGCCCAAGTGCTCCACCCGCGTGGACCCCGACAACGGCGAGGACCCCGTGTGGGACGAGAAGGTCGTGGTCCCGGTCCCTCCGGCCTCCGCCGCACGCCTCGCCGACGCCGTCCTCCACGTCGACGTCGTCCACGCCGCCGCCGGCGACGACGCCGAGGGCGGCGTCGTCAAGCCGCTCGTGGGCTCCGCGCGCCTCCCGCTCCGCGACGTCCTCGACGACGCCGGCGGCGTCGGCGGGCCCAAGGTCTCGCGCTCCCTCAGGCTCAAACGGCCCTCGGGCCGCCCGCAGGGCCGTCTCGAGGTCCGCGTCGCCGTCCGCGAGGCCGCGCCGCCGCCGCGCTACTACGACCCGAGTCCGTACCCGGCGCCCGCGTACGCCGGGGCTGCCTCGCGCGACCCGTACTACGCGGCGCCAACGGCATACGGCGGACAGCCGCCGTACGCCGCGCCGCCCACGGGGTACCCGGCCGCCGCGGCTCCTCCTCCCTACGGTGGTGGTTATGGTTATGGAGCCGCCGCCGCTCCTGCTGCTCCGACGGCGTACGGTGACCCTGCGGCGCCGTACGGCGCTGTGGCCGCCGCTCCGCCTGCCCAGAAGAGCAGCAAGATGGGGATGGGGACGGGACTGGCGGTGGGCGCCGCGGCGGGGCTGCTGGGCGGCCTGGCGCTGGCGGAAGGGGCGAGCTACGTGGAGGACAAGTTCGAGGATCGCGTCGCGGAGAGGGTGGAGGAGGAGACCTTCGGGGACGGAGACTACGACGACGATTACTAGAAGAAGAAGACTGCAAGAGACATGCACACGGGTGCAGAGTATATCAAAACGAAATCAACGCCAAAAAAAAAGATCGAGTAGCTCAAATCAAGTGAATTCAAATAATTTCGACGACCGCAGCCGCAGCCACAGTGGAAAACAAAACATAAAAAAAATTGAACCATTTCTATGTTAATCATCCCCAACCCTACCATTCAATCGAGTACTTGGTTTGATTGTACAATTTGAACCGTATCTATCTTGCTTTCCATGTTGTATGTGGGCGCTCATCTTTTTTCCAGTCTGAACAAAAAAAAATGTCATTCAATGTTGAAAATATATGTTGAAAATATATATTCGTTTGAACTACTTCTAACTTATTTTAATTTATTTTATCTTATTTTTTTTATCGTAGAATACTATTTAATGAGTCGAAATCAGCCGCTGGCACGACAGGTTCTGGGAAAAAAACAAGAATAATCGATCCAAATGAAACAGTAGTTGAGTGGTGCTATTGATTTGGGTGACGATTTTGCGCTTTGGGATTGATATATGTTTTGGACGCACGAACGAAGGTGGCCACATTTTTTTTTCAAAAGATCAAGGTGGCCACATTTTCAAACTCATTCACGTTAGCTGTAGGTACGAGTGCGACGCTAGCCGTTCTGAATATTAATTGAATTACGTACGCTAGGATGGATTTCAGAACCGTAAATCTATATCGTGCTCGAGTGATTCTCCAGCGCATCACTCGATTTGTGGAGCGTCAGATCCGCACGGCGATGTGGTGGCGACCGCCTGATCCCACGTCGCATGTCATGCGTCACCCACACGGTTCCTCTATCTCTCCCCTCCAATAATGGGCCGAGCTCGTAGAGATGATGGCAGCAGAGGTAAGCCGCCTCCTCCACCACCTCCTAATTAAACCTGTGCACGCTGTTTTCCTGTCCAACTCCGGCATGGTGGCTAGGGTGATATATGACAATTTTCAGATTAATACCAGAATATAAATCATAATAGATTGAGAAACTAGAATAAGCATGTACTGTATACTAACATGATTAAACCACATATCACATAGCATGTTCAAGTTAACTAGTATAAACATGGCTTGTATACTAGATAGATTGGACAATATGAACGATAAGATTAGATCACGAGGTTTATATCTACTAGTTGTAGAAGTAGTAGATTGCGGTGAAGACGGCGAAGATGCAGGTGTCGATGGAGCAACGTTCAGGTTGTTAAAGATGATGTCGATGTCGTCGATGTCGATTAGCGACGGCGGTAGACTTCGGTTCAGCTGACGACGAATACGCCGGGACGTAACACCGCCTGACTTGGACGGAAGACGACCCGTCGTGAAGATTGGGAGCAGTCGCGCGAAGAGCGCTTCCCAAAAACCTTATTTGCCTTCTCCCGCTGTAGGATCACGAAGACAAGGGTTCCGGAGACCTGCTCGCCCGGTCGCCGGTGCTCCCGGTCGCCGGTGCACGCCGACGATCGGACTGGAGTAGCTATGGTGGCGCAACAGCGAGAAGAGGTAGAAACTCTAGCTCTTAATTTTTTTATATTTTATTGGCGTGACCGATAGTCTAGTTATATAGTCCGGTCCAACCAATACCTCCACTTCCACAAGTAAGGTGGTACTAAATAGTTCTCACATCCCCTCTTGCTTTCATGCATGGGCCTTTGAGATTTATTAGGAATTTCTGAATTTGTTATTGGGTCAAGCCCATATAAATTCCAACAATCCCCCACCAGATCTCAAATACCCATTTAGAGATTTGCCTGTTCTCGCTCCTGTTTGATATACCAGTGTTTCGGCAGAGACTGTGAAGTTGAACTTCCGCATAGAACCTCAAGTTACACTCATCCACAACTTGAACAATGGACTACGCCTTGAATTACAAGTTTTGTACGAATGAGATTTAACCAAAGCCAAACTAGTACCTGACCACCAATAGCCTTACTCCGTGAGTTGAGCATATACGTCGTACTGTGTGGTCTCTTAATGAGTTTACTAGAGACTACCCAAGTCTCATAGACTTCGACGTTTTAACAATCGAACTCATATAGGTATGTTCTTTCAAGAATGCTCTGTAGAACAACATCTTCACTAATGAAAGACAATAGAACATATTGAGGCATTTAGCCAACCTACCATACAGTGCCTCATTGCTTTTGAGAGTATTTGCATCTTCACTTAGAGAGGGTTTATAGTTATACTCTCCTCAGTTTATCAATAGCTTGTTCTTCCCAGATTCTTAGTCACGGGATCTCCGATCAAAAAGGTTGGGTTACTACTACTGCAAACTCACATGGGTCTCATCCCATCTCCCTTGATGCAATTTCTATCACATTCCGTGATAGCCCTTTAGTAAAGGGATCTGCCAGGTTTTTGTCGGTTTGGACATAAGCCACAATTATTATTCCGGAATTTCTCAGCTTCCTGACAGACTTCAAATGTCTTTTAACGTGTCTTGTTGACTTCACATTATCCTTTGCACTATTCACTTTAGTGATCACTGTTTGATTATCACAGTTCATAAGGATAGCCGGTATTGGTTTTTCAACCACCAGCAGGTCACACAAGAGCTCACGCAGTCACTCTGCCTCTGCAGATGCTGTATCTAAAGCAGTAAGTTCTACTTTCATGGTTGACTTAGTCAAAATAGTCTGTTTACAAGACCTCCATGACACTGGGCCACCTCCAAGAGTAAAAACATACCCACTAGTGGCATAGATTTGATCAATATCAGAAATCCAGATCGCATCACTATATCTCTCTAGCACAGCTGGGTGCTCAGAATAGTGAATCCCAAAACTCATTGTACCTTTAAGATAGCGCAAGACCCTTTCAAGTGCATTCCAATGATTATCACCCGGATTGGACATGTACCTACTCAATTTGCACACAGCAAAAAAGATATTTGGTCTGGTTGCGCTAGCTAGATACATGAGTGAACCGACAATTTGAGAATATCTCAACTGATCTTTAGCACTCTTTTTGTTCTTTCTTAGTGCCACACTAGGATCATAAGGTGTTGGAGAAGGCTTGCTATCCATAAAGCCAAATCGGCTTAAAAGCTTCTCAACATAGTGTGATTGCGACAAAGTAATCCCACTCTCTTCCTTAATCAGCTTGATGTTTAGAATTACATCAACTTCTTCTAGATCTTTCATGTCAAAACTCTTTGACAGAAAAGACTTGACTTCATTTATGACATCAATATTTGTTCCAAAGATTAAAATATCATCAACATATAAGCATAGAATAACAGATTGACCCCCCCATGTCGATAGTACACACACCTATCAGCCTCATTAACAGCAAAGCCCGCACTAGTTAAAGTAGTGTCAAACTTCTCATGCCATTGTTTAGGTGCTTGTTTCAAGCCATACAACGATTTCAATAACTTACACACCTTTTGCTCTTCACCTTTTACTACAAACCCATCAGGCTGATCCATATAAATCTCCTCATCCAACTTTCCATTAAGAAAAGCTGTCTTCACGTCCATTTGATGAACGAGAAGACCATATAAGGTAGTCAGGGAAAGTAGAACTCGAATAGTGGTCATTCTAGCAACAGGTGAATAAGTATCAAAGAAATCCTCGCCTTCCTTTTGAGTATAACCCTTAGCCACAAGTCGGGCCTTGTACTTATCAATAATACCATCAGGTCTCAACTTCTTCTTGAACACCCATTTACAACCAATGAGTTTAGAACCAAATGGCAATTCAGATAACTCCCAAGTTCCATTAGAAAAATTGAGTCTATCTCGCTACGAACAACTTCTTTCCAATCATCTGCATCTGGTGATGCATATGCCTCTGTGATAGAAGTAGGAGTATCGTCCACAAGGTACACAATGAAATCATCACCAAAAGATTTTGCAATCCTTTGTTTCTTGTTCCTCACAGGAACTTCATTGTCATCCTCCTCTAAGACTTCTTCAAGTGGTTGTTCAAAAGACTCAACAAGATGCTCGATAGGTATAGTAAAAACAGGGACTAATTCAGTAGAAAATTTAGCATTGCTATGCATATCTTTCATAGGAAATATATTCTCAAAAAATACAGCATCACGAGATTCAAAGATTGTATCTACATGCATATCAAGAACTTCAGATTTTACTACTAAAAATCTATAAGCAATGCTATGGTGAGCATATCCTAGAAAGACACAGTCCACAGTCTTCGGCCCAAGCTTACGCTTCTTAGAAATTGGAACATTGACTTTCGCCAAACATCCCCACGTGCGCAAGTATGAAAGTGATGGTTTCCTACCAACCCATATCTCATATGGAGTTGTTTCTTTATTTCTGTTTGGAATTCTATTCAGGACATGACTCGCATCGCAGTCAATAAAGCTTCCCCCCACCATGCCTTAGATAGTCCAGCAGTGTCTAACATGGCGTTCACCAAGTCAGTCAACGTGCGGTTTTTCCTCTCGGCAATCCCGTATGATTCGGGTGAATAGGGAGTTGTCCTCTCATGAATAATGCCATGTTCCACATAAAACTCATCAAATAGTATAGAAAAATATTCACCACCACGATCAGACCTTAGATGTTTAATCTTTCTCTCTAACTGATTTTCAACTTCAGCTTTATAGATTTTAAAGTAGTCTAGCGATTCATCTTTAGTTTTTTAGCAAGTAAACATAGCAAAATCTAGTTGCATCATCAATTAAAGTCATGAAATATTTCTTTCCACCTTTTGTCAACACACCATTCATCTCGCAAAGATCAGAATGTATGAGTTCAAGAGGCGCCAAGTTTCTCTCCTCCGCTGCCTTATGAGGCTTTCGAGGTTGCTTTGATTGCACACAACTGTGACACTTAGAACCTTTGGCAATAGTGAAATCTAGAATTAAACTCAAGCTAGATAAACGCAACATCAAGCCAAAATTCACATGACATAAACGAGAATGCCAAACACTTGAATTATTATTAATGGTGCCACAAATATGATTAACTGACTTATTACTAAAATCTGCCAAAGATAAGCGGAACAAGCCTCCGCATTCATAGCCTTTACCAATAAATTGCATATGCTTGGACATAACTACTTTATTGGACTCTAATACTACTTTAATCTCATCTCTCAAAAGAAGGGATATGCTAACAAGGTTCTTGCGAATAGTAGGGACATGCTGCACGTTCTTCAATTGTACGATCTTTCCCGAAGTAAACTTCAGATCTACCGTGCCAACACCACAAACAGAAGCATGTGACCCATTCCCCATTAGAACGGAGGAACCTTAGAGCCCCTGGTAAGAAGAAAACAAAGAGATATCAACACACACGTGAATATTAGCACCTGTATCAACCCACCAACTTGGTGATTGAAAAACTGATAGTACAATAGGGAAATTACCATACCCGTCATCATTTTTGCTAGTAGTCATGAGGTTGACCTTCTTTTTCTCTTTTCGGTCCGCTCGTTTCGGACAGTCTTTAGCAAAATGACCAAGCTCTCCACAGGTGAAGCAAGACATCTCAGCTTTGTCTTTCTTCTTCTTCTTGAAGGGAGTAGTTGATTTGGCATTGAAAAGCTTAACCTTTACTTTGTTCTTACCATAGTTTCTCTGGATAAAGTGGGCACTAGCTATATCCTCGTCCTCCTTCTTAGTGTTATCTTTAGCCCGAGCCTTCTCTTTAACATCAAGAGATGCTATCAGGTTTTCAACTGATATTTTCTGTCTCTTGTGTTTACTTGTGGCGAAGTTCCTCCATGAAGAAGGCAACTTTGCAATAATGCAACCAGCCACAATCTCATCGGGTATAACACACTTAAGGAGCTCAAGTTCCTTTGCCATGCGCTGCACCTCATGAGCTTGCTCGACTATAGATTTGTTTCCAACCATCTTATAGTCATGGAAGCTCTCCATGAGATATAGCTCTTTGCCTGCATCCGAAGATCCATAGGTGGAGTTTAGATAGTTCCACAGAGACTGTGCATCTTCATAGTGCATGAGGGCATCATAGATATGATCCGACACCACAATACGCACCGCTCCCATAAAGATTTTATTAGCTTCCTGGTATTTTTTCTGATCTTCATCAGAGATATTACCCTCGGGCAAGCCATCTTTGACCCAGAAAACTTTCATGAAAGTAAGCCAATCCGTGACCCTGACGGACCACCTCTTAAAGTTTGCACCATTAAACTTTTCTGGATTCAATGCGTCAACAAAACTAGCCATAGATAATTCTGAAAGTCTACAATAAGGTTTTTGGATTGTTGAAATATATGACAATTTCCAGATTAATACCAGAATATAAATCATGACAGATTGAGAAACTAGAATAAACATGTACTGCATACTAACATGATTAAACCACATATCACATAACATGTTCAAGTTAACTAGCATAAACATGGCTTGTATACTAGATAGATTGGACAATATGAGCAATAAGATTAGATCACGAGGTTTATACCTACTAGTTGTAGAAGTAATAGATTGCGGTGAAGACGGCGAAGATGCAGGTGTCGATGGAGCAACATTCAGGTTGTTAAAGATGATGTCGATGTCGATCAGCGGCGGCGGTAAACTTCGGTTCAGCTGACGACGAATACGCCGGGACGTAGCACCGCCTGACTTGGACGGAAGACGACCCGTCGTGAAGATTGGGAGCAGTCGCGTGAAGAGCGCTTCCCAAAAACCTTATTCGCCTTCTCCCGCTGCAGGATCACGAAGACAAGGGTTCCGAAGACCTGCTCGCCCGGTCGCCGATGCACGCTGACGATCGGACTGGAGTAACTATGGTGGCGCAACAACGAGAAGAGGTAGAAACTCTAGCTCTTAATTTTTTATATTTTATTGGCGTGACCGATAGTCTAGTTATATAGTCTGGTCCAACCAATACCTCCACTTCCACAAGCAAGGTGGTACTAAATAGTTCTCACATCCCCTCTTGCTTTCATGCATGGGCCTTTGAGATTTATTAGGAATTTCTGAATTTGTTATTGGGGCCCAAGCCCATATAAATTCCAACATAGGTTCTGGCGAGCTCTCCCCTTCTTTCTTCAACTTAGGGTCCAGACAGGGAAAGATAGGTAGGCCTGGCAAAGGCAGTAGGGATGATGGTTGGGAGGCTTAGAGGAGCGGGTGATGACTGGGGCAGTCGGGACATGTTGGGGCGGTGGAGAATCACCAAAGTTAGAGAAGATGGCGATGGGTGAGCCCGCCGAAGCTGGAGGAGATGTCGGCGATTGGGGCAGGAGAAGAGGGAGGCTGCCATGGAAGCTAGGGTGTGCTCAGGGGGGTAGCCGACGAGAGGGGCATCAAAGCAGCAGGAGGAAGATGAATGGTAAATCGAGTATTCGAGCACTCGAGATAGTCAGATCCTTTTATAAACACCTGTCTTCTTTAAATATCTCCCCTTATATTATATGTATACCTTTTTTCGAAACAAAACGTGGCCGATGAATGAATTTACTGGCAGCTCCTTGCATAGGGGCCTGTTATGTTCCACTTGGGCCAGGTAGAGATGAAGGTGGGCCTGCTTGCAGGCGGCCTCCGCTCCAGCTGGAAATCGCTGATCATGCAGGCCCATCGGCTGCATTTGTTGCCGGAATCGCCCGCAGGCTTTACGACATAGAAGACTCCCTGGCAAAGCCCACGCAAGGCCGGAGAGACGTTGGCAAGCAAACCAAAGAACCTACGCCCGATGAGCTAGTTACTAATTGACAAAAAATAATTAGCTCAAATTAACTGAGATTGGCTAACAACTAGTTGGAGACTCTGGCTAAAAAAACAGTTCATCTATATTAGTCCTATTTTGATACATTAAGAACGAAGAGCAGTGGAATGGTTGTCTCCGCGTACACGGAACATGTGGACGTGCAGGCTACTGCCTTGAATTGATAGTGCACCGCGGCAGAGGAGAAGATTGAGTTACATATGATGTTTAGAATATCCTAAACTATACATGACCTTCAGTATAGAAGAATTCAAAAAACCGTCAGCAGGCAGGCTTTTCTCTGCAGCACGCGATGCAGGGATACTCCGGCAACTAGACACAGCTGCGATCAAACATCATTGCAGCCCATCCAGACCAGGCGGAAGCACAAGCGATCAAAGAGATAATTGAGGGCCTTCGGGAAGGCATCGGTTTGCGAACCAACCTCGCCAAGTGTCCCATCACTCCAATCTTCGGCGCGGACGAAGCACTGCAACAGCTAAAGGACATCTCAGAGTTCCCGATCACCTACCACGGCTTGCCGCTTAGCACAAGAAAGATACCCAAGGCGATGATACAGTCCACGGTTGAAAAGGTCGCCAACAGATTACCTTCATGCCACGGTCCTCTAATGGCCAGAAGCGGCCGGCTCATTTGGGTTAAATCAGTGCTTTCGGCTTGATCGCTGACGGCCTCCCACCATGGGCGAGAGGAAGGAAATTGATGCAATTTGTCGCCGATTTCTTTGGACCGGAAAGGACGGATAAAATGTTTGGTCGCTTGGCCAACTGTGTGTCGACCAACAGAGCTGGGCGGGCTTAATTGGCGTGCCAGACCTCAGACTCACAGAGATCGCGCTACAGTCTAGATGGCTTTGGCTACAGCGGACTGATGATCAAAGGGCGTGGTCGGAACTGCCAATTAGAACGACGCCGGAAGTCCAGGCTTTCTTCAAAGCGTCCACATACTCCATAATCGGCAACGGCAGAACAATGATGTTCTGGACTGATCGTTGGGTGCAGGGCCAGTCCGTTCAAGAAATCGCCCCAGCGCTCATCAACTTCGTCGAACGGAGGTACATCCGCTCAGCCACAGTCGCCTCAGCACTGCCTAACGGTAGTTGGATCCGGCACATCAACACAGGCCTTACTGTGCCGGCAATTGGGGAATACCTCAATCTCTGGGTTTTGGTGCGTCACCTTGAGTTATCGAACCCGCCTCGTCTGGCGGTGGACAGTGGATGGCGCGTACAGCGCTGGATCGGGGACAAGCGGAAGGGAGCTGACTCCTTATTTGCACTAGTGGCCTGGGAGTTTTGGAAGGAGCGGAACGCAAGATGCTTCCGCGGCACATCGTCGAGCACGACACATTTACTAGGCGTGATCCGACGGTTCGCGAACTTGTGGATCGACGCAGGAGCGCGGCACCTCAGTTGTTTAGTACGTAAGTCGTCCCTTATGTTCCAGTACGCTAGAGAGGAATGAGCGTCATGATAACTTTATGTCTTCCCTAGTGCGCCCGGGTGTGGTGTGTCGTTGTAATCCAAACCTTCTCCACCTTAATACAAAGATACGCAAACCTTTTGCGTATTCGAGAAAAAAAACCCGTCAGCATCGGCCGATGGTTTACTGTAGATTAACGTGAACTAATATGTAGATGACACATTGGCTAGGAGAGATATATTAAGACCTTGTTTAGATATTGTCGGATTCATCTCAATTCACGAATGTTGGAGTGAATTAGAGTAAAATTTAGTTAAGTCTCACTTCAAGTACATCTAAACGAGTCCTAGCTAAGCCAAGTTATTGCAGGGGAATCAAGGTGTTTTAATTTGTTATGTGTGTATATATATATATATATATGCACGAATGCTTGTGCTCAGAGAAGTGCATGCATGCATGGGCTAAATTCATATCCATCCTTGAGTAGTCTACCAGCCAGCTCACCACATATCAGATCAGATCAGAGCAGGGAGGACTGAGGAGAGAAGCGGGAGGTGAGTGAATATTGCACCATGCATGACCGAGCGATCCATCGATGCACACAACCATTATAAAATTGAGTAAATTTATAGAAAAATATATCGATATTTATAATATCAAATCAGTACCATTCAATTTAGTCACAGCATGTTTTTTTTGGGTGTTTTTCTCTACAAACTTAGGTCTATTTTATCCTTTAGTCTAAAGTTTAGTTAGTTAAAATTTAAGGTTAACTTTAGATCACTTTAACTATCTAATAAATGAATGGCTATCTTGTGCGGTTAGATAAACTTTATATATCATTTTAGATCAACTGCTAGCTTAGAGCCTTTAGAGATAAAATGTTCTAAACTTTGTAGTAGTGGTTAAACTGTACATAATGGGTTCTAAATAAGATCCTAGTAGTTAAATTTATGATATTTTGACATTGATTGAAAACGTGTTCTTTTTTTGGGACCACATGAGTAAGGGTGTATGGATCCAAAGGCAAACATATATAGTACTCCCTCCGTTTCAATTTATAATTCGTTTGACTTTTTTGACCTCAACTTGGACCACTTGTCTTATTAAAAAAATTTATGCAAACATAGTCAAATTTAAGTCATTCATGTAGACTATTTATTAAATAAGTAAACCACACCAAAAGAAATGGTATTTTGCACAAAAAATTGAATAAGACAAGTGGTCAAACTTAGGGTTGAAAAAGTCAAACGAACTATAATTTGGAACGGATTAAGTAGTATACTTATGACGTCCGCAATGGTAATAGCTAGTACTAGCAACATAGTTAGCTGATGTGGAGGTGAGAGATAATAAAAGAGGATAATATATAGTACTGGACTCACATGTTTCTCTTACATAGTCTTGAGCTACGTGAAATAGATAGACTATTTGTTTGTAGCTAGTGATTACTCTCTCTTCTACTTTTTTTTCATGTCACGTCACATCTAGCTAGCTAAATTGCTAGTCATTGCGGACGCCCTTAGGATCATTAGTACTATATATTTCCCTTTTAAATTATAAGTCGTTATGGTTTAAGAGAGAGTAGATAATAATTATGGGAGCTACTAAATGCTTGCAAGGAGGAGGAACGCTAGCTGGTATATGCATGGTCGACACTGCACGAATTGATGGATCATGGATGGGTAGTAGCACTGCACGGCCTATATACATATCAAATGCACAGCGATATATGTGGATCCACCGCTCCTGCGGATGCATCATCGATCGTAACGACTGCCGTCACGAAAAAAAAACAGATATATAAGCCTCCGGCAGAATAACTGTATTAAGATCAACAGCAATTCGCGTCACTATTTATTTGTTTGTTTTCTACCTAGGGATTATATATATTATAGATATATAGGAGTATGTCGATTGCCGAATTGTCATTCACTAATTGATTGTTTGCTTGTTTTCTAGCTAGAGATTATATGCAGTACTATATATGTTAGCCGGTGAACAAACAAGAGTACACTTAGAGCAAATATTATGATGAGCTACAAGATGGCTAGATGCAGAGGTGGAAGAGAGAGGAGAGGAGAGGAGAGAGAAGAGATATAAGTTGTAAGTTTACAGACAGCTTGGGCACAAGAACCAAGGGAAGTTGTAAGAGAGACATGTGGGTCATGTATAAATTATGAAGAAGCAACTACTTATACGAGTGGGCTATAAAAAGGCTGAAAAAACCCTTGCAGCCAACAGTGGGATGCATCTATTAAACTTGATCTTAGGATCGAGTACTAGTCGTCTACAACCACTACTACTAGTGCAATATTGCTACAATAGTTCTTAAATAGATGTCATTCTCGTTTCCCAAAAAGTTAATATTTTTAAAATACTAGTAATTATATATTAAAATATAAAAATAATTATGTTAATTAATTAGTATCATCGGAAAGATCTTTAAATTTAATTTTTAACAAAATTATTTGGAGATACGAATATTACACGTATTTTCTATAAAATTAATCAAAGTTAGAAAAATTTAACTTGCATGCATCTCATAACAATCTCTTTTTTTGAATTTTTGTTTTTGGGACAGAGGAAGTACACATTAATTCTAGCGTATTAGTACAGTGACCGCCGGAACGGCACTGCACACCGCACTATGCACACACCAAAAGCACAAAAAAAAGCTACCACGTCTACACGGACCAGAAGGACCGGCCGGTTACATCCAGATCCAGCACGCATGTGACGAGGTTGAATGCGATACGTACGTCGCAGATGAGTTGGCAGGAGGGCATTTCGAGCCACTCGGGTTCGGGTCTTCCAATGCAAGTCCAGCCTTTCTGGCCTCAAACACGAGTAGACGTACACACACATGCACACCCCTAGAGTGCACGCTAGACGCCTAGACCTACAAACTACTGTACACACCGCACGTCTTTAATTAAGGCATACATTTAGGAGCTGCAATTTTTGTTTTTTATGGGTATTTTCTAGCAAAAAAAAAACAAAATACCCAGGCACAAGAAAACTCGGGTATTTTGTGCTAATCCGCCTAGAATTTCTATGGTTTTTTATGGGTATTTTCTAGCAAAAAAAAAAACAAAATACCCAGGCACAAGAAAACTCCGATATTTTGTGCTAATCCCGGCTAGAATTTCTATGGTTGTTGGATAATAAATTTATAACCTTTTTAAATTAAGTTGAATGAAAAAAAATCTATATATAAAAATTATAGAGCTTAATGAGATCCTTTTTGAGATCATTTAAGGGCCCAAGATATATGTAGCTCTCAAAATTTGAAATTCAAAACTTTAAAGTTTTTGAACAACCTCGGATGGAGACACATGCTACCAAATTTATAATATCCAAGAAGATCTAAAACTATGTAGTTTACACTTTTTTTTTGTTTGAGATTGTTTAAATCTGAAAGTACAAAAGGATAGCTTTCATCATAACTAATAGTATCCTGTGATGGTGGGGCTTATGTGAGGTAAGAGGTTATGGGTTCGAATCTTAAGGGCAGAATCTCTATAAATTCACAAAAAAAGAATGCAAGGTCTGTTTAGGTAAATATTTTTTTCTTATTTTTGGTGAAGTTTAATAACTTTTATGATTTAAAAATAATTTCTAGTGTTGCGCTTGGTTTTCTACTGCGCTTTATCCGACTATGTTTTTTTTCTTGCCATCACCGAGAACATCCGGCTACCAGTTGACTCGAGGCCATTTTGTTTGTGAGATTTAGAGTTTTGGAGGGTTGTTTGGGACAATAGCTATTTCAAAAAAAAATTGATTGGATGTCATTCACCCCTCTAATCGTTTGTCTTGGTCCTTCAAAAACCACCCCTATAAATACCTTATTTTCAAAATTAGAAAGACGTAGTAGTTTTTTTTGTGCGAACAGAAAGACGTAGTAGTTGTGATTTTGAAAACCACTAGCGAAAATCGTTTTGATAATGTCTATAAACTATTTGTGTTCTAGTGACTACTTATATAATGTAAAATGATTTTGATTGAGCAGTTGCTTCCTTCGTCACCTTAGCTTAGACCTCGTTGTATACTATATACATACACATATATAAAAAGAGAAGGTTGTTCCACTTTTTTTTTTTTAAATAAACCTCCTCGACCTTACTGAAAAAGCAAAGATTTTTCTTATACATGTCCCAAACAATACATGTAGTTACTCTTACTCCAGAAAGTCAATAACTATGGATCTGTGAGGTGGCTAATATATTTAACTTGCTCATTGCTACCTTAGTTACCTGTAGGGGCGGATCTAAAGGGGGTTGGTGGGGCTCCAGCCTCCCTAGAGCTTGTGTATTAATGGAAATATAGAGGGGTTGAGAGAAAAGAAGAAAAATAAAGATATTAGAGGAAGAAGAAGAGATCAACACCCGCTTCAATCTTGTTTCGAGAGTTTGAGACAGAAGAAAATGGGAGAAAAGAAGAACTGTAGAGAAATTAGAGGAAAAAGAAGATATCAGCCCCCCTTCAATCTTGTTCTGGATCCGTCACTACTTGTAGGTTCTGCTTACACTGTTTAACCAAAGTTAAAACACAGTCTCGCAGAGACGACTGGCCCCTTGACTATAAATTTGTGCGCAAACCTTTGCTTGGTGATCAGTTAAATTAAACTAAGCACGATTGCACATGCATCATGCAGGACGGTTTATTATTGATCATAATCATATGATGGGTTTAAGAAAGGACTCCAAGTTCATAGATGCTAAATTCTTAATCATTGTGTTCCTAATATGCCTGTACTGTACTCGGTTTGTATTAATTTTTTGGATTAAGTCATTACCCGTTTGGGACTGCATTAAGTCGATCAATGTTAATTTGTGAATAACATGCATTTTTACGGACCACGGGACCAAGCATGCATAACTTTGTGTGGGGCAGCTAGCAGCTGCAGTGTTTTCACTTCAGTATAAATAAACAAAAAGAAGTCAATCAGTTAGTCTTGATGAGTGCAATAAGCGAAGGATGACGATCATATATATTCTCTGTGTGAAAAAAGATAACAAGTAGTGATAGGCAATAAACCTCAATGGATCACAGGTTCGTTTGAGGCACTCACTGTTGGAATTAATCTTAGACATGACAACATGATTTTATCTAATACTAAACATGAGCACTAACATAGTGTGAAAACTAATCTTAGGTACGTACTATAATATGTCATTTGTAGGGTTGATGTAGATGGAGTAGTTATACTGATCTTCACTAATTGAGAGCCAGGACTCTCTTTTGATGAAGAACTTGACCTAGATGCACATCAGTAGCCTCTGTAAGTCTATAACCTCTTGGAACAAGGGAGCTGAGTTTACAACCCTTTGCAGCGCCTAATTGATTGGTTAGATGGGTTTAAGTGTTGAGAAAAAATCTAATCCCAAAATCACACCTTTTTTCTTATTTATATTTACGTTTGTGGAATCAAGGCCGGTCTCTCGATAATCCTTAGGGTTCTCACCGACCACGACAAATAGTCTAATAGGCTTGGCACTGATAGGTGGACCTAATAAATATTTTCAAACTAATATGTTATCATTCTTCCACTTAATCGAACATCTAAGAATATTTATGTTCGCTTCAGACTTATGTTCACACTTAGTGTGACAGTAAGATTAAACGAATATGTCAATATCACTACCAAATTTTAATCGCTGTTAGGGCCTTATTACCCATAGTTCACCGCAATACCTTGTTATGGAACACTTATTTACATATTGAGAGTTAATTATATGGCTATATGTATTATGGCTTTAGGTTAGAGACTCTACACTAAAATCAAAGTTGGTCGCGCTTATGAATGAGGAAAGTGTTCAGCCTCAAATAAACAAATACGCTAGCATGAGTATACTACTTATTTTTTTAAGATTATATTAATGGATTGATCGTATGAGTTCTTTCTTTCACAACACAACTAATCAATATATTTGACATCATCTATGTCGGTGTTATGACCCAGGGGTCAAGACCACCAACTAGTAAATTTGTATATTGCGTGCTCCCTCTCCCAGACGTGATGCAAGAAGAACACAAGATTTATCCTGGTTCGGGCAAAGAAGGCTCTACGTCCAGCGAGGGAGGATGGATTGTATTATCTTGCACCGAAGTGCTCGTACAGGGGGTACAAGCTGGTTTACACGGGGGTGCTCAGGATGAGCTGAGGCTTAGGACTAGCAGGGCTACCCTAGGTGGTCGGTTGATTGCCAAAGATGTTGATCAAGCAGGCAAGGAGTGGTGTTGCGAGTGTGGGCAGATGTCCGATGATCTGACCCACTGCTCGGCTTGGAGGTGGAGTTCTGATTCTCCCTGTGTCCCTTCCTTTTCTTCCACTATCCCAGCGTCCCCTTTTATAGGCCAAGGGGAGGCTTAGGATTACTGGAACCTAGTACGTATCGGAATGGGAGACATGTCCGTGCGCCATGCCTGCGACGAGACGTCGATCGCTGTAGCGGCATGTTCCTTCTGTACTTCCGGTGTTTTCAGGGCATGGCGATAGCAGACTGGACGCCGCCGTACAACATGGCGCAGTACGGTTGGCCTTCTGTAGATGGGTACGAGTCCCACAGTTGACGCGGGACGGACTGGACGGGAGCCATGCCGGAGTGGTTGGAGACGATGGTCGAGCCCCCTGGTCGAGGGGGGTCGAGGCCAGCGTGACCCTGTCGTATCCCTGAAGACACAATCGAGGGCTGCCCCATTCAATATTCGAGGGGGTGCCTTTGGCCTCCGTACTCCAGGCATGGCCACAGTGGTCGTACGATCGTCGGAGAGTCCGGGTATGGGCGGCGAGTTGACAGATTTGACCGTGGCAGAGGGTGCCCATAGCGTTAGGCGGGAGCAGGTAGGCGCATTGGATTCTCCTTACCCATACTGGGAGTAGGTAAGCTAATCGAGCCTCCTGCGCGTGGGTCGTTCGATCAACCCCCTGTCCGTCATTCAAGGGGCTGAGGTCGAGGCGGAGGGGTCGTTCGTTCGACACCTGTCCGTCAGTTGAGGTCGAGGCGGAGGCGGAGGGGTCGTTCATTCGACCCCTGTCCGTCAGTCGAGGTCGAGGCGGAGGCGGAGGGGTCGTTCGTTCGACCTCTGTCCGTCAGTCGAGGTCGAGGCGGAGGCGGAGGGGTCGTTCGTTCGACCCCTATCCGTCAGTCGAGGTCGAGGCAGAGGGGTGTCCTGCCTACTGTTTTTCCAGTAATGGGCCGACCCACGACTAGTCACTGTTGTTGGTGAGGTAAGCCTTCGTTTGATGGGCCTTTCTCCATTGTTCGAATGGCTAGTTGGATTTTGCCTTAAAAATGGTTGCTATGTTAAGCATTAGATTATCGCAGGCTAGGGTACCCCTTACCTTTGTACCCGACAGTAGCCCCCGAGCCTCTATGCAAATAAGGAAAATCCGCATAGAGGTTTTTGCCGATGATCTGCAAGGTTAGTAAAAGGTCTGATTCTCCGTGGGGTGCGCGCGAGCGCACCCCGCGGGGGTAGCCCCGAGGCCCCTGATTAAGAACTCCTCTGGGGCTTTAACGTGTGTTCTATCAAGGGGAGTTAGGATTAACTGGAGTCATAGCGCCCTATCGAGCGGTCAATTATGTTCGCCAGGCTACGAGCGTTTCACTTCCTTGGGAAGGGGTGCTCTAGGGCGGCTGTCGAAACCCTTTTGAGGGCCAGCCTTCGCTCCCTCGAGCGTTAAACTGGAGTCATAGTGCCCTATCGAGGGTCAACTCTGTCTGCCAGGCTACGAGTGTTTTCGACCCTCTTTCGTCGAGGGGTGCCGTGCGTAGTCTAGCCGTCGAGCCTCGTGTGGCCGGGCTTTCACTACCTCCTAGCGTCCTTCCCACGGATCCTTGCGCTCGGATTGTGGGGCGAAGAGCATCGTGCTATCCTCGTTAGGACGAGCCTCGAAGTCCTCTGTGAGCTGGTAACGGGTAGAAATCCAAGTGAGAACTCGTGCCCCATTCGATAGGGGTCGATAGAAGCCCTGATGCGTTCTCATTAAGCAAGACCGCGTGGATTACCTAGGTGCCAACTCCGTTCGATGGGAGTTGGTGGCTCAATGCCTCCCGTCGTAGGGATCCTTGGGTATTCCCTGGTTATGCCTCAGATATGTCCCGGGGGGCCTCGAGAGTTCGTTCTCAAGCTAAGGGCTTGCGCCGCCCCCCTGGGTCATCCCTGACTCGAGTACTCGAGGGCGGCTGTCGAACCCTGATCGTGGGGCCAGCCTTTGCCCCCTCGAGATTTGGGGGCGAACCGGAGTCCATAACCCAGGGTCCTCCCTGACCTCAGGTACTCGAGGGCGGCTGTCGAACCCTGTTCGAGGGCCAGCCTTCGCTCCCTCAAGATTTTGATGGACGGGTCAACGTCCGTTGCTTACCTCCGAAGATAACGCCCACTGTTGCACATTGTCCGCCATAGGCACGCCTTTTTAGGAGATGTCCGTTCGACTGCAGCCGTAGCAGGCGTAGGGTGCGGCGTGGAGTGCGGCGCGGAGCCCGATGACGCGACGGGTGTGCCCTATCCTGTGGAATACGAGGGGGCGGTAGGTGGGCGCATTAAATGCGGAGATTTGCCTGTCTTTTTGTTGGACCCGCCTGTTGGGCTTCCGGTTATAAATACGGGGGTGGGGAGTCGGCTCCCTCACGCTTGCCATTGCCTTCATTGCCTCCTTCTTCTTGTCATTGCCTTCGTCGCCCACCGAGCCGGATCTCTACGCGCGCGAGAGTAGGGAGAGGAGAGATTGGCAACATACCTTCCACCCCCGCATCCGAGCGCATCTGCTTCCCTGCTCCCATGGCCAGCTATAGCTTGCGTGGCCCTGACGCCTGTCTTCCATCGTCGGCGAGCGTGGGGCGTTTGGGAGATTTGGTGGAGAGCGACCTTCTCCGGTCTATCACCTCCGCGGACCGGCCGGAGTGGATAGCGCCGCCGAGGGAGGACGATGAGCCCAACCCGCTGGAGGGTTACGTGGTCAGCTTCAAAGCTTTCCACCGGGTGGGGCTGGGATCCCCCCAACCGTCTTCTATGCGGGATCCTCCACCACTACGGCGCGGAGCTCCAACACCTCTCCCCCAACGACATCTATCACGCGACGGTCTTCACCGCCGTGTGCGAAGGATACCTGGGGATGGAGCCGCATTGGGAGCTATGGCTCCACCTATTCGAGGCGAGCATGTTCCACGCTTCGGCCGGGAGCGGTAGCCACAGGATGGCCAGGGCAGGGTGCTGCAGCATCTCCCTCAAGAGGGCGGACTGCTAGATCCCGGCGAAGCTTACGTCGAGCCACTCAGGATGGCACTCCGGGTGGTTCTACCTGAGGAACGACGACGGTCTGTTCCCCACCTACGCCGGGAGGACGATCGACTCGAGGCCCGACCACTGGAGGTACGACGTCGAGCAGAAGAAGCAGAAGCGTCTCGACCACCTGCTTGGCGCGATTGCCCGTCTGAAGAAGGCGGGGCTTACGGCGGCCATCGTGGCGTCGGTGTTTCATCAGCGGCGAGTCGTGCCGTTGATGGCTCGCCCGCTACGTCTCGACAAGATGCGCCCGGGGGTGGATCTCACGGGGTGCCGTCTTATGGGGGACGAGCTGCCCCTCGAGAGGGTAGTCCGTCGGGTGCGCGCCTCCTTCGCCGGCGCGTTCGAGGAGGAGAACGTCGCCAGCGTCCCCATGGTGCCGGATAAGGGCCACGTCCAGCTGGTATGACATCTCTTTCTCTGTCAATGTCCTCTTGTCCGTCTCGTTCGTCTCCTCTGCCTGCCTCCTAACCGCCTTGTGTTCCTCAGGGGAGCGTCGTTTTACGGAAGTCGCCGCTACCGGTGAAAGAGGAGCGGAACGACTCCCAGGTGAGACGCCTTCAGGCTGAGCAGGACAAGAAGGACAAGGACAAGGCCAAGAAGGATAAGGGAAAAAAGGCCCAAGAGAAGGAGGAGCGTGAACGACACCGGGCGCGGCAGAGGCGGGCTAACCTTCCCGAGGAGGAGTCCCCCTCAGAGGAGGATGAGGATGAGGGGTCGAGCAGGGACGAGGTTGTTAAAGATGATGTCATGACGTGACGATATCGGGTTAGGCCTATCGCTTTTGACCTGACGGGTATCGTCCTTATGCATGAAGAGGAGACGGAGCAGGAGGAGAAGGCCGAGACGCAGCGAGGGCTCGAGGAAGAAAGAGCGGTGCCCAAGCATCAGGGGGCAGCCGCCAGTATTGGGGGAGGAGAGGGGTCGATGTCGAGGTCGACCCCAACTATCGGAATTGAGTCGCGGGACGAGCGCTCCGCGGCTCTTCAAGGTGAAGTGCCGCGGCAGACGCGTATCCGTTCGTCGCGGTCCCCGTCGAGGGGTCGGTCGAGCACGCCCCCGGCGCCTACTTGGTCGAGCGCACGGGCACCAGGCCCGTCAACCCAGGAGGAGACCAGGACGGTGGCGACGAAGATGTCGTTGGCCCCTGCCAAGGATACGGTGCCGGGAGCAGCCTCAACCCCTGCCGTGGCCAGCGCTGGTGGGAGAAGTGGCTCCCGACGTGCCTCGCAGAAGCCCCCGAGCGGCTCGAGGTCCACTGGTTGAACCCCCGTGATTCCGCTGGGGTAAGTTGCTTTCCTGTCGATTCTGAGTATTTTTCGTTGGTTATGACTTGTGCTTACCGTCGCGTATGAGTTCCTTTTTTAGGGTGAAGCGCTCGTTGGAGGACGCGAGCCCGACCCCAGCCAAGCTCGACGACCAAGCCGAGCTCGGGGAATGGCAGCACATGGAGGAGTTCCAGGCGTGGCTCGACCATGCGATGCGCGTGGCCGTGGGAGTCGCGTCCGAAGACTTATACAAAGGAATAAACGTAAGTTTCATCCTTTCCCTTTCGATTTACCTTGGTTATTTTGCTGTCGTTTGTTGTGACCTTCCTTTTTATCCTTGGTAGATGCTGAGGGCGAGGTCGCACGACAAGTCTTAGTTCATCCTGCGGACACAGGAGCAATGGCGCCAGCTCCCCGTCCTCCGTGCTTCGCTAGAGAAGGCGGAGGCCGAGGCCACCCAGGCGAAGGTCGAGGTGGCGGACGCGCAGGAGGGGGCCAAGGCCGCCCTTAGGGAGGTTATCGAGGTCGGGCAGTAGCGGGACGCTGCCCGAAAGGCCTGGCGTAAGGGGAGGAGGAGTCCACCCAGATGAGGGAGGAACTGGCTCGAGCGGCGGAACGTGTCCGGCAGCTCGAGGCCGACCTGAAGCAGGCGTCTGCCGACCGCACCTCCCTCGAGGGGCGGGTCCGGGAACTCCAGGCGGATGTTGACACCGTCTCCCGCGACCGCGACGCGCTGGGTGTCGCGGAGGAGAAGGCTCGAGCCCAGATCGCCGCTCTGGGGGAGGTGGCGGCTAACTAGAAGAAGGCCCTCGATGGTACTGGCAAGATCATCGAGAACCTCCGGGCTAAAAACAACGACCAAGCTCCAGAGCTCGTCGACGTCCGCCACCAACTTCAGAGGGCTGAGCAGGACTACGTCACCCTGGAAGCACACGCCAAAGGTGAGTTTTTTAGAAGTGTTATTGAGCTCGCTTGGTCTCGCCCCTTCCCTTGCTTTTTGGTTTTGATGGAGTCTTCTATTTGTTCTAGCAGAACTCGAAGGGGACAAGGCCCGAGCCCACGAGGATCTGACCAGTCTTCAGAACCTCCTTGGGGCGGAGACGAGCCTGAACGAGAGGCTTGAGGACGCCATCTCCTCCTTCTGCGACGACATGGGTGTCGAGCCGGAGCTGCCGGTTGCTGGAGACGTGCGTGGAGATTCCCTCTTGCGCCGGCTCTTTGCCGCGACCCGTGGAGTGACGGAGCAGGTCCATGCTGCCCTCCACATAGGCGTGAAGCGGGTGTTCACGGTCGTCCGCTCGGGGTACTCCTACGACCTCGACGTCATTGCCAGCGGCTTCGTCGTCGACCCGGAGCTGACCGATGAAGCGAACATGGCGAGATGCCATGAGCTGATCGATGCCGCAGAGGTGCCCGGTGGTGAGTTGGCGAAGCTGTTCGAGGCTGAGGTGCTTCCCCCAGCGGATGGCGATGGCGATGAGTAGTCGAGGCCTGTGTGCCAAATCTGGACAAGAAGGTCCATGTAATAGATTAGGTTGGTGACAATATGATATCGAGCCCCTGGGGGCTTCTTAATTTTAATGCATTTTATTCGAGATGCATCTGGGTGTTTTTATTTCTCGAGCTGTCTCTATTTCTCTTTGCCTGAGTCATAGCTTGTGGACTAAGTATTCGACGCACGCTCGTATCCCTGGAGGGGGGGAGCTAGTGGGGGTACCATAGCCCTGAGGCGTAGGAGAGTCCCCGGCTCGACGGCCCTCGACCCTTAGGGAGTTCGAGGCATTTTTTACTTAGCCATGAAGCGTACTCGGGGCAAAGGTGGAAAGAGAAGGCCGAGTTTCGAAAAAATGTTTGGGTTTTTAGATGACTTAGGAGGGGGGTCCCCCCTGTCAGCCCCCGAGGGAGGCTTGACTTTGCAGGAGCAGAGTCGAGGCTACCTCAGAGTTATGAACGAATGTGAAATGTATTTTGAGAACATTTTATTCATTCATAATGCGATAAGTGTGCATAATGCGGAAAATGTACGAGGCCTTGAGGCCTTAGGGGTAAAAGCGACGTAGCTGTTTGATGTTCCATGCGTTGGTGAGGATCTCACCCTTGCTGTTCTTCAGCTTGTAAGTCACTGGCTTTAGCACCTCTGCCACGATGAAGGGTCCTTCCCAAGGTGGCGTCAGCTTGTGACGCCCCTTGTTGCTTTGTCGGTGGCGCAGTACGAGGTCGCCAACGTCGAGGTCCCTTTTGCGTATGTGCTTGTCGTGGTAGCGTTGTAGCGTCTGCTGGTACCTTGCTAACTTGAAAAGGGTCGTGTCCCGGGCTTCCTCGAGCTGGTCGAGGGAGTCCTCTCGGGCTGCTGCGTTGGCTTGCTCGTTGTAGGCCTTTAGTCGAGGGGACCTATACTCGAGGTCAGTGGGGAGGACGGCCTCGGACCCATAGACCAAGAAGAACGGGGAGAACCCTTAGCTCGACTTGGTGTCGTTCTGAGACTCCATAGGACAGAGGGCAGCTCATCGACCCATCTCTTGCCGTGTTTGTTTAGCCGGTCGAAGATCCTTGGCTTGAGTCCCTGGAAAACCATGCCATTGGCGCGCTCGACCTGACCGTTAGTTTGAGGGTAGGCGACTGCGGACCAGTTCACCTTGATGTTGTGGTGGTCATAGAAGTCCAGAAACTTTTGGCCGGTGAACTGCGTACCATTGTCGGTGATGATGACATTGGGGACCCCGAAGCGGTGGACAATGTCGGTGAAGACCAACACAGCTTGTCGAGATTGAATGTTGACGATGGGTCGAGCCTCGATCCATTTCGAGAACTTGTCTATGACCACGAGGAGGTGGGTATGGCCACCTTTTGTTTTCTTCAGAGGGCCGACCATGTCGAGCCCCCATACTGCGAATGGCCAAGTTATGGGTATCATCTGAAGAGCTTGGGCGGGTAGGTGGGTCTGTCTGGCGTAGAATTGGCATCCCTTGTAAGATCAAACAAGTTTGGTAGCATCGGCGATGGCTGTCGGCCAGTAGAAGCCTTGTCGAAAGGCGTTTGCTACCAGCGTTCTTGGCGCCACGTGGTGGTCGCAAGCCCCCGAGTGTAGGTCCTTCAGTAGTGCCCTCCCCTCCTCGAGGGTGAGGCAACGTTGAAGTACACCGATAGGGCTGCGTTGATACAGCTCGTGGCCATCCCCATGCAAGACGTAGGTTTTGGCGCGTCAGGCTATGCGTCGGGCTTCGGTGCGGTCCTCTGGGAGCTCGTCCCGTATTAGATACTCGAGGTAGGGCGTGCGCCAATCCGTCGTGGAAGTTTGGGTCGCGGCCGTTCCGTCGATCTCCATGACTTCTTCCCCGTTCGAGGGGGGATCGGTCGAGGGGGGTGGATCGACCCCTTGCTCGAGGGCAGGAGCCCCCGAGCCTAGGTCGATAGACGGCTTGTGATGGTCCCTCGAGAAGACGTTGGGAGGAACCGTGCCTCGAGTGGACGCGATTTTGGCTAGCTCGTCAGCAGCTTCGTTGTACCGGCGGGCGACATGGTTGAGCTCGAGGCAATATAATTTGTCCTCCAGCTTACGGACCTCCTTGCAGTAGGCTTCTATCTTTGGGTCGTGGCAGCTCGAATCTTTCATCACTTGGTCGATTTCCAACAGCGAGTCCCCCCGAACGTCGAGGCGTCGAACCCCGAGCTCGATGGCGATGCGCAGACCGTTGACGAGGGCCTCGTACTCGGCTACGTTGTTGGAGGTGGGGAAGTGGAGGCGGATGACGTAGCGCATGTGGACCCATGTGGGTGATATGAACAGCAATCCGGCGCCTGCCCCCGTCTTCATCAACGATCCGTCGAAGTACATGGTCCAGAGCTCGGTCTAAACTTGCGCCGGGGGTAGTTGGGTGTCGGTCCATTCTGCAATAAAATATGTCAATACCTGAGACTTGATGGCCTTCCGAGGAGCGTAGGAGAGAGTTTCCCCCATGAGCTCAACCAACCATTTGGCGATTCTCCCAGACGCCTCCCGGTTCTGGATTATCTCCCCGAGGGGGAAAGACGAAGCCACAGTAACCGGGTGACCCAGGAAATAGTGCTTGAGCTTCCGCCGAGTGAGGACGATGGCGTACAACAGCTTATGAATGTGGGGGTATCTCACTTTGGTTTCTGAGAGCACCTCGCTTATGAAGTAGACGGACCTCTAAACCAGCAGGGCATGTCCCTCTTCTACCCTCTCGACCACTATGGAAGCGCTGACTGCCTGGGTAGTTGCTGCAACATAGAGCAAGAGGGGCTTGGTTGGGCTTGGGGGCACCAGGATAGGTGGAGAGGTGAGTAAGGCTTTGAGTTTGGAGAGCGACTCCTCGGCCTCGACGGTCCATGTGAAGTGCTCTATTTTCTTTAGGAGACGGTAAAGGGGTAGTGCCTTCTCTCCGAGCCGTGAGATGAACCGGCTGAGGGCAGCGAGACACCCTTTGACCCTTTGTACGCCCTTAAGATCGTTGATCGGGCCTATCCTAGTGATTGCGGTTACCTTCTCAGGGTTGGCCTCGATCCCGCGTTGGGAAACTATGTACCCTAGGAGCATGCCTCGAGGGACCCCCAAGACACACTTCTTTGGGTTTAGCTTTATGTGATTTGCCCTGAGGCACCCAAACGTGATCTCAAGGTCCCCGACTAGGTTCTCGACTTTCTTGGATTTGACCACGATGTCATCAACGTAGACCTCGACGGTTGGCCCTATATGTTTTCCTAAGACATGGAGCATGCATCGTTGATATGTGGCCCCGATGTTTCGCAAACCGAAGGGCATAGTGAGATAGCAAAACATGTCAAAGGGGGTGATGAAGGAAGTCGCGAGCTGATCGGACTCCTTCATCTTTATTTGGTGATAGCCAGAATACGCATCAAGAAAGCAGAGAGTTTCACATCCCGCAGTGGAATCTACTATTTGATCAATACGTGGTAATGGAAAAGGAACCTTAGGACATGCTTTATTTAAACTAGTGTAGTCTACGCACATTCTATCCTTTCCATTCTTTTTCTTGATAAGTACAGGATTTGCTAACCACTCGGGATGATGTACCTCCTTGATGAATCTGGTCTTCAAAAGCTTGTCGACCTTCTCAACGATGATTCTGCGCTTCTCCTCGTTGAAGCGCCGCAGCCGTTGCTTCACCAGTTTGGATCTGGCCTGGATGTCCAAGGAGTGCTCGGCGACATCCCTCGGAATGCCCGGCATATCTGAGGGACTCCACGCAAACACGTCAGCATTCGCGCGGAGAAAGTCGACGATCACGGCTTCCTATTTGGTCTCGAGGGTGGCACTGATCGTCAGCGCCTTCCCATCCGCGTGGCCGAGGTCAAGCGGGATGGTCTTGGTGTCCTCCGCAGGCTTGAAGTTGCCGGCGTGCCGCTTGGGGTCGGGGATCTCCTTGGAGAAGTCGTCGAGGGCCGCGAGAATGGCTGCCTTGGCGTTTTCTATGCACTATACGTCGCAGTCGTAGGCGTGCTCGTAGGAGGTGTCGACGGTAATGACCCCCTTGGGCCTTGGCATCTTTAGCTTGAGGTAAATGTAGTTCGGGATCGCCATGAACTTGGCGTACCCGGTCGATCGATGATGGCGTGGTAGATGCCATGGAATGCGACCACCTCGAAGGTCAGATCTTCCTTTCGGAAGTTCGAGGGGGTACCGAAGCAGACAGGTAGCTTGACGCGGCCGATCGGGAGTGCCTTCTTCCCTGGAACGATCTCGTGGAATCCCCCTACGCTGGGCAGGAGCACGGTCCTCGGGATCCCCAGGAGGTCGAGGTTCTCGGCGTAGATGATGTTGAGGCTGCTTCCCCCATCCATAAGTACCCTGGTGAGGCGGGTGTTGAGTATGATCGGGTCGACGACGAGTGGGTAGACCCCTGCGTTGGGGACGTGCTCGTGGTGGTCGTTCTGGTCGAAGGTGATCGGCGTGCGGGACCAGTCGAGGTATCCAGGAGCCTGGGCTCGAATGGAGAAGACTTCTCGACGCTCCCTCTTGCGCTGACGCGCACTGAGTCAGGTCGAGGGTCCTCCGTAGATCATGTAGCAGTCGTAGATCTCGGGGAAGCCTCCTTTTTTGCCATCGCCCTTGACGTGGAGGTCGCAGGGTGGGTCTTCCTTGTCGTCGTCTTTCTTGATGCCGAAAGATTCGAAGTACTTCTTGAGCATGCGACAGTCCTCGAGGTTGTGGTTGGCCGGTCCCTTGTGATAGGGGCAGGGCTCCTTCAACATCTTGTCGAAGACGCCCCCTCGGGCGGGGGACCTCGAGGCTTCCTTTTGTCTACAGCAGCGACAAGATCGTCGGGATCGACGTTGGGTCGACCCAGCCGGTTCTTCTTCTTCTTCTTGTTGTTGTTCCTCTTGGGCCCATTATTCGAGCCCCCGGGCTCGTCCGCCTTGGCCTTCCCCGTGTCTGGGGATGCATAGAAGAACGCGCCAACGGCTTCCTCGCCGGCTGCGTAGTTGGCGACGATGTCCATGAGCTCGTTGGCGGTTTGGGGTGTTCCGTCCTAGCTCCCGCACCAACTCCTTGCAGGTTGTCCCGGCGACAAACGCCGTGATGATGTCATGGTCGAAGATGTGGGTTAGCTCGGTACGTTACTTGGAGAACCGTCGGGTGAAGTCATGGAGGGTTTCCCCTGGATTTTGCTTGTAGCTGCGGAGATCCTAGGAGTTTCCTGGCCGCACGTAGGTGCCCTTGAAGTTTCCCTCGAAGATCCTGACCAGGTCGGGCCAGCCATAGATCAAGTCCGGGGGGAGTTCCTCGAGCCATCTTCGAGCGGTGTCGGAGAGGAAGAGCGGGAGTTGCTGAACGATGACGTGGTCGTTGTCAGTTCCTCCTAGCTGACATGCCAGCCTAAAATCAGCAAGCCAGAGCTCCGGCTTGGTTTCGCCATTGTACTTGACCAGGCTGGTGGGTGGACGGAAACGAACAGGCAAGGCGGTTTGCCAGATCGTCTTGCTGAAGACCCGTGGCCCTGGTGGTTCCGGGGATCGTCACTATCGTAGCGCCCACCTCGATGGGCACTGTAACCTCGAGCCTCAGCGTCACCATGTCGGCATTGTTTGTTGTCGTTGATGTCATATCGCGCGTCTCGCGGTTGTCGATTGTCGAGGATGCGGTCTCGAACTAGTTGCCGCTCCGCTCCGCCTTGGGGCGCCTTGTCTTGGTGGACAGATACCTCTCGATTTTTTCGAGGGGGCACGTCTTGCTGCTCGGAGGCAGCTCCTCTACGCCTCGAGGCGGAGCTCTCCGCCTGCTGTACGGCCGCGGTTTGGAGAAGCCCCTGAATTTCATCCCTGATGCGTTGCGCCTGGGGCGTCGATGGTGCCGGCATGTTGCGGAGCAGCATCACGGCTGCCATGACATTCTGGCTAGCGCGGTTGTAGATGTGGCGCTCGTTCGCCCCTTCGTTGACGATCTGTCGATGGACATCCCGAGCCCGCTCGCGGGCTCCTCCATCCGGTGACCGCCCGTGATCTTGCTCGAGGGCATGCTCGAGCTATTGGAGCCGTAGGTGCTCCTCCTCGACCTTGGCGAGCAGCTCTCGGACTTGCGTGATCTGGGCATCCTGAGGTGGACCAGCTTCGCCTGGAACCGGGGGGACGGCATCTCGCGGTGGAGTAGCGTTGCGCCCTCCTCTCGCATTCGCAGCTGCGGCGTCGGTGGTCTCATCCTGGGAGTCGACTGACTCGATGAGGTGGAAGCACTCCCGCGTGGGATCGTAATCCTCATCGGGGGAGTCTGAGTCGGGGTTGCCCAGGTAGAAGTTTGGGAAAGATCCCCTGCGCTCCTTCTCCAATTGTCGTCGTAGCGTGCCCCAGGTGTAGTAACCTGGGGCCGGGGCTCGCCGTGGCACCGAGCGCTCGTCTGGTGGAGGGGTGCTGACGAGGTTAGTCGTCGCACGTAGCAGGTTCCCTAAGGACCCGTAACGTACCTGCATCTGCGAGCCTACAAAAGCAGAACACAGTCTGGCGTTGTTGTAGAGCCCGTGCGGAAGCAGGTTGCGCGGCGGCGTGGCCGAGTACGTCGGAGAGGCCACGGGGACACTCCGAGATGACGGTATGGCAAATCCAAGGTCAGACCCGGCGAGGTACCCGCCCCCGACCACCAAGCATGGGTCAAACAGGCCCCCGAAGGGAGAAACTGTGTCACCAGCCGGGGCCGGGGAGATGTCGTTCAGCATCTCGGAATCCGCGCGGTGAAGAGTGCGGCGACGTCGTTCATGCCTCCCCCTGGTCGCAGGCGAGAGGCGCGAGTGGTGGGACCGTCGTCTGGTCCTCCTTGGCCCCGGCGTACCGGAGCTGCTGCTATCCATGCCACTACCGAGAGTAGAACCATGTCGTGGCCGTGGCCCATGGACATGAACTCTAGGCTCCCGAACCAGATGATGGTGGTGAATGGAAGTGATGGGATCGTGGAATCCATCTGGGAGAGTAGTTCGGAGTTGATCGACACGCAAAGCCCCCTACCTGGCGCGCCAACTATCGGTGTTATGACCCAGGGGGTCAAGACCACCAACTAGTAAATTTGTATATTGCGTGCTCCCTCTCCCAGACGTGATGCAAGAAGAACACAAGATTTATCTTGGTTCGGACAAAGAAGGCCCTACGTCCAGCGGGGGAGGATGAATTGTATTATCTTGCACCGAAGTGCTCGTACAGGGGGGTACAAGCTGGTTTACACGGGGGTGCCCAGGATGAGCTGAGGCCTAGGACTAGCAGGGCTACCCTAGGTGGTCGGTTGATTGCCTGAGATGCTGATCAAGCAGGCAAGGAGTGGTGTTGTGAGTGTGGGCAGATGTCCGATGATCTGACCCACTGCTCGGCTTGGAGGTGGAGTTCTGATTCTCCCTGTGTCCCTTCCTTTTCTTCCACTATCCAAGCGTCCCCTTTTATATGCCAAGGGGAGGCTTAGGATTACAGGAACCTAGTACGTATCGGAATGGGAGACATGTCCGTGCGCCATGCCTGCGACGAGACGTCGATCGCTGTAGCGGCATGTTCCTTCTATACTTCCGGTGTTTTCAGGGCATGGCGATAGTAGACTGGACGCCACCGTACACCATGGCGCAGTACGGTTGGCCTTCTGTAGATGGGTACGAGTCCCATAGTTGGCGCGGGACGGACTGGACGGGAGCCATGCCGGAGTGGTTGGAGACGATGGTCGAGCCCCCTGGTCGAGGGGGGTCGAGGCCAGCGTGACCCTGTCGTATCCCTGAAGACACAGTCAAGGGCTGCTCCATTTAATATTCGAGGGGGTGCCTTTGGCCTCCGTACTCCAGGCATGGCCACAGTGGCCGTACGATCGTCGAGGAGTCCGGGTATGGGCGGGGAGTTGACAGATTTGACCGTGGCAGAGGGTGCCCATGGCGTTAGGCGGGAGCAGGTAGGCGCATTGGATTCTCCTTACCCATACTGGGAGTAGGTAAGCTAATCGAGCCTCCTGCGTGCGGGTCGTTCGATCGACCCCCTGTCCGTCATTCGAGGGGCTGTGGTTGAGGCGGAGGGGTCGTTCGTTCGACCCTTGTCCTTTAGTTGAGGTCGAGGCGAAGGCAGAGGGGTCGTTCGTTCGACCCCTGTCCATCAGTCGAGGTCGAGGCGGAGGCGGAGGGGTCGTTCGTTCGACCCCTGTCCGCCAGTCGAGGTCGAGGCGGAGGCGGAGGGGTCGTTCGTTCGACCCCTGTCCGTCAGTCGAGGTCGAGGCGGAGGGGTGTCCTGCCTACTGTTTTTCCAGTAATGGACCGGCCCACGACTGGTCACTGTAGTTGGTGAGGTAAGCCTTCGTTTGATGGACCTTTCTCCATTGTTCGAATGGCTGGTTGGATTTTGCCTTAAAAATAGTTGCTATGTTAAGCATTAGATTATCGCAGGCTAGGGTACCCCTTTCCTTTGTACCCGACAACCTATTATTTTATCATTACTCGAAATAATACCACAACTTAACCGTAGCAGTATATCAATATTTGATTTTGGGATAATAATAATAATAATTCTTAAGCCACATTGTCTGTAGTGTTCTTTCTTAAACATCCCACTAATTGAGCTCATATTAATACTAAATTTTGTTTGAAGCTTTAAATAAAAAATGTGTTTTTCACATGAGTAAATATAATCTGATTGTGCACTTTCTTAATTATATAAAGCCTTACCCATTCGATCAGTGCACACCTTGTACAATGTACAAGAAGACCAATAAGCAACCAATCGCGCCTTGCATCATGTATTACCTACTTCCTAGAAAAGATACAAGCATGATATACATGTCAGTTAAAGTATTTCACGTTTATCAGGTTTGTAGTAAATAATATTCATATTTATAGCTCTAAATTTTCTATATTATAAAAATATATTTGATAATTAATTTACTGGTGTTTATTTAATATTATAAATATTTTTATTTTTTATCTATAATTGATGAAATTTGATAAGCTAAACCATGACATTTTCCAGAATTGAATTCTGCAAATGGATCATTACGAGGATGGAGTACTAGCTAGAACACCGCAGATCACCAAGAGCGAGAACGGGTAGTGGTGCAAGCAGGACATGCTTTTTCGTGCAGAGGAAAAGCAGCATGTAAACTCAAGAACAAAGGCTCGCTAGATGCGAGCATGTTCGTTTGACTTTTTAGCCGGTTTAAATCCAGCCAAACATAATGCGTGTAATCGTCTTTGGCCTCTCTCAATATGCGCGCTGCTGCGCATACAGAAGGGAAGAGACGAAATCAAGTTTGTTTTTTCGACCAAATATAATCAGGCCTGTTAATTTGTTGCTTTTGCCATGTGTGACCCTTCGCATTGCATTGCCAAAAAAAGACTTGTTTTATCTTGTTGCTTTTGCCATGTGTGATCAGTGATCGATGTCTTGTTGCTGGTTGCTTTCCACTTGTGTGTGTCCGGCCAGCATGCCCATGGTTTGTTTGTGGCTCGTTTCGTGTCGCTTTCAGTACGTCTTTCTTGGCAGCTAGGAGTACATACATACCACTACTTTATGGGTCGTGTCATTCAAACGTATATATGCTTGTATGCCTATTTGCTGTATACGTACCACTACTTTATGAGTGTGTATTTGCTGTATACAAGCTCGTACACGCAACAGCCGATCACTACTGCAGAAACGGCAATCACTGCCGGTCCATCACAGCCGGTTTTGTTTGGGTCGACAGTGATGATTCTTCACTACCGGTTCTTCCTCTGACAAACCCATAATTATTGGAGGCAGGGACTGAACCGGCAGTGAAACACCACATCACTGTCGGTTCGTGGCTTGAACCGGCAGTGATGCCTCTCGGCCCTATCACTGCCGGTTCAAGCCACCAACCGGCAGTGATGTGGTGTTTCACTGCCGGTTCGTGGTTGGAACCGGCAGTGATGTTGTGTACAGTATAAAGCACGTGATCTCCTTTCTCCCTCCTCTGCCCAACAGTATAAAACAGTGCTCGGAGCTCCCTCTCTCCATTGTTGCGGCTGATGGATTTCTTGATCTTTATTTTTGACTCATCTTCACTCTTGGATCCTGATATCTTCTTGCACTTGGTTAGTAACAAGCATAATTCTTTAGAATTGTTGGTTTACATTGTTTTTGTGTGTAAATCTATAGTTTAGAGCTATGCTAGTTTTCATGATCAAGAAGATAGATGTTGCAATTTATGTCAATTTTTTGTACCTTTTAAATCCAAAAGTATTTAGAAAAATTGTAGCACTTTATTTTTATTGGATAATTATTGTATAATCATTGAATAACTAGGTTCGAAAGATTCGTCTAAAAAATTATGGATAAAAATTGTAATTAGTTATATTTATTACTTACATTTAATATTTCATGCATGTATTAAAGATTTGATGGGATGTGGAATAGATTCGGTATTTATTACTTACATTTAATACTCCATGCATGCATTTAATACTCCATGCATCCACCTATTTTGTTGTCTCACTTTTTATAGCGCGATCAAATTCAAATTATAAAGAAAAGAATATTGTTCAAAAATGCTCATATTAATATGTTCCTATGTTTTCTCTGCTCTGTCCATTTTATCAGTGCAGACATGGCTCGAGGGTGGATGTACGATCTGTCACGTACAGACCCACGGTACTTAACGGGCATCGACAATTTCATCAAACGAGCTAGAGTCAATGCTGGGGACTCACATCTTGTATTTTGTCCATGCAAAGACTGCAAAAATACGAGAAAATGGGGCGACGTGGAGCATATATGGTTGCACTTGATCACAAGGGGGTTCATGAGAAACTACACGATTTGGACTTTGCATGGGGAGGTTGGTCAAAATGTTAATGATGATGTGCACATGCCTAGTGTATCCCTGAATGCATTATTGCCTGTTCATGAGTACACAGAACATGTGCCTACCAATGATGATGTGTTTATGAATACATTAGCTGACGACACTGAGAAAAATGATGGCATTTCACAGCTTCTACATGATGTGCATGGAGGATTCTTTAGTGCTTCACAGTTGAAAAAACTGGAGATGATGAGAAAGGATGCAAAAACACCATTGTTTCCGTGCTCCCCAATAAGCAAACTGGAAGCCAACATCATGTTATTAGAGTTCAAATCAACGAATGGCTTCGATAACTTGTTAGTTATACTACATAAACTGTTCCCGGAGGCCGAGTTAGCAGAAAAGACATACCTTGTGAAGCAAATGATTTGCCCAATTGGCCTCGAGGTTGAGAAAATCCACACATGTTTCAACGACTGCATATTGTACCGTGGAGAGAAATACAAAGATTTGGATGCATGTCCCAAGTGTAAAACTCCCCGATACAAGCAAGGGCCATCAAATGATGGAAGCAAGACCAGAGGAGGGCCAGTAAAATCCGTGTGGTATTTTCCTATAGCTCCATGAGTGCATAGGTTGTTTGCAAATGAGAAGTCAGCCAAGCTGTTGCGTTGGTACGGCGAAGAGCGAAAGAAAGATTTAATGATGAGACACCCCACCGATGGGTCAGACTGGAGGACTATCAACACTATGTTCTATAAGAACATCGGTGGAGAGGTAAGGCATCTGTGGTTTGCTTTGAGCACGGATGGGATGAACCCGTTTGACCAGGTGAGAACCAATCATAACACTTGGCCAGTGACGCTATGTATATACAACCTTCCACCCTGGCTTTGTATGAAACGGTCATACGTTCAGATGCCATTACTAATCCAATGACCAAGACAACCTGGTAATGATATTGATGTGCTTCTAGAACCAGTGATCGATGAACTACTACAAATGTGGGAGATGGGTGTGAAGGATGTCTGGGATGAGTACAAAAAAGAACATATCACGGTAAAGGCTATACTTATCGCTACAATCACCGACCTACCAGGGCAAGTTTTCTTGTCTGGAGAGAAGACAAAAGGATACACTGGGTGTGTCAAGTGCTTGGACGAGACTGATGCTACACATCTACCAGAAAACAGGAAGATGATCTACATGGGACACCGTAGGTTCCTACGTCGTGATCACCCTTACTGTAGGAATACAAAAGATTTTAATGGGACTACTGAGAAACGTGGATCTCCAAAGTATCGAGACAGGAAACAGCTGCTTCAACAATTAAGCAAACTCACAAATGTTGTCCTTGGGAAGGGGGGCGGGGCAGTAGCAGCGCCAACCGATAGTATCTGGAAGAAAAAATCAATCTTCTGGAAACTACCTTACTAGCAACTTTTGAGTGTACGTCACTGTCTTGATCCAATGCACATAACTAAAAACGTGTGCGGTAACACACTTAACAGGTTGATGAACACCGGGGGAACAAGTAAGGATTCTCTCGCGACACGTTTGGACATGCAACACCTGGGCCTCAGGAAGGAGTTGCACCCAGTAACTCTTGAGAATGGTCACTTGAAACTTCCGGTGGCATCATGGACACTAAAAAAGGAGGAAAAAGAAATGCTTATTTCTTTCTTCAACGATCTCAAAGTACCGAGTGGCTACTGTGGGAACCCGAAGAGGCTATGAAGACCCATGGCTGTCATGTCATAATGACTCAGCTGCTCCCAGTTGCCCTGCGAGGTATCCTCCCTGACAAGGTCCGCGCTCCAATCATAAAGTTGTGTTCGTTCTTCAACGCGATCTCTGAAAAGGTCATTGAAGTGGGCAGGCTAGACCGCCTGAAGCAGGAGATAGCCGAGATTATATGCAGGCTTGAGATGCATTTCCCACCGACTTACTTTGACATTTCAGTACATCTACCTGTTCATCTTGTGGATCAAATAAAAGCCCTTGGTCCAATGTATCTACACCCGATGTTTCCTTTCGAGAGGCTCATGAAAGTTTTTAGGCGGTATGTTAGGAATAAATTCAGACCAGAAGGGAGCATGGTAGAAGGATGGTCAACAGAGGAGGCTATTGAGTTCTCCACATATTATCTGGACATCAAGCGGGTCGGAGTTCCAGTATCTCATCATGATGGAAGACTAAAGGGCAAAGGAACCATAGGTGAGAAAGCTGTCAAAATAGACAAAGTGGTCTCCTTCAGACAAGCACACTTCGCTGTTCTCTAGCAGGCCGACGGTGTGATGGCATACATTGATGAGCACAAACAGTTACTGCAAAGGAAGCACATCGGTAGGTCACAGGCTTGGCTTGAGAAAAAACATAAGGAGGAATTCGGTGACTAGTTTCGATGCCAAAGGCTAGGAATGGTGACGGGATGTCAGCTAGATCTCTTAGCCCTCGGACCTTCGACTACGCTAATGATGTACCAAGGATATCAAATAAATGGTTTTACATTTTACACAAAAAAATAGGACGGAAAGAGCACCAACCAAAATAGTGGTGTTCGTTTCGACGCCCACGATGAGTACGGCATGGTGGTGGCAACATACTATGGTTTCATAGATGAGATATGGGAGCTAGACTATGGACATCAGTTGAAAGTTGCTCTTTTCCATTGTCTGTGGGTCTGGCTGAATGAAATCAACACCGACAAGGATGGGTTCACTACCATTGATCTATTCAAGACCGCATACAGAAATGACCCCTTCGTCCTTGTAAAGGATGTTTTGCAAATCTTCTATATAAGGGATAACAATTCAAATGGAAGACGACATGTAGTATTGTAAGGCAAAAGGAAGATTGTCGGTGTCGACAGAGTGACAGACGAAGAAGACTACAAAGGTTATGAAGAAATGGCTCCTTTTGGAGCGAACGTTACCCTACATGTCCTTGAAGAGGGTGACGAACCTGCTTATCTCCGGAGTGATCACAATGAGGCCATCATCATGCCTGCACCGTGAATTGTTAGAGTATCATAAACTATGTAATCCTTAATGAAATGTTGTTTTAGTAATTTGCATCGAATTTGAGATCATATGGAGTTGTAGATTGATGAGTTGTACCACGTTGTTGATTGATGTATGTCATGTCAAAATGAATTAAAAAACTATAAAGAATTAGACCTTGGATGTATAAGAAATAATGTAGAGCTCCTCAAAACTAACAAAAGCTATGTTGGAAGATTTTCAACTTCTATTCAAATTTTTGAAGTAATTACAAAGGGGGTAATTGAATTTTAAACCCTTATTCAAATTCAAAATGGAATTCAAAAACTAGAAAGAATTAGACCTTGAGTGTATAAGCAATAATGTAGATCTCCTCAAAACTAGCAAAAGCTATGTTGGAAGATTTTCAACTTCTATTCAAATTTTTGGAGTAATTACAAAGGGGGTAATTGAATTTTAAACCCTTATTCGAATTCAAAATGGAACTCAAAAACTATAAAGAATTTGAATATGCTCCTTCAGCAAAAGTTGTAGAGAATTAAAAATTATGCAACTTCTATGTTTAGAGTTTTTCAAGTTCTAGTGAAAAATCAGGAGTAATTTGAATTCTAAAGAAAAAGGCAGATTTAAAAAAATACACACATCATTGCCGGTTATAGAGCAACCGATAGTGATGTGCCTCTATCACTGCCGGTTCTAATTACTAACCGGCAGTGATGCGCCCTCATCACTGTCGGTTGATAAGAACCGGCAATGATGCTCCCTCATCACTGTCGGTTCTTCTTACAAACCGGCACTGATAGGGGACATCACTGCCGGTTTGTAATAAGAACCGACAGTGATATGCCACCCTATTTAAAGAACTAGCGCGCGTCCGAAAATTTCAGATGCGCGCCCGTTCCACACTTAGCCATTTTGCTCGAGCCCGAGCTCGCCACTGCACGCCGCCGCTACCCCCTGGACCTCGATGACCTCGACGCCGCGAGGAGCTCCCTCCACTGCACGCCGCCACCACTGCACTCCGCCGCAACTGCACGCCGTCACCGCCCGCTCTGCTCTGCTCGACGTACGCCGCCGCGAGGAGCTCCCTCCACTGCACACCGCCGCCGCCCGCTCTGCTTGACGTCGTGACGCCGCCCGCTCTACTCTGCTCGATGCCGCAACTGCACGCCGCCGCCACCCGCTCTGCTCTGCTCGACGCACGCCGCCGCGAGGAGCTCCCTCCACTGCACGCCGCCGCCGCCCGCTCTGCTCGACGTCGTGACGTCGCTGGTCGACGCCGCCCAGGACCGCCAGGGCCGCCACGACATCGTCGGCCGCCACATCCACGCCACAAGAGCACAAGAGCAGGAGCAGGAGCACGTAGAGGAGCGCGAAATCCGGCCCTAACCTCCACGCGGTGAGCTCCATGTCCACGCACCGAAGGTGTTCGACGAAATGTGTACATGGACCTGCCCTGCTTTTGCTTGCTTGCTTGGCATGGAGATAGATGATGAGATGAATTGAAGGAGGGAGAGAAAGGGAGGAGATGGAATGCCCTGCTTTTGCTTGCTTGTTCGATGGAATGCCATAAAGAAAAATCATTTATTTCATGATATATGGAATGCCATAGAGAGAGAGTTAGAGATATACAATCATATATATGCCATCTCGTTATATATACAATCATTTATTTCATGATATATGGTATGCTTGTAAACTCTTTGATCACTTATAGATATATAGATAGATAGAGATAGAGAGATAGAGAGTGAGATACATACATATATATGTCATCTCTTTATTTCATATTGTGGCTACCATAATTCAAATTTGTGGATAGATCGAGATAGAGATAGAGATATAGAGGCTTCATATTGATAACATCGAGCATGAATTTATAGTACTTATAGATAGATGGCAAATTTCATATCATACATACATGGCTTTAGAGATATAGATAGAGATACATGACTTGGCACATTTTTTGGAGATAAATGACTTGGCACATTTCATCATCCTATGCTTGTATATATGTTATCTACCTATGAGTTAATACCAATAATTGAAATTCATGTCCAGAAACATGACAATTAAGCGTCGATTCGCCACCCGTCGCCCTGCGACCGAAGCCGATGACCAAGGAACTAGTGATGACAACCAGCAAGGGGATCAAAGACCTTGGATCCCTAGCCATATGCTAAACCTAGAAGAGGGCCAAGGAGACGAGGTAATAACTTAGGCCATACCTAAAAACACGGTAGATATAGCCAGAAAAATTTGATGGGGACTTATTCATAAATTTTGAAGCAGGTTCCGCCGGAAGGTCCAAGTACTGGTGAGAGTTCTAGAAGGACTAAGCGTGGTGCAACAAAGCTCCCTCAGACAACTAGACACTGGCACATCTCTCAGTTCGATCAACTAGGGGAGCCGGTGGAGCCACTTAAAGCATTGGGCCCATACAAGAGTACCATGGGGGCACTTGTAAGGGACTTCATCCCGATCAAATACAGGAAGTGTAATGGCAGTGAGAAAGACCCGTGGAGGGTTCCAGAAGTGGAGAAGGAACTAGTTTGGAACAAGCTCAGAGGGTATTTCACTTTCCCTAATGATTGTGATGAAGCGACAGTCAAGAAGAGGGTCAAGGAAATCATGGGTCACTCCTTCAAGAATTTTAAGGGAAAGTTGCACAAGCTCATCAAGGAGGAAAAAGAACCGAATTTTGCGGGAGGTGAATTCAGCAAGCAGAGGGACTTCTGGGAGGAGTTCAAGGCTTACAAGCTATCCGAAGAGGCCAAGGCATCAAGCGAAAGAAACAAAGCAAACTCGCTTAGGTCAAATAATCCTCACCGTCTAGGATCGCGTGGGTACGTAAGGAAGATTCCGATTTGGGATGCCCAAGTCAAAGCATTAGAGCGGAGCGGCGTTACGCCTCAGACAAGCGATTGGCAGCCCAGATCAGTGAACTACCTACTCGCAAGGGGGGCACGATACAATCTTGACGGGAGCCTTTCCGCCAGCGCTGAACCCGTCACAGATCTCCTCCAGAAGATTTCCACTATCATTGAGGAAGTGCATAGAGGGGCCCGTAGGTCGGATAGAGAAAATGACGTGCTCACGCAAGCACTTGGAACCAAGGAGCACCCCGGTCGCACTAGAGGATGTGTTCTCGATCCTTACTTAAGTGTTTTTTCTTGATATATTATTCAATAACATGAGCTTTGTGATTGCAGCAACCATTATGTCCTCGTAGATATAAGTCTTAAAAATTCAACTATCGAGGTGTGGGACTCAAAAAAGAAACCACTAAAAATTATCGAAGACCTAGTCAAAGTGCTAAATATGTAAGTGAACCCAATATCACCATACTTTTCAATCAAATATGATATTATAATTAATGTCCTTAGCCTTCACACTTCATTTACATTGTCATATAGGATGAATGTGTTACCTGATTGGAGAAATGTGGAGCCTAGGATGCAAAAGAAATGGAGAGCCCCATTCAGCGTGGAGTATATGAAGAAGGTCAAGAACCTAGATCAACCAATGGGGAACAACAAATGCGGGTTCTATGTGATGTGGGCAATGCTTTGCTACTTTGGCGCAAAACTAGGATTAGGAGATGGCATGGTACGTACGCGTCTCATTTTAATTCTATTGTTTTGTCTTCCGTATGTGCATCTCAATATCATCTTGTATCAATTTACAGCGCAAAGATCAGGGCCACAACAGGTTGCTAGATTTTGAGATAAGAGGATTTCAAGAGGAGATAGCAGCTCTTATTCTGGACGAGATAGTGTATAGAAAAGGATATATGTCCATTGTGCAGAGTAAGGACTTCAAGAAGATCTACGGAAAAGACCGCCTCGAAAGGCTGTTGTAATGCGACATTTAATTCGATACTTTAAATTTTGTTTGGATGTTTTGTAATAATTATTATAAATGTGTGATGAGTTTGTATTGTCGCTAGTCCACAACCACCTTCAATTCACATCGATATCAAATGGTTCGATAGCAAACACCTCCACGATCTCCCTCCCCACCACCTCTACCCTAAACCCCAAATGAAAATAAAACAATTAATAAAATGCAATTTTAAAAAATAATATCACTGCCGGTTCAATTAAAACCGACAGTGATGGCTCAAACATCACTGTCGGTTGGTGGAACAAACCGGCAGTGATGGCTCAAGCATCACTGCCGGTTGGTAACACGAATCGGCAGTGATACTTGAGCCGGTTTGGCATAACCGGTAGTGATGGCTTGGCCTCATCACTGCCGAATTGCCAGTGCCGGTTCAAAAACCGTCACTGAAGGGGGGTTTTGAACCGGCACTGTTATCAAGTTCTGTAGTAGTGGGTGGTCCGTGTTGGGGAGTACTCCTTTCATCTCAAATTAAATTTTGTTATTCAAAGAATCTCGAAGAGTCAAAACATCTCATCTCAAGCTTAACCGAATTTATATAATAATATAATAATATTTATGATGTCAACTAAGTATCATTAGATTTTTCATCAACTATATTTTCATAGCTTACGTATTTGATATCAAAAATCTTTATAATTTTGATTAAACTTGAGAAGCTTTAATTTGATTATCCAAGATTCGGAATGTTATAATTTGGGGATGCAGGGAGTAAGAATTACGATAGTACTATAAAACCATCCAGCTAGCTTACCTGATACTGATAGGGTGTGGCGCATAATGAGGTGGCATGTGACTCGGACCGACGAGCTGTCGTCTCATCTGTCCCTGCAAAGCCCGGCCGGCTGTTTCGAAGAAAAAGAGTGAGCAGCTAGCTAGCTGCTGCGTCGTCTGTCGATCGATCGATCGATCGCGTGGTGTGCTTGCTTGGTACGTAGCCATGAAGGCCACGCGGCAGGGCTGCAGACCCATAAATGTGCGCCTCCTCCTCCCAACCGAACCATCTACCTCCACCTCCATCACTTTCCTCCACCTCCAATTCAATCCCATCTCGTGTCGTGCCGTGCCCCACTCCAGCTTCTCCGTCTCCGGCCAGCGGCCACGGGCAAGGGCAAGAACGAGCCCCCCATTAATGCCCGACCCACCCACCTCCTGCCTGCTGGCCAGCCTTCCCTTCCCTATATCACTCACCCACCTCCCTCCACACCGCTTCTCACTCCCCACTGGCCACTGCTAGCTACTAGCTAGGAACAGCAGCAGCAGATCGAGATATGATGGCCGTGGAGAACGGCGGCATTAGCAGTCCCGCCGCCGCCGACGCGGCGGCGGCGGTGACCGTGACCGGCGCCCGCACCGTGGCACCAGCCAAGAACCGCTGCACGCTGGCCACCTTCGACCTCCCCTACATAACCTTCTACTACAACCAGAAGCTGCTCCTGTACCGCGCCGCCGGCCCCGACGCGGTCCCGTTCCCGGACGCCGTGGCGCGCATGACGGCCGCGCTCGCCGACGCGCTCCGCGTCTTCTACCCGCTCGCCGGCCGCATCCGCCAGCAGGCCGACGGCGGAGCGCTCGACGTCGAGGGCGACGACGGCGCCGAGGTCTTCGAGGCCGAGGCCCTCGGCGTCGCCGTCGACGACCTCGCCGGCGGGAACTGTGGTGACGACGCTGAGAAGGTCATGCAGCACCTCGTGCCCTACACTGGCGTCATGAACCTCGAGGGCCTCCGCCGCCCGCTGCTCGCCGTCCAAGTGAGTGCCACTGCCATTTATTTCGGCCGAGATCTCGCTCGATATGCATGTGCGTCACATTGTCGTCGATATGTATGAATGTGAGTATGTGACGCGCTACCTTGCTCCGTTCATTCATGCATGATGTCACGTTATTAAACACAGCAAACAAGATAGACTTAATTTAACAACTATATTTAAAACAACAACAAAACTAAATGTACAATGCAAGCCTCCAAAATGTGTAAATTTCGAAGCCAGACACACCACTGGCAAATTCCTGGCCGGTGCATAGTACAGTAGTATACTTACACGATAAGTACTTTCTTCACACCATTTATGTATATTTTTTTTGACACTATTCCATTTTTTCAACAATGTATATAATAATCTTCCTGGTACAGATATACTACAGTATATATATGAGCCGATCCACATTAATTTCCACAATAAATGAGTCTTGAATGTCAATTGCACTGCTACTACCTGCCCACTATATACTGGCAGATATGATGGAAGTAGTAATGCATTGCTGCAGCTGCAGAAGTGCACAGTAACCATATGGGCTGTACTGCCACTGTAAACATATATAATCTTTATAGATTATTACAGCGATGCACATGCAGTAATCTTCTTTTTACATGTTAATTTGATTGGTTGACGGTAACGGTACCAATGTACTGTACGTACGTAGCATGGTACAAGAATGATTGTTGGATTTTTACTGCTGTGGGAATTTTTTTCTACCGAACAAAAAAAAAGAAAACAAAATCTAGGGCAAAGTAGAGTAACTGACTGACGCTTCCGACCTGCATGCATGCAGTTCACGAAGCTCAAGGACGGTCTGGCGGTGGGGTGCGCCTTCAACCACGCCGTACTGGACGGCACCTCCACGTGGCACTTCATGTCCTCATGGGCCGAGCTCTGCCGCGGCAGCCCGGTATCGGTACAGCCCATCCACGACCGGTCCCTGGCCCGCTCCGTGCGCGTGAAGCTGGAGCTGCCGGCGTCCGCGGAGGCCCACGAGAAGACGGACCCGAACGGGCCCAAGAAGGCGCTGGTGGCGCGCGTCTTCTCCTTCCCGGAGCCGACCGTGGCGCGCATCAAGGCGGCCGCCAACGCGGCGCTCCCGCCGGGCGCCAAGCCTTTCTCCACGTTCCAGTCCCTGGGCGCGCACATCTGGCGCGCCGTCTCCCGCGCCCGTGGGCTCGGCCCCGCCGACATCACCGCCTTCGCCGTCTTCGCCGACTGCCGATCCCGCCTCGATCCTCCACTACCTCCGGCATACTTCGGCAACCTCATCCAGGCGGTGTTCACGGGCGTGCCGGCGGGTATGCTCCTGGGCGGTCCAGCCGAGCTGGCCGCGGGCCTGCTGCAGAAGGCCATCGGTGAGCATGATGCGGCGGCCGTCACCAGGAGGCTGGAGGAGTACGAGGCGGCGCCTAAGCTGTTCCACTACAGTGACGCTGGGCCTAACTGCGTCGCTGTTGGTAGCTCGCCCAGATTCAAGGTCTACGACGTTGACTTTGGCTTTGGTAGGCCCGAGCGCGTCCGTAGCGGCGGGAACAACAAGTTCGATGGCATGGTGTACCTCTACCCCGGCCGCGGGGGTGATGGTGGCATCGACGTCGAGCTGGCGCTGCAGCCGGAGCCAATGCTGAGGCTGGAGAAGGACGACGACTTCTTCCTGCGCCAGGCGGCAGCAGCCTAGCTGCCCTGCCTACAACCAAGCTGATGATGATCGATTTATTCGAATTCGAATTCGACTCGTGATTTCGGATGCTATACGAGGGATTGGTTTGCCGCCGCCTGCTACCACTGCTGCTGTTGCTCTGTCAGTGTCCACCCATCGTCCAGTTCGTTTATCGTACGTGCTTTATTAGTAGTGTGTTGCTTGCTGTGTTTTTACTTAGTTCCTTGATTGTACGAGCTAGCTAGGCGTGTTGGATTATACTCTTGTATTTGCTGGACTGGAGCTGAATAAGGAATTAATTAAGGATGTATTTGATTAGTTTGTGCAAGCTCCTGAGCGATCGAGCATGGTCCCTATCATCGATCGATCAGTTGTAGTAATGCAGTAATGTAATCTTGTTAATTTGCTATATATATGTACTTCCACTTGTACCATACCACTGGAATGAATCAATCAATTTATAATGCAAAGAATCTACGTGCACCATACCAATGGAGTATACGACGTCTGAACTCTGAATGTCTGATGGTTTTTTTTTTAGAAAAGGGAATATATTAATATTCCACCTTCTGCATCGACCAATGCATATGGTTGTTTCTTATTACAAACTAGATTAAAACAAATCAAGAAATCTCAAAAACGAAGTTTTGAGCCATAGTGAGAACATAAAAGTCTCTAAAAACCATAACTAAAAAGCAAGTCTATTGATAAAATATCAGCCATGTCTTGCAAACACTTTCATCGTGACTGCCTCAATAGAATTGCATCCCATCTTCATCATATGACGATTCTCCTCCTTCTGAAGAATGGACCAGAATCTGGTCCAGTAAGTCCCCTTAATAAAACCTGCAAGTAAGATGGTGCTAAGAATCTTGTCAAACACGATATCATTTCGGGTTAACCATATTGCCCAACATATGACACTTACACCCACAAGAATCTGAGATTTCAATTTCCTATTTACCCCTTCCAACCAGCCTGTAAACAAGTTATGTACATTAATTGACGGTAGTAAATTAAAGGAAACATAAACAACTCTCCACGTAAATTTAGCAAAATGACAGTCAAAGATTAAATGTTGTATAGATTCATTTTGAAGAACAAAAACAACACTTCTGATCACCTTGTCACTGTCGTCGTGCTAAATTATCCTTTGTTAAGATTACTCCTTTATACAAATACCACATAAAGACTTTCATTTTGAGAGGTAGTTTAAGTTTCCAGATTAACATATTATAAGGTATCGCTTGTGCTCCTGATAAAGCTCTGTACATAGATTTTACTCAAAATAGACCATTCTGATGTAGCCCCCACACAAAGCGATCTCTCTGATTTGTTAGTTGTATATTTGCAACCATAGCCACGATATTGTGCCACGCTTGCAAATTAACACCCACTAGAGATCTCATGAAAGCTACATTTCGTGTTTGGTGATCGTGAGTTGTAGCAATGCAGTAATGTAATTATACTATCATATACTCTCTACCTTTCGTGTTTGATGGTTGCTATGATGAAATCTAGTCAAACTTGTGATTATTTAACACTTCGAGAAATAAGATCTACATTCTTTTTTTATTAGACCAAGGGAGTAATTAGATTTTTTTTCATTTTAAATTGTTTCTAGCACTACTAAAAATATTTAACCGTGACCTTTGCAAAAGCTCCTCGGAGACGGGCAGCAACATTAACTGCCTCGGTTAATACCTGCCATTAATCGAGGTTGTTACAAGAAACTGTTTTGGCAAATACATTAACCGAGGCAGTCATCCTAACGCAATTGCGGTTACAAGAATCCGACTCGATAAATCCATTAACCGAGGTGAGAAATCTGTCTTGGTAAATCGATTAACGAAGACGGTCATTTTGACGCAACCGACGATTGCCTTATAACGCCAGCCTCCGTTAAGCCTAAAATAAATTAAATATTAAAATTTGAAATTTCCAAACGTATTTGGATGAAGAAATGACCAAAATAAAAGTTGTAGATCTCAAAAAGTTAAACAACTGCGTAGTTGACAACTTTTTATTCGAAATTATTTTGTGAAGGAAAACTACGTTTTAATTTATTATATTTGAAATTTGAATTTTTCAAATGACCTCAAATGGAGAAGCAGCCAAACGAAAGTTTTAAATCTCAAAAAGTTAAACAACTTTGTAGTTGACAAATTTTTCATTTGAAAGCATTTAGGTACGAATAATTACGTGTAAAGTTGGTACATTTGAAATTTAAATTTTGCAAACGGCCTCAGATGAAACAAAATGACCTAAACAAAAGTTGTAGATCCCAGAAAGTTAAAGAACTTCGTAGTTGACAACTTTTTTATTTGAATTCGTTAAAAGTGTCAAACACTTAATTCAAATTCGGTTAAGTATAATACGAGAGGAAAACATATTTATTATTGACAGAAGTGTCAAACGGGTAAAGTGGTAGAGGGAGTTACACGTGAAGGTGAGGTCTGAGGTTTGAACCCCCATAGACGAAGCTTTGCACATAGACCTAGTGACATTTAGAGTGCAAGCACAAAACATTTATGAAAAAAACTTTGAAAAGGCTAACCAGCTGGATCTAACATATTTGTGATAACTATTTGAGAGTTAGCGCTTGAAAGGAGGTGCTTGAGTGCTCCCGATGCAGGAGTAACGTGCTTGGTGGCACACCGATCGGGTGATATTTGATATGGCTACTTGGTTTTTACTCTGCACATCTTTAGCAGGAGCACCATGTTCCATGCACTTTGAAGTACACCGATTAAAGTGCACCTAATATGGCACACAAAGAGGTTGCAAATATGCTCTCTCTCTCTTGTAATTAGCTCTCTAATGTAGTAGTTGCTTGCTTGTTTGAGTGAAATCGATCTTAGAGGTTAAAGAAACTAGCATCTGTTAGGAGGCTTTCTTGTGATGAAGTAGAATTAGACTAATTTACTAACCTACAAAAATTACTCTAGTGTTTTGAAGATAACTTTTATAGGCTATTCACCCCCTAGTCATTTAGATTAGTGTGTGGACTAGTGGTTCTAGACTCGGGAGTGGACCACCTGCACCCCATGGTTAGCAATTGCGCATGCATGGCCGGTCTTATTGTAGAACCAACTCTCTCTACTAATAGTGTTCAAAGTAACTCACCCCTCCCATTGGGTATGGATTGGTGAGATATGAGTTTAGCTTATCTCTATCTGATATTTGATTCTCACTCAATTTCACATACATAAACAAATATTTGATTCTCACTCAATTTCATATACATAAACAAGGGTTACGTTATCCATCTTCCCTTATTTTTTATTCTTACGGTCCTTTTCTCACCATTAAGATGATACCTGACCTTTCCACTACGCCGACGAAGGCACATAGTCTGCCACCGGGCTTATCTGGTAGGGCTACATCTACAACAAAAATAGTTCTGCCTTTGACTCTTCTAAAGAGTAGCTTTAAGAGTGGAGTCGTTTTGGTAAAATGTTAAAACAATTTCTTTGGGTAGATAAAGGCATGTACAGTATGTCGCTGTTTTTGCAAAAAGATCCCTCCTTTGGCTTGGAGACGGCCGTGCCGTCGCCTCACGAGAGGACGCTGAGGGCGCGTGCTCCCATGCCCAAACGTCGGTTGCAGCAGCGCTGCACGAGTCGTCTTCTAGGATCGACGACGCACGCGGATCTGGTGTGGGCCGACGTTGAATCTTGTATTGGCGCGTGCACAGCTAGATGTTGCCCGCCGTCGCTAGCCTCGCGGTCGAGCTCCACCGCGCCGCCAGCTGCGCACGATGACCTCCGCCGGCGCAGCCGCCGCGTGCTGCCCCACAGGCCGCGCGCGACCTTCGCCCCAACCGCCGCGAGACATGCGGGTAAGCTCCGGACCGGCCGCCGTGAACCCTGCACACGAGGTCTGCCCCTGCCACCGACATGGTCACATGGGCAAGCTCCGTGCCGGCCGCCGTGAGCTGTGCAGGCGAGGTCCGCCCCGGCCGCTGCGAGCCGCGCAGGCGAGGTCTTCCCTGGCCGATGCGAGCATGAAGACAAGCAAGCTTGCTTCATGGTAAGTCTTTCATGCGCTCTTGTTTATCATGATTACTTATTTATGTGAATAAAAATTATTATAATCATGATCACTTATTTATGTGAATAAATACCTTTTAAAAAATATTGTAATTATGATCATATTATATTATTATATTATCCCTCGTAGGAATAAATTGGAGGCCTGTGAGGTACTCTGCACTGTTCATCGATTTGATTTTTTTATTTTAAATTTTTTTCAGGCCCTGTTCATCGATTTGTCCTTTTTTTTGTTTTTAGTTTTTTTATAATTTTCAAATCTCTAGCACTGTTCATCGATTTGACCTTTTTTATTTTTAATTTTTAGTTTATTTTATAATTTTAAAATTTCATATTTAATTTTTTAATTTTTTTTTATTTTTAGTTTCGAAGTCAATGATAAAGAGCCTGTATTATTTTTATTTTTTAATCTTTTGTTTTATATATATACGAAGTGCATGCCGTGTCTGAGTCTATATCAATTACAATAATAAAAAAAATATGTAGTTTTTCTATCAGACCAGTATTACTTTATATTGATATGTTAGAGACGTTTTTAAGCTTTTTAAGTTTCTACTTCTCAAAAACTTTTATTATTTTTAGTTTTAAATTTATTTAAGCTTTTTATTCTCTTATTTTTCTCATTTATTTTTAATCTTTTGTTTTATACAAGCGGCGATCACACGTCGTAAAATGCATGTAGTATGGTGATTCATATGTTTGTATTATTTCTACCAGACCCGTACATCTTTTATTGAGTACTTATTCATGCTATTGTACATATATTGTTTCAGAATATAAAAAAAATTAACTCGCTTTAACGCTTACAACAAATGTTTAGCAAGAACTGGCGTAACAGAGCGCGCCCCTCTATACTAGTTTTATTTATGCTCCATTCTTATCAAATAGTAACATAATGGTCTATAAAATAATATTTATGTTTGATCTTAACTGTGTGTAACATATTAAATAGCTTGTAGACAGGGTATTATCTGTCTTTTTAGTTGTCTTTATGTTAGGTCTCGTGTGTGCGGTGTACATGCCCTAAGAAGGCTAAGATATCTATTATTTTTTTCTTTTATTTATTTTGTTCTTTCCCTTAGGCCTTAGCCCACCCTACCCCTCTCGGGAGGACACCGGGATCCTGCGGCGCACCAGCACCACCCGTCGCGCCGCCGAGCGACGGCGCGCATCAATCTCCTCCCTCCGCCCATCCCGCCCTGCCTCCCGCGCCGTCTCGCCTCTCATCGCTGCCCCGCCTCCCGCCGTCGTTCCTTGCCGCCGGTCTTCCTCTCCGTCCCCGGCTACGCGCGTGAGGAGGGAGGAGGAGCCGCAGCGCGTGGATCCAGGGGGCAGCGGCGTCCATCCCGCATGAGAAGGGAGAAGGAGCCGGTGAGATCTACTTTTTTCAGCTCCTCCATCTCTCGCAGCTCCCTCTCAGCGCGTTTTGCGGAGATTCATCGGTGGATCTGGTTGCTGTGAACCCGTTTGGTAGCGAGGTGCCCAAAACAGCTCCTGAAGTTGCTCAAGAATCGCCGCTTTTTGGAACCCTGCTGCAGACTTGGAGCAAGCCGCGCATCATGTCGTGGGCCGCAATCGAGAATGATCCTGGTAAATTTATTTTCTGTTGCCAAAAAGTTATACATTTGTTTAGTTATTATTATTATATATACAGTGCATGTAGCTTCTTTTTTTAGCACATGTTCCTAGTATGACGGTATGGGTTCATCATTGGTCATTTTTGCAATTGTTCTTAAAAGAAAATTCGGCTCTAAGACTACGTGCATTTTGTATGTTAATTGATGGTTGCGTAATGTCATTTTATTTTCATTGGATGTTGATACTATTGTATTGGTTTTGGACCGACCTGCATTAGACTGTTTCATACTGCATTACAGAGATAAGCTATTTATAACAGTACATGCGAGTTGCAACCTGCTTTAGTAAGGTTGGATAATTGAGATGCGTATGCCTGCCTGCATGCACCTGTTGAACCTAATGAAGAGCAGCCATGTCTTTTAGGACACTGCCTTGAAGTAACCCAATACTAATTCTCAAATTCGAATTCACATAAGTTCTGCCTTTTTATTTTGGATTGCGTCGGAGTAACTCAATACTCATTCTCAGTTTAGAATTCCATGTATTTCTGTTTTTTTTATATTGAGCCGTCACAAGGGAACTCCTGTCTTTGGCATTTGCAAATTGCAATGGAGTGGGAGGAAAACAAAAATTCTAGATCCTAGACCTCTCTTCCTCCCTATATTTTACATATTTGAACTGGCCCACACTGTTAATTTCTTTCTCACCTTCTAACTGTTTGTCCTTTTTATTGGCAAAGGTAAAAATAACTCATGAGCTTTCATATCTTGTATATTCAGGTGTTTTTACAGAACTGTTGCAGCAGATGCAACTGAAGGGTCTTCAAGTAAGTAGTCAACTATCCTCACTCTATGAGTCTATGTTCTTGATAAAGGTGGATGGTTAGCGAACAGTCACCCCACCTTTTAACTTATACACAGTAGGATTGAGAGTCCGTTGAATTTTATATGTGTTTACACCTTACTGAAGTAAGCATACAATGCATCTTTTCTTGTTATTAGAATGGAATGAATTGTAAGCACTTATCCACACAGATATTAGAACCAAGAATATCTGGCAATGTTTTGCTTGTTTAATACTTTCATTACTTTTTAACAGACATTGCCTGATATAACTCGTGATGATTGTATGATAAAACAGCTATCATGACTTGTGATTTTCCCTGTAAACATATAAATGGTCAGCAGATTAGTTTAACCTAGCTGTTTAGGCTGCCTGAACCATGTAACTGGCTTTTTACAAGACCACAACAGCCTTTATTTAAAACATGCTGTAATCTAAGCATACTCAGAGAGTAAAACTGTGACAGGTGTTTCCCTTTCATCTATTGATCCCTGTAGCTTGTTCTTGTACTTTTCAAGCTTTTAGTTGTTTCTAATAATAAAGCTACCTATAGTATGTGGCAACATATAACAGAAATTTACTTTTTGCAAAACAAGAATGAGGCTCACCTATTTTTCTATTTCTTCTTATTTTTTTTAAAAAACTTGACGTTTCTTTTACATATTATTACGTATTAATAATCGGGCAGATATGCTATGTTATCTTTTTCATTACCAGGTTGATGAACTCTACTCACTTGACCTGGATGCTCTCAATGATCTTCAGTATGTTATCCTACATCTACCATTAATGAATGCCATTATTTTTTCTGAGTTAACAGAACCTAACTTGTGCTGGCATTTGCCAGGCCAATATATGGGCTAATAGTGCTATACAAATGGCGACCTCCAGAAAAGGATGAGCGTCCTGTCATCAAGGATGCAATCCCAAACCTTTTCTTTGCCAACCAGGTCAGGAGCATTTGAGTTGGCAAGCAACTCCTGCCACCTCTAATCATTTGCATTATCTTAAAATCAAGGATGTTCTTCACGTGCAGATAATTAACAACGCGTGTGCAACCCAAGCTATCGTTTCGGTTCTCTTGAACTCTCCTGGCATCACCCTTAGTGACGAACTTAAAAAGCTGAAGGAATTTGCAAAGGATTTGCCACCTGAGCTCAAAGGATTGGCTATAGTCAATTGTGCAAGCATTCGCATGCTCAACAACTCGTTTGCAAGGTCAGAGGTCTCAGAGGAGCAGAAACCGCCTAGCAAGGACGACGATGTATACCATTTCATAAGCTATGTTCCAGTAGATGGTGTCCTGTATGAGCTTGATGGGCTAAAAGAAGGACCAATAAGCCTGGGAAAATGCCCAGGTGGTGTTGGTGATGCAGGGTGGCTTAGGCTAGCGCAGCCTGTGATTAAGGAGCACATTGACATGTTCTCTCAGAATGAGATAAGATTCAGTGTGATGGCAATCTTAAAGAACCGGAAGGAGATGTTCACAGCGGAGCTCAAAGAACTCCAGAGGAAGAGGGAGAGCCTCTTGCAACAGATGGGCGATCCTTCTGCAATTAGGCATGTGCCAACTGTTGAGCTGTCACTAGCAGAGGTGGCAGCTCAGATCGAATCTGTGACGGAAAAGATCATAATGGAGGAAGAGAAGTCGAAGAAGTGGAAGACGGAGAACTTGAGGAGGAAGCATAACTATGTTCCGTTCCTGTTCAATTTCCTCAAGATACTTGAGGAGAAGCAGCAGTTGAAGCCCCTGATAGAGAAGGCAAAGGCGAAGCAGAAGTCTCACGGCCCCAGTGCTAGGTGAAATCTGCAACGCACCTACTGTCTCTTTTAGTTGGGGGTTCCTTGTAGAGATTGGCCCTGTGTCCCTTGTTTTCTTGGCCAGTGTTTGAACCTCATGCTTACCCCTAGTTTTAGTTAGCGTTACATGTCGAGGTGAATGAGTCGATCTTGAGGAGGGAGTGCCCCGTGGACTGTATGCAGCCATACTATATGAAAACCATGCATGGTTTACCCAGTTTTCTTTTTCCTGGCAAAGTAATGGTGGCGTTTGCTGACACATGTCAAGCCTTGTTTTGTTTCTGAAACGTAGAGGATGACGCAGTCACGAACATGTCTACTCTTCCAATTTGCCCAGAGACTCCTGCAGCGCATCATACTATTTGTTTCACACCACACATAAGTTTTGCTGGAATTATTGATCATAAAAAATTATGAAGTTTGACTCTATCTACGCAGCCTTGTTTCCATTTAACCGCACACACAGCCACAGACACGCAGCCGTAAGTCTGCTGTTGAAATATTCAGCCGCACAACCGAAGTACCGGTCCTTTTGGAGCCTACCAAAGTGTCCTTACCGAAGTCATCATGGGACACACGATCCCAACTGAAAATTAGGTGAGCTCGTAGAAAATTTATTTGGACACAACCCTAAGACGGTAGAACACTGTGGAAAAAGGATGCCCCTCCCTTTTCACCGTGTTCGGTGCCTAATTTCCCGCAAGAGCTGCACGGGAAATGCCTCAACTGCCTCTCCACATCGCACGTGTTGGCAACATGCAGGCTGCCACAGCGCTGCTTGCGTTGCAAGGCCTTCCGCCTTCGCACACGTGATTGCAAGTTGTTGCAGGCGGTCAGTTCGGCTAGGACCGTTGTCCCTGAAGACTTGGGAGCCCTACCTCAACGCTCTCCCGAGGGTCACCGCGACCCCTCGCGTGCTCAAGGCGACACGCTGGGATCGGATAGAGTGGCACCAAGTGTAGTTGGGCGTCGACACCGGAGGGTGGCACCGCTGCGACAATGGCCTCCTCTGCCGCCACCGATAGTTCTGCCCGACGCACCAGCCAACGAGACACGCCATATATGGGGCCTCTCCGAGCTTGACCTGTTGTTGCTCTCACCACAACCGGAGGCTGCGCACCTCACACATGATGTCTTAGAGGACGGACCTGATGTTGGGTGAGATTGCAGCTTCGATGATGGTCTCGCACCCTGCTCAGTTGGCAGCGGATTCAATTCCACCGCTACTCGAGCACGGTCAGTCTTAGGTATTACCGCCCCAGGCCGAGCAGACCACCTCAGGAGCTGATGTGCCTATACAAGCGCATGGCGAGTTAGACGGTTCATTTGACTTCAGTTCGGTTGAGAACATGGTTGTTGCAGCAGACATATTCAGTACACCGCCTTAGGAGGACCGCACGGTCTATGTCAGCGACAACTGTGCTACACGTCTCCTTAAGAGCTTCACCAGGCGCGTGTTAAGGAAGGTCGACTCTTCGCTCATTCACGAGCTCCCGAACCAACCACCTGTTAAGCTAGTGCTGTCGTGGCTGAGCAAGCGATTTTGGCGGCTCTCAGAGCCTATCTCTAGTACCTACTTTCAAGCAGGGAGATGTTTTGATCATAAAGCGAATGGGCTATACTAAGAGTCAATCAGGGTCATCCACATCAGAGCTGGAAGACCTTTGATAAGATCTTGAGGGCAACATGTGCGTCCAACATCGAAGCATTGGACGCGCTCTTCCTGGATGGTGGAAAGGACGCGTCTAGGCAGCCGCGAAGGCGCAAGGCTTCCTCCTAGGTCGCATCGCCGCGTCAGTCAGTCTTTATTCCTTTCTATTTATATAATATGTTATTTTCGGTCGACCTCCTCTGATGCTTTGTCTGTTCTGCTTAATACAATGATACATAAATCTTTTTGTGTATTCAAGAAAAAAAAGATTCTGCTAATTACATTGCTTTGTGCCGCCGTGATCCACAAGGCTGCCAGCCTCATGGATTTTGTTATACAAGGATTTTTTTTTGACGAAATTATACAAGGATTTGTGTGGGACTCGATCTGTTTCGCACACCTCGCTGCTGCTGCTTCCGAATTTTCTAGTAGCATGCAGGGTGAGTGACTAAAAAGTCATTCCAAGAACCTTAGAGAGTCAAAGTTTATAAAGTTTGACCAAATTTATATGATAATAACATATTTATATCAAGTAAGTATTATTAGATTCTTTATTAATTATATTTTCATACTATACCTATTTGATATCATAAATCTTTATGTTTCTCTCTATAATCTTTGGTCAAACTTAAAATGTTTTGACTCTCCAAAATTCTTGGAATGACTTACAATTTAGAATGGATGGAGTAAGAGATTTGATCTAAGAGTTAATGATTAGGCTATGTTTTTTTATACTAATTAGAAAGTCTAAATGTAAGCTAATTTTATTCTAATAAGATTTAATAAAGGCTAATTGATGGTTAAAGTCTATTAGCTCTTAATAGTCTGTAATTTGCTCACGTTTAATTTATTTTTTATTTTCATGAACCCTGTGATTTAAATACGCCTTAGATCTGGAAGGACGGCGAATGAAGGAGCATTCAGAGGATCGGAACGAACTATAAGCAGCATGCAGCAGCAGCAGTGCGTCACTTGCTAGCTTTATTCTCTCTATTCTATTGAAAGTGTCCCTAGAAAACCGTATTTCACTCACAGACACGATTAATGAGACGGAGGGAGTAGATAGCTAGATAGATCATGGTGTGTGCGTGGCACACCAATGTGACTGTATTTACTTTAATCTCGCGTACTCGATCATCAGGTTCATACTGCTACGTGCTAGCTAAATAGTCGTCGTCATCGTCGTTAAACCACCACTGCAGTGCTAGGGCAAGCAAAATAAAAAAGAAGAAGAGCCTCTGGATCGTCCTGGATAACGCCTCGTACAACATGTCCTATAATAATGTCTGCATTTGAACACACTACAACAACTGCGCAGGCTCATGCATCCACATTTCTATCCTACAGTAGCAGCTAGCTAGTGGCTGGTCAGTCCAGTCCAGTACAGCACACAAAAGTGCAGTAATCGATCTATCGGTAGATCAGGAAGGAGATGGTCCCACAGATCAGTGACCCTGGTTTGACAAACTGCGCAGGCTTGTTTACATGCATATATCCTTTTTATATTTTCCCCTTCACAATAGAGTAGTGGATGCTTTGTGAGATAGATGATGCCTGCTCCTTATTAGAGAGAAGCAATAATCAAATGGAGATTATCTTTTATATATTCCATCAGAAGGAGGAAGGACCTTGCCGTACCTAATTAAACAAGCATTTGAGCTGCTGGGACGACGACATGATTGGACTAAAATATGGCAACAAATAATATACATTCTGTTATTTGCATTGCATTGCATTGGCCTTCGATCTTGGGCCAGATCGAGGGGGGAGGCTGGGTATGAGCATAGGGTGCACATATATTAGTTTATCATATTTCTGACATAATGTCCTAGCTTAGCTAGCTATCCAGCCAGTCATGCAGAAGCAGAGAATATATAGTGTGTGTCAGCTTTCGGGCTGGGTGTCATTTGAGGGAGGCTTCAAGTAGGGATGTTGTCAAGTGCACCTTCAATTCTCCCAGTGTAGTACGTCGAGCTAGCTTAGCTAGCTAGTTGACCACCTCACAATTCCCCACCACCCCCCTGTTCGTCTCCACTCTCCAGCCGCGTGCCCTTGTTGACCCGATCGACTCGATTTCTTTCCCCTCCCCCGGCCGCCCGGCCAGCCCCTCTAGATTTCATATCGCATGCGTGCAAACCACAAGCTAAATCAGCCTGCGGAGATCGATCCATCGGTCGAGAAATTAGCTAGCTAGCTAGTAGCTACCATGATCGGGGGAGGGGGGAACCCGTATTACCTACAGCAGCCGCAGCAGCAGCAGCTGTTCCACCATGGCCACGCCGCCGCCCTCGATGTCATGGACGGCGGCGGCTTCATGGCGGAGCCGCCGTCGTCCGGTTCCGCCGCCGACGCGCAGTGCCACGCGCTGCTCTACAACCTGTCCGTGCTCAGGGACAAGGTGCAGCAGCTGCAGCCGCTCGTCGGCATCGCCGTCGCGCACGACGGCCCCGGGCCCGTCGCCGCCGCTCCCGGCGCCGGCGCCGTCATCCAGGAGATCATCGCCTCCGCCTCCTCCATGATGTACGCCTTCCAGCAGCTGTGCGGCGGCCACGGCGGCGGGGCGCCTGCGTCCGCTAATAACGCCGCACAGGCGCATCCGCAGCCGCAGGGCGGGAGTAGTAGCAGCGTCATCGCCGCCGGCCACGGCGGCAACAACAACAACAGCGGTCGCGACCACCAGCAGCAGCACCAGACGGAGGCCGGCGTCATCGACCATCACGTCATGCAACAGCAGTGGCAGCACCAGCATCAGCACCACTACGGCGGAGGCGGCTACAGCGGCGGGCGTATCGACGACAGCAGGGCGACGACACCGCCTGTAGCTGCTGCGGCGGCGGCCAGGGCCATGCCATCATCACAACCTGAGCCGCCGACAACGGCTGCTGTGATGATGGCCGAGGACGAGGTCGTCGCCGGCACGATCATTGAGCTGGAGGCGGCGGAGCTGCTGGCCAAGTACACGCACTACTGCCAGGTGTGCGGCAAGGGGTTCAAGCGCGACGCCAACCTGCGCATGCACATGCGCGCGCACGGCGACGAGTACAAGAGCAGCGCGGCGCTTGCGAACCCAGCCAAGGCGGCTGCGTTGGCGGCGGCAGCCGGGGGAGACGGCGGCGCCACCACCACCAGCAGCAGCAGCAGGTCGTTCTACTCGTGCCCACAGGAGGGCTGCCGCTGGAACCGGAAGCACGCCAAGTTCCAGCCGCTCAAGTCGGTGATCTGCGCCAAGAACCACTACAAGCGCAGCCACTGCCCCAAGATGTACGTCTGCAACCGCTGCAACCGCAAGCACTTCTCCGTGCTCTCCGACCTCCGCACCCACGAGAAGCACTGCGGCGACCACCGCTGGCTCTGCTCCTGCGGCACCTCCTTCTCCCGCAAGGACAAGCTCATCGGACACCTCGCGCTCTTCACCGGACACCAGCCCGCCGTGCCGATCGACAGGCAGCGGGCCAACGGCGGCGGCAGGAGGTCGTCGTCGTCGTCCTTGTTGTCGACGTCCACGCAGTTCGGTGCGTGATAATGGCATTTCTTTGGGATCCATCGATCGGACTTGAATACTTTGATGAGAAGCAGGTAAGAATGTAAGATAGATATGATAGTATTTTTATCTGTGTTTGCGAAACACTCAAAATTAACACATGAGTTTGGTTGCTGTTTTCACTTGAATGAAAAAGAAAAAGGGCAAAACTGCAATCATACTCATGCTGTTGCTGTTCGTGTGTAGATCAAAATCGACATACAGTATATATAGATGACAGAGTTGTAATTATGAATTAGTATGATGCATGGGTGTGTTTAGTTTCAATTTTAGTTTTGATTAAATGGTGCTAATACTCCAATAAGATGCAGGCGTCATCAAAGCAAATGTGACTAGCCTGTTTAACTTTGCAAAAATTAGGGCCTATATATAACACTACTGAATATTAATTCCTACTAAATTAATGGTTTTTGTTTTTTTTTTCTAATCTCCGTGCATGAAAACTCAAAGCATGAATGAGACGGTGTTTGTCAACTAAAATCTAGCTAGCTAAAATTTTAGAGTTAAACTTTAGCTAGCTAAAAAGTCTTCTAGCTAAACTTTAGCTAGGTGTTTGGATGCAACAGCTAATATATAGACTCAACTAAACTTTAGCTAGGTTGAAGTAGCTAAAACCAGCTAAACTTTAGTTAGGGTTTTAGCTAGGCTGTTTGGATGCATATATAACAGCTAAAATTAGCTAGCTAAAGTTTAGTTGGAGTATCCAAACATCCAAGAGTTTGATTGTTATCTTAAAAAAAAAAAAAGAGAAAGCGTCGATCTCTATTACCAGCAACGAAACTCATGCTAGCTGTCTTGTTGAACTGTAAGTAGATTGACATACTTCGCTATAGTTCTCAAAAGTAGTATGGTGGATGGGTTTTGGTTGATGTGGGCTACTATTATTAGAACTTCAGGAAAAATGCCAAATGTTAATAATGCCTTTGTTTACTCTAACTAATTTGCAAACTTTATGGCCCAGTGCAAGAATGAAAATCATCCCACATTATGTATATATACTTTGGTATAGAGTGGTTGTGTTCAGCAGGAACAGGCTGATCAGGCGGACGGTCGATCTGTTGTCAGTTTGTAAAGTATCAGTCAGTGAGACAAGAAATTTGGACGAGTATAACCTGGCTAGGGGTTGATAGTGGCATCCGCTGGGGGGAAAAAAGTTAGGTGAGAACCATCCCTACGGAAACATGGTACGGATTGTTTGGTTTACATGTGGGGTCACGTGTTATTATAACAACACACGTACCCACCGTGTTTGTAATATGATCCACTCGTCAGCTACACATCCCCACCGTGTTGTGGTGAAGACCATCCCTGCCCAATTTGTTTTCCCGCTGGGGACGGCTAGGGTGTCTCAGCTCGCACCATGTTACATGCATGATATATTAGTGCACAAAAAGGTGTTTGTTCTTCACTTTATCCCGCCAATAGAGTACATATTTCCTTTGGAAACAACAGAATTAATGGCCCTTATCACTGACCACAGCCAAGATTCCCAGTGCCCACTATACCTAGCAGCAAGGCAAGGAAAGTCGAACATATATATGCATGCCTACTATATATATATATATATACATGTCCCTAGCAGTAAAATCTGATTCTAATAACTAGTAATATATATTCATTCATCAGTTTGGAGACACGCACGCACTCTAGTTTTGACACAAATAAATCAGCTTATCGTGCATGCATATATATAAACCTCCGATCTAAAAGTTTATCGATTTCACTTTACAATATATGAGAAACATTTACGAGTACATGTAAGATTTATCCAATATGTCTTCACATCCATGTTTTATATAATCAAGATTATCGAATTGCATTGTTTCACACATGTATGCATGACTGTGTGAGAAACAGTACGTGTTCAGTTAGGTTTTTTTTTCTTACTTATTGGGAATGTCAGGTTAATAAAAGTCCCTACACAGTTCACTTATATTCAAAATAAACAGTGCCTCTTTTCCATTTATATTGAGTATAATTGGCAGCTTATTAGTAAGAACATGCATGAAATTACGTGCAATGACATAGGGCCAAAATGGTACCTGCATGCAGCGGCGTATTAACTAAAACACTCTTTTATTTTGCCATGTTATTAATCGCAGGCGACTATATGTAGGTTATATATATAGCTAGTGAACCCACAGAAAAAGATCATCGATCATCACTGTGTACTACTGGATTCATTTCTTTTTTGCTTAGCCAAATTTATTTATGATTCTTGATAATATATATGCTTTGTTGGAAAACTGTATAGATAGTCCAGAACGAGTATGAATGAATACTATAAAACCTAGAGTTTTTTTTTGGGGGGGGGGGGGGGGGGGGGGGGGGGGGTCGACGTGTTATAGCTTGGCAGTAGTAGCCTATCGACGCATGCTGCTTTACGGGTCATTACTTCAATATATATGTTTTTTATATTTTTATCCGGTTGCAATAAACTTAGGGCCCCGTTTGGCAGGGCTCCTATTGGCTTCAGCTTCTGTGGTGCATTCAAACACTGTTAACAAGAACCGTTTTTATCTCTCATCTCCTCTTACAAAGCCAGTGGGAGCAGGTGGAGCGGAAAAAAGTAGCTTATCCTGCTCCCACTGGATCTGTGAGATGTGAGGAGAGAAGATATAAAAACGGCTCCTGTGAAAATAGTGTTTGAACACTGAATTCATCATAGAAGTTGAACCCACCGGAAGCCTTAGCAAACGCGGCCTAAAGATACTAGACGTTGTATACGTTTTCATTTTTGCATTGCACCTGCATGTGTCTTATTAGATATATCTATATTTGAAACTCTCTTTCTCTCTCTCATGTGTTCATATATCATATTTATATCTATATTTGAAACTCTCTTTCTCCCTCTCTCTCTCTCTCATGTGTTCATATTCATTTTTGGCTGCGCCCCCAAAAAATAGCACAGCCGGTTTGGACTATCAACCGTCAGTAGAAAAAAAAACGGTTACGAACCGCCACTGAAAATTGATTTTTACAGGTATTCTTAGGAAAACCGCCTGTAAAAATACCCTATTTTTAGTGGCGGTTTTCTTAAGGACCCGCCACTAAAAATTGATTTTTAGTGGCGGTTCCTTAAGAAAACCGTCACTAAAAATCGACCTTGGATTTTTTTCACTAATTTTTTATATTTTTATAAACGACCTCGGATGAAAAAACTTTCTACATGAAAGTTGTAGATCTCGAAAAGTTATGAAACTTTGTAGTTTAAAACCTTTTCATTTGAAATCATCTTGTCATCGAAAAATACGTTCGAATGTGTCAAATTTGAAATTCAAATTTTTGTAAACGACCTCCGATGAAAAAATTTGCTACATGAAAGTTGTAGGTCTCAAAAAGTTATGAAACTTTGTAGTTCACAACTTTTTCATTTGAATTCGTTTAGTTCTCAAACAATCAATTTACACTCGGTTTAGTATAGAATATGAGGAAGTAAAACGGAATCTAGACACAAGCAAATCATGGGTGGAGTGGTAGAGGAAGTATCGCACAAGGCTTGAGGTCTGAGGTTCAAGAGTAGAGATCATTGATGGTTAAATCACTTCATTCATTTCATATGCTTGTTATCAATACTATAGATTATCAGTTTTGCTACATCTTCCCAGTGGTAGAATATAAATGACAATCTGGTAATACTCTAGGTAAAATGTTATAATGATATATTTAATCTGTCCTCTTGTCGAATTATTTTATTTATTTTTTCCTAGCCATACATAAAATATAATAATTCATAAGTATCATAAAATATTCCTAGCTTTATAATTAGGGATGACAACCTAGTTTCATGCTTAGGAGTATAAGGTAAAAGATAAGTGGCTAGTTGTTAAAGGTGTTAATTACATACCATGCATTTTTGGCGCCATTGCTAAGAACTATGTTCTTGGTGATGTCCTTAAGAAATGTCAACAAGCTTTTTTGGCGCCGTTGCCGAGGAAGGTATTAAAACTTACGAAGTATTGATAACCACATGCAAATGAATAAAGATTGATTAACCAATCAACCTCTTACTCAAATAGGTTTACTCTTGTTTCTATCTATCTATGTATCTTATGCAGGATAAATGAATGCACGGTTTTTCTCTTCCATATAATTTCACTTCAAATCCAGAGAAACTCCTTCAAAGAAAGCCGAAGCTTGCACAAGTGAGGGATACTAGCAATTCACAATTAGAAACACCCTTAGCTGAAGCTCACTCTAGAGAGGAAGCTCAACCATTAGAAGAAGAACAAACAGGATCCATTTTAGCAATTGCTTTTGAAGCTATGGCCGAGAAGACGTTGCATGAGTTCTCTACCCCAACTATTGTCAACATCCGCACTGGACCTCCAGTTAATGTTGGAGATAATGGATTTGAGCTCAAGCCTGCTCTCATCACCATGGTTCAAACAAATCAATTCTGTGGAAAGGCTCATAAAGAGATGCAAGTGCACACTTACAACACTTTCTAGAGATCTGCAGAACCTTCGCGATCAAAGCAGTATCGAGAGATGCTACTCTACTTCGCCTTTTCCTATTTTCACTTTTGGGGAAAGAAAAACAGTGGTTCTACACAAACAAAGATATCAACACTACATGGGATAAGTGTACCACTACTTTCCTAGCCAGGTTCTTTCCAACAGGCAAGACCAATGCTCTGCGTGGGAAAATTTCAAGCTTTCAACAACAATATGATGAATCGTTTGCCGAAGCATAGGATTTTTTCAAGATTACATCGCGAGATGTCCTCATCATGGGATGGAGGATTGGCTATTGTTACAGACTTTCTATCATGGACTAGTTACTAGTTCCCGTGAATCTATGGATGCCGCAACTGGAGGAGCTTTTCTGTCACTTAAGCTCTCCGATGCAACATCACTGTGTGAGAAGATGACCTCTAACCAGAGATGGAACAAAGAACGTAATCAACCTCACAAGAGAGGAGGAGGTATACATCAACTCAAGAAAGATAACATGGTCGGCGCCAAGTTAGACCTTATAATGAAGAAGCTTGAAAGCCAAGACATCGAGAAGAGAAATGTCATGCATATCAATGACTCTCGAATGACTTGTGAAGAGAGTGGAGATATTGGTCATTCAGGAAACAATTATTCTGAATTGCAGGAGGATGTGAACTTCATCATCAACAACAACTATCGTCCTCAGCAAGGCCAAGGTTGGAATCAGCCAAACCAAGGATGGAATCAGCAACCTCGACAAGGTAATTACCAAGGTAACAACAATTACAACTTTCCCCTTTAAGAGAATTAGTTGCTGGTCAATCCAAATTACTTGAACAAATGTTTAAAAAGGTAGCATCCAATAATAGAGCACTAGAAAATATAAATACTAGGATGGATACCTTTACTTCTGCTATCAAAAATCAAAATAGCTTCAATAAGATGTTAGAGATACAATTAGCTCAGCTGGCAGCTGTTGTTCCCCCAATGAAGGAAGGTAAGATTCCGGGCCAACCGTAAGATTTAGAAACTGCAAATCTTGTTGACATTTTCAATGCAGCCAACTACTACACTCAACCCTCTTATGTGAAGTGGATTGACTATTCACTTCCCGAGAAGAAAGGTGATCCAGGGAAGCCTATCATTCCTATCTCCATAGGGTGTCACACCTTCCCATAAGCTATCTGTGATTTTGGTGCAAGTGTCAACATTATGCCTAAGGTAATATTTGAAAAGATATTGGGAGATCCCCTGTTGTACACAAACATGCGTTTGTAGTTTGCAGATCAGTCTATCTGTTACCCCGAGGGAGTTCTAGAAGAAGTCGTCATCAGAGTAGGACAATCATATGTTCCAATTGACTTTGTGGTCATGGAGACGGGAGGAGATGAAAGAGCACCCATCATATTGGGTTGACCATTCCTATGTACAACTAAAACCATCATCTATGCGGAGCATGCCAAAATTGTCTTTTTCATAAAAGACAAGAAAGAGAAGTTCTCATTCAAGAACTGCATACTCAACAGTCCTGCACTACCACGAAGTAAGTATGAACAAGATCAACCAGCAGTACCCAGAAAGAAGAACAATAGAGGAAGGGTGAAGAACAAGCAGAGCCAGACCCTAGAAGGAGTAGTCCAGATGATCAACCCAGTCAACATAGAGCACGATCACTTTCTTGCCTCACCATACGTAGTCACGAAGAGAGACCCACGAGTACCAACCATTGAATGCACAATCATAAAGACAATCTTCCCTTTGACCTTCCGCGACACAGGATCAAGAGTCAACATAATATCAAAGGTAATCTATAATTATTTGTTTGATGGTATACCTTTGCACCCAACCTATATGTAGTTGCAGATGGCGGACTTGACGTACAGATTTCCCGAAGGCATAACAAAGAACATATCGGTAAAAATACAAGATTCATATATTTCTATAGATTTTGTAGTACTTGACATCCAGGATGAATAAGATATGACTCTTATCTTGGGGAGACCATTCCTCAACACCGCTAGAGCCGTCATCTTCATCGCAATTGGACAAATCCACTTCAACCTACCCACTGGAAAGGTATGCTGCAAATTCAACAATTATCATACGCAACCCAAAAAAGAGACGCAACAGAAGGAGACATCATACCCGCCATCAAGCAACCCAACTGTTGAAGGATGGCTGGGCAGACTATCCTAGTGAAGTCACAAGATACGAAGAACAAGAAGAAGTGGCAAAATCTCGCTGGGACGAGTGGGGACGAGAAATTGAAAAGATGGAGCTACGCGCAAAAGAAGAAGCATAAGAGACACTAGTACAAGCACAACAATGGTGGAAGGAGAATAAAGATGCGCCACTACACGAAGAGGAATCAACTGGGTCAACCTCAGATGATAAATCTAACAAGTAAGTACTCTCTCTCCTATCTAGTCTTATCGGTAGACTATAAATCTTGTTCCTTTGCCACAAGGTAAAAATGGTAGTTATCTAATTAGTTACCTAATTAATTAACATTAGTAATTTATCACCTTTATCTTTCTGCATTGTAAAGGAAAACAAAATAAATATTTACTTATCATTGCATCATGAAAATCCAAGCCCCATGTGAGAGAACTTATGGTAATACCATAAGGAAACTTACTGTGGTGGCATAAAAATAATTTTTATTTCCCTTGCATTATTTTTCCCACAACAACCGAAGCCGAATTTCATTACTTAAAGCAACAAAATTATAGAGTTTTTCCCCATAGTACTTAGAACCTAAAAGCAGCACGAAAGGAAACTAAATTCCACTGAGTCAGATTGCAAAGGGATCCTAACACATGGAAACGAACGATAAGCAGACTAGCACCCCAAGCGCTAAAACCCCAAAAATGCCAGACTGTGCAACGAAACTCTGGCTTTGTTCCTTTATAGGGCCCTTGGCCAGACGGCACGCAGGCCGGAGAGGCAATAGCTGACAACTTACTATCCAGCGAACAGAACCAGCCTCTGCTCATTGTGTGCTTAAACAGTGGCAAGAGACAATGACAAGTCACTAGGTGTAGGCTCAATGTTGTCCATCTGCACACTGCTGATGGTTAGTGTAAGTAAAGCCATGTAGCCCCCATAAGCAAAGGCTCATAAAGATTCTATAGGCCGCACACGAGATGAAACATGAACCAACCCAAGAACCTCTTCAGGCCTTCGTTGAGTACCTGATGAGCCAGAAGGTGAAGCATCTGGAAAAAATCGCCCAGTGAGAAGACTATGATGGTCAAGAACATGCAAGCCTCCTGCCAACTCATTGTTAAGTGCAAAGCTTTCTTCTGCCATACTCTTAACATGATCATTAATTGCCTTCCATGGCAATCCTGCACCATTTCCAAAACTGGGCAGTGTATCTCCTACTCGGAACGCTAGGTGCCTCATTCTGTCTGGCCCAATTGGTTCCTTGAAGATGTAGACAGGCCCCATTTCAGCAAGCAATGAGCATTGTCGTCGGCGCCTCTGTAGGCCTGCGATAGTTGGAGGTGGATTTGTCCCGATACAGCAAAATGCAAGTGACTTCGAGATACGTGGGAACTCAAAAGGATGGATCTCATACAGGCTACCATCAACATACAACCTCAATTCACTTTCACCCTTCCCAAGCAAACCATGCTTATTTTTGTGCTCCAACCCAACAAAATACCAACACTAAGGCTTGAAGGCGTGAGTAAAGTGCAAAGAAGCTTTCTTACCCCTCCCGCAACACTCTCCACCACTAAGAACTGACCAAGAAAGTATGCCTCTACAACCTAATTATCTGAAGAGAGAAAGCTGAAAAGTCGGGGAATGTGAGTTGTTTCTTCTCCTGCAAGAGCACTGGTTGCCGCAGCAGCTGACATTGTTGATGATTTTCCCAAAGTTGTCGCAGCAGCAGCAGCGATGGCCGTTGCAGCTATTGCTGTGCTAAGCGTATCTAAGAATGATTCTATATAGATATAGATCCAAGTGGCGAACCCGTATCCATTTAAGAAGGGCCACCTGCTATCGCCAGGGCCAAGTAGACCAGAGCTCTCCCCGTCAAACTCAAATGTCACAGCATGACCTCTTGCTTCCTTGCTCCCCATGGCCTTCTCAAGCGCCAGGGTCAGTGGTGTGGCCCAGCTCGTTCCAAGTGCCTTCCTTACTAGACCAAGCCAGGAATGCAAGTCCTTCACACTGAGCGAGTGTCCACCCAACACCTCAATGCAGTAATTCACCTCAATACATGGGAACTCAAAAGGACGGCTCTCATATAGGCTACCATCAACATACAACCTCAATTCACTTTCACCCTTCCTAAGCAAACCATGCTTATCTGTGTGCTCCAACCCAACAAAAATACCAACACTGAGGCTTGAACGCATGAGTACAGTGCAAAGAAGCTTTCTTACCCCTCCCGCCAACACTCTCCACCACTAAGAACAGTCAATGAAAGTATGCCTCTACACCCTGATTATCGGAAGAGAGAAAGCTGAAAAGCCGGGGCATGTGTGTTGTTGAAAGGTCCTAGATGGCTAGAGGGGGGGTGAATAGCCTAATAAAAATTCTACAAGTCACTAGAGCAAAGGTTAGTATAACACTTAAGCAAAGCTTTTTGCTCTAGCTCTACTAGGGGTGCAAAGCCACCTATCCAAGCAATTCTAGTTGATTAACTGCCTATCAAACAATGACAAGAACCTAAGGCACTTAACTTGAGCTAGCAAGAACAACTATCAAGCTAAGATAACAAACTAGCTAGAGAGCTAACTAAGCAAGATATGAAAGAAGAAAATACAAGACAAGAGTGATTGTTATACCGATGCCTTATGATGTATAGATGCCAAATATAGAGAACCAATCACAATGAATACCAATGGGTAGCCGGGAGACAAGTTGACACACGATTTTTCTCCCGAGATTCACTTGGTTGCCACCAAGCTAGTCCCCATTGTGTCGACTACTCAAATGGTGATTCAGTGGCTAATAGGCGTTCACAAGCCTAGCCCACTTCCTGGGCGCCACAGGAATCCACCCAAATGAGAGTAACTCAATGACACGAGCAATACACTAGAGTTACCCTTTGGCACTCCGCCGAGGTGGGTACAAGCCCTCTCACAAGTCATCGAAGCCGGCCGCAAACAATCACCAAATGCGTTGAAGCTTCCTCAATCGCCCAAGTCATCTAGGTGTTGGCAAACACCAAGAATAACAAGAAATCCTGCGGTGATGACGATGACCAAGTGCCACTAAGATGCAATGCAATGATCAAGCACTTGGTTCACTCAAGCTCTCATGAATTAGCAAGCAAATCAAAGAGAGATGAGTTGGGGGCTATATCAAGCTAGCACAAAGATGTCAAATGAATGGGAGGTGCAAGAAGAAGCCCTAGGAGCCGTCCAAAACACTTATATAGCCTTCACCAAAGAACTAGCCATTTTGCTCCCCTTTCACAACTTTCTACGTGGCTCCGGACGCGCACAGACAGGGGGTCCGGACCATTGGTGGCGTCCGTACCCTTCATACGCCGAGCAGTCGAGCCTCTGTCTTCAAGTCCGGACGCGACCTCCGGATGCTAGAAACTTGGGGTCCGGACCAATGCCGATGCATCCGGTCCCTTCCCCATTTGAACCCTGCCATTCGCGCCTTCCTCTGGAGCTGTCGCGTGTCTCCAGACGCGGAAAACAGTTGAGGCTCCAAACCATAACGCTGAGCGTCCGGAGCTTCTGTGAGCCGAGTACAGAGAGCTCCAAACCCCGGACGATGTGTCAGGAGTGCCTCGTCTGGACATCACTCAGCCTTTACACTTGTGCTCTGTGTTAGCCTTTACAAAATATTTTCTTGGATTTTATTTCATTCTTTGTCACTTAGGTTCATTTTAGATATGCAATGAAAATGACCTAGTGGCATATGATAACCGCAATCGATATGAGTTTTCCCTTCTTGATAGTACGACTATCTATCCTAAAGGTGATCACACTCTCTATAGTGTCTTGATCACTAAACAAAAAATGACCCTATGATATACCTTTGCCTTGAGCCATTTTTGTTTTTCTCTTTCTTCTTTTCTTTAGTCATGGAGCACTTGATCCATCATGATCCTTCATCTAGCTCCAGTTGTCAAGTTGGATCACCCTATCTAGATCACACACTTAGCAATAGGGTTAGTCCATAGGTTTCATCAATTATGCAAAACCAAACTTGGGCTTTCAGTTGTCCCTTCTCCTGCGAGGGCACTGGCTGCTGCGACAGCTGACATTGCCCAATTGATTCTCCTCCTTGCCTCTCTCTCTCCTTTCTCTCTGCTCCACGGTCAAGTTCATCATCCCTTGTCGCCAACGCCAGAACTCAGAACTGCATCTCGGTGTCCAATACTTCATTTATCCAATTGATCAGATCTTGAATACCATCTTGAAATGTATCAAGTGTCTCACTATTAGCTAGTAAGTCATGTGTGATGGAGGCCATCAGCTAACCAAGATTGGCAATTCGTTGACAGATCAAAGAGCTATTATTGAGTCCTTTTATATATTGCATCCCTACAGTTTCCATTGTCATGCCTTTCACCTTCATTATCATCACAACCTCAATGATTTCATTATTGAGTCTCAGATTTGGGAGCAGCTGTGCTTGCTCAACTATAGCTAAAAAACATCCCAAATCATCTCTAAATCAGTAGATAACATACACAACTCCTCCAACACAATGATTTTTTTGCAAGCCCAATTTCTGGGATACACAAACTAACGAAGCAAGTTATATGATTCTGTCGCCTGCTAAACTCTTCCAGTCTGTTCAAATTGATTTGGAGGAGAGGATTGTTGAGCAGCCCCAGGGCTATGATGTTTGCAAAGGATTCGATGTCCACCTTTGCCATCTTTGGACAATAAAACACTCACTGACCTATTCTTCCCTTAGGGTGACCAATCCAAGTTAACAAAGCAACAAAAATTCAGGGTGGCATTTTCTAATTCTAATCAATTTTCATGGGATTAAATCATCACGTGGTAATAAACGGACACATGATGTCTACGGTTAGGGCACACTTTGTTCAGCATTTTGTTCATGGTTTAGCAACAATGAAATCATCAAGACCTAGAGGTAGAGGGATATAGCACATACGAGTTCTTGTTGGAGGGTGCTAGAGGGCAAGAACTCGTATGTGCTATTCTATGCTATGCTATGCTATGAACTACAAAATGCTCTAGATGAACTAAGGTTTATAACTCTAGATGACTAGATGTCCTATGAATTAAACTGAATGGATCTTCAAATGATCTGGGGATGACTCCGGGGGGGTCTACCCTATATTTATAGCATAGTGGGATGCACGACAATCGTTGGATCAAACCGACTTAAGGTAGGGCTCAGATTAATCTTCAAAGGCAGTGGAGGAAGCTTCCATAAGACGGTGGCCTATGGGCCCTGGGGGTGCCGCCGACCCCACCTGGTAGGCTCTAGGGCCCCGCTTTCCTCCGATGTCTGTGGGATCCTCCTTGAGTAGATTGGCATGTGTATCTCTGCGGGATTTATTCGATATCTTCTCTGATTTGATTCTCTTTATTGCTCTTTTCTGGAATGGTCCCTGGAAAATATTGAAACACCAAAACTCATGAAAATTGTTAATTAAAGCCCTATATTTCTAGATATTATATTTGATTGATCCAATTATCATGTTTATAATTTCTTAAAAAGTTGACGCTAACAACCGCCAACAGCTTCAAAACTGCACCCTGCGTAGGTCATGTCATACTCCTCTACCTATAAGTATTGGCAGAAGATAGGGTTAATCATGAGAGCAATATTGACAACATACAACAACAAATATAGGTATAAGCTATGAGTATGACTTAGACTTACCATTGGTGAGTTCTGAGCCAATCGTGCACAGAAACCCCGAAGATCATGAGACATGTTCTGATTTATAGCATGAATCTTCACTGAGGATAGAGTAGGAAGTGTGATCCCATTTCTTGAGAGCGTAGTTGCACATCCTATGACAGCATACTTAATAGCAACATCACGTTGGGTAGACTTTATTCCCACCTCTGAGATTTGTAACACATTGCGACCGCCAACACCACCGCGGCCACGACCACTCACCCTAGGCATTCGGTTAACCGAAACCGATCGGTTCGATTCCTCGGTTACTAAGCAAATTCAGTTCCAGGTGAATCAGGGACCGATCGGTTCTTTTGGAGAAGAGGAACCGATGAAATTCGGCTTCGGGTATTTCGGTTCGGTTTCGGTTATAACCGAATTAACCGAGTAAAGTCAGCGCACACTCAAATTCACCAAACCAAGGTAAAATAAAAAAGAAAAAATGGTCGCCGCTATGCTGCTCAGCACCTGGTCGCCTGGTCCGCCTCACCTGCGCGCAACGAGCTGAGGGCCTCACCTCCCCAGTCCCCACGATGCGCCACCGCCAAGGACCTCCTGCGCGATGCGCCTCGCCGCCGACAGCTCCTCCAACGCGACACGCTGAGGTGGGGAGGGGAGTGGGGGCGGGGACATGTCGGCTTGAGTGGGGGCTCTGCGCGACAGGGAGGTCTAGAGGGGAGTCGGGGCGGCGCGCGGCGGGGAGGACACGTGACGGGGAGTCCGGGCAGCGCGCGACGCGACAGGGAGGGCACGCGACGGGGAGTGGGGGCGGCGCGCGACTGGGAGTCGCGGGACGGGGAGGGGAGTGTGGACGTGTGGGCTGGCGGGCTGCAGTAGCTGGGGAGGGGAAAATATACGTAGGGTTTTCTAGTATTAGTTGGGTTGGGCTGTTTTCTCATGGGCTTTGAGCCTTTGACCATAAAATCAGTTATTTCGGGTATTTCGGTTAACCGAGCAATAGAACCGAAATAACTGTAATAATTTCGGTTTCTCGGAACCTGGAACCGAATTTGGGACCGAATTTTTCGGTTTCGGTTACTTCGGTTTTAGTTCCGGTTATTTCGTTTCGGTTTCGGTTAAATATGCCCAGGCCGAACAACCACGACCATGACCCATCCTAACGGCAATTGAAAATGAAATACGACATTGGAGTCGTGGACCATTATCTACATGCTAAATTTGAACATCCACATTGTGAACCCCGAAATAGGCGAGTGTTCCTTTAAGCCAAACAATTGGATCAATTATCTACATTACATATAAGACATGTTAATTAACTTGGATGATTTAGTTGCGTACATATGAAACATATATTGATTAATTTACTATGCTTGGATGATTCACCGGTACTACCGGCAATACTGGATTGAAATCCATCCAAGTGCAATAACCATTCCAACCAATGACTTTCGGTGGTGGGAGATTTCGACATCCAACCATCTATATATTAAATGACATATACTAAGATTTATTTCATAGCATATACGAGATTAAATTTCATAGCACATATTAAATAACATGAACTAAGATTATATTTCTATCTCTCTCTACCTATCTATCTCTCAGCTAGAAGAATCTCATGTAGGCATTTAGTCAAACACATTGGTTGCATGAACATGGAGCTCAACGCGTGGAGGTTAGGGGCCGGATTCCACGGTCCTTGGCGTCATGGAGGGAGGTTCTAGCGGAGGCGAGGACGCTGACATGGAGCGTCGTCCTCCTACGGCGTGGAGCAGCGGCGGCGGCGTGTTGCGGTGACGTCGGGCAGGAGCGTGGAGCGGCATCCTCCTGTGGCGTGGAGCGGCGGCGGCGGCGTGTTGTGGTTGAGTGGGCACTGGCGCGCGTCTGAAAATTTCGGAGCGCACTAGTACCTTATTATATAACCCGCGACATATCATTGTCGGTTCGTGGCTTCAACCGGCGCTTCACTGTCGGTTCAAGCCTCGAACCGACAGTGATGATGAGCTTCATTGTCGGTTCGGCCCCAGATCACTGTCGGTTTGTGGCTTCAATCGGCGCTTCCGACAGTGACGATGAGCTTCACTGCCGGTTCGGCCCCAGCCCCAATCATTTGGGACATGTCGGAGCTTGAACCGGCAGTGAAGAGCCAGCAGTGATGTTGGATTCCGTAGAAGTGGTAGCCTCTCTTTTTTATGCATCTCAATGTTTTGAGGTACATAATATTTTCTGGTCTTCCAAGGAGCAAAATATATCTCACTGGTGCCATTTTAGACACTTTTAGCAACAACGTACATCTGCCTTATAAACCAGCTTCATGAAATAAAGCTCTTCTAGCATTAATTTCCTTAATTCGATGCAGTAAGCACACAACACAAGCTTTGCTTCTACATATTCATTATCATCTCCATGCACTCTGAAGCTATTACCTGCTTCTTTGCACCAAACAAGGTCAAGTGCCAACAGATTTAATTCGTTGCAAGCCACTGCTTCTTGGGAAAGTTGGGTCAACATGAACTTTAAATTTCAGAAAACCTTCCGGAGAAGGTACCCATTTGCTTGTATATTGTTGATCGTGTTGTTTACTGTCTTATTAGAGAATCCAGCGAGCAGCCTGCTTGTAGGCCTGTCCCGCACGAACACGCACTGCTAGAGAGAGAGGCAGCCGTTAAATGGGCTGAAACTTGTGATGGGCCGGACAGAAGCCAGGCCGCCTTGTTTACTGGCCCCGCGAGCCAGCAACTCATGCAACGAGATGGAGGGGAGATATCCACTCATCCACAAAAAAAAAAGATGGAGAGCGATAAAAGTTTTAAAAAAAAAAAAAAATTCTTTTATTTATGCCAAGAGAGCCGTAGTTGTTATTGGTGGCAGGGCGTACGCCTATGATCGGCAATTCGGCATCGCCAATCAGTCAACTGAAGCTATATATCCAAGCCATCAGGTGCATCGATCAGCTGAAAGATTCAGATCAGTTCATGGCCCTGCTGTTATTATATATACTATTATATTAGTTTTGAATCTCTGACAAGGAAATCATCCGATGTGAAGCCACGTGCATGGGATAAGATATACAGATCATCATATATATCAGCCATGCCTATTCTGTTCAGCAGCAGGTAGTTTCGCAGCGTCTGTAGTAGGCTGTAGGCAATTGACATTCAGACATTCTAGTGTTGTTTGCAATTGGCAAATGGTCAACTCTTTGTCTAAAACCCCATTCACACTCACACCAAGAGGGCATGCAGATGCAGATAAAATAAAGCAAAGCAAGTCATTGCTTCATGCTGCTGGAAAGCGGAAGTCCAGATTAAAATAGTGGAAGCAGTTGGCATGCATGCCATTGGTAAAGTAACGGCCAGTTCCAACTAAAATTCAAAATCCAAAATTCCAACTATTTTGAATTTCAAAATGCAAAATATTTTGGTAGGGTGTTTAGTTCCCACCAAAATTTTCTTTTCAAGCATAGAGATTGTGAGGATGACATACAAACCAATGCAAAAATTCTCTTATTTTGGCCTCTTTAGTCCAAAATACAAAATAAGGAATGAACCACTTTTTACCAAATATTTTGAGTGATGTTTAGTTCTATTTTACAAAATGAAAAAGCAAAACCCAAAATATTTTTGATTTCATGGGGAACTAAACACCCCCTAAAGCAAGATCGATCCATGCATGCAGCGTAGTGGTAGTCGTCGGTCAATGAGCAGCCTGCTCAGGGATGCCCGACAGGCGAAGCTACAGATTTGAGGTGGACATGGACTTGACTAGCACGCGTTACTAATTCAATTCAATTCTTCTTCTTCCAAACACAACTCGCGCGCGTTATCTACTCAGTTTTTGTCAGTAAATTCTTCAAAGGGATTCAGACGACGTAGTACGCTGGAGACCGTGCGCATTATTATATTTGAAAATTCTTTTTAATATACATACATACTGATCAAGTAGTGTGAAAGACAAATTATATACTAAAGAAAAATGAGGAGGTATTGCTCTTTATTTAATATGGGGAAAACGAGCAACACTGCGGATTGCATTGGTTTATATACAAATTATATAAGAAAAGGATATGTATTATTGCAGTTTTTTTAAGGTAAAAACAGAAATACTGTACAACAGGGAGTAGCTTCTTAATTGTTGGTCCACGGCATATAGCTAGCGGCGACTAATTCATGATTCACACGCATACATACATACGTACAGAATATCTACATCTTTTTCCATTGTCTGAAACTCTGAACTCGTTCTGAATTTTGAAGTGTCAGCGGTCGAGTTTTCCACTGTCGATAAGCACACGCATGCACTAGAGATCGATAGGAATAGGATGTCGCGTTGGAGGAAGCATCGTGGTTTGTTAGCAGATCCACCGCATCACAGATGATTGATAAGTAAAAGAGGTTAAATTTGTACTAGTGGCCAGAAAGCTAGGCTGTGCATGACGACATGATGAGAGATATATTAGTATATATGTGTGTTTGACTGCTGACCATTTGATCCACAATATATATATATATAATAGTACAGTAGTACAGTAATATATCAGCATGCAAACGCTAAGTAGTACGAGTAGTACATTGCTAATTGTCCACGTACTAGCTAGTATGCATTAGTTAGCTAGCGTGATTGAATGGAGCGGCAAAACGATACGATACGATATGATGATCCCCCACACTGAATTGTATATATTGTGCAGTACAATCGCCGTACGGATCTCGATCACATGCGTTGACTAAGTTGACAGCAAGGCTGTGTGTTGTTTGGCATAGCTCTGGTCATATGTGAATTTTCTCAGAACCAGCACTATATGTAGTAGTAGCTCAAAATATTGTTGGGTCTGTGGCACGTCCAGAGAGCATTTATATTGTACTCCCTTCATTCTAAATTATAAATCATTTTAAAAATCTTGAAGAATCAAAGCACTTTAAGTTTAAACAAAAATTATAGAGAAAAATAAAAAGATTTATGATATTAAATAGGTATAGTATAAATATATAAATAATAAAGAACCTAATGATACTTAGTTGATATCAAATATATTAGTATCATATTATATAAATTTGGTCAAACTTTATAAACTTTGACTCTCCAAAATTTTTACAATTTAGGATGGAGGGAGTATATAGTTTTTGTTTAATTAACTTAAATAAATATGAATAATTGAAATGCGTTAATTTAGTTTAGTCAATTGCAATTCTAAATTCCATATTAACCTACCTAACACATGTATTAAGGTGAATACATCAAAACCTATCCTAACATACATGAATTCAGGTGAATACATAAGCATCCTAATATGAGCTAAACAGGCTCTAATAAAACACATGTGCTACTCGTCACAGTACATTCAATCCTGCTAAGGCCATGTTCGATTAGGAAAATCCTAGCCCGAAATGATTTCTGCTTAAAATTTTTATATAAAATTGAATAGCAATTCAAGACCGGATTTGTTTCTGGGAGTTTGTTTGGCTAAACGAACTAGGCCTAAGTAAGTTGGTAAGCGGAAATTAAACAAGCAGACGCGTAATTAGCTCTGAATCCTTCGTGGAGTAGACGCGGCTTAACAAAATCCCGAAATCTGCGTTGGAGACAAGCAGACTAAGAGCATCTCCAACAATTTAGTATCATTAACTTGCTAAATCTGTATCATTAACTTGCTAAATCTTGAATTTTAGCAAGTTGCTAAATTATTTAGTAAGTAAAAAAAAAAGTTCTCTCCAACAAATTGCTATTTCAACCTGCTAAAATAAAATATAAAAAAACAACCCTTCTTCTACCTCTTGCCCGAGAAAAGAAAAAGACCGCCCACCGCCCGACTCTCCTCGCACCCGGCTCCATTCTCCTCCTTCCCTCTCCCTCAGGCTTTCTTCTCCTCCTGCGCTCGCCCAAGCAGGAAGCCGAGCGGGAGGCGGTGTCCCTGCCCTGCCCGCCGTCGCCCCCGTCGAGCCGGAGCCGCTACCCCTGCTTGCTGTGGTGGCCGGCCATGGAGGCGCACGAAGCAGCGGCGCTGCAGCTGCTCCACTCGGGCGAGCAGCCGCGGGGCACGCAGGACGCCGGCGGATTGAGGACCAGTAGCAGCCGCACGCGGGGCACGCGGGACGCCGGCGGATCGAGGACCAGCAGCAGCCGCGTGCGCTCGATTCAGCCTGCGCTCCCCTGCCCCCTTGATTCTTCTTCGCTCAGCGGACGCGTGCAAAATTCCCCCGACCATGGCGGCCGCGGCGGACTCCTGCGCGCGCCCATGGCGGCTGCGGCGGACTCCAGCGCGCGCGCCCATGGCGACCGCGGCGGAGCTCCCGCGCGCGCGCCCCTGGCGGCCGCGGCGGACTCACGGGAGAGAACCATGGCGTGCTGGTGCTTGGGCGGGCCATGGAACCACCACTCGACGGGGAAGAAGATGCACACGCCTAGCGCGGGCCGTCGCCTAGGGGGAAAAATCGCGATAGCAAAGGGATACGCGCATTTTTTCGGGGCGCGGCACCCTGATACCAACTTTAAATAAATACAAAGCTGGATTAACAAGTTGTTGGAGAAAAAAATTTATAATTTTGTCAAACTTATAAGAATATTAAGTTATTTTTTCAAGTTATTAGAGATGCTCTAAGGGTCTGTTTGAATCCAGGGTCTAAAAATTAGCACAACATTTTTAGCTTATTTTTTAGCACTAAAGATTCAAACACCAAACTTATAAGAATATTAAGTTATTTTTTCAAGTTATTAGAGATGCTCTAAGGATCTGTTTGAATTCAGGGTCTAAAAATTAGCACAACACTTTTAGCTTATTTTTTAGCACTAAAGATTCAAACAGGTGTCCTAAAAGTGGTCCATGCCTAATTTTTATACTAAAAACTTTAGCACCTAAATAGGTTCTAAACTGTGCTAAACACTTATTTTATATTATAGTCATACACTTTAGACCATGGATTCAAACACCCCTGTGCTAAACTTTATGAGCTAAAATTTAGGAGCTAAAAATTTAGTATGGTGCTAAAGATTCAAACATACCCTAATTAATACGCCAAATCAGGGCTAGCTAAACACGTACTTAATCCGTTCTAAATTATAGTTCGTTTGACTTTTTAAACTCTAAGTTTAATCACTTATTTTATTTAATTTTTTTGTAAAATATTATTTTTTTGTGTATCTTACTTATTTAATAAATAATCTACATGAATGATTTAAACTTGACTATGTTTGTATAATTTTTTTAATAAGACGAGTGGTCAAAGTTAGAGTCAAAAAATCAAATGAATTATAAATTGAAACGGAAGGAATAGTATGTCCGAAAGTAGTAGTTGACAGCAGTCACGTACGTACGAATGAATATAAGGTGTGATAATATAATGTTGTATGCTAAAAAATATATAATGCTGTCTGCTGGGGATACATGTACAAGCTATAATACGGGTTACCTACGTGGTGAAGCGCAGGGGCGCGTGTATGTAGGACAGCATCCATTTCTATTCGTCGGAAAACACAAGAAAACTTTAAGGCACCTTTAGAATAGAGTTAAATAAAGGAAAAACATATAATTTGGATTCCATATGATTGACATAGTGTATAGCATCCTTTGGTTTGTAGGAATTGTTCACTAATTGGATTTTCAAAGGAAACTTTTCTTTCCTTTCCCTTCAATTCAAAACTATATATAGGGGAAAAACAATCCATTTAGATCTCATGAAAAAATTTCTATGCATAAGGAACAAGGCAGATTTATGAGACCACCTTGTGTCTAATCATGAGAGTGAAATATAATAAATTTGGTTGATTAAGAAAGCTTTCACTATTTGCTCCTAATAATCATCATTTAAGATTCACGTGTTTGTCCTTTGCCTACCCAAACACCTATATATGAAAATCTTCTCTGTTTTGCACTTGCATTCTTCCTATATTTTTCTTTTTTCTATGTTCTATTATTCCGACATTCCAAAAAAAAAGGCTAAAACTAACGATGATATATATGAATATGATCAGGGAGGACACTAGTTTACTACTCCATCCGTTCTAAAATACAAGACACTCCAAAAATATTAGACAGTCAAAACATCTTAAGTTTGACAAAAAAATAGAAAGAAATACAAAAATTTATGATATTAAATAAGTAATTATAAAAACTATGAAAATATAAATAATACAGTAATAAAGAACTAATGGTGCTTAGTTTATATGATAAATGTTATAACGTTACCGTATAAATTTAGTCAAACTTAAGAAGTTAAGATTACAAGGCACTCCAAAAATATTAGACAGTCAAAACATCCAAAATTTGATCAGAATTATAGAGAGAAATATAAAGATTTATGGTATCAAATAAGTAATTATAAAAACTATGAAAATATAAATGATAATAAAGAACTAATGGTACTCAGTTTATATGATAAATGCTATAATTTTATCATATAAATTTAGTTAAGCTTAAAATGAGATGAGTTTACGTTTAATTTTTTTAGAATAACTTACGATCTATAAGAATAAATAAAGAAGTACTACTTAAGAGTCAGTTCAAACAAGCTGTTCGTTTTGCTGATTTCAGTGGCTGATAAACCGGCTGATACGTTTTGTGTTGTTTTTTTAGATAAAAACATTGTTTATGTGGCTGATAAGTCAAGCGAACCGGAAGAAAACTTGTACGAATAGGCTATGTGGTGCACGAGTTGGATTTGAGTTGCGCGCCAAAAGATGCTGACACGAGCAGAAAGGGACATATGTATGTACTGTGTGTGTGAAATGTGAACGGACCGACCGATTCCATATATGGTGGTGTAGCTCTTTGCAACGACGACGTCTTGTTACAATTCTGCGAGGGCCGAGGGCTTACTCGGAAACAAAATATATATTGTTTTTTTAAAAAAACTAAAATATATATTGTTTTATTTTATTTTATTAATCACTACAAGTAGGAATTTGACTCTCCCCGCCGTCCATGGCATCGGCACGTGACGTGGCGCCGCGCGCGGAGGAGGGGGCTCCAGCGGCGGCTTCAGTGACTCACCGCCGCTAATCTTGCTGGTCCCAGTATCGTCACCTCACTCCAATCGCGCGCTTGCTCGCGGCCGCGGGAACGGACGGAGAGAAAAGTCCACGGTCAGCCAATCCCTAGCAGCTGGGAAACTTCCCCGTGGACCCGACCCGACCCTGACCCACCCAAAACGTACGTCCAGGTGGAGCCGTGGAGCCGAAGCACCCTACCAAGTCCCAAACCAATGCAAAGCTGGCGTCACTCCGCCGCGGCTCCCCTCTCTCCCCCGGAACCGGAGTTTAGCCAAACTGCACCCTCGTTAGTTTGTGATTTGCAGACCCACCAGCCAGACATCATTATCTTATTATTATTGGTACGCACACGTGCTTCAGTGCTTGGCTACTTCCGTCTACGACATCATAGATGCTACACGGGAGCACGTATTATTCATTTATATAGGATGTTGCTACTTGTATACATGTGGTATTATAGGTCCTCTTTGGTTGGTTCTTTTTGGCTCCATGACCTGATTACACTGTACTGTACGTAGATGCAACTTTAATTTTTAAATTTTGAGCAATTTTAATATCCACACTGATTTTGACCATGAAAAAAATATATTTTGTGGGCAACGATTGTAGAAGGAGTAGCATAACGTAAAATCGGATCGGCGGATCACAACCTAGTTAAAAGTTGATAACACACTAGTGGCCCAGAGGCTTAAAAATAGAGGCATGGGCACAACCCCCACCCGGTCCGCAAGTCAACCGCCGGTGCAGCACCGGGTTGGATGCCCCTTCCCCATGCCCGAGGCGTAAGCCCGATCTTTCTCGGCATAGGGAAGGGGAGAGGAACCGTCAACGGGACGACGACCAATGTTTCTCTTTCCATTACATATACGAACCAAACAATCACTGGTTTGTGTTAAAGGTTTTCATAGCACGGCGACATCCAGTCCATTGTTGTTTATATTCACGAAGTTCTAACCAAACTGCACTAGTAATGTGTTAGTTCAAACATATGGTTCCTGCCACCAATTCACTAAAAGAGTCATCAAATTATATTGTGTACTGATTGTATTTATAAGTAGTACGTTACAAGTTTGCAAGTAATCCAAACGTCTTTTATACCCACTTTGGTAAGGAGCAATACACTACAACTCTTTGGATAATCGGAACATATTTGACATACTTTTCTTTTTCTTTTACTTTAGGCTATGATGGATTATATGACCATCTATCGCAACTGCCAAAATTTGAATGACGTCTACTCCCTGATTTAGCTCAAATATAATGACAGTTGGCTATCAAGCTCGATGTTGCTCTTTTACATCATCTTTACGCGACAAATTTTATTACTATATATCATAATCACAAATGGTTTATTAATGATTTCTTAGGACTTAATTAATACAATCATATAGGTTATAATAGTCGAGTGAAATAGGAATACTAGTTCATGGTACTGAACCAACCATGTACGGCAGAGAACTTTATGCTTGCAACCTACTATTTTTTTCTAACTAAAAATACATATATAAATTTTTCACGAGGCAAAGATAGCCACCACACAGGGATTTAAACCGGTAGGGGTCTTAAAGGGGCCATAACTAGAAAAACACCATCCTTGAGGGTGAATTCTGCGAAAAATTTCCCCAAAGCGAAGAGACACCAATGGGGAAATGGGCAGGGCAGGCCGGGGGTGTCAGTGTCACTGGACACTGGGTCAGCTGGGCTGGAAAGAGAGAACAAACAGAATCAATATTATAATCCTTGGATTTTGCTCTGTTTACCACGGTGTTCCGAAAACGCCCCTCGCCTTTCTTATAGCCCAAGCCACCCCCCCTTCTTCCTCCTCTCATCTCCCTCGGAACTTTCCCCAATCCAATCCACTCCAATCCTCTCCCCTCTCCCAACCTTAGTCCGTGCCGCCGCCGCCGCCAGTCCGCTCGGGTGGCGCGTACATGACCCACCCTCCCTCGTCGTCTTCATCCGTCCCGCCGCCGCCCGCGGCGGCGGGGGCGGCCGAGGCCACCTCCCTCGCGCCGGGCTTCCGCTTCCACCCCACCGACGAGGAGCTCGTCTCCTACTACCTCAAGCGCAAGGTCCTCGGCCGCCCGCTCAAGGTCGACGCCATCGCCGAGGTCGACCTCTACAAGCTCGAGCCCTGGGACCTGCCCGCCCGCTCCCGCCTCGTCTCCCGCGACTCCCAGTGGTACTTCTTCAGCCGCCTCGACCGCAAGCACGCCAACCGCGCCCGCACCAACCGCGCCACGTCGGGAGGGTACTGGAAGACCACCGGCAAGGACAGGGAGGTGCGCCATGGGCCCAGGGTCGTCGGGATGAAGAAGACGCTCGTCTTCCACGCCGGACGAGCGCCCAAGGGCGAGCGCACCAACTGGGTAATGCACGAGTACCGCCTCGAGGGCGACGACCCGGCGATACCCCAGGTATCTATCCCCCCACCCCCCCTTTGTTGCTTGCGTGTTACTCACACTTAACAGTGTCGAATTGTAGTGTGTTTCTTATATATGTCGCCTGTTGGTGATAATAATACTCTTGATTGTTGCAATTTTGTCTTAGTATAAGAAAACATAATTGCGCCCCCACGCGGTACCTGACTACACGGTAGGTTCGGTGTGAAATGAGTTAGATTGATATTAGGACCTTTTACCTGATGATTACTCAATGAAAGTAGAATATTTTACCTGATTCCTGTGAGAAATGGACATGTGTGGATTGCAATGCGATTTTGTAACCAAAGGGCTAAATTTACTTATTTTGACAATTGACACCACTGATTATACTCTTACAAATGCACTGTACTTTGTACTGATGCTGATTTTCTAAACTTGTTCGTACAGGACTTGTTTGTGGTGTGCCGGATCTTCCAGAAAGCTGGCCCAGGTCCTCAGAATGGGGCACAGTATGGAGCGCCCTTCGTTGAGGAGGAATGGGAGGAGGATGACGCAGATGTCGGTTTGCTTCCAGTGGAGGGTGATGCTGCTGTTGACCCTGAGGTTCTCCGTGCTCCTATTGAGATCCCTGGTGCTTTGGAGGGAGGCTATCTTCAAATGAGTGATCTCATTCAGGTATGGCTGCAATCAGTCATGATGTTTTTTTTTTTTAAAAAAAAACTGCCAGTATTTCTGTACATAAAATTCAATTTGATGTTCATATTTAGTCTGTCTAAGTTATACTTGTTAGCCATCAAAACGTGAAGATAATAAAAGAAGGGGTGTATATTTGTTGTATCTCTGAAAGTATTTCATTGTTTTAGTTACAATGAATGGTACCTGAAGAAGCAATAGATACTGTAAATCTCATTTTCATGGGATAGCTAGTGCTCATAGTTGTATGAATTATTCTCACATATCTTCTGTATGCAGTTATGTAGCATCTTTGTTTCTTTTCATGAAAGTCTTCGTTATGCACTGAATAATTCCATTCCATCTTAAAACATGCAACTTTTATGTTTGAAGCACACATCAGGACCTTTAGGTTGAAGCATTGACCGGATTGTTTGAATGGCCTACCTATGTTCTGTACTACTACTTTCGCCATCTACCATTCATAAAGTCCTGGTACCTTGTTTGATAAATGATAATACACTGCGTTATGGGTAATGGGCAGTTGTTATGGATATTGTTATTTACCTGTTGGATGGTTTTTTTGGGTTCTATAGGTGGGTTAGAATAATTGTTTAAAAGGCACCTTTCCTGTTCTTATGTTGTTGTTAAGTCGGATTTTGGTTGTCTAGTATCAGAATTTTCATTGGTTGCTTCTGGTGTTTGACTAAAGTTAATAGCAGGAGCTCTGCCTTTCAATTAAGAAGAATAGAATTGACCTAGTTTATAAGGGAAACCAGGTCTGAAAACCTTACAGAGGCACAGATTAAAACACAGAAAAAACCAATAAAACCAGAACACAATAGCCCTGATGACTGAGCCATTGCGATCCAATTACACAGAGGTAACACACAAACCAACGGCACCCACCGCATGTCCTCATCGCCGAGCTGATCACAAGCAGCAAAGAGCTGCTCTGGCTTCCCATGGTGAACAACAGCCAAAGGCCCTGATATCCTCCGGCCTCCTAAAGTAAAAGGAGCTAAAAATATGCTAGTAGAAATGTATTTTTTTTTTCTCTTAGCACACTTCTCTAGGATAACAGTTGATGGAGATGTACACTTTTTTCTTTTAGCGCACTTCTGTAGGATAACAGTTGATGGCTTGTAGTCCATTATAAGATTCATGTTCTGCTCATTGTCAAAAGAAGCACACAGCTGTGGAATTTACCTTGTCAACAGAACATGACTCTTGTCGCGCTTTGCAACATATTGATTAATCATGTACCTTGCTGTTTAACAGGTTTGCTGAATTTCCTTCTGCTTTGGTATTTACCTTGTTCTAATTTGTATTGCGAAATTCCATCCCATGCTGTGTAGCAAGGACACTGACTTTTTTTTTCCCGTTTGTTATAAACCTTACTTTTTCCCTCAGGATTAGGTAGCAAGTTGATGAGATCACGACTACAAGAGTCATGATATCATAGTATTCATGTCTGAACATTAAAAAGGTTTGGGATTCTGTGTTTTCATTTCCATCTTTAACTGTGTGGTGTGAACTCCGCATCATACTACAGGGTGCAGATTGTCAACAAAATAGTTCCTTAACAATAAGTTCTTTTTTAAGAAAACATTTCTGCAACGTAAAAATGACCTTACTATCCATCCATGCAGCGTCTCTCTTTTTTTTTCCTGTAAATTATTATGTATAGGTGATATTTTTTTTGTTTACTGAATTCATTTTGATATTGGTATCAAATTTACACATTGGTAGATTCATCATTCTAATTATGTCGTTCTTTCCTTTTTCAGGGGTTTGGTGATCAAAATGGAAATGGTACACCTAGTTTGCCAGTTTCTGATACTTCAAATAATAGCAACCATTCTGAAGATGTTGATGGAAATTCTGGGGACATTTTAAGTGACGCAAACCTTGGCTCTAATTATCTTCAGTATGTTGAACCTGGGGAGCAAAATAGCTTAATGCTTAATGGAAATGTAATATCAAATGCCAATGCTGGAGATTTTTTAAATAATTCCAGCCCCAGTGATGGGTTCCTGGAGCTGAAGGATTTTGTAGATGCTGCAAATCTGGATTTCCCTTTTGGCAATGGCAATGGATCAACCATCTGGCCTTCGGATGGTTGGGCATGGAAAACACCTGACTCAGCGGAAGCTGTAAATGGAGCTAACGATGATATTCCTCCACTTCCTGATGACCAGACTTTCCAGCCAGATGAGCTGGAACGACTGCTGCAGTCAATACAAGGAGATTCCCATTTGGGCTCAAGTATCATTGAGCCCCCGCATTCTTCTATGACAAATTCAGTTCTGCTTGAGGATGATTCTTTGATGTTTTATGATGCACCCTTCGATTCTATCATGTGTGATGATGGGTTTGGACAGAATGGAATTCTTGGCTCCACAGCAACCAATCTATCTGGCATTGGCATGGACGATGGTATGCAATACTTCGATGCAATGGATGATAATTTATTTAATGATATTCTGAGCTCCATACAGCAGCCAGCTGGTAGCAGTTCATATGCTTTTAATGGCCCAGTCCTGACCCAAGAGGTATGATATCATTTGAAACAAGAGACAAAGTTGCTGTGTTTGTTTCAGACCATAGATATGTATTGGTGATCACCCAAAATTTTCTACTTTTACAGGTCAACAATACTATGTATACATATAGTCCAACTCAAAAGGTTTTAGAACCTAATTTTGTAGTTGGTGCCCCATCGTCTGCTAGGTTACCTGAAGCTGGTAGTCAGTTAAATTGTGTTGTTTTACCAGGTAATATTATTATGGAATATTACAATAGGCCGGCTGTATCTTGATCTATAATGGAAAAGGAGCATTTTTCATGCATGTTGCACTAGATTCTTTTATGTTAGATGTATTTACTTACCCTCATTGAGCAAGATTGAAGTATTAGACGATTTGTGTTGTTGAGAGAATCTAGCTCAATCTTGCTTACTTGGGGCAGGGTTATATACAGCTGGCATGCAATCTCCTGGTCATTAGCTTAAACCTGTAAATGGGCATTGTTGACAAGTTTTTTGTGTTGTGTTCCACAGATGGTCAGGCTAAGAGTAGTACTATCGGAAAGGGATTTGTAAAGATTTTGGATTCGATCTCCGCTCCCCCAGCTTTTGCAGGAGAATTCCCAGCTAACCACCGCAAATCCTTGGCTTATGTTCCTGGGGCACGCCCCAACACACTCCATGTTTCTGCTGAAGTGATCCGTATAGGAAGTTTAGCTGTTCCTTCTGGCGCAGATAAGTGGGCACTGCAAAAGGATCAGGGAATGGAGCTGCTCTTCTCTGCAGATTTTGAGCCTGATACCCGTATACACTGTGGCTGCAACACCATTACTGCGGTGCTGCGTGGTGGCTTCTGCCTTTTCTTCGTTTCAGCAATAATGCTCTTAGTGAGCTACGAGGTGGGCATGTGCATCTATGGCAAGTAGCAGCCTGGTGTTGGGTTAAGATAATCTCATGACATTTAGGTTAATCCTATGTTTGAGGCAGACTCAACTGGGGCCTCCTGCTAGCTTTTAAGTGTATTGCATTGCATACATGGACCTGTGGGGTGTTTAGCAATAGCAGTACCATCTGAGCTAATGGTGTATGTATGAATTCAGTGCTACTTAGTAATAGTATGCGAATTGCCTCATTGGTCTGCGATGATGCCATTTGTCATGCTTCTGCTTGCAGTGGACAATGTTAGTGCAAAATCCTGTATATATATATTTCAGATCCGCCATGGGAATCATGATGCTTTTGCAGTATAGTTGTGTTGGCGACTTGGCGTTTTAAGTGTTTGCAGGTTTCAAAATGAATGTTCATCGTGTTGTGTGACATATGCCAGCAAATGTGTCTGCAAACTGTGGCTAAAATGGCCGGTTGGTTCTGTTTGTTTTGCTTCTGTTTTCATCATGAATGAAGATAAGAGTGTTACTGAGACTCGATGACTGCTTGATGCATGGATTGTAGCTCAGCAATCATATTTGGTTGTTTCAGTCAAATTCTTATGACAATTATATACTTGAATATATATGTACGTAGTTGCTGCATCTTGCAAGCAGCTGTTTCTCTCAAGTTTCAGCTGTCGTCTGTGTTTTCGCCAGGAACTGTACTAACATAGACAACTGCATTCCACTGCTATTGCTTCTGTAACTAAACTATTTTTCTCCTGGTAGCATGGTATCTTCCTCAAGATCACAGAATGCAACCCCCTGCATTCCACACACACACAAAAAAAGAGAGAAAACGTAAGCCAATCGTTTCCGGCACGATTTCAGTTTTTACACGCGCACATCGTTAAGCTAAAACGCATAACTGTGACATACCTCTCCTGTAAGATGGGCAACGCATTTCTTCTCAGCGAGCAATTCAGCTTCACTCTGAAAATATTACAGGGGCAACTGTTAGGGTAAAATCTCTATGCTGCTTATATTATCTGCATATCAGTCGGCAGTTCCTATAGCCCGTACCTTTTTAATCCGTTCCCAGAGAAAATCGTCCATCGACACATTAGTAGCTAGTTCGTAATCACCATCACCCTGTTGGAAGAATTTTATGGTCATCGGAGTGGTACCTTATCTCAGGACAAAAATAATGAGGTCAATTTGATTAGTACAGTAGATCGTACCTTCGATCTGCAAGGCATGCTGAACACGATATCCTCTGCTATGCCATAAGGATTTCCAGTCGTATAAACCTGTATGTGTTTTTATGCCTTTTTCCATTAGGTCCCATTTGAATCCTTGGAATTGAATTCATTCTAATAATTTAGGTATATATAAGCTAATATGGTTAAATATCAAATATATTTGAATACTATTGTTAGCCGAGAAAAAATATAAATATAGAAACATAGCATGATGATTATAGAATCAAATTCTATCTCCCACCCTATGAATTTAAGAGTCATGCAAGAGAGAAAATTATAGTTGTGCATTGTCAAAATCCAAACCAAATAACCTAATCCATTAAAGAGATTTCAATTCCTCTAAAATAAAAAGATCCAAATGGCCCTAGAGTGGCAAAACAAAGCTGTGATCAATTCTCAAAGCTTACCCCTGTAGAGAACCAGTCACCTTCTGGGGTAGGAGTTACAAGGGATTTAATAGCATCCACTATCGAAACAGCGGTTGATGCGGCTGAAGATCTGCCCCATTTTTGGATGAGCGCACCACCTCGCTGTTTAGGTATAGGAATGAAACGAATTATGGTACAACCTTTATTCCTCGAGTAACAGACAACTCCAAACATATTGCAAACAGGGAGAGGCACATACCTTTTGAACTGTCATGGTGAACTCTTCTTCTAACCACTTGGTATCCTTAATGACTTTATTCACTGGTATTCCATCAATTTTGGCATTCAAGAAATCAGGAACCTAAACAGAGAAGTTAGTACCAACAATCAGCGAAGAAATGTATCTGCAAAATAGCCTCCTCATTTAATTTATATATATAATCAAATCTTCACCTGAGTCGTCGAATGGTTCCCCCAAATAGTCACGTTTGATACTTTGTCATAAAATACACCTGCTTTCAGTGCTAGCTATAAAAAGAGATTGCGTGTGATTGCTTAATCTTTTTCCTGTTATGAAAGAGAGGACGAGACATAATAAAGGTTGAACATCAGTCACCTGGCACTTTGCTCTATTTTCATCCAACCTCGTCAGTGCATGAAAATTCTTTGCTGGTATGTTTGGAGCATTTTTCAAGCAAATCAAAGCACTGCATCAAGAGAAACCCACAGCTAAGACAAGACGATGGCATAAAGAGCTAATAGTTGGCAAACCATATAAGTATCCGTACTTAGTGTTACAGGGATTTCCAACAACCATGACTTTCACGTTCCGCGAGGCCACCGCGTTAAGTGCCTTCCCCTGACACAATTCAAAATTTCAGATCATAACAAGATACAGTTACTCTGTTGTTTTCTGTGCGCTTTACTCAAGTTTATACTTGGTTTCTGGTTTATGCTCACTGTCCACAAATTTATACTTGGTTTCTGGTTTCGGCAATTTGCAGATTCTATGCTAAGGAAACCTTTCTTAGTTTGAGGGTGAAGTTTTAGAAATGCTTCTTGGCATCCTTCCTGAGAGGGTTTCTTACAATTTCATGGCATAGTACTTGAGAAGAAACGAAGAACAGAGTGCAAAAGAAACCTGGTCAGCAAAGATTTGGCCATTGATATCCAGTAACGCAGCTCGCTCCATGCCGGGACCTCGGGGTTTAGCTCCAATAAGAAGGGCCCAATCTACATCTTGAAAGACCTCGTAAGGATCTATACCAATGCTGACTTCCCTCAGCAATGGATATAGCGAGTCCTCCAGTTCCATAGCTACGCCTGCACAGTTGCAGTTTTGGAGAGCACATGAGGAACAAGTGAGACATATTCACTGTCACAGTATTCCATTGATATCAGAGAGTACATCACTGGAAGTTGCACTGCAGGGGTAGTTTGGAACTTAAACTATGTACGTACTAAGCAAATATGAATGGGTAATGTTAGGGTACATATTTTACTTCTTAGAAAGTAATATTTCAAATAAATCTAAGCCGTTGATTTTTTAGATTTTTTTAAATTAATTAATTAATTAATTAGATAATTAATGTAAGGACGGAAAAAAATACTGTCGAATCTCAAGTTTGCCTTGTCCCTTCATTTTCCGTGACTACAGTTTTGTGATTCCTGTAGTCATTAGACCTTTATTGCCGTAGCTAGATATTTAAATATTGATTGTTAAATATGTTTCCAGACGTTTTACACTTATATTTTAAATACACGTACAATTATTTCAAATCTGTTTGAACGATTGTGTTTAAGTGGTTAGATAGTACAAAAAATCGAGTGAGAAACATGTCATACTAACTAATAAAAATCATTAAACACTATTAACCAAGTCATATAATGAAGGTATGCAAATTCAAATGTATTAGATCATATATAAAATTACATGGCAATCGAGAGTTATTTAAAGTTGCAAAGTAAAAAAGATTTACCATATCTGTCAGATGACACATGCATCAATCAAATTTAGAAGAATAATTTTTATACCTAAAACTTCCATAATTTATCATACTTTACCAAATAAAAAATTAAATTAAATATATATATATTTCACATATTACCTCTCCAGTGGTAATATGCAACTATATCTGTCCGATCAAAATAAATGAACGGCTCACAGTTATTTAGAGGTACCATAACAAAACCCAATATAAATTGATTCTTCTTCTCAAATAGTAAGGCAGAAAGAAGAAATCTTTCACCTTCGAGAGCTTGAAACGATCTTTCTGAGCCGAGTAACTTAAGTGCTATTGGCTGGTCTTGTCCGAAAACCTCACCAGAGGCGAGCTGGATTTTTTGTGTTAAAAATGAATGGTTAACAATACAAGATAGAAAACATGCAGACAGTAAAAGATTTGTTACTTTGAACAGCAGGTGATTTGATATCATCCCAGCCGCGCCTGACACAGCAATGTTCACCAGCTTCTTCCACGACTCGGTCTTGTCATCCTGTACATGCATTGGATGACAGATTGTTAGTACTGTACTGTGTGATGATACAAAAGCAGCATAAGAACCAAATTAAGTAAAGAAATGGCATGAACGGCCAGGAGGTGTTAGGCGTAGGGATGCAAGTGGGCTAGTCCGCGAACCCACATATAGACTTAATTTTCATAGATTTAAGCAATAACTCACAAAATTAAATCTATATACGGGTTATATGAGCTGCCGCTTACATCCTTAGTTAAACGTCAACACCATCGTCTTGCTGTCTGATAAAGAAAGCGCTTGATCGCATAGCGCGGCTAGCTAGCTAGCTAGCTAGAGGTGAATATTAGGTGGCGTGCAGTATTAGGAGGCGTTAATCTCCATGACGCTGGCACTCCACCCTGCGCTTTTCGCTTAGTGATGATCTGTACGAAGCTTATAGAGGCCTAACGCATGTTGTATCGTAGCATATCCACATTCCAAACCCTTTTCGCCGACGGTTTTGGCCGTCGTCAGTGAAACTCGTTGGTGGTGGATGATTACCGTCAAGCCGATGGAGCATTTCAACGAACACGGGGAGGGACCCATGCATGTGAGGCTGACGGACTCACCGCCTTGAGGTCGTAGATGCTGCAGAAGACCCCGAAGCACTCCTTCCGCGACGTCGGCGCCTCCACCGTCGCCACGCCGTCCTGTACCTGCCTGGGGGATTCTCATCAACGTACACGTACGGTGGTTAGTCAGCCTGAGCCTAGCTAGCTGCTGGCACGCATTCATGTCCACATCCGCCGGCTGCCCGGCCGGGTTAGCCGAGCGTTGAAAGACTGTCGGATCTTGGATGTGATTAAGTGGAGGTTAAGTAATGAAAATAAAGATTTAGTGATAATTTAGGACTAATGCTATAGTAATTTAATGGAGAACCGAGGTTCACGAGGACTACTACTCACTTGGCGGCGTCGACGGAGCATCCGAGCAGGGCCCGGCGCGGGCGGCGGACCTGGGCGGAGCGACGGCGCAGAGGCGCCGGCACAAGGCCCGTCCCGGCCGGGGAGTAAGCTGTTGAGAAGCCCATGGAGGAGGTGGATGGATGCTGGGCGTGCCGGATGGATAGGAGTACTTGTACTGTACTTATTTTGCAGGAGCGCGCGTAGCCGCGTAGGAATTGGATTAGCGGTAAGGCGAGCGCGGACGGCCCGCCGCGTGACACGTGGCACGACGGCGACTGTTTGGCAGCTTGTACGTCCACACGTCTGCTATCCTGGCCGTTCCGCAGAGCGAGGAGAACTGCAGCAGTGACAAGTACTACTAAAAGACATTTTAAAAAGATTTGGAGAATCTCAGTTTTACTTTACTGGCAGCGTTTTTGTCTTTTTAAAAGACTTGTTGACAGATTTGGTTCCCCTTTTAAAAAGGAAGCCACAACAAAACGAAGGCTAAAGAAAAAAAAAAGTTATTCGGGTCCTGTTTAGTTCCCTTCAAAATTCCAAATTTCCTGTCACATCAAATCTTTATTGAATTTTTGAACGCATGTATGTAGTATTAAATATAGATAAAAACTATAACTAATTACACAGTTCATCTGTAATTTGTGAGACAAATCTTTTGAATCTAATTACTCTATGATTGGACAATAATTACCACATACAAACGAAAGTGTTACAATATCAAAATTCCAAATTCTAGATCTAAACAAGGCCTCGATCAGTGGCAGAGTTTTGGCCAAGTGTGAGATCTTTGGTTTGAAGCCATGCAAAATGTAGACACAATGCTTAAATCACATATACTTTTTCTTGACTAATATGTGAGCCCTACGTGTGGATGAAGCTGCTAGGATTCAAACATAACCGACATGTGTCTTAATTTGTAGTACAATAAATTACAAACAATACAACTGTTTAGTCAGTTTAGATGGATTGGAAATCTGAATTAAGGTTACGATATGGTCATGTGGTACATATTAAAACAACATTTTAATTTGTTTGGATTGGCCTATATAGGCGGATAACACATCATAGTGGAAAAAGGTGTTTCTGATGTCAAAGAAAAAAAAAAGAGTGCTGACCAGACGGGTGAAGCTTTAAACTACATTTTCTAAAGCAATAATTTGCCATCGCATGGTTATTTTAACACCTTAAATCCTACTTCAGGTTCCTAATTTGTTGTGCCACACTGAATGACATGGCACGGCTCTACCTTAAAAATTCGTTTGTTTTTTATAAGACGCCGAATAAAAATGTTTTTATATAAAATTATAGTTTTCGATTAAATCTACAATTTCTAGCATGTAGACCCCCCCCCCCAATTTGTGCCCATTAAGATGCTAAACATAATATAAAATTTCGGCAACGTATAGACAAATTATATTTTTCTTGTTTTTTCTTATATGTTGTAAAAAACATTATTTTCACATGAAAATTATATGTCTCGAAGAGACCTAAAACCTTTTAATTTGAAGTTTTTTTTTCATTTGGGGTCATGAAGATGCTAAAAAATAATATAAAGTTTTAGCACTTGTCACCTTAAAGAAATCATTTCTTTCTTGTATGATGTTAAAAAGATTTTTTTATATGAAAATTGTAGCACTTTATGCAATCTACAACTTTTTATTTTTCAGTTTGTTCATTTGAGATCATTAAAATTCTTTGAAAATACTATAAAGTTTATAAAGTTTCAACAATACATTATCGAGTACTAGAGCTTGTCTTCTTTGAATCCTATTCATTGAAAACCTTGGCTTAAAATGTTCAGTTGCTCTTGCCTTAATGCCTAGCAACAAACAAACAAACAAAATGCCACATAAACAACATAACTAAATGAATCTCATGTTGTATAAAAAATAGCCAAGTAAAATTACATATTCTACACCTACACAATCATACAATAAAAACAACAAGGTCTCATAAATTATGAATAACTAAAACCCTAACCATGAAATTGTCAAAACATATCAAATATGTTGAAAATATCAAAACATATCAACTACACATGAACATGCCAAAACAATGCAAATGAATCATCGACAAAAAAAAAAGGACTCTAGAGTGGCTTAAATAGCCCAATCTTGAAGATGGAGAAGGGAAATGAAACAATCCAGATCCATGACCTACACAGGTCACGTGTGTAATAGATGGAGTGAGGAACAATTACAACATGAATCACATCTTACTTACAACTCCTTATAATTTGCACTTACGAATACAATTTTTTTAAGAAAAAAAACACTTTCTAGTAAACTGCTTATGGGGATGATAGCAATGACATTACAACATAATAAACAATTACACCTCATACTCACAACAACAACAAAATTTAAACAACTACAACTTAGTAAATAATTGCACCTCGTACAACACCAACACAAATGAAACAATATTTAGAAACAAATTAACTAAACACATCAATGAACATAATAGGCATTGGCAAAGAAAACAAGGATAACACACTAGTTTAATTGAAATAATGAGAACAATCTTCTCAAATAATTGAAATAGTCAAATCTTGTATTTTTTTGAACGTTGTAAAAAACATACTTTTTATATAAAAATTATAGATCTCGATGAGATCTATAACCTTTTGTTTTGAGTTTTTCTTTATTCGAGGTCGTTAATATGCTAAACAAATAGTATAAAGTTTTGACATTTGTCACCTTAAAGAAATCATATATGTGTTATAAAATATAAAAATTATAACACTCAATGAGATATACAACTTTTTAGTTTCGAGTTTTTTATTTGAGATCTAAAATAAATGCACCCAAAATATATGAAGTTTCAGCATATGCGCACAGCACACAGCACACAGCCGCTCTGGTCGGGTACAGAACTGTATATGTATATATATATATATAAAATAAAAGTAGTTGCTGCATCTTGCAAGCAGTTGTTTCTCTCAAAGTCTCAGCTAACGTATAGACAAATGCATTCCCCGGCTGTTGCATCTGTAACTAAACTACACTTCTCCTGGTAACATGGTATCTTCCGGAAGATCACAAAATGCATTCCCCTGCATTGCACAAACACAAAAAAGGCTAAGTCAATCCTTTCCGGCGCGATTTCTCTCTTTTTACACGCACACACCGTTAAGCTAAAATAAGTCACAGTGACTTACCTCTCCTGTAAGATGGGCAACACATTTCTTCTCAGCAAGCAATTCAGCTTCACTCTGAAAATATTACAGGGTCCAACAGTTAGGGTAAAATCTCTTTGCTGCTTATATTCTCAGAATATCAGTGACAAGAGTTCTTACAGCCCTTACCTTTTTAATCCGTTCCCAGAGAAAATCGTCCATTAACACATCAGTAGCTAGTTCGTAATCACCATCACCCTGTTGGAAGAATTTTATGATCATCGGAGTGGTACCTTATCTTAGAACAAAAAATAATGATGACAATTTGGTTAGTAGATCATACCTTCGATCTGCAAGGCATGCTGAACACGATATCCTCTGCTATACCATAAGGATTTCCAGTCGTATAAACCTGTGTGTGTTTTTATCGCTTTTTCCATTAGAGGAATGCAGAAACAAAGCTGTGATCAATTCAAAGGCCTCAGAACTTACCCCAGTAGAAAACCAGTCGCCTTCTGGGGTAGGAGTTACAAGGGATTTAATAGCATCCACTATCGAAACAGCGGTTGATGCAGCTGATGATCTGCCCCATTTTTGGATGAGCACACCTCCACGCTGTTTAGATATAGGAATGAAACGAATTATGGTACAACAGTGACTTAATTTCTCGAGTGACAGACAACTCCAAATGTATTGGACATACCTTTTGAACTGTCATGGTGAACTCTTCTTCTAACCACTTGGTATCCTTAATGACTTCATTCACTGGTCTTCCATCAATTTTGGCATTCAAGAAATCAGGAACCTAAACAGAGAAGTTAGTGCCAACAACCACCGAAGAATTGTATCTGCAAAATAGTCTGCTCGCTTGGTTTATATATAATCAAATCTTCACCTGAGTTGTCGAATGGTTCCCCCAAATTGTCACGTTTGATACTTTGTCATAAAATACACCTGCTTTGAGTGCTAGCTACAAAAAGGAGATTGTGTGTGATTGCTTAATATTTTTCCTGTTTTGAAAGAAAGGACGAGACACAATAAAGGTTGAACATCAGTCACCTGGCACTTTGCTCTATTTTCATCCAACCTCGTCAGCGCATGAAAATTCTTTGCTGGTATGTTTGGAGCATTTTTCAAGCAAATCAAAGCACTGCATCAAGGGAAACCCACAGCTAAGACAAGACGATGGCATAAAGAGCTAATAGTTGGCAAACCATATAAGTATCCGTACTTAGTATTACAGGGATTTCCAACAACCATGACTTTCACGTTCCGCGAGGCCACGGCGTTAAGTGCCTTCCCCTGACACAATTCAAAATTTCAGATCATCTTAACAATAATACAGTTACTCTGTAGATTTTTGCGCACTTTTGACAAATTTACAGTTGGTTTCTCTTTACTCAAATTTGTACTTGGTTTCTCAGGTTCTATGCTAAGGAATCCTTCAAATTTGAGGATGAAGTTTTAGAAATGCTTCTTGGCATCCTTCCTGAGAGGGTTTTTTTTTTTTTTTTACATTTTTCATGGCATAGTACTTGAGAAGAAACGAAGAACAGAGTGCAAAAGAAACCTGGTCAGCAAAGATTTGGCCATTGATATCCAGTAATGCAGCTCGCTCCATGCCGGGACCTCGGGGCTTAGCACCAATAAGAAGGGCCCAATCTACATCTTGAAAGACCTCGTAAGGATCTATACCAATGCTGACTTCCCTCAGCAATGGATACAGCGAGTCCTCCAGTTCCATAGCTACACCTACAGTTGCAATTTTTGAGATCACACGAGGAACAAGTGTTAAATATTCACTTCACAGTAATACATTGGAAGTTAAGTTGTAAGGGCAGCTTGAAACTTAAGCCATGTACTTCCTACGTTCCAAACTATGTATCTAGACATAACATAGCAAAAACTATGTATCTAGAAAAGCTAAACGACTTGTAATTTGGAATGGAGTGTGTAGCCAATATGAAAGAATTCTTCTTCTCAGATAGCAAGGCAGAAAGAAGCAGCAGACATTCACCTTCGAGAGCTTGCAATGATCTCTCTGAGCCGAGTAACCTGAGTGCTATTGGTTGGTCTTGTCCGAGCACCTCACCAGAGGCAAGCTGAATTTTTGTGTGTGTGTGTGCGTGTTATAAAATGAATGGTCAACATTGTAATACCGCAACTCTAGATATATAGAGTGAGTAAAAGATTACATACTTTGAACAGCAGGTGGTTTGATATCATCCCAGCCGCGCCTGACACAGCGATGCTCACTAGCTTCTTCCATGACTTGGTCTTGTCCTCCTGTTCATGTCGCAATCCATTCAACCACATAGATGACAGATTGTTAGTACCGTACTATATGATGATACAATTAAGCAGCATAGAAACCAAATTACTAAGTCAAGCAAGCAGTGGCGTGCAGTGCAGTGCAGCGCTCGCCATGACTGACGCTGGCACTCCACCCTGCGCTTTGGTTTGGTGGTCTGTAGGATATTTATATTTATAGAGGCCTAACGCAAGCTGTTGGTATGTGTGCTACTAGCTAGCATATACTCCTACCTACACCACACGTCCAACGGTCCACACCATGACACCCAACAACGCCGCTCGCTTTTGGTGGAGAAAAGGGATTCGACTTTGAGTTTAAGGCAAAAGGCAAAAGGCAAAAGCCGACGGAGCATTTCAGCGAACACACGGGAGGGGGACCGGGGTCCGGGAGGACCACCACCTGAGGCAGAGGAAGGGAGAGCCGGAGAGGGACTCACCGCCTTGAGGTCGTAGGTGGTGCAGAAGACCCCGAAGCACTCCTTCCTCGACGCCGGCGCCTCCACCGTCGCCACGCCGTCCTGCACCTGCCTGGGGGGTTCTCATCAACGTACACGGTGGGTAGTCAGCCTAGCTAACTAGCTGCTGGCACACGCATTCATGTGTCCACATCGAGGGGGTTAGGCAGGCGCGAGCTGAAACTGAAACACGGTGCTACTACTCACTTGGCGGCGTCGACGGAGCATCGGACGGTGGCGAGAAGGGTCCGGCGCGGGCGGTGGAGCTGGGCGGAGCGACGGTGCGCGGCGCCGGCGCCGAGTGGAACCTGCACGAGGCGCGACCCGGCCGCCGCCGGGGAGTATGCTGTTGAGGGGCCCATGGCCGGACGGAGGAGCGAGCTGGAGCTGGCGCCGGATCGAGCAGAAGCGCTGCCCGTACGTGCCGGATGGATAGGAGGGGAGCTAGCGCTGCAGCTTGCAGGGGGAGGGTCAGGGAGGGAGTGGAGGAGATGTATGCAGGCAGTGGCGCGCGTAGGAATCGGATTAGCGGCACGGCGAGACGGACCGCCCGCCGAGTGACACGTCGTCGCGCGACGGCGACTGTTCGTCAGCTTGTACGTCCACACCACACGCCTGCTATCCTTCCTGGCGGTGCATGGCGGTTAACACTGACTGACAACCAAGTCATTTTCGTTTCTGCAAAGTCATTTACATTACATGCATCAGTTTTCTTCTTCTTTTTAAAAAGAAGAACTCGTTGATAGATTCCGTTCGGTTCCCTTTTTAAAACAAAGCCACACCGAAACTACTTGAGAGACGGGGACATTTTATTATTCTACAATACAAAAGGCGAAAAGGTTACTCTCCATCCCATGATCATCTTTCGAAAGAGTGGACCTCCTCGTCTTTTGAAAGAGTGTGATTGTACAACTTTTTCATCGTTAGTTCGTTAAAGGACCAACGGATTCGTTTAATTAGCAGCGGCGGCGAAAATTTGGCAAATTGTGATGAGATCTTTGGCTGGGAGCCATATAAAATGTAGAGGCGACAGTGCTTAATAAATCACATTATTCTTTTCTTCTTCTTTTTCACTAATATATATGCCCCATGCATGTCGATAGTTGCTAGCATTAATTGAAGCATAACCAATATGGATCTTCATTTGTATAACAAATTAATTACAAGGAACACAACCGTTTAGATGCACTGGAAATCTGAATTAACATTACAATGTGGTCATGTGGTGTATATATATGAAAACAACATTTTATATATAGGCAGCTAACACATCATAGTGGGAAAAATGTGTTTCTGATGTAAAAGGAAAAAAAGTTAATCTATCATTAGTCGTTAAACTTATAAGAGTGTGTCAGCATCTCTAACAGTTTGCTAAAAATTAGTTGATAAATCTCTCTAAAATATATGTCAAGTAAAAAAAATACCCTTTCTCCAAGAGTTTGGCATCGCAAAATGAAAAAAGAGGTCCATCTCTCTTTTTTCGACCGATTTCTGTTATACACACGTGTACCATCTCCTTCTACCGGCCATCTGTGAGATCAGCGGACACACACCTCCTCCCCCCTGGCAGAAACAGTAGCTGACTTTGGTCCTTTCAGCAGCATATATTGTACAGTATTCACCAGAGAGCTGCTGACACCAAAAAGCAAGTGCAAAAGCAAAAACATGCTGCTGCTGTCAGCCATGGAACATGCACGGCTGCTGCTGCAGCTGACGTCCAGGCAGACAACAGACAGCAGGATGCCTGTCTTGGCTCTTCGCGCGCGAATGAGAAGAAGCCGCGATCGCTTCGCACGCGCGAAAACTGCGATGCCAACTTCAATCCGCACGCGCAAATATGCGCGCTGAGAGAGGGTATTTGCAAGTTAAGATATTTGTCAAGTTGAGATGTTAAACTGTTGGGGACTACTTTTTTTAATTTTGTTAAAAAAATTGTGGATGTCAAGTTTATTTGTCAAATTGTTGGAAATGCGGTACAAATCTATATGCTAGCCACATATTCGTGCTGATATGGCATGCCAGTGTAGCATGCATATATATATATATATATTTGTAGACCCTCTCTTCTTCCTCCTCTCTTTCTCGCTCCTACTTTCCCTACTGCCGCAGAAGGTTGCATGGCTCCTCAAGTTGCATTGTGTTGCCAATGGTCAAATTTTCAAGGGTAAACTAAATTTAAAGGGTCAAATGTAAAAATACATACCACTCTAGCATGCCACGTCAGCAAGACATGGCCACACGGTTGACATGAACTTGCGGTGCACCACTTATAACAGGTTTATGAATCAAGAGAGTTCATATACCTATATGACACACCCTTAGAAATTCAGGTCTATGCATTTAACTTTCTAAAGAAACTCAAAACTAGAAAGTAATATATCTCTTAAAAAACTACAATTTTCATAATAATTATCGTTATACGACGCTATACAAGAAAGATGTGATCTTTCTAATATGACAAATCCCAATATGCGATCATTGTGCTAAAATTTTATAGTATTTTTTCAGAGAATATTCAAATTAAAAGCTCACATTATGTTGTAGATCTTCTGGAGTACTACAATTTATACATAAAAAGAACTTCCCCCATTCCAAATTATAAGACATTTACTCGTCTTATTCAAAAAATATGTGAAAAATAGTCAAATTTAAGTTATTCTCAAAGAACTTTTATTAATAAAGCAGCCCATGATAAAAGAAGTGTTATTTTACATAATTTTTTGAATAAGACGAATGGTTAAACTTAAGGTGAAAAAGCCAAACGTCTTGTAATTTGGGATAGAGGAAGTACATTTTAACACATAAAATATACATGATTTTTCTAAAGTTACATACTCTGATATGTGATTAATTTGTGCTAAAACTTTGTATTAATTTTTGGAGCATGTTAACAACCTCGAATGAAAAAAAAAAACTCAACCAAGTTATAGATTTCATTGTGAGCTAGAATTTCATATAAAATGTAGCTTCATTTGATACGTGAGAGATATGTTTTTCTAAGGCCACAATCCTTGATTCGTGGTTAATGTGTTACTAAACTTTTACTTCCTCTATTTCAATTATAAGTCATTTTAACAATCTTGAAGACTGAAGTGTCAAAACATATTAAATTTGATCAAAATTGTAGAAAAAATATTAAGTTTTATCATATCAAATAGGTACACTATAAAAATATAATTGATGAAGGAAATCTAGTGATACTTAGTTGTCATCATAAATTTTATTATATTATCAAATAAATTTGGTTAAATTTTAGATGCTTTGACTCTTCAAGATTTTTAGAATGTGAATTGGGATGAGGAGAGTATATTATTTTGTAGCATCTAAAAATTTAATGAAAAACTCAAAACTACAATTTTCTTATAAAAGGCATTTCTATTTGACATCATAAAAGTGAGATGTGATCTTTTAAGGCGACCAACCCTAGTATATATATTAATAATACTCCATATATTGCTAATTTTTTCTAAATATTTTAATGACTTTAAATAAAAAGCTCAAAACTAGTATGGTATACAGGAAGATACATATACTTTTTAAGATATATGTAGTCTTGTCACGTTATTTCGCGGATGTCACCACAAGCCAGTAGTACCGCGCAACGGGAGTGGCGCGAAAAAAAAATTAGAAATAAAAGGTACAGTAAAAAATGAGTGTGTTTATTTTTTAAATAAGATTTTTATATGAAAAAACAAAAATTAAAAAAATCCCCCCACCCAAGCCCAAGGCCCCAAGCCCAAGCCCAATCGTCCACCGCGGCACCACAACTCCATCGTTCCCGTCTCCCTCGGGTTCCTCTCGTCCGTTGGCCGCGGCCGCGGCCGCTGCCTGGCTCGCAACGCCGACAGTCCAGAACCGATCCTCCCTCTTTCCCAGAACCAATCCTAGTTGGGCGGCAGCCGCCCCCACCTTCACACCCTGCGCGCTCTCTCTCTCTCACGGCTGGGTGGGCTCCAGCCGCCGCCGCCGTCGTACGCCAGGTGCCGAGACCTTCTCCGATCTCTTCGCCGGCGAAGAGCGGCCACCAGGTATTCCCACCCCCTTTCTGTTCGCTGTCTGCTGTGCGAAACCGAGTTCTCACCTCAAGCTATTTGACTATTTGATGCCTACTAACTTCTAACTTTCTGTTCCCTTGTCCCTTTCCCAGGTTCGCCCCTGGGTTCAACCGCTCGAGCCCCCATGGCCGACGTCGATTCCAACCCTAGCTCTGGCGGGAAGCCGCCGCCGTACAAGGACCCTGATAATGGGAGCCAGCGGTTCCTCCTCGAGTTGGAGTTCGTGCAGTGCCTCGCCAACCCTACCTACATCCACTGTACTGTACTGCCCGTCCATTCTCTTATTTTATCTCACCTGGTTAGGATTAGCTAATCCTAATCTGATGTTGCACACATCTATGGAATGTCTTGCTGCATCTGTTGGTGACCAATTTTGATAGGGGTTATACTGCTAGTAAGTAGTAACTAGCAATCCATTGCAACGGACTGAAAAAAAATTTAGTAGTGTGTGTGTTTGTCAATAAGTTCCTGCTTGAGAAGCGAGGGATGAAAATTATTGTTTAAGATTTTTTAGCACTAGCCTAAATCCCATTTTCCCCTATTCAAACTGTTCCTATCTGCATGGGCCTCATGAGCGATTTCTTATCAATAGGGTAGGATTCCTAAGCTAAGGCTGTGATAATGTTAGTAGTATTGCTTGAATTTCATCAGTTTGTGCGCCTCATCGCTCCATGGTTTTTACATGAACTTTCTTGTTCAATGCACATCATGTTTTGTACTGCATGGAAGATTTGAATGCTCTTTCTTTTCCTGAATAGATCTAGCGCAGAATAGATATTTCGAGGATGAGGCATTTATCGGGTACCTCAAGTACCTAAAATATTGGCAGCGACCAGAGTATATCAAATACATAATGTGAGTGATACCATATTCAGTAGTTTTGTCCGCAACTGAGGAAATGGCTTGCTCATTGTTTTTGCTGATGATGCAGGTATCCACACTGCCTTTTCTTTCTTGAGCTCCTCCAAAATGCCAATTTCCGAAATGCAATGGCACATCCAACAAACAAGGTGATCTTTTGGCCTAGAATCACACATTCACACTGGAGCACCAGTTTTTAGCTTTTGTTTACCATCTTGCTGTGTCAAGCCTCCTTTCAAAACCTAGCTCTAAGTTGCTCTGTTTGGCCATATTATTTTGACTTGCTTGCTAGAACCTATGAAAAAACAGAAAGTCGCACAAACTTGATATTAGTGCTTGTGTAGAACTATGCAACGCGGATACAGATACATGGATACGATAATTTCCTAAAAAGTCCAATTCATGGATACATTTTACTATTTTAAAATAAAAAGATAATAATGCATATTAAAACTGGTAACAAATGAACAATAAATCATTTATAGCACAGGAGGTCTCAAGTGTCAACTCTCAAGTTCTCAAATATAGTTGTCTCAAATTTAAGAAATTAATAAAAGACATTCAGGTTTGCAATTCAGGCTCGCATCAAGTCACTATTCCTCATTTTCTTGTTTATTTCATTCTCATCCACAACATCAAGCCACAGATCACCCAAACCAAAAGACACAGCTTGCAATTCAGGCTCATCAAGGGAGAGATCAGCCACTTTAAGAATGCTAATACCACCAAGTGAATTAAAAGAAACTCCTCCCACATTCCTCATCCTTGTCTCTCCTGTCTTGCATGCATCAGTTCTTGACATGCACTCAGATTTGAGAGTACACAAAAACCAAATCTGCAGCACGCTCTGGAGTTAAGTTATTTCTCTTGATATTATGGATTAAGCTATAGGTGCTCTAATTTGTTTCACAGCAAGAAGATGAGGCTGGTTGGCCAAGCAATTTGGTGGCCAAACTCATCAATAGGGGAATAAGATTGTCCATGATTTGTCCACTAAGTTATAGGGGAAACAACCTATCTATCATAGGTTGAGTCAGGGTCATTAAATTCTTCTGAACAACTAGAGAACCTTCAGTATTCTTCTTCTACTTTAGCCAATTCTGCCAGCATGTGAAACAACTTCTTGAGCAATCCATCCTTATTTTTTATACCTCTTTATCCTTTTGGGTAGTTCACGGATCATGGCCAACACCTTCAAGCTACCTTTTGCTGTAGCACGCCCTGTAGTGTGTTGCAAAACCCATCTAGATTTAGGATTAGGAAGAGTCCAGAAACTAGGATTACTTATGATTCAAGTCAAGTCGGGTCGAGTCTCCTATAAATATAAAGGGAGATGTATCCTTTCAATTAAGCAAGAAATAGTTTGGGGTAAAACCCTCTACCTCTCTCCCTCTCTTCTCCTGCCCCCGCCGCCCCTTTGCCTCATGTGTGCCTCCCTGCCCTAGTGCCACCACCAGTAGCAGCGGCTCGTTGCTGCCCTGCGCCGCTGCGCCCATGCCGCCTGCTGCTCCACCGTCTGCCCCAGCCACCGTGGCCGCGCCGGCCACCTTCAGCCAGGCCAGCTGCAGCTTTGCTGCTGCCGCTGTTCCCTCCCTCTCTCTAGGCGCGGCCTGCCCTAGGGCTGCTGTCCTTCCCTGTAATTCCCCCCAAATCTACCTCTAAACCAGGGGGAAGTCACACCAGTCATCAGGCGTGTGACATATTTCTTCTTCAGAAGGGTTGTTTCTTATTTAAGGTTTGCATACACTTTTCAAAGTAAGATTGAGGGTATGCACAACACATGGTGTCCTAAATATGTTCTCATATTCAGCTTCTATTATGAGACCAGCACCTTTGCGGTTTGCAGCGTTGTCTGTGCTGATTTGTACCACATTTTGTTGACCTACTTCAATAACACCCATCAACTTTTCAGCAATGTATTCTTTTGATTTGGATTAACCTTGACAATTATCAGCCCTTGAGAACATAGGTGCCTTTCTTGCTTCAGGAGTCGCTCGCTAACTCTATTGTACCCAGGAATTATATAACCTTACGTGATGCGGGTGCAAGCAAACTAGCAAAGGCAAAGGTTTCTCGAAGATATGGATTTCTCAGAAAATTGAAAGATACCCCTCCAGAATAAATTGCTCTACTAGTTAAAGTATCCAAGTGCTTACGGTCTTCCAATGCCCAAGCTTTTTCTAATGCAGAAGGAGACTCCCTCTTGGCCTCTTGTTCTTGTTGCTGTTAGTGGTATCGTTGCCTGAGGAAGCAGCAGTGGGCAAAGAAACAGTTTTTGCCTTGGACCTTTTCACCAGTTCCTTACACCTTTCAATTTCCTTCCTGATGTCACTAACTAAGCATTTCATATGAAACATTAGGACATTTAACTATTCCCCGTCCTCAGCCACATATCCATGCGGCACATGTGTATAATATGGTTGATAATCTGTTTGTGTAGGAACTGGTGAAGGAAAGAGCTTTTGCATGGTTTTCAAATGTTCATAATTTTACTTTTCGCCGTATTCTTTTAATTAATTAAGACTACTTGTATGAAATTAACACCTGCCAACTAATTGTTTGACAGGAGCTTGCTCATAGGCAGCAATATTTCTTCTGGAAAAACTACAGGAATAACAGACTGAAGCACATCCTACCACGCCCTCCTCCTGAACCAACTCCTGCACCTTCACAAGCACCTGCTACATTACCCCTACCAGCGTCAGTGCCGACACCTGTAGCTCCACCTGTTCCTGCACCAACATCGTCTATGCCACCTGTGGTAGCAGGTGGCGCATCTGCAATGCCTCCTATGCAGTTTGTGGGAACTCCAGGCACTAATATGCCGAAAAATGACATGAGAAATGCTATGGGCAACAGGAAAAGGAAGTATGCACCTCCCTTGCAATCATTCAACAATTTCTTCTATGAAGTTATTTGTCCATGCACTGTTTTCTACCCTTGTTATTTTGCTTGTGCTATGAAATCATTGGTGAACTATTGTTTTCGAAGGACATGATCCAATTCAGTTTGATTTATAGCCACTCTTCCAATATAGATTAGTGAATATTTCTCCATTACAGGAAAGATGGTTGAGGCACAATGTGCTTTTTTTAGAGAAGCTATATCCTCTTCCTCATTCACCGCCGCTGCTGTTCTTCATTTTAGACAGTGGACAAATACTTCTACTCTTACTTCTCTGAGTTTGGCCCATTGATTGAGTAAAATTTATCTGAAATTTTGTCAACAATGCATATTGAGTCAAGCAATAAGTTTTTTACTTCAGCTTTGTTATTTGTCCCATTGTGGAAATAAAAACTGTAGTCAATTGAAATGTGGGCTTCATGTAGTTGTGAGTGAATCTGCATATTTCTTTTTGCTTTAGTCTTCAGAGCTTATAGTCAGGGTAGTATGAATGTTCCATAAAACTACCATTTGACTGATGATATGTCTACATCTTCATCGCAGGATGGGCTAGTTGAACATCTTGTGCAACTCATCAACGGACAATGTCTGATTCAAGCCTGGAGCCTTATTATTTCCTTTTGCTTTAGTGCTGGTTATTTGGCCTTGTAATAGTTGAGGGTTCCTGAGTTTTTGAAATGGAAGCTTCTGACTTAGAGAGAACTTAGAACAAACACTGTGTTTTGTAAGAGCTTGCAGATGTAACTTTAGATGTCAACATTCTCCTGAATGATCATACCATTTACCTTATTGTTTCGGCATATTGGCAGCTGGAAATATGCACTGCTCATACACTATTACATATTTACATAATGGCCGTTGCCCGAGATACAAGGTTGACATTTTGGCAATATTCTGGTCATACAAAACCATTTCGGTTTCTGCTTTTTTTTTATAAAACAACTTAAATTTTTTTGACTTAAAACAAAGCGAACATATCCATGTTTAATCGGCCACTTAATTAAATAATTTGTCATTTGGAAATTAAAAATACGGAACAAATTCTGGTAAAAGCAAATTTAAGAGGAATTTTGGGAAAACCGGCTTACGTTTGCTATTCGGTAAGCATGCCTTTGAGGTTTGTTTTTGTTTCCCTCAGCACAATTGTGAATGATCAGCGCAGTGATTAGATAGGGGACTGAAAGTATTGTAATTAATTATTTTTTTATACCAAACTACTAATATTTTATATATATCTATATATCTATTAAAGTATGGAGCGTATCTTTCACTCTTCCATGTTTGTATGAGTCAGAGCAGCGTGCGTGTTCATCGATTTTTGAAAAAATTGGAACACATGACGCAATCACTGAATAAATCTCCAAACCTCTTGCCCATACATGTTAGTAGCTTAGTAGGTGTGTGTATGCACTATTAGGGCAATTACATTGCTACACCTCAGCGGTCTCATACACCGTCTCATGTAATGTCACGTAGGATTTTTCTTAGGTGGAGGAAAGAGAAATGTGAGAGAAAGAGGTCGTTGTTTCGCGAAACAACCACCTCATGAGCTAGGATTTAGGACTATGAGACAACTATTACACCATTGTATGAATTGTTGTTGCCATACACCTCACTAATTAATTTTTATTCCATTCATAAATTAAGGAATCATGAGTTACTACGAGTCAACTTAAAAAATCAACCATTGTATATGTGGTCTGTTAAGTCGTCTTAAATTACGTGACATTATACGAGACGACTTATGAGACAACACCAATGTACTTGCCCTTAGCAGTTCAGATTGTTCACAACCGGTTAAGATGGCGGCAATTGTCATTTGAATTTGCACATTGATTTTAAATATTTTTTGAACTCGATCAGGCACCGTATATATCGGAGGACATGCATGCATGCATGCATGAGGGAAAGAATTGAATATGCATGCATGATGTTACCATATGCATGCAGGTTGAAGAAGAGGGAAAGTAGTATGTCAGAACAACTTTAGAAGTTCTTGGACGCCTGGTACGTGACGCCGAACTTCCAGTCAGTGGGGAGGACATGCCAGGAGGTGGCCTTGCGGTGATCGCTGGTCATAACCCGGAACGTGAGCGACTCACCGGTGAGGTCCTCCCCGGTGGTCCACACCTGGCCCCAGTTACGCTTCATCTCCGTCCACTTGACGCGCTTGCTGCCCTTAACCGCCACCGCCGCCACGTCGCCGGCGCCGCCAACGTTGGTGACCATCACCATGTTGAAGTACTTGTTCCCGGTGACGGCGTACCGTATTCCGCCCTGCCTCGCGCACGCCACCCGGCGGTAGGAGACGGGCACGATGCCAGCCTTCTCCTGCGCGATCTGGAGGAACGCCGGCATGGACAGGTCGAAGTGCTCCCGCGGCGGGTTGCACCACCCGCCGCTGTCCCCGGCCTGCTGCTCGTTGGGCGGGCACAGGTTGGTCGCCGTCACCACCAGCACCGGTGCCGCCGGCTTGCACCCGTCGGGGCTGTCCACGCACCGCACCTCGTAGCACCCACCGCAGGCCGCGCCGTCGCCGAACAGCGCCGAGCTCACGGCCACCGTCTGCACGCCGTACCCTTCCGCCCTCGTGTCCTTGTACCCGCACGCGCCCGCCGTCGTGTCGGACCCGTCCCGCCCGCCGTAGAACGTCGCATGCGCGGGCTTCCATGGCCCGGTGGTGAACTTGCCGTGGTTGTGGTGCACCACGCGCCCGCCGGGTGTCAGGGGCTTGGCGCCGCCGGCGTTGGCGGCCACCGCGAGCACGGCGACCAGCAGCGCCACCAGGAGAGGCGGTGGCGCCATCCACGAACCAGACATGATAGTACTGTATTTTTTTTTTTATTATTATAAACCACGATTTCTTCGATGCAACGAGGTTTCTTATAAATAAAGTGTAAGTATGGCAACTGCATGATTTGGCCATTTTTAGGTTGCTGCTGTCAGGCTGTCAAGGGCACTAATTCTGAGAGATGCAATTAGAGGCCTGGAGGAGCATTCGGAGGATCCATCACCATCCCAAGACCAACTCAGAACAGCTTTACTGTTTACAGGAGTCAAATGGTCTTGTACTAAAAATGAAGCTCACACAAACAAAGGACCTGTAGGAAAAGAAACGACACGACAGTGATGCACCAACATAGCCACGTTCAAATATTGTTCAAATGTTTTAGGCCTGTTTGGAACACAGGAATTATACAAAAAATTTACAGGAATCAGTTCATTTTCCAATGAAAAAGTATAGGAACAAGAAAAAATCAAGCATTCCAAACAGGCCCTTACAGGCATGAAAACAACACAGCAGTAAACAGTTGCTGTTCATAGTGCTTCATAGATCGATTTGGTCATTTGGATATGTGACAACACTTATTTCCTCAACTAAATATTTTTTTTTACACAACCGACCTACAAAAGCACGCACCATACCATGCATGGCATGAATTCAAGTAATACAAAAAAAGGGCACTGTCCCAATAACACGGTTGAAGACAAAAGGCCACCAAGGATGTAACAGCGAAGGTGCAACTGCAACCCGGGCACCCGGCTAGCAACCTACAATGGAGTCAGGCCAACAACACCTGCGCTAGGAACAGGGTAATTAGATAAATGGTCATGAAACATGCACACGAGCAAATGATTCAGCAACACAAACAATGATTACTAGGTGAAGAACATAAAACACTTTGGAGTGCACATGAATACTTCATTTAAAAAAGTTGCAGTGGCTTGTTTTGTATGGTCGTAGAAATTAATTGGATGGACACTGCTTACAAGTTTCAATGCTTTTCTAACATCGCATAGCCACATTCAACGATTCATCATAAATATAACAATGAGAACATACCACATGCCAGTCTTCCACCAGCATTTCCAGTAGAGAGGCTGAGCTCATGACCCCCTAAGCACGATGAACAAAGTTAACAAGGGCTGCGTACTAACTGAATAGAAAGAAAACGTGGAATGCAAGTAGAACTAGGCACACCTTTCCCCAAATCGTCTTCAAGCTCATGAACCACAAATGCTCTCCCAACAACTGAGTTTGGGCCACTCAAAGGAATCTGAATACCAAGGAATCACAAAAAAGTATCAAACTGAATTGGCCACAAATTATGTAGTATAAAAGTATGATCTTTCAAATTTACCTGTGTATCAACAATGGTTGCCTCAGCTACGCCTGTATCACGACCAATTAAACAAACATGTCATAATTCAGAAGAAGAAATTTGCTAATGAATATCACAAGTGTACTACTGGTTGGTACAGGCCTTACCCTCAGCATTGGCAACAATGTTTCCCAGGTCACCCGCATGACGGACTTCGTCTTCTGGTGCACCATGTGTCAGTTTGTTTGGATTAAAATGTGGTCCTGTAAGATAGAAAAGGTTATTTTTAAGCTAAACTTGGTAACTTGAACAGTTAGATTACTAAATTTATTATCAAAGCGTGATCATAATTGAAGCTGCATGAAACTATAGATAGAAGGGAAAGGAATGGATAGCACCAGATCCGGGTAAGGAAATTAGTTTGATGGAAATTTAACAGTGATTGCATAAGACAACCAAAATCCGGTACTCCCTCCATTCCAAATTGTAAAGCCGTTTTGGCTTTTATAGATACATAGTTTTTATTATGTATCTAGGCATGACATATATCTAGGTGCATAGCAAAAGCTATATATCTAGAAAAAACTAAAATGTCTTATAATTTTGAATGGAGGGAGTACCACATTAAGAAAAAAATATCACAATTGCGGGCATAATTAAGATGAAAATTGAAAATTGCAACCTGTCGATATGCACCCATTTGTAGTATCACCAAACTCGTGCTGCAAAATGAAAACTGTGTCATCATCATGTTTACAAATGAAGAAGTTAATGCTGAAAGCTACTGAAGATAATAACACTCACGAGGTGGAAGCCATGAAGTCCAGGAGCAAGTCCAGTGATACGGACGCTCACGGTTGTAGGTCCTGTTATACAAGACAAGTATTCAGAGAGGTAAGAGTAGACACAGAACCATTTGCATTTCATAAGAAAAACGTATGTGCGCTAGTGATGAGAAACTCATAGTTTCATAAGAGGTCAGTAGGGAACTGCATTGTTTAGGCTGCAGTCAGCAATCAATGAGCTAAGCCTAACACTCCCTTACCGAGTAACACTTGAGGAAGCACCTTGACTTGGGTTAGCGTTTTGCTCATGGATTTTAGTCATATATACATACATTTGCATCAAAATAGTGCTACGAACGAAAGCTGTGTTCGTATTGTATTCTATCAGCAAGCATCAAGCTGTTTTTGTCAACGCTAGTGCTCGCTGCAGGGTAAATTGACGCAGTTGTTGTATCCGGTATTTTACTAGTGGTAGAAGCAACTTCAGACTTTTAGCTAAGCGTGACATGAGCTTGATCAAATTGCAACAACCCAGAGAGAAATGCACCCAATTAACAAAGGGAGGAAATAAAGTTCCCTGTTTTGGCAGCCAGCCAAGGTGGGAGAGGTGAGAAGAGAAGATTGTGGGGATAAGAGATAGGGAAGGGAACGCACCGTCGTCGTCCTGCGCGAGCGTGACGACGCCCTCGACCTCGGACGTGCCCTTGAGGACGGCTACGGCCTTTTTAGACGCGTCGGCGACGACGAGCGCCCTGGCGGCGGCGCCCCCCGGGCCGGCGACGAAGTGGGCCGAGTGGAAAGGGCGTGCGGAGGAATAGGGAGCGGCGATTAGCGCGGCGGTCGTTGCGGTGGCCGTGGCGGCGAGGAGGAAGGACTGCGCGGCCATGGCGGGCTAGCAACGGCGGCGGCGGCGGCCTTTGGGACTTTGGGAGGGTCTTGGGTGGGGGGTGGGTGACTACTGGCGATAAGGTGGGCTCGCGTTTATTATACTCGGCCACACCTACGGCAGCCAGGGCGATGGATCCCCCGTGCAAAGCATCCACCAGCCGCGTGTGGCTCAGCTCGCGTCACAAAGCCACAAATGCAAGCGAAGCAGGGAATGCTGCATCAGAAGGGTCGTGCTCCTGCAATCTGTCCATTTTCGTCTGGCTTTCTGGGGTGCTCGAGAAGCCTCTCTATTGGAAAGTTGGAATTGAAAATAGGTTGCATTTCGTAAGCGCTCTCTTTCTCTCTCTGCTTGCTCCTTTGCTGACACTCACGGAGATCTTGTTGACAGAAAAAAAAAGTGATCAGGAGGTTTAAATTTAGATTTCAAAATTAACTACAATTGAAAGGGGTCAAAATTGATAATTCCTAGAGAAAACCGGTTCAAAGCGGTTTGAGAAGTGATGAGTGGTTGGTTTCAAACTGATGTTGCACTGGCGTCGTCAACTTAAGCCTCGTGGGTTTCCATTCTTTCCATCAGCATCTCTAAGGCCTTATTTAGATGCGCATGTATCTACCTCAAACCACATGGATTGGGGTGTAAATTAGTTTAAATACATGTATGGTAAACGTCGTTTCCCTGCTAACGTAACTATGAGCTGATGAATCTTACACCCAAGTATATGCTACGAGAAATCCCCATAAACCTATTCTACACCTCTTTCTTTGGAGTACTTGTAATTTGTTCTATCATATTGTGGTGATGAGATAGGTTATGTTAGGTTTGAAGACATTGTAGGATGAGACTACTGTTATGTCCTACTTTTCTAGAGTGATGTGGTTATGTATCTCTGTTTAGTTGATTGGATAGTCATTCTTGCTTTTGTGTTTCATAGGACGGCAAGACAGAAGACAGAGGATTGTCATGTATCTGATAGCAACCGTCAAGGTGAGATCCATATTTTAGCTTCTTTCCACATTTTACTTTGCCTTTTCCTTCACATAGCATGCTCCAACTCTAGCCATCTCCTTCCTCGACACCTGCCACTAGACCCTCACATCTCCTCCCCATTCGGCTATTGTGTCCTCGTGCTCGGCCACACGGCCCCACCTCTCCCTCCACATCTGGGCACTCCAACCTTGAGCCCTGCCACTTCGACCCCACCTCGCCCTCGTGTCCGGTCACTAGACCCCACGCTCGCCCTCTCCGACCCAACTTGTCCACTGCATGCGCACAACCACTCTCACCATCTTTGTTGGTGCCCAACCCTCGGCCCTGTAACACCCTAAAATTTGCTTTCTGGAAAATAGGGTTAAAATGATTTAATGGTGAATTTTATGCTCATAAAAATGTAGGAAAATAAAAACCTTTCATGAAATTAAAAATTATTAGAAGGTAGCAACATGTTTGTGCATACATGATGGTGCATTTGCTTTATTGGTTTGAGTGGTTTTGACCAAAATGTAAAATGAATTCAAAAGGATTTGAAAATGGCTTTGAAGTAAAAGAAAAGCTAAAAGAAAAGAATTTTGAAAACATAAACCCACCCCATCCCTATTTGCCCCGTAGGCCTGTTCCACCTCCCTCCTTTCTCCTTCACTCTTCTGGCCCGAGAGGCCCAAGCCATCTCCCTCTGCTCCTTTCCCTCTCCGCACCCGAAGGCCCAATCAGGCAGACGGCCCAGCAGGCCGGCCCGACTTCACTCCCGCGCGGGCTTCTCTCCCTTTCCCCTCCCTGCTTCGGCTGACGCCGTGGGCCCGCTCGTCAGCACCTCATCTGTCTTCTTCTTCCTCCGGATGGGAAGCTGCTCTCACCTTCCATTCTCACCGCCGATCAAATCCCCTCCCCGATTTCCCCCTTCCTTTCTCGCAGCGCCCCTTGGCTATATAAGCCGGCGCCGCATACCCCCGCCACACCTGTCTAGCCTATTCAGAGCCGCCACCGTGCCCTAGAGCGCCGCCGCCACGAGCCGCAACCCTAGCGCCGCCGCCGTCCCTCTCTGCTCTGCCGCTGTCGTGCATCCTCGCCGTCTCCGAGACCTTTTCGAGCTTCGGATTGTGGTAAGAAGAGCCCCAGGTGCCCTACATTCCTCTCCCTCGCTCTCTGCTGCTTTGCTCGCGCTCGTCGGGCATTGCCTTCCTTCCCGAGCCGCCATCTCACGCACGTCGTCGTCTCCTAAGAGAAATCGGTTCAACCGATAGTGGGAGCATACTCTCCATCTTCCCCTCTCCCTCCCTATGCCTTTCCCGAGCCGGATGGAGCACCCTAGCCCCGGTTCCACATTCTCCGGCGAGGTTTCGCCTCGGCCAGCCATGGCGCCACCGCGCAGGCTCTCTGTTCCGGCGAGCCACCCTCTCTCTCTCTCCCCCTCCAATCTAATCAGATCTGTTTGTTTCAGATCCAACGACCATCAACAACCGATACCCCTTCACGGGTGGTCTTGCAAAAGAGACCCTCTACTTTCTAACCATAAACCCGCGGTCCCAAAACGGTTTACCAGTTCACGCTTTCTCGTTTTGAAAACGCAAATGCCCTCTGTTCCATTCAAAATACGCTTTCTCTTTTTGGAACACGTAAATCCCTCTGCTCAGTTTCAAAGCATGCTTCATGAATTTACAAAAATGCCACCAACTTCTTTTGCTTATAAAATCTCCATTTCAACTCCGTTTTTATCCATTCAAATTGCGTTAGATTCGTAGCGATAAGATCTACGTGATGAAACCCTGATCACTCATGTTTTTGAACTTTGAAAATATAGATTTATTTAATGTCTTTTTAAACCCTTGTTTTAATCTCAAATCTCGTTTAAATCATAACTTCTCCGTTTTAGATCCGATTCGACCCGTTCAAGTTGCGTTGGCTTCGTATCGGTATAACCTTTTCATTAGTGATCTTTAATAACATGTTAATAGGTCTATATTTTCATGATGTAAATCCTAACTTGATTAACAAATATGCAACTTGTTTTATACATAAAATATTGATAGTTCCTATTTTTGTTTTTGAAATACAAATACAAGTTTGACCTAATCTAATCAAGGAGTTTTTTCTGAAATACTTTATCCACTCTTTTATATAGTTAAAATTGATAAGTCTTATAGTTCTCTTTTATACACGCAAACCTTCTGATAGATGTGTCTTGATCATCGTAGCTCCGATTAGTGTGTTCTTCGCGTCTATGTGGTCGTAGAGATGCGTAGTTTCCTTTTTAAATCTTTTTCATTGATTGGTGTATTTTTCTAATTTAGCCATGTTTGTATGCTTTGTATGATCAGATGCTTGTGTGGTGATTTGTTAATTATTGTCCAACCGATGAGTTTTGCGTTGGAGATCAAGGAGAAGTTGGTATTTTTGAAGATCTTGGAAGACTTAAACTAGAAGAGGAATCTTATTTTAAGGCAAGTATTACATGGGATTATCCTTGTTGTCCTATTCATGATAATCACCCATTAATTATATGCATGTGTTTCCTTGTTACCCTATAAGGTTATCCTAGTATTGTACCTTATACCTTGTCACCCTGGGAACATATGCATTTGGGTAGTATGATGCTAGTGCCAAGAAAATGACTATGATCATGTAAACTTGATTAATGATATATGCAATGACAATAAAAGATGACTTTTTAGCAACGTGGACTATAGGTGGAACAACAGGCACCTCAACCTGTGTTCTTACTCATAGGGATATTTCTGTAAGTAGATTACCCCAGGACTTACAGTGCAACCACAAGCTATATGGCTCTGGCTTGACTCAATATTAGAATTCTACTGGTTTGTGGCAACTTACCCGAAAGGGCGCAAGAGGGGCTCACCTTAGTGCCCTCGTAAGAGGGGTAGCACTAACCATTGAGGAAACGTATAGCGGGTTGTTACCTACCAGTGGAACCTGTGAACGGTCTCGTAGTGTACCCTGCTCCACTTCCTTGGTAGAGGTGATGACATATGGGGATCACGACTTGTGGGTAAAGATGTACGACCTCTGCAGAGTGTAAAACTATTATAATAGCCGTGCTCATGGTCAAGAGCGACTTGGGCTCCTTACTGTGTGGTGTCCTTATGTCATAGCTCAGCAGTTGTTATTCATTATTGATTATTGTTACTTGTTCATATAAGCATTACATCCTGTTCACTTGATCATATGGTTAATGGGCTTTTTGATTATATTGATGCCATCCTATGCTAAAATTGAGATAACTTAAAAGCTTATGCAGTTAAACCAGTGTCATACCTTTTTGAGCCTCATGAACCCCATGTATACTTGTTGAGTACGAAAGTACTTACGCTTGTTTATTCTTTTCAATATTTGGATAAAAATCCCGGATGAGTACCAGATTGCAAGAGTCTCGAGCAGTTAGGCTTGTGATCAACCAGTCAGTAGATCCCTGTGGATTGGAGTCTTCACCCGAAGATCAGAGTGTCTTTCTGCTATTTGTTGTTTGAAGGTTATTTCTTTGACCTTATATGTTATATATTTAAGTATTATGTTTTGATATTACCTTGTTCTGTGACTATATGTGAGATTTGACTTCCTGGGCTTACATATGGTGTATATCTGGTTTTGTCCTGAAAACCGGGTGTGACAGCCCCTACCCTCTCCCTGACAACCTCCACCATCTATGTTCGCGCCCAACATTTGGCCCTTACCCTCTGCCCAATTTTGAGGCATGAGCTGACCCTACGTCTTAGGTGAATATTCATCACGGGGATGCTGTCATTCCTCCTTCATCCAAGCATCAACTCAATGTGGATGGCATATCCCGTTTTGTAATGTTTGTTGAACCAACCACACCACCTTACACTCCTTAGCATGAACTAAGTAAGATTGGAAGAGGATGAGTGGTATCTCCAAGTTCTTGCCATACGAAAGCAACTAGCCTACAAGAGTGGCTCTATTAGAAATTGTTTGGCTACATTCTACGTAGTCTCACCTTCGATGTGCAATGCATCAATATCAAATTAACTTGTGTACACAAGGATTGTTGGGGTTCAACTATTGTTTACTAAAAACCTAAGATATTTGCATTCTTACCATATTTTTTTATAGGTTACATGCATGCTAGTTGTAGAATTTATACTTCTAGTATTACAAGTGTGTTCTCTAAGTAACAAGTGGTTATCAAGGGTGTCTACAATTTACATGAACTGTATATGTATTTGTTGCTTTTTAGGGTCTATTTGTTTGAGATATAGGTTTCGGGGTTTTAGCTCAAAAGTTAGCTTTCTATCTTTGAGTTTTATCTATTGTCTTTTTGCTATTAATTTTTATAATAATTTTTTTAGCTTCTCAACACACCAACAACCTCAACACGTGTGTTTTTTTTTAGTTTTCAGTTCATTTTCTCAGAAGTCTTTCCAGCTTCTTACGAGCTTATGAGGTAATAAGTCAATAGCTGGCATGTTTGTTTTAGTTTTAGGCTTTTGGCTGGTAGAAACCAGATAAAAGCTGAAATAAACAGACGCTTAGTACCCTTGTACGATTATGTTATGATTTACATTAACTTGCTTGTGTTCTTTGTCTACTTGTTTACACAGTATGACTCTATTTTTTTTAAAATCTGGGTGTACTTTCATTACTCAGATGCTAACAAGTCGTCAGCAACAATTACATCAACGCTTCCGGGGACCAAGCTTGAGAGTTGCTCCTCCCCCTCAGTACAGAAAATACCCCAACACTGCTATACCTGCTAGGCGCTAGCTGATGAGCAGCTTTCGTTACAATCTCTACTTTTATAAACACATGAAACTGAGAAAGTTTAAACTCACTTAAAGGATCTACTCCCTCCATCCTAAAAAAAAAGTAGTTCTCACTCCCAAAAAATCAATAAATTTTAACTTTGATTAACTATATTTAATAAAATATTAATATTTATGATACGTAATTAGTATCATTAGATAGATCTTTGAATAGACTTTAATACTAAACTTATTTAGAGATATAAATATTGGATATATTTTCTATCAACCTAGTTAAAATTAAGAAAGTTTGACTAACACGTTTTCTATAACGACATTTTTTTTTGGAACAAAAGAAATAAGCTCTCAGCCAAACTACCGACGGGTGTCTCTGAATAATCACCAGAGTCGATCGCCTTTCACAGCTAGCATGGTGCATGAAGTCGGTCTCAAGGAGTCAAGGATGAGGTGTCTGATGCCCAAGTTGACTGCCACCTGCACATTTTGAAGACACTATCAGGGGTGTGTTTAGTTTCCCCAACTTTCCCTAACTTTCTGTCACATCCCCATCACATCAAATTCATATTCCCCGTTACATTAAAATACCGGCACATATATGGAGTACTAAATATAGATGAAATAAAAAACTAATTGTACAGTTTTGTTGTACTTTGCGAGACGAATATTTTAAGTCTAATTAATTAATGTTTGAATAATTATTATTAAATAAAAACAAAACTGTTACGATGTGACGTGACAAGTGCTACAATTTTTTTATCCCATTTTCAGGATCTAAACATAGCCCAGCTCTGCCTGGAGAGCATTCACTAAATACTCGTATTTATCTTCCCACGCCATATCGCTAATCGCTATCACACACTATACAGGACCACATCACCAATCGCTATCACGCACTAGGAAGCCGTAGCTACCATCTAGACCTTCTAAATTCATCCTCTAAAAGAAATATTCTGTCGTAGTTATATAGATTCTCTCCTCTATACCATTTTCTCCCGCACTCATTTATCCTTTATATCTCTACTCTATATCAATTAACAACAGTAGAGTCTATATGTTTATAAATAAATTTTATTCAAATATATTCATATGAGATCTTGTTTTGAAGAATTTATTGAAACGAATTTAATGGTGTAATCGAAATTTAATTTGGTTTTTTGGTTTGTGAACAAAGCACGAGGATGTAGGACCCGCAAAAGGCATGTAGCCTGGGCACTGGCAGGCTGTTCCGGACGTCCGCTAGCGCGCCATGCATAGGGGATTCTCGTGCGTCCTGTTGCTCAGCGTTCCTAGGTAGAGTACCCGGTGCGCAGAATTTTGCTCTAAACTTTTACTCCAGTACAACGTGCAGTACGTCGGTGCAGATAGTCTTAGGTGATGTTTGGTTTTGGTCCGGCAACAGTAACGGAATCAGAACCGACGCTATCCATTACCCTGCAATAGAAAACAGTTTTTTGTTTGGTTAGTCTTCCGTAACGCTTGACGTTCGAAGGTAGGGGCTATCCGTTCCGGAAGTTTTTTAACTAGCCTGTAACGCTTCCCTCGGTGATCCATTCCGGATTTTCCCAACCAAACGAATTCTTACGCGAAGCGATAACGGAGTGAACGGTCACGGACAAAAAATGCCGAACCAAACAAACAGTACCTTATGTGTTATGTGCTGAAAGAAGCGTCGCAATTCAGTTTGACTGTCCCTGGTGGCGGCTTCTCCCAAGTCCCAACACTGTTTCTTCTTCTCTGCTGACTTGTTCTCCATTGTATATAGCTCAGATATCTCCTTCGCATAAATATGAATTCCCCGGCTTAGACATTTTGCACTTCTCCGGTGTCCCGGCTTAGATTATCTTTCCACTAGAATATAATGAATCTTTTTTTGTTCCAGTAGACAACTTAATTTCCACTAGAGTAATGTTTCTTCTATACCAAATTAATGTAGGCAATGTTGATTCTGTTGTAGAATTTGTGTAGTTTTTTTAGAAGAAGTGCTTCACTGTGTGTTTTACTAGTATTTAGAACCCCTAGACCACCTTCTTTCTTTATTTTGCAAACCATTATCCTTGTTGCTTTTGGCGTTTTCCTTAGATTTGCCTCATCCCCTCTCCATAAGTAGTGTTTTTCTTTCCGTGTTAATTTGCTTAATGATTGGGGTAGGCAGGGAGAGAGTGCTCATAATGAATGTAGGAAGAGATAATAAGACATGGTTAACTAGCTCCAGTCTTCCAGCCTAAGCGAGGAAAGAAGAAGTGTTGGCTAATCTTTTCTCACATCTGCTTACTAGCTAAATGCACGAATTCCTCCACTTTTTGGGCTATAGTTTTGGCGGACAACATATTGATAAAACAAATAATTCACGATACATCATGATTAATAACATGGCTTTTATTTAGTATACTAGAGCAACATTAGGTCCACATGTTACAACCATGCATATCATACATAGAACTCTGAGCTCAGAGAAATGATCTCGGGTACATAAAGCTACTGGGCTTCATGCATGCCTTCCTGTTCGCCAACAACGGGGACCCAGACTATGCTGAGCTTGGAGAGAAAATGGCACACAGCTGTGTCTCCTGGCTTGAGATTGTGCGCCACTAAGAATGGGTGTCTGGGACTCCACAACGATGTGTCAAGGTGGCACACGACCAGCGCCTCCATGGTCGGTGTCCTACCATCCTGGGCCGCTAGCTTCACCAGGTATGTGGTTGCTGGGTTCGTCGTGTGGCAGTAGAACACTGCGTATGGGTATGTCAGGTCATGGCATGTTGCTACCGTCAGTGACTCAGAGAGCATCCGCACGGCCGTCACATTGTACCTCCCTCGTTGCGCTGACGTGTCGGCAGGGTCAGTGGGCATGTTGCCGGAGAAAGCACGGACACTGCGTGTCCCAAGGAGGGCGGCAGGGAGCTTAGCGAGAGACTCGAGGGAGGTGGCGCAGGCGGCCTTCTCGCCGGCGAGCGACGGCGGGTTCTCGCAGGTGTTAAGCGTCCACCATATCTCTTTGCCCATGGCGTCGGATGTTGGCGCGAGCATGTCAAGGATGTCGGCGAAGCGCTCGGTGGAGAACGGGAGGAGGTCAGCCTCACGACGAGGTAGCAGAGATGGTAAGGAGGTGGTCGGTGGAATGGTCGGCGTGATTACAGACCCTGGACGTAGGACACCTTGAAAGAAGAAAACATCTGCTAGCTTGTTGCCATTGTTGTGGTTGTGGTTGTGGCTGTGAACATCATGGTCATTGATATCCCCTGAAACAAGTTTGAGATGCCATAAATACTCATAAACATGATTAAACGAATAAAAACCAATTAGTCTCAATTATAAATGATTGAATTCTCACCATGGAACCCATATGATATGGTAGCCTTTTTGGGGTCCTTGTCAGTGACTTTCCTAGAATTCTCACCGTGGAACCCATATGAAATGGTAGCCTTTTTGGAGTCCTTGTCGGTGACTTCCTTGGAATTCTCACCATGGAACCCATATGACATGGTAGCCTTTTTGGGGTCCTTGTCGGTGACTTCCCTAGAATTCTCACCATGGAACCCATATGACATGGTAGCCTTTTTGGGGTCCTCGTTGGTGACTTTTCTAGAATTCTCATCATGGAACCCATATGACATGGTAGCCTTTTTGGGGTCTTGGTTGGTGACTTTTCTAGAATTCTCACCATGGAACCCATATGACATGGTAGCCTTTTGGGGGTCCTTTTTATCGGTGACTTTCCTAGAATTCTCACCATGGAACCCATATGACATGGTAGCCTTTTTGGGGTCCTTGTCGATGACTTTCCTAGAATTCTCACCATGGAACCCATATGACATGGTGACCTTTTTGGGGTCCTTGTCACCTTGGAATCCATATGACGTGGTGACCTTTCTTGAGTCCACCTCACCTTGGGACCCATATGGCTTGGTGACCTTACATGGGTCGTCCTCACCTTGAGACCCATATGATGTAGTGGCTTTCCTTGAGTCCTCACCTAGGTACCCATATGATGTGGTCAACTTCCTTGAATCATCCTCACCTTGGGACCCTTATATTAATAGACATTATGAATGGATGTTGAAATATGGATTAGTGATGGTAAAGGCATGTTGTAGAAAGAAAATAAGTATTCGTTAAATAAACTTCATTCACATGCTATGTGTAAATTATATATCTCTTTTTATATTTTATAAACTAGGTTGGATTAATTTCAAAAGGACAAATTTTTAATGCTAAGAACGAAGAAAATTAAACTCATTATTCCAATTTTCTTTCATGCCCCTTTAACAAATATGACATTGTGTATTTGTTGAGTTATTATGAAGAAATGATAAGAACAATTGGAAGTCAAGCTTCAACAATGTTAACCCATTTATGCAAGAGAATGCTATTCAAAATTAGTTTAGTGAGGAAAACGTTGTGCATCAAATTGATATTGATTTTAAGAAACATAATACACGTATATTTTGGTTTCACATTAATAAAATGGAATTAGGAATAGAAAATAATATATTGCATTATTTCATAACATAGTAACGATCACTTTAATTCGTTGCATGCAACATAACTTATAACAACCTCAAAGCATGTGGAATATTTCCCTTCCCAATTAATAACATGTGAAGTATACATGCTCTCATTCAAATCAATGACTAGTTTAATTTGAGAAGAGATGGCATATAATGAAAATAAAGGAAGCTAGTAAGAAAAGTGTTGTACATAGAAAACTAAACAAAAGAAATACTAGTATTATATATATATATACAATTGATGTGGTATATTAGATCCAGTTTTGTAGAGCTCCACTTTATAATTCTTGAGCTTCAGTCATTGGTTTTCTAATGGACTGGTTCTGGTAGGGGCCATAGTAGACTGGTGGCATATAGGGAGTAGGTGTGAAGTGATTTTGGTGGTGATTGAATGGGAAACTTGACGAGAGGTTTTTTTAGCTCCAATCTTGTAGTGTAAAAGAAGATGTGACTTTTGTTAACTCCCCACTAGAATTCATTTACATTTTAACAGTTTGATAGGTCTCTATAGAATAGAATCTATTCCTAAGAAGCTAGGAGCAAAGCTCTATTGAACATGCTCTTAGTATGGATTTTTGACAATTCTTACTATTAAAACAAACAATGGAATATTAAAATAAATAATCTTATGAGGCTTTATTTGATTATCCAAGTTTATGCTTTGACAACCAATATTTCAATAATATATTAATTATATATACCACAAAACAGACACCATTAGATTTATTTCTCAAAAATACTTCTCAATTATTATGATTTCATTAATAAAACATTACATAAATAATTTATGGTCTAAAGTCATTTGGATAGTCAAAGCACGTCCTATAAAAGGGAAATTTGCATAAACCATCCCTTGTTATTTGTAAATTTTATATTACACCACCATAATAATAAATAAAGCATAAAGTCCTCTTGCAGATTGGAACATTTGTATGTATACCTACTTGCATGGGTTTATGACATTTGCTTGGACCAAGATTACACTATTTGGCTCCTCGAGTTGGTTGTGACCAAATTGACCAACATGGTGCCAACAATAATGCCAGAAACACTTTTGATTGCTCATTTTTCTCTTGCTGAATTTGAGCATGTTTTGAGTTTTGAGATCGGTCATGAGATTTGGGCCATGTTGACACTTGATGTGGCAAAAAAATTTATCCACAAGTGCGTGGATGTTAATGTATCCTTCACCCGGAAATATTCTAAGGTATCAAATTTTCACGAGGAATGTAAAGCGAACTAGTTAATTAAGAATTAAGATCATCCAAGGATAGAGCAACGGTAAATGATGATGGGTAGAGAGGATATATGTGGTTTCTATGATAATAAGACAAGATTAAGTAAGATTATATTACGATTGTTTACTTCGGGGTATGGCTCACCCACCCACCAAAAGGTTGGTAGAATAAATCACCAAGAGTCCTACACTTTAAGAACTAGCCCACATGGTGGACTACATTGGATGGACATGGGGTTACTATCTGTCGACTACCACAAACTATATGTGGAGCTAGCTGTAAACCCAGGCAAGATATAGCCTAAGAACCACGCTCTATGGACTCATTGCTCTAATCATGGCCACAATAAAGTAAAACTAGAGCACTCTAAGTGAGCGGTGAAACTCGTAAAGGACAATACTATGAATGTCGTCATGAGCATGTGAGCCCTATCTGTTGTGGCTTGTTGTGAGGGTGCGGGACGAAACCATGGCAAGACAGATCGACGACGTTCGAGGTGGATCTTCAAGGCATGGTGGTGGGGGTGGCGGAGGATCTCCACGAGGGGTGAGAGACGAAACCATGGTGGGATAGATCAATGACGGTGGAGGTAGATCTTCAAGGCATGGTGGTGGGGTGGCGAAGGATCTTCACGAGCTTCGATGGGCATTGACAAGCCACAAGAAAGGACGGTGACGGACTAGAGGAAAGTGCGGTGGTAGTGGGCGAGATGCGGCATGGGTGGTTGCGGGAGGGAGGGAAACAAGCGACTCACGTTGGAGTATATGTGTCTTTATCCTAATCCGGTGGAACTTTATATAGTCCCTGTTAGCTAGGTTCTATAGACTAGTGAGCTAACAACTAGTTGATACTTCGGCGAAACTTTAGCACATCTATTAGCTCTCTTGTTTGGATCCTCGATGACTAAAGTTTAGCAACTAGTTGTTAGCCAAGGGATCCAACAATAAGCCTGAACGACTCATAAAATTTTAGGTGTAGGTAATGAAGCTATAAAACAAGGAGCATATTGTTTGTTTTACAGAATGTCATGACTTATCTCAATCCAAAACGTTTTATATAGTACACGATGTCTAAATATATATGTATAGTACAAATAATATAACTAGAAAGACCAAAACATTTTATAATATGAAACGGAGGGGGTAACAATTTTACTAGGATGCAGGAACGAAAAAGAGAGACATATATACACCTGTAGATTGGGTCAATAGGTCCTGTATGGCTCGGGGCATCGGGGTCTCAGGAAGCACTGCTTGCCAATAGTCCATCGGTGCCAGCACCGGCGTCGCCACGACGTCCGCAGCCGCTGGATGCGCAGCTGCTGCACAAACCTGCATGCACGCAGCATAACGCAACTCGTTAATTAAACACCAAAAGTAATCGTTTCAGCAATCCCGGCCCTCTTGCTGCTGCTGCTGCTAACAAATTTGGAATGCGAAAACCACTTGCAAATTTGGTCACCGGGAGGGCATCAGGACGCGCTCAGCCGTCAGCTCGCTGCTACTCTACAATTCTACATACGAGTAGTTGTGCGCACTCACCAGAAAGAGTGTGACGAGTAGTGGCACAACAAACTCAAAGGCATCCATGCTGGGCATTGCTCTGCTCTGCACCAGTCAGTATTGCACACTGCGTCCGCTGTTCATTTTCATGGCTATCGAGATGACTATTTATAAGCACATGCATTATATTGCTGCAATGCTGCATACAGAATCAGTCTTCGAACGTAACATATGGGTCCACCTGATACGATGATGCTCATCGCGGAAACTTGTATACAGATAAGATTCGTGAAGTTGATGTAGCATCAACCGATGATTCGACAGCTCCATTGTAAAATATCCAAGCACGGGGAACACGTCCTTCGTTGTTTATTTGTAGGCCACGCTCTGATCATCATCAGACAAGGCAGGCTGACAGTCCTTTTTCAAAGAAAAGATTATCCAAATTTCTATTCTTCTTTCTTACAAAGGGGAGAAAGGAGAATGTTAGCGATCTGCTCCTGAAGAGTGACCAGATTTTTATTGCCAAACAAGTTTAAAAAAGAAACTGAAGTGTGCAGGTCTTAGAAACAAGTCCCTAGCTAAACATGGTTTTAGAATGATAAACACAAACACAGATGACTCCATCTTCTAGATCACCTTGCTAAAGAAAGAGTAACTCCATCTAGCTTCCATCCGGAGACAACGTCTCCTCTGAAGAAGATGTCCGAGTCATCGTTTAAACCCATCATGAGACACACTATTATTCGCCAATCCTTCCCTTTTGGCTCATTCTTCCATTTTGTCATTCATCTACATACACAAGGTATTAATAAATATGGCATCAATGACACAACAATATATGGGCAGGACACAACCGAGCATTTTAATATTTATGGTAGAAATGACACATCATTATTTAAAAGACGCACAGATATTCTCAATCGATGAAGAAAATACTCTCAGATAAACACAAGTCTCATGGCAGCAACACAAGCAAATAATCTTTTATAATACAAGTAGCTTATGGTTCTCAACATAGGGATATAATCAAACATTAATTCACTACACAATAATCAAAATAAGTAACTACAAATTGGTTCTATGGGCGCTCCATCGACTCCTTTTCATGATCGCTCTCAAGCAAATGGAACCTTCCTTGATAGCACTCACGGCTACACGAGAGACTTTTAACCCCGGTGAAAAAGGACCTTTAGTCCCGGTTCCCAGGCCCGAGACTAAAGCCGGACCTGGAGGCTCGGGACTAAGAATTTGAGCTTATGGTTCTCAACATATATAGGGAGTTAAGCAAACAGTAATTCACAACACAACAATCAAAATAAGTAACTAGATTGTAGTCACAAAAATACACTATTAACACAACGCTCTATGAAAGAAGGGGAAGGAGACCCCGCGTCGCCCTCCTTGGAGGCGACTCAGGTGGCTTCCACACCGCAACCGGCGTAGAGCCCGACCACGAGACTCCTCTGCCCGGCCGGTGCTGGAGCTCGACGTTGGACGCCCGACGGACGGCAAGGACGTCGGCAACGGGGTTTCTTCTCCCTCATTCCTCGCTCTCTCCATGGAGCTTCACGGGTTGTCGCTGTCGCGGGAGAGCAGTGAAGAATCATGACCCTACTTGGTTTCGGTGATTAACGACAATTAGCGATTATTATGGCTAACGTGTGTTTTGCAGAGGCTATGCGTAGCTTAGTCATAGTGATCAACACGAATGGGCATTGATGAACATCACTCAGCCCCCAAGATGGATATCGTTTCAGATGTCAAGGAGACATGATGGAGACCCTAGAATGATAGGCTAAGTGTCATAAGGTGATGAAGGGCACGTAGAAATAGATATGGCTTCTCTTTTTATCTTTGACCGTACTATTAAGAGGGGTTGAGACTAGTAGCTTGACTTAGAAAAACTTCATGAACTAGGTGTGGTGCACACTTGTCTTCCTTAGCTCTAAGCAAGCCTACGTTGACCGTAAGATAGCCTAGAACAACTTCCATATTCATCGCGGCGAAAAACGAAGTTGAGAGGCCTGTTTTCTGGGCGATGGACGCTCTTGACGGAGGTGTCAGACACTGTCCGTCGCGTCGGACCAAGGCGTCGGACGCTGGGTGGTTGAGTCCACATCGTCCGTCGACCTTCCAGTGGCCGTGTTTTCTGGCTAAGTTTTTCAGGGTCCGACGGACGCTGTCCGTCGGTCAGGCGTCGGACGCTTGGAGAGCGTCCGTCGACCATCCAGAGAGGGTGTTTTTCAGCCCGAGCCAGAGTGTTGCGTCGGACGCTGAGATGAGTGTCCGTCGCCCTTGTGACGGAGCGTCCGTCGCTGGGAAATCGTGTCAGAACTAGCCGTTGGGCAGGGCGTCGGAGCGTCTGTCGCCTAGGCGTCGGAGCGTCCGTCGCCCAAACTTTGTGCAAAACTAGCCGTTGGGGCATGCAACGGAGCGTTCGTCGCCTAGTCGACGGAGCGTCCGTCGCCTAGTCGACGGAGCATCCGTCGCCTAGTCGACAGAGCGTCCGTCGCCAACTTAAGTTGCCAGCCCGAGGCAGTTTTCTGAGGGGCTATTTATAGCTCCTCACTCTTCTCTCCTACCTTGCCTTTGCTCATTTGAGTTGCTGAGTTTGTTGAGAAGGTTGGGAAGAGAGCAAGAGCCCTAGAGTGAGAGAGTGATTCACGAATCCATCCATCCTCTCCTCTAGTTCATCCAAGAGTTCAAGTGTGCATCCTCTAGTTGTGAAGCTTGAGTGAGTCAAGCGAAGATCGAAGCTTGTTACTCTTGGTGATCGACATCACCTAGACGGTCCGGTGGTGCTTGGAGGAAGGTGATCGCCGGAGGATTGTCGGCGGCCCTTCTCCATCGACGTTTGTGATCGGTTGTGGGCAATTCACCGAGCCGGAGTGGTGAAGAATCAGCCCGTAGAGAGCACTCATCCCTTGCGCGGGATTGAGGGGGAGCTATACCTTGCGAGGTGCTTCAACGAGGACTAGGAGGGAGTGTCGACTCCTTGATACCTCGGCAAAACATCGCGGTGTCAAGCATCTCTTTCCCTAGCTTCTTTTTACCACATTACTTTCCGCACTTGTCTTTCAATTCATACTAGAATTGTGTATGAAGTTTTCGCTCTCTATTGACTTGCTACTGCTTTCTAGCTAGGATACACAAGCGGTAGGCACTTGGGGGCTAATTGGCTCTTTATAGGTTTAATTCTTGTTTAGAAATTAAAAAGAGCCCAATTCACCCCCCTCTTGGGCATCTTGATCCTTTCAATTGGTATCGGAGCAAGGTTTGCTTTAAATTAGGCTTCACCGCCTAGAGCAAGATGTCCCATGGGGATGGACCACCTCCCATGTTCGATGGAGATGACTTTCCTTATTGGAAAGTTCGTATGGAGGCCTATCTAGAGTCCGTTGACGTGGGCGTGCTCAAAGCCGCCACAAAGGGAGACACTCTCTTCGCGGAGGACCTCAACTTTGATAAGCACAATGCCAAGGCGAAGAACATTCTTTTTCGTGGCATTAGCAAGGATGTCTTCAACCGAGTGCGTAATGCAAAAGACACATTTGAGTTGTGGACCACTATTTGTGCTCTTCACGAAGGCACAAAGAGTGAGCGTGAGGGACGCTATCACTTGGTCATGGCTAAGCTCAATTCTTTTTCCAAATGAAAATGCAAATGAAATGTACTCACGTCTTAACATTATTGTAGAAGAATTGAATGGGCTCGGTCTCAACCAAATGGCACCGGCCGATGTGGTGCGCAAGATCCTTTGTGTCTTGCCCATTTGAGAAGTATGGCCACATCGTCACGGTTCTTCACCAAGGAGATCTCTCCACCGCTACACCAACACAAATCTTGGGCAAGATCAATGCCCATGAGATGTACATGAAGATTGGTGATGGTGGCTCTTCTTCCTCCTCCAAGAAGAAAGAAAAAGAGAAGGAGGAGAAGAAGGACTTGGCTCTCAAGGCATCCTCCTTGGAGAAGTACAAGATGCAAGTTGTGTATGAGAGTGCAAGTGATGAAGAGGATGATGATGACCTCACACTCATGGTGAAGAAAACAACTAAGATGTTGAAGAAGCTAAACAAGAATGGAGTCAAGTTTGACTCAAAGAAGAATAAATTCTTCACAAGCTCTTCAAGAAAGCCTCTCTCCAAGATGGATTGCTACAATTGTGGTAAACTTGGACACTTGGCTCATGCTTGCCCCGAAGAGAAGAAAGACAAGTACAAGAACAAGAAAGTAAACAAAAAGTTCAAGTACAACAAGGGAAACAAAGATGAGTTAAGTGATGAGGAGAAGAAGGATGACAAACCATTCAAGAAGAAGAAGAACTTCAACTTCCATAAGAAAAGGAAGAATGGCAAAGCCTACATCGTTGGTGATTGGCTCACCGACATTGAAGGCACAAGTGACTCATCCGGAGATGAAAGTGAAGAAGAGAAGGTGGCCGCCTTGGTGATTGGGTCATCTACTCCACCGCCACCCCTCCATCATCTCCGGGCTCATCCTCTACACATCTATGCCTCGTGGCTAAAGGTGACAAAAAGGTACAAAAAGAGGATAGTGATGATGAGGCTAACTCTAGTGATGATAGTGATGATGAGTTTGAGGCACCTTCCTATGATGAGCTAATTGTGATTTGCAATAAATATACTAAGCTCATTAGGAAGTATAAAGCTAAAAGTGATTCACTAGAGAAAGCCAACGATAACTTGCATGCTAAACTTGATGACTTGTCTAGTGCTAATGATGATTTGAAGCTTGAGAACAAATCTCTCTCATCTAGCACTAGGGAGCTCAAAGCCTCACTCAAGCAAGCTAGTGAGAAACATGATAAGCTTGAGAGGTCAACCCAAGAGCTCCATACGAGATACAACTTGCTAAAAGATGATTACAACCAAGTTAGGAATGAACATGGTACACTTGTGATAGCTAACGAATTGCTTACAAATGATCTTGCTACACATGTTGCTATTAACCCGGTTGTTAAGTGTCATATAGATACTTCTTGTGAGGACTTGCTTGATGAAGTTGCTAGTGAGCAAAATGCTAAGTGCAAGGGCAAGAAGGTAGTTGAGGCCGAAAAGTATGATGACTATGTGAAGATGAGGCAAGAAAACTCTAAGCTCAAGGAAGAGCTAATCAACCTCAAGGCAAGCAAGCCATTCACTATCAAGTCGGCCAAGCAAGATGACAATGATGCAATGACCTTGATTAACTCTCCCAAAGAGGAAAATGCAAAGCTCAAGGTTGAAAATATCAAGCTTGCAAGTGGAATGGAGAAGTTCACCAAGGGCCACAACCTCCAAAGTGAGCTCTTGATGAACACTATCATGAAGACCGACAAGTCCGGCATTGGGTTCAAGGAGAACCAAATCATGAAGGCCAAGGTCAAGATAGAAGCTAAGAACTACTACAAGAACAAGGCCATAAGAAACAACTATGACACACCAAAGCCCAAGCCCAAGAGTGCTTTGGATGTGGTCAAGAGGGTCATTTTGAATTCCAATGCAAGACTCCACCTCCCAAGACCTTGCCCAAGCACACAAGGCCTTTCGCTCATGATGCACACTTCATCATCAACAAGGATTCCAAGGGTAGACCCCAAGTTGTGTTTCTCGGTCCTAAGATGAAGAACAAGCCCAAAGTGCTATGGGTTGCTAAGGAGTTGGTGGACAAGGCTATGGGACCTCGCCAAGTGTGGGTTCCCAAACAACAAGCTTAACTTCAAGTTGCTTGTGTGTAGGTGAACTACAAGACTGGTGGAAGTCATTGGGTGATTGATAGTGGATGCACTCAACATATGACCGGTGACTCCCGGATGTTCACCACACTTGAGGAAGATTGTGAAGGGCAAGACAAGATTACCTTTGGGGACAATTCAAAAGGAAAAGTTCAAGGCCTAGGCAAAGTGGCAATCTCAAATGATCAATCAATATCAAATGTCTTGCTAGTACAATCTTTGAGCTTCAACTTGCTATCGGTGGGACAACTATGTGATCTTGGTTTCCAATGTCACTTCACTCCAACTGAGGTAGTTGTGTTCAAGATTGAAGATTCATCATTGATATTCAAAGGGTTTCGGCATAACAATCTCTATCTAGTGGACTTCACCTCAAATGAAGCTAGTTTACAAACATGTCTATTCTCCAAGAGTTCTTTGGGTTGGCTATGGCATAGAAGATTAGCACATGTGGAAATGTCAACTTTGAAGAAGCTTGTCAAAAAGGAGTTGGTTAGAGGTGTGAAGGATGTTGTATTTGAGAAGGACAAACTTTGTAGTGCATGTCAAGCCGGCAAGCAAGTGGCAAACACTCATCCAACCAAAGCTTTCATGTCAACCTCAAGAGTCCTAGAGCTACTTCACATGGATCTATTTGGACCTACCACCTATGCTAGCCTTGGTGGCAATCTCTTTTGCTTGGTGGTAGTTGATGACTGCTCTAGGTACACTTGGGTGTTCTTTCTTCAAGACAAGGGAGAGACGCAATCAATATTCAAGAAATTTGCAACTAGAGCCCAAAATGAGTTTGATGTGAAGATCAAGAAGATAAGAAGTGACAATGGGACCGAATTTGTAAACACCAAGATTAAAGACTATTGTGATGAAGTTGGGATCAAGCATGAAGTGTCCGCCACCTATACCCCACAACAAAATGGTGTAGTAGAGAGGAAGAACCAGACACTTATTACTCTTGCAAGATCAATGCTTGATGAATACAACACCCCCGAGAAGTTTTGGGCCGAAGCAATCAATACCGCATGCTATGCGGCCAACCGGTTATTTGTCCAAAGGCTTCTTAAGAAGACCCCCTATGAGCTTGTGAATGGGAAGAAACCGGATATATCCTTTTTCCGAGTGTTTGGATGCAAAGTGTATATCTACAAGAAGCGTCAACACTTGGGCAAGTTTCAAAGGAGATGTGACATTGGTTTCTTACTTGGTTATTCTCTTAAATCCAAGGCATATCGAGTATTTAACAAAGCCTCCGGCCTAGTTGAAGAAACATATGACTTGGAGTTTGATGAAACTAATGGCTCTCAAGAAGAGCATGAAAATCTTGATGATGTATGTGATGAACCCTTGAGGGAGGCTATGAAGAATATGCCCGTTGGTGCAATCAATCCACAAGAGGTGGAAGAAGTTGAAGATGATGCAAATCAAGTACCCTCTCCACCTCACATGCCTCAAGTTGATGAAGAACAAGTGAGGGAAGCACAAGAAGATACCTTCATCCCTCAAGATCAAGCCGAGGCTCAAGCTAGTGATGTTGATGCACCACAACCTCCTCCCCAAGTAATTAATAGAAGATCTACACCTATGCTTCAAGCTCATCCACAAGACCTCATTATAGGGAGTCCATCAAGGGGGGTAACAACTCGATCTAAACTTGCTTCTTATGTTGAACATCACTCCTTTGTTTCCTTTGTTGAACCATCTAGTGTGGAGGATGCACTTGCGGATCCGGATTGGGTGAATGCTATGCACGAAGAGTTGAACAACTTCACCCGGAATGAAGTGTGGACACTAGTAGAAAAGCCCAAAGGAGCGAGAATCATTGGCACCAAGTGGGTGTTTAGGAACAAGCAAGATGATCAAGGCGTGGTTGTGAGAAACAAGGCAAGATTGGTGGGAAAGGGGTTCTCCCAAGTTTAAGTCTTGGACTTTGGGGAGACCTTTGCACCGGTTGCAAGACTAGATGCCATTCGTATCCTTTTGGCATATGCTTCACATCATAAAATGAAACTTTTTCAAATGGATGTGAAGAGTGCCTTTCTAAATGGTTTCATCAATGAACTTGTTTTTGTCTCACAACCTCCCGGGTTTGAAGACCTCAATTGTCCTAATCATGTGTATAGGTTGTCCAAGGCACTCTATGGATTGAAGCAAGCTCCAAGAGCTTGGTATGAGAGGCTAAGGGACTTCTTACTCAAGAAGTGCTTCAAGATCGGGAAAGTGGATACCACACTCTTCACCAAGGTGCTAGATGGAGAGATCTTTGTTTGCCAAGTATATGTCGATGACATTATATTTGGGTCAACAAACCAAGATCATAGCAAGGAATTTGGTGTATTGATGTCCATGGAGTTCGAGATGTCAATGATTGGCGAGCTAACCTTCTTCCTTGGCTTCCAAGTGAAGCAATTGAGGGAGGGCACCTTCATATCTCAAGAGAAGTACACTTATGATGTGCTCAAGAAATTCAAGATGGAGGATTGCAAGCCAATCAAGACCCCAATGCCTACTAATGGGCATCTCGATCTCGATGAGGGAGGTAAACCGATTGACCAAACTCTCTATCGTTCTATGATCAGTAGTTTACTTTACCTCACCGCATCTAGGCCAGATATCATGTTTAGTGTGTGTATGTGTGCTAGGTTTCAAGCAAACCCTAAGGAGTCACATCTTTGTTCGGTTAAAAGAATCCTTAGGTACTTAAGGCACACCCCTAGCATGGGTCTTTGGTATCCCAAAGGAGCTCCCTTCCAATTAGTTGGCTATTCCGATTTGGATTATGCGAGGTGTAAGGTTGATAGGAAGAGTACCTCCGGCGGGTGCCACATGCTAGGAAGATCACTTGTTTCTTGGTCCTCAAAGAAGCAAAATAGTGTGGCATTGTCAACCGCCGAGGCGAAATACATTGCCATGGGAGCAAGTTGTGCACAAATCTTATACATGACCCAAACACTTCTTGATTACGGCGTGTTTTTAAAAGATGTTCCACTTTTGTGTGATAATGAAAGCACCGTAAAGCTTGAAAACAACCCGGTTCAACACTCTCGCACCAAGCACATAGATATTCGCCATCACTTTCTTAGAGATCATGTGGCTAGGAAAGACATAACACTAGTTGGAGTTAAGAGCGAAGATCAATTGGCGGATATCTTCACTAAACCACTCGATGAAGCAACCTTTTGTAGGTTGAGAAGCGAGTTGAATGTGCTTGATCACTCTAACTTCACTAAAAGATGATCTTGTGTGAACCCATCTTGCATCATGTGTAATATAATCATGTTAATTTAGAAGTGCACATAGACTTGGCTAACGCGGTTGAGATAACCGCCCTCAAAGCGTGTGACAAAGCTTAACCGCAGTTCAAACTTGCAAGCAACCTAGATTCATTTTCTGTAATGGATAGCATATGCATGTGTGTTGCTTTGTCGTTTCTTTTCGGTTAAGTTTGAGCATCCTCTGTGTTCGTCCACTTAGGGGGAGCATTCCAAGCTCAAGACACTTCTATACCCCTCTTGTGGCCATATGATGACTCCCTGTTGCTTCCATTCGAATATTTTGAACTAAAACTAAAATCTAAGCCTATGGCAAACTATTTGAAAATGAGAGTTTGAGAGATGGTTCTCATATCAAGTCCAATCAAGTGTTATTTGGATCTTATTGGGATTGGAACTTGGTTGGGAGAAAGACGCAAAAACAAAATTTGAAAAATTCTATTTAAAAGGCGTTGGACGCTGCCGACGGACGTTCGGTGTCAATTGCCTCAGCGTCCGTCGCGATCGTCCGGAGACTGAATGTTGCCCGCTTACAGGGCGACGGACGCTCCCCAGCGTCCGTCGTGGAGCGTCTGACGCGGTCAATGCGCTCGGGCGTTTCAAAATCTGTTCTGGAAGCCCGACGGACGATGCCGTCGGACGCTGTCCGAGCGTCCGTCGTGAACTTAAGGCACAAATTTTTTTTAAAAATCCCCCGTTTCTTCTTCTCTCTCTCGGTCGATCTCAGTCTTCCGTACGCCACCGCGCATCTCCAAACCCTAACTACCGCCGCCGCCGCTTCTCCCTGCGCCGCCGCCACCAAGCTCGCTCTTTGCCGCCCTTCTTCCACCTAGCGCCGCGGCGGCACCCATTCTCGCCGCCACTCTCTGCACCGCCGCCGCGCCAGCACCATTCTCCCAGCGCCGCCACTCCCTCGCGTGTTTCAAGCCGTGCAGTTGCTTCTCTGCCGTGTAGCTCTCCTCCAAGGCCTGGTTGAGGTTTGATCGACCTCGGTTGCGTGTCAAGGTGAATCCCATCTCCTGCAACCTTCCTACCAGTTTGCCAATCACCTTGTCCTTCTCTTTCACCATCCTAATCCTTAAAATCCCCTATTTAGGCTGTGGATTGTGGATAATTGACCGAGGGATCTTACCTCTTCTTTTCTTTGAACCTTTTGGTCTGAGGTATGGATATCAGTTGGCATTTCGATCCTTTCTTATCTATTTCATGCTTCTCACTAGACTTTGCTTACCCCTAGTTATGTGCTTATGTGTTATACTCCTATCTATCTAACGAGCAGGGTCAGTTGATCAGAGGGTCAGTGTGTCAGTGACAGTGAACTCGGGGCAAAGCCCGCGAGTACGGAACGAGGCAAAGCCTCGCAAGGACAGTCCAGGGCCGGTGTGCCACTTTTGCAGCTGGCTGGTCTGCGGATTGTCAGGGTTTGATTGTTAGTGGGCAGTGAGTTTGAGGGTGTGACTTTTGAGGATCTTTTGTCAGAGGTTTGTTAGCAAAATCCGATAAATGGCAAGAACGAAGAATGCCGATCCTGTTCCCGGTAGTGGTGGTGACCCTCCACCTCCACCGCGTCCACCCATTGATCGGGGAAAGGGCAAGCAGAAGGTTGTGTCATGGAAGCGCAAGAGGCCACTTATGGATCCAGATTCAGCAGTAGCGCTTGCAGTGGCTGAGGCCACAGAGATCGCGGAGCAAGGTGGATGTCGCGCCGGTTTGAGGCTCTCGCCTCCCCGTGGAGTGCGTCGTGAGTCCCCTACGTGTCCAGAGACAGAGCCCGTCGAGGCTACTGAGGCAGAGGAGGCAGAGCCAGTCCCAGAGACTGAGCAGACAGAGGCCGCGGGCCACTCTTCGATTGGTGAGCTGATGAGCCGCAGAGTTACCCGGTCTAGAGGCTCTGGTGCACCACCTAGTCCTCCAGGACCTCAGCTACCAGACCCAGTGAGGCATCAGGTCCGAGCTCTCACAGCGAAGCAAGTTCAGTTACTTCGCTTCGTGGACTTTCAGTCCTGGTTCCCAGCTCAGAGGGATCCCCGTGCCGAACGTGATTTCTATACCACGATACACGAGGATTTCTACAGAGCCTACGTCGACACTGACGCTCCTCTTAGGGCTCACATAGAGGGGGTCGGTGGTCCAGAGATCCTACAACACCTGCAGTACCTTCAGGGGTTATCAGATTTGATGGGACGATCAGGAGCTTATCAGAAGGATTGGGTGTATCAGTTCTATGCCTCGCTATGGATCTCCCCTGATCACGAGTTCCTTCACTTCGGATTTCAGGGCCGTGACTTCAGAGTTTCAGCAGCTCGATTCAGAGAGCTATTCCACTTAGAGTCCTCCCCTACGAGGATTCACAGCCTGTGCTATGGGGATCAGGAGACCCCACGTCGACCTCACGATGGAATAGTGCCATCTACAGATTTTGTGAGGCCGTGATTTCAGCTGCCGTTCTCGGAGGGTTCGAGCCATACACCGCGAGACCTCACTCCACTTGCTCAGATTCTCCACGAGGTACTCAGGCGTACCATCCTTCCTCGGATTGGAGCTTGGGACACGATTACACGACTACAGCTCTAGCTCCTTGCTCATATCATCCAGAAGGAGAAGTTTAACCTTTGGGATCTGATCGTCAGCGAGCTTGAGGATATCATAGCTACAGGATTCAGGGGTCACTGACAGCTGCAGTTTGCTCACTGGATTTCATATCTTATAGTTGCCAAGACTTGATCTAGAGCTATGCGAGTCACTCTCACCAGGTCAGCGACTGAGTTTCCAGTTTACTCGATGAGTAGCTAGTCATGCATGGAAACCTGCCTCGCCCCAGCAGAGCATACAGACCAGGCACCAGGCAGGCAGGTGTACCACCGCAGTCGGCAGAGATCACTGACGCCACAGTTAAGCAGATTGCTCAGGCAGAGCTTGCAGATCTTGATGCTGAGATTGACACAACTGCCGAGACTGTCTACAGAGAGGACCTAGATTCTGACAGCTCAGATGAGAATTATCAGCCAGTGCGCGAGTACGCACCGATGCCTCATGATCATGAGGCAGGTGTGACAGAACCTCTTAAGATAGGGCCCACTTGCCAGGATTACCCAACTTAATCCCAACAGATGATCCAAATCTTAATTAGCCCATCATGTGTCGCCACTTTGCAGCGGGTCATCCACCTCTTTCCGAACAGGATCGCTTCATTACAATCATTACATAAGTAATATGAAATTTTTATTTTACATCAAAGTAGCGGAAATTTGAAGTCATATTACAAACCATAAGTTTTGAAACATAACTTAAGTGTCATACGTTAACAGTACATCAAGCTGCTAATAGAGTATGAACAAACAACCGAGATACTCTTGCCCAAGAGTCAAGCAAGGACAGTTTATTCTTCATCTTCATCTACACTGACCACGGTCATGCAGCAAGAAGCCACACAAACTGGGTTATGATCCTCATCTGCAACAGGGGTTAACAAACACTAAGTACGGGGGGTACTCCACAGGACTTATCCGACAAAGAAAAATATTTGGTGGACAAAACAGTATCAAGTCATAGGATTCAAGGTGTGGTTTGCAAGAATCAAGTATTTTGCATAAATGAGCATTTATAAAAGAATTGAAATCATTTATGTTATCCATAAGATTACTCAAGTACCGATCTAGATGTATGATCGATAACAAGGTAATAACCATCCACAAAGGGATCCAACAAGTATCCAATTAAAGTGTATTACTACGCGGTAGAGGACAGGGTCATGTTTCCATTTCCGAGGAACACGACGATTCGAACCGGTTTATCCCAGCTGGGGCTTCCCTATCACACGACATATACAGCCGCTTAAAGCACGCATATGACTACCTTTTCCTGGATCCTCTCGCCAAGACCGGGGTTCCGCCACCCGAGAGCACAGTACGCCTCCATCTAGTTCGCTAACTTGGAGGGTACACACTACTCTCGCCATCTCTCCACTCCCAGTGCGGGTTAACCGTTCTTCAAGTGAGAATAGCCAGAGTCCAGCTTCCCGGAGTATGTGATAAGTACTCCAAAGTCACAACCCTTGGACGTCTACAACGGACGGTTCCTAATCGACACAGGCGAAAGAACCCGCTCATCAGACACCGCTGATGGCTCTCCAACACCGTGTCCGCCCGGTCTCAGGTTATTACTTCCAGCAACAACATCCCCTTCTCAGAAAACATAACCATTTGCCGAAGCAATACGCTATGCGTAGGTGACCGGAAATCACCCACTATAAAAGTTCTAAGCATACTAAGCATTTTTGCGAAAACTTTGCATCTTTAAACAAGTATCAAGGTTAAAGGTACAAATAGAACAAGGATAAAGCTATGCATCAAGTAGGAATTTAATAAAGTACCGTAATGCAATAATATAAACATAAGTTTATTTAAAGCAATCATTTTAAATACAAGGAAATGTTTGAATGCACCGGGGCTTGCCTTGGTTGGAGGAATAGACGAACTCGGGCTCAGATTCAAGAGAGAAAACCTCTTCACTGGAGGTATCCAACCCAACCAACGAACAATCTACACGATATAATGACATGTCTTAGATGATGCTCGAATAGTAAACATGATGCTTAACTCAAACAAACATGCTAATAAGAGAAGACTAAAACAGATTGCACCTTGAGTACCACTTCCCTTCATGAAGGAAAGCAACACTAGGTTAAAAAGCAAATTTATTAAACCCTATTTATCTTGATTATCTAAGTTAATACTTACATCCAAAAGAACTGAGCAAGCAACATTACATCGAGCATGTCCAACTTGTGTTTGTCACTGGACAATGACCATTTGCATCAAATAATCCAAAATCACTCAAATCCTAAAGTTATTAGGGTTTCTAAACATTTTATAACTAACTAGGACATTGCTATAGGATTAAAAACAAACCGATCTCAACAGGAAACAGGAAAAACCCTGCACAAAACCCCCCTGACGGCTAAGATCTTCCCATCAGAGGTACAGACGCTCGAGCGGCGCCGAGAACCACAAAACACGGCGGCGAGTCACCGTTGGTGACCAAACCGAACGGCTACCCCTCGAACCTGCTTCGGCTCGCCGAGCTGAACCCAACGTGGTGCGCCACGACCCAAACAAACCCTCAGAGACACCTCATCGACGGTGATGGCGATCTGCTGGAGCTCGACCGATCGCGCACCATCGAGCACAGACCTCGATCAGAGAAGCTAGACCTCGATCGATAGAATCTAGGCCTCGATCGATAGAAACTAGGCCTCGATCGATAGAAACTAGGCCTCGATCGATGAAGCTAGGCCTCGATCGATGAAGCTAGGCCTCGATCGACCCTCGATAACGACTCAGAGGACAACCGTGAGCAACATGCCCAACAGAAAACAAGACTACAACCTACTCAGCTGACTTTGTCGACGACCATGGCGGTGAACCGAGCTCGACCGCACACATGCCGATGGACACAGGCCTCGATCGACCCTCGATCAGCCCAACCAACAACTCTAGCAAGCTAAGCGACCCCCAAACAACGCGAAGCGCGCACGAAATGAACTCAGAGCTAAACGCAACATCCTCATCGACGGCCACTGGCGGTCGGTGTGGAGCTGCGCGACGTGCGCCGGAGAAAACACGCCCGCGCTCGAGGGCAACTACCCCTCGAAACAAACTCAGGACGGCTAGGCGAAGCTAGCGCAAGACTCAGATCTCGAAAAGATCAACTACAACGACTAGACGACGAACACACCACTGCGACGAACAAGAACAACAGCAGTTCTCGAGGACAGAGCTCGAAGGCTCGATCCAAAGGTAAACGAGTAGAGCGGAGAGGTCGAGGAGCTCACCCTGGTCACAAAGCGCTAGCAAGCGTGGCCGGAGATGAAGCAGAGACGACTGTCGATGGAGAACGCACAGGCGGAGACGAAGAACTGCGCGACAACGAAGATGTTCCAGGAACTATGGTCCACCATTTGCAAGACGGAGAACCAATAAGAATCGGAGATGAACAAGGAGCAAGAAACACAAGATACAAAGACAATGTGGCTCCTGCGTAGCCCGGTCGAAGACTGACCAGAGCGACGGCGGTCTCGTCGGAGCTGAGGAAGACGGAGCCGCGCTGAACGAATGCAGGCTCGATGGGTTAAACCAACTCACCCCGTGGATGCGCAAGGTCAAGGCAAAGACAAAGGCAGTGGATTGAGTGGTTGGAAGTGGCTAACGAGCTCGGACGAGTTCGTCAACGGAGGTGGAGCGCTCGGCGGAGCAAAGCGGAGCAGAGCAGAGAAGAGCAGTGGCGTGGAAAGGGATACAGAGAGGACGGTGTCCCGTTTTTAAAGACGGCAACGGGTTCCGCGATTTCGCCATGTACACGACAAGACGTGCGTCCATGGACAGGTGTCGCACGGTGGTGTCGGATAGGGGTGGGCGTCGAGTTCAACCCTGCCGTGCCACTGCTTGATGAAAAGACTGAACTGCCCCTGTGACTATTTTGCAAAATGCTCAAGCTTCCAGGGGTTTTCAAGAAAAACTTTGAACACGAAAGATGCTCAAAATTTTAAGGTCTACAACTTTTCTTAAACAACCATAGGGAAAAACTTTATCGATTTTGAAACTCATGTTTAGGGTTTAATCTACCCCCTCTGGGAAGTAGGGTTTGGATTCAATTTTTAGTTTGAGAATTTGAAAAGATGACCTGCATTCACAACAATTGAGCAAACACAAACAAGTAAACTCATTTTAGTTCAATGCATATCCAGGTTTTCAAACAAGTGAATGATGCTTAATGCATATGATGAAATGATCATTTTTTTTAATTAAGTGATTAACACCTGGGGTGTTACAGCATGAGGGTCAGGTTCAGCTGCAGCTCCAGCTCCAGGTTCCAGCACCACAGAGGCTACACTACTTACCATCCTTTCGAGGATACAGGAGGAGCAGTCACGCCAGGCAGAGGAGCAGAGGCGACATGCTGCCGACTTACGGAGGCTCACAGAGCAGCAGTTGGCTGCTCAGGCACAGACTCAGGACAGGCAGGATGAGTTTCAGCGCCAATTCTTGGCCTATCAGCTGGAGCAGGCAGAGATTCAGAAGACCCAGACCTTGTTACTTGAGCGTCTTGTAGCCTCCAGCTCCGGGCAGACTTTCACTCCTCAGATTCAGTTGCCTGGAGTCTCGCAGCAGCAGCAGTTCACCTCACCTCCACAACAGACTCCAGTTGTAGTGGTACCGACTCCAGCATTACCGTCCGGAGGACAGCAGAGTTAGGCACCAGCTACTCCTCCGTTCCAGGCACCAGCTTCTCCCGAGTACCAGTCTCCGAGGACCCAGGTGTCCTCTTGGTTAGTTTCGCCCGGTGAGCTTCAGAGAGGATTTACTCCTATCCGGGGAACTACCATAGCAGAGGCCTCGCGAGACCTCTCAGCCTTCTACTTGGAGATCACGGGAGAAGAATCCCCAGGAGCAGCTCAGCTAGTCTCACCAGCTCCAGAGGTTGAGGTGGATCCTCCGGCGACGGGCACTTACCTCTCTTCAGTTGCCTCGTCGGAGATCGCACCTGAGCAGTCCACGCAGACAGTTACCACTCCTCCACCTGCAGTTCAGACAGATGCTATTTCACTAGCATTTGAAACAGCTGTTACAGAGGCTCAGGATGAGGGAGTTACAGTTGCAGTCTCCTCTCCACCTCAGACTCACCCAGCAGAGTTCGTAGCAGCAGTGTCACTAGTTGCACTGGCAGTGACACCTTCCCCCACTCCTCGAGTCTTTACTTGTCGGGTTTCCAGGCCCGCTACTATAGAGGCAGGACCGTCAGAGGCACCAGCTGAGCCTCAGGGGGAGTCAGTTGAGTCAGCAGCTCCAGAGCTTCCAGTGTCAGCTCCAGAGGTCACCCCAGCTGCGCCTACACCTGTAGAGGCCGAGGCAGATGTTGAGTCAAACGAGTCAGATCTTTAGGACTTCAGCATGCTCGTTCGCAAGGCTCCAGCTCCTCCACCTTCTTCTCCAGCCCCAGATGCTTAGTTGTTGGTGCTAGACGCCAAAGGGGGAGAGAGAGTTGAGTATAGAGATAGGGGGAGGGATTTGAATCTTTGTGTGCTTAAATTCCCCATACTCATTCATCATGTCTACTTTTATGCACTTGTATCTATGTGTGATGAATACTATGGTTGATGTTTGTGTGAAATATGGTTGGATGTGACAAACTCTTGATTATCACTAATATATCTTGTGAGTTGTCTCATGTTTCATGATATATCTCTATGCTTAAATGATATTTGAGCTTCCGCGCTATACTCCGTTACATGTGTTGAGAATATCAAGAGGTACTCCTTTTTACATTCATATCTATGAGTATCATGGTTTGTGACTTGGCTTTGGTGAGCAAGTATGTTTCATTACAAATTCACTAACCCTTGCTCAACTATTCCAAGTCACCAAATTCTAAACTATCACTCTTATCCATACTCGAGGGTTTATTGTCGTCAATCACCAAAAAGGGGGAGATTGAAGAATCATGGCCCTAGTTGGTTTCGGTGATTAACGACAATTAGCGATTATTATGGCTAACGTGTGTTTTGCAGAGGCTATGTGTAGCTTAGTCATAGTGATCAACACGAATGGGCATTGATGAACATCACTCAGCCCCCAAGATGGATATCATTTCGGATGTCAAGAAGACATGATGAAGACCCTAGAATGATAGGCTAAGTGTCATAAGGTGATGAAGGGCACTTAGAAATAGATAGGGCTTCTCTTTTTATCTTTGACCGTACTATTAAGAGGGGTTGAGACTAGTAGCTTGACTTAGAAAAGCTTCATGAACTAGGTGTGGTGCACACTTGTCTTCCTTAGCTCTAAGCAAGCCTACGTTGACCGTAAGATAGCCTAGAACAACTACCATATTCATCGCGGCGAAAAACGAAGTTGAGAGGCCTGTTTTCTGGGCGATGGACGCTCTTGACGGAGGCGTCGGACGCCGTCCGTCGCGTCGGACCAAGGCGTCGGACGCTGGGTGGTTGAGTCCACAGCGTCCGTCGACCTTCCAGTGGTCGTGTTTTCTGGCTAAGTTTTTCATGGTCCGACGGACACTGTCCGTCGGTCAAGCGTCAGACACTTGGAGAGCGTCCGTCGACCTTCCAGAGAGGGTGTTTTTCAGCCCGAGCTAGAGTGTTGCATCGGACGCTGAGATGAGCGTCCGTCGCTGGGAAATCGTGTCAGAACTAGCCGTTGGGCAAGGCGTCGGAGCGTCCGTCGCCTAGGCGTCGGAGCGTCCGTCGCCCAAACTTTGTGCAGAACTAGCCGTTGGGGCATGCAATGGAGCGTCCGTCGCCTAGTCGACGGAGCGTCCATCGCCAACTTAAGTTGCCAGCCCGAGGCAGTTTTCTGAGGGGCTATTTATAGCTCCTCACTCTTCTCTCCCACCTTGCCTTTGCTCATTTGAGTTGCTGAGTTTGTTGAGAAGGTTAGGAAGAGAGCAAGAGCCCTAGAGTGAGAGAGTGATTCACGAATCCATCCATCCTCTCCTCTAGTTCATCCAAGAGTTCAAGTGTGCATCCTCTAGTTGTGAAGCTTGAGTGAGTCAAGCGAAGATCGAAGCTTGTTACTCTTGGTGATCAACATCACCTAGACGGTCCGGTGGTGCTTGGAGGAAGGTGATCGCCGGAGGATTGTCGGCGGCCCTTCTCCATCGACGTTTGTGATCGGTTGTGGGCGATTCACCGAGCCGGAGTGGTGAAGAATCAGCCCGTAGAGAGCACTCATCCCTTGGGCGGGATTGAGGGGGAGCTATACCTTATGAGGTGCTCCAACGAGGACTAGGGGGGAGTGTCGACTCCTCGATACCTCGGCAAAATATCGCCGTGTCAAGCATCTCTTTCCCTAGCTTCTTTTTACCACATTACTTTCCGCACTTGTCTTTCAATTCATACTAGAATTGTGTAAGAAGTTTTCGCTCTCTATTGACTTGCTACTGCTTTCTAGCTAGGATACACAAGCGGTAGGCACTTGGGGGTTAATTGGCTCTTTATAGGTTTAATTCTTGTTTAGAAATTAAAAAGAGCCCAATTCACCCCCGCTCTTGGGCATCTTGATCCTTTCAAGCAGGCCAGCGGCGCAATCGGTGCTGGCGTGGGCGGATCCGGCTGCCCCATGCCCACATCTAGCTGCCCCACGCCCGGATGTAGTATTTCCTTCAAGTGCCCCCCTCTCCTGTGGAGCTCCTATGAGCGACCTCGGCGCCGTCGTGGGGAGCCGCGCTGGCGGCGCAACCTATGCCGGTCTGGGTGGATCTGGCTTCACCTTGCCCGGATCTTCCTTCTCCTTGCGTTGGCGAGCTCTCGAGCCTCCCTCCACCCATCTCATTTCCTGTGTGCGGTAGCGGGCCGGGTGCTTCCTTGCGTCGAGCCTCCTGGGCCTAGCTCTGCGTGGTCCGGCGCTAGTGCCCCAACCTCCGGTGCTCCCCCACACTGGCGCTGAGCTCTACCGGTCGTTCCACAATGGCGTCCTCGTTGCGGCCTCCTCGGCCTGGCCAAGCCGTCCTCGTGTGGCGACAGCCGGCGCCCTCCTTCCTCCCCAAGTGGCTACAACTTCGTGCATCCTTCCTCAACAGGTCAATGCAAACGGTTGGTTGAGGCTAGGGAAAAAGCTCGGACAGCAACGTCCGCGGACGTTGCTCCCTCCTTGGAGGCGTCCTTGGGCCCCCCCTTCCCCAGCCTCTTGCCAAGTCCTAGCAAAGGCGCAGTGTGCGCAGTTCGGCCGCGGGCTTGCCGACGACGGTCATCGTGCTGGTGCGCGCCTCCCACGGTCGCGAGTGTCCGAGAACACCTCCTCACGGTGCGGCGGTAACCGGCACACGCTTGTCGGCGCGCGTCTCCTTCCATCGCGGACGAGTCCGGGAACGGATCCGCATGGTGTGGCGGCGGCCGGCACACACTTATCGGTGTGTGCCTCCTTCCATCGCGGGCGAGTTCGGGAATGGCTCCGCGTGGTGTGGCGGCACCTGACAACCACGCGTTATCTTCTGTCAGTGCATGCCTCAGACTGTGCGGGCGAGTCCGGGAATGGCTCCGTGCGCGGTGGCGATGGCCGACAAACCCCCCTCCATCCAGGCGCGATCGATGTGTCGGTGCGCTCCTCCCACTGTCGCGGGCAAGTCCAGGAACGGCTCCTCACGGTGTGGCTGCGGCCGACACACACTTGTCGATGCGCGCCTCCTTCCATCGCGGGTTAGTCCGGGAACAGCTCTGCGTGGTGTGGCGGCGGCCGGCAGCCCCCTCCCTTCATCTACGCATTATCGCTTTGTTGGTGTGCGCCTCCGACTATCGCGGGTGAGTCTAGGAATGGCTCCGTGCGCGGTGGTGACGACCGGTAAACCCGCCTTGATCCAGGCGTGATCGTTGTGTTGGTGTGCGCCTCCCACTGTTGCGGGCGAGTCCGGGAACGGTTCTACGCGGTGTGGCGACGGCCGACAACCCCCTTCGTCCAAGTATGAACAGTGTCTAGTGTCATTGCTCCTGAATTGTTCCACTCAACACCTTGGCACAAGGCTCGGGCGAAAGCCACGCCAAGGTCCTGCTGAAAGATCTTTAGTGTTTTGGGTAATTGATGAAACCTAAGTTCTAACCTAGCTCAAAGTGTGAGTAGGTTTAGAACACTATGAAGAAGTGAAGATGACAAGTGATGGAGCAAGGAGGAGGCTAAGATGAAAGCCAACAAGAGCTCACACTTGAGAAGAAGAGAGAAAGAGGAGATCCTAAGCTATTCAAGGCAAAGGTATAAGCTAGGGCTTTTCTATTTTAGTGATCAAGACACCTAGTGGGTGTGATCACATTTAGGATAGGTAACCGTACTATTAAGAGGGGAAAATAGTATATGGTTACAACTATCAAGTGCCATTAGGATTGATCATGAAGTGCATTGCATCCAAAGCTAATGAGCAACCCTTGTAAAACTTGTTAAAATATGCCAACACACTTGCACAAGTCAGTGAAATACTTGGTGGTGACACATGAGATCAGGGTTTTCCAAACCGGTCGGTAACCGCGGTTACCGACCGGTTACCGACAAACCGCCACCGAGCGGTTCGGTTTCGGACCGGTTTGAATTCAAATTTCAAAAAAAAAAAAATCGAAAATGCTGAAAAAATTCCTAAAAATAGTTCATGATTTATAGAGTCGAATGGTGTACAAATTTTTCAAATTGGAGTTCGTTTGCTATTTATTTTGACGCGTACAAGTTTGGAAAAATTCCAAACTTGTACGCGTCAAAATAAATAGCAAACGAACTCCAATTTGAAAAATTTGTACACCATTCGACTCTATAAATCATGAACTATTTTTAGGAATTTTTTCAAAATTTTCGATTTTTTTTTTCAAATTTGAAATTTGGCTTGGAGCGGTTTGGGGCGAAACCGTCGGTAACCGGCCCAAACCGGTCAGTAACCGGCCCTAACCGACCGGTTACCGGTCCCAAACCGTTTGAACTACGCCGTTTGAATTCAAAATGCGAACCGTTCGAATTTGGGGTGGTTTGGAGCGGTTACCGCGGTTACCGGCCGTCCGCTCGCCGGCGGTTCCCGACCTCGAAACCGTTTTGAAAACCCTGCATGAGATCAAGGGAAGAAAAGATAAGTGAATTCTGCCCAAGATAGAAGCTCCGGACAAGTTTGCATGAGAGCTCCAGACCATAGGAGGTGGTCTGATGGCTGCTCTTAGCACTGACTGGCTGGCAGAAAAGCTCCGGACAAGTGGTCCGGTGGTGTTTCAGACCATTGGCCAAGGGTCCGGTTGCTCGGTCAAAGCAATGCAGAAGACCAAGACAAGCTCCGGACCAGAAGGAATGGTCTGGTGGTAGGCTCCGGACTAGTGGTCCGAAGCCCAGGCGCTTACTGCGTGATTTGCTTGAAGGTCAGAAGAGGCTCCAGACCAGGTAAAGTGGTCCGAGTGGTCCGAAGCATGGGTGCTTACTATGTCTCTTGGTGAAGTTAAGGCCAAAGCGTCGGACCAGAGGCTCCGGACTATGGTAAGTGGTCCGGAGGTCAGCAGTTTTTGAGCGCCAACGGTCGAATTCAAAAGTCAGTGGACACGTGGCGATCCCAGAAGGCTCCGGACCAAAGCTCCGGACCATGTGAATTGGTCCGGAGGTCACGTAGAGTGGTCTGACAGTCTGTTTTTCAGCAGCCCAAGTGCAGAACGGCTAGTTCCTTTGAGGGGGCTATTTAACGGTGTGTGGCGGTTCAAGGAGGCCCTCTTGCTCATTCTGATATTGCATACTCTTGTGAATCTTGTGACACACACTTCCACTCATCTATTAGTCAATTATTCATCCATTTGAGAGATTTGAGTGTTTCTAGTGCATTGCATGAAGTGAGTTCATCTTAGTGGCACTTGGGAGTTGATACCGCTGCGATTTTCTTGTTACTCTTGGTGATTGCCATCACCTAGACGGTTGGAGCAGCGGTGTGGATTCGAGAAGCTTGATGATTGTGCTTCGTCGACCACAAGTGGTGATTGTGAGGGGTTCTTGTGCCTTCCCCGCGGGAGATCGCAAAGGTAACTCTAGTGGATTGCTCGTGGCATTTCAATAGCCTCATCTTGTGTTGGTTGTGCGGCACCTGGTGACGGGTTTGACGTGTGATGCCAATTAGCTCGTGAACCTCCAAGTGAGTGTCTTGCCACAACGGGAACGTAGCTAGTTGGCAAACTAGTGAACCTCGGGAGAAAATCAAGTGTCAACCATTGTCTCTTGTGATTGATTGATCTCATTGGTATTCACTTGATTGGTTCATCCCCTACACTCCTCGACGGTATATCAATCACCTCCTATCTCTCTATCCCTCTCTAGTTGTTCTTGCCATTAGTATATTAGGTTGTGCTTGTGAGCTAGTAGCTTGTGTAGGCATTGTTTGTGCTTAGAGCTATATTAGGATAGAAATTGTGGTTAGGAGGTTTCGCATCCCCTAGTAGGCTAGTGCAATCCTAGCTTCGCCATCTTGTGATCTAACTTGTTGTTGAGTTTGTTTTTAGATTTTGTTTTAGGCTATTCACCCCCCCTCTAGCCTTGGAATAGGACCTTTCACCCGCGGAGTCACCTTTTGCCCCTTGGCCAACGATGATTACGTTGCAGCGTCGTTCACCTCCTTGGAGGCATCGTTGAAGAGTTCTTGTGTCTTGTTGTTATACTTTCTTCTCTCTTTTTTTTGTGTGTATCTATGGCTATGCCTCCGTTCGTCCTTGTGCCAGGACTATTGTATTGTTTTTAGTTCGGTTTTCCAAAATTAACCGAACGAAAGGTTTTTGTCTCGTTTTCAAAAAACGAGGTTGTTGATATTAATCAAAATCGGGTGAGGAACGCGTCCCTGTTATCCTTCAAAAAAATAAGTAACTAAAAATTAGTTCTACGGTCCCTCCATCGACACTTTTTCATGCTCGCTCTATGCATATCGAACCTTCCTTCGTAGCACTATCGAGAGTGATAATGCTAACATCATATCGCCAGATGGTACAAAGTGATAGTGCGATGTTCTATCCCACTAACATCATATCGCCATCGACACTAAAGTTCCCTTCCAGTTAAAGGGAATAATGTCTCCCCCACTAACTCGCGCCTCATGGGATTCGAACCTTGGACCTCCCGCACAACCTCATGTGCACAAACCACCCCACCTACTCAACTTATCTGCCAATAGATGAGACTTTTCCCTTTTAAACCTACGCATCGAGTGACCTTTAGCCCCGGTTTGTAACACCAACCGAGACTAAAGGGTCTATCTTTAGTGTCGGTTGATATTTCCAACCGGGACTAAAGAAGACTTTTTAGCCTCGGGTGTTACCAACCGGAACTAAAGATCTATTAGTCTCGGACGCAAAAAATTTCGAGACTAAAGCTTATTTTAGACATCGACCAAAGACCTGTTCTCTAGTAGTGTCCTACATAATTTTCATCATGATTAGTTCATAATCCCCCATCATCACATGTCTTTGCTCCTTAGTTGTGATAATCATGATCATCAGCGTGCGGTCCGTGCTAGTTCATGTTACCAACCGGCAATGTAATAATTTCCAACAATCCTAAAATCACCTCAAAAATATCTTCTTATTTTTCTTAATCCGGAGACGCCTCGCCAGGATAGCCTCACAATCGATGAAGGATACCTCGACGGCTAGCGGAACCACTTACTCTCCTGTACTGCTACTGCACGCTCCAGTTAACTGGAACGCCTGCTTTGCTTTTCTGTAAAATTTGGTGGGGAATCTCACCCCTCCGTTTAAGTAAAAAACAATCGATAGACGATACAAGTCATGCAAATTTTTATGTGAACATATCAACATACACATGGACGCCGACAGGATTCGAAACCTTCAACGGATCATCTTGTGTGTAGCTACTCAAACCATTTCACCCGAAGTCACGTACTTCATTCCACTCCAAAGCTGTCTCCGGGTTCACGCTCCTCGGTTGGCCCTCACGGCCAGCTCCGACAGGCAGGTCAGCCGCCGGCACTCCGCCGCGCAGCAGTTGCACTGCCCGTTCTGCTTATCGATCTTGACACTACGTCTCAGATGGCTATCGAAAGAATGGGAGGAAGAAGGAGGGGCACTTAACAACCGCGACACGCTGTGCGACACAACTGATAGATTACTATTCGCAGCAGCAACTACAATTACAATTGGTGATGGTAAGAAAACATCTTTTTGGAGTAGCGCTTGGCTCCAAGGTCAAAGGCCCCAAGATCTAGCGTTAAATATTTTCCAAATTTCAAGAAACAAAAACAAGTCACTTAATCAAGGCTTGAGCAATGGAGCATGGATTAGGGACATAGACCTATAACATGCAGGTTTCAGCTCTCAACACTTAGTGGAGTATGTTCAGCTTTGGAGTGCTCTTGGTCACATCCAGCTACATCTAGACAGGGAAGACAACATCAACTGAAAATTTAAGCCCGATGGAAAATTCACAACAAGATTGGCCTACTATGCACAATTTGTTGGAGCAACAATGACAAATCTCAAACAACTCATATGGAAAGTCTGGGCGCCGTCAAAATGCAAATTTTTTGCATGGCTCGCCATCCAAAATAGAATCTGGACCGCTGATAGGTTGCAAGCGCGGAGATGGCCGAACAACGGAGTGTGCCCCCTGTGCAGACGTAGTCAAGAATCTGGGTTCGTCTTTTTCAAGACTGTCGCTACACTAGGCGTATCTGGGAGGGGATTGCAATTTGGCTGGGAATTGAGCAGCTGCGGCCCTCTGTCTGGGTGCTAGGAGACTCGGTACACAGTTGGTGGGACAACATAGATCACACATCTTCGACGGCGAGACGAGGCCTCCGCTCCATCATCATTCTCATCTGTTGGGAGGTATGGAATGAAAGAAATGCGAGAATCTTCGAGCACAAGGAGTCCGCGCCAACACAACTCCTCCAAAAAATCAAGGATGAAGCAGGTCTTTGGGCAATGGTTGGGGCAAAACACGTCTCAAACTTATTAGGGCACGCTTGATGTAAAGCCTCCTAAAACGAGGATGCTTGGACTTTTTTCTGTTTTTTTTGGCTTTATACATGGCTGTATAGTGCCTCTTTAAGCTTCCTCCTTTTTAATACAACAGACTGCTCCTACCGGTTCAGTTTTTTTTTAAAAAAAGCAAGGCATGTAACGAAGCCGTTCAGCACGTACTCCAGCAGGCTCACGTCGTGTAATCCACGGACGTCAGCGTGAACAGCATCAACTGCCCCAGACGGAGCGTGAACCCACCACCCGCCACCGCCGAAGCTGTCTCGGGGTGCCGACAGCCGGCCAAAAATATTTTATAGTTGTTTCCATGTTGTGACGTACCGGCATGTTTCAACAAAAAAAAATCATCCACTACAAAGTTGTACATTTCATCAAGCCTACAACTTTTGGTTTTGTTCGATTTCCAACCAAATTAGTTTTTATTTTTTAAATAAAATGAATTTTAAAATATAAGAACTTCAAATAGTATTTTAGCACCATAAATGATTTTAAAAGAAAATATCACAAACTACAAAGTTGTAGATCTGATTAGGATCTACATCTTTGCTTTTAGTCATTTTCCATCCAAGCTGGTTGCAATTAGTTGTACCTAGTATGAAATGAATATAATTGAGACCTTAAACAAATTTAAATAAAAAAACAACTACAAAATTATAGATCTCATCGAATTCTACAAGTTTAGTTTTGGTTGACAATTTGGAAAAAATAAATTTCATGATAGGATAACTTCAAGTAGAATTTTGAGACCTTTAATGATTTGAAATGAAAATGAGCTCAACCATAAAGTTGTATATCCCATCAATATCTATAACTTTCATATAAAGTTCATCTTTATCTAAACATAAAAAGTTAGTTCAAATGAAAACAAGCTCAACTAAAAAGATACTATATTTATAGTACTGCACTATGGTTATCGTCATTGGTTCGTAATACAAACGTTGGTGAAAATCATTTTCACTTATGGGTCATGTTACAAACCATAGAAATTGCAGCTATGAATTAATTATAGAAAAACATAGACCTATAACAAAATTTTAGTATTAAATCATATCATATTATATGTTTACTGTGTAGATCTATTCATGTGAAAGTGTAATAAAATTAGATTTTCTATTTTATGTTTTTTCTATGATTTACTGATTTACTATATTTTTTAAAGATTCAACCAAAATAAATAACAAAGAAAGGATAAAACCCCCCTTGAAAACTGTTTAGAACTGGTTAGGGACGTAAATCAAACGATTTTAAAAGTCTAGAGAGATGGTTTACTCGGTTTTTAGAATTCTATAGGAAATGGAATTTCCTAAAAATTAAGGAGGTAACGTGAACTTTTTTCAACATTTAATCCTTAGAGAAATTTAACTTTTTATCATTATTATATTAATTGATACCTTCTCAGATATCACTTTAACGGATAACAATACAACTTTGCCCGAAGATAGAAATAAATGATAAATAAAAAACCACATTTGCTAACGTCGCACGGCAACACCACATTCCAGGTAGGACCCGAGTCGACAAATGACCGAAATGACCATGACACCCCTCCCTTTACTTAGGGTCTGTTTGGTATAGTTCACAACAATTTCATAAAGCTGTTGTGAGCTGTTTTTTTTTTTGCCAAACACTTATTTTTAAAATAGCTTTACATATGAAGTTGTTTTTCTTCCCCTCTCACAAAGATATAAAGTGAGATGAAGCTTGTCACAGTTCTCTCCTCCATTTTCTCTCTCATATTCATGCATAAAGTTGTGGGTGAAGTTGTTTTGTCAAATTTTATTTTTCAAAATAGCTTAGCTTCATTTAGAGAGTTGCTAATGAAACCATTTTCTAAAAAAACAGCTTCACTACCAAACAGACCCTTACTCCCAGCATGGCACCCACACGACCGCACCTATGGACGCGGCCAGTGGCTTGTGACGCCGTAGCGGCTTGTGAACGCCCTCAGTGGCGGCGGGGCGAGTGGCTTCCTGAGCCAGTGGAAGGCGATCGCCGCAAAGATGGACGCGTTCCTCACATGCCTGTCCGACCTCTCCAGCCACCATTGCTTCACTAGGAACACGTTGCGCCGGGAGCTGTTGCAATCGGTTGCCGACAAACTTGCGAACGCGACTGATGTCGTGGCGCGATGTCGTGAACCACACTTGGTCCAAAAAAAATCCACTTCAATGCACCTCTTATTTGAGCTTCTATTTTAGGAGAGCTCTTAAAGTTTAGTTTCGGGTCTTAGGAAAGAGGCCCTTCTATTCCTTTCAAATTAGAAACTATGGCTGGAGTTGGACTTTGAATTTGGCCATCAAATTTTGCAGACCACCCCAAATAAAAATGTAGGGGTTTAATTTAGGTCCTGACGTCATCGACGCAGTCCGTGAGACTCGACCTCGGCCTTCGGAACGGCGCGCTGCTCGTCAAGACCTTTGTCGTTGTCGTCCCGTAACCGTCACTGTCGTCCCTGCCGCCGGCAAAGACTGCGAGTGTGGTTTGTTAGAGTTAGATCTCCTCCCGTTAGGCCCAACGGACTAACGGGCCCTAGGTCACGCCCTGATCGGGGGCGTCCAACCCTGTGGTTGGTGGGCCCCCGTCGCACAGTGCTATATAAGGAAGGTGGGGGCCGGGGCGCAAGGCACGTCTCACGAGGTTCACCTGCGCCGCCAAATCCCCACCGACATTCCCTAAACCCTAGACCGATCGATAGGGGGCGCTGCCAGTGGCGGGAAGTGCCACCGACGCGGCGAGCACCCAGTGCGTGAAGATGACGACGGACGCGACGGCTGACGGCACCACGACACCTATGGCCGACGGCGGGATGAACCCTAACACCGCCGCCGCAACCGCTACTCACACCGTCGACCCCTCTGGTCTGTGTCTCTTTCTCCTCTCTCCCTCTACTCCTCTCTGCATTACATGAACTGCATACATCTACTACTACTAGAACTCGATCTACTCCATTGGATCCGCTCCTAGACGATCCTAGAAATCTATCAATGGTATCAGTGGCCTCCTACGGAGGGGATCCACTTGGATCTGAGCCAAATCGGCTCAACCAAATCGAACATCTAACCCTAATCTCAAGAACAGAGCGGGATTAGGGAAGAGGAACACGAACGAACCACGGATCGGCATCGCAAACATAAGAATCGAAACCCTAACAGGGTATGGACAACCGATCCAAACGAACAAAGCCGGCGGGTTAATTCTTTTCCCCACCGCCAGACACAAGAACGACTCAAGAAAGAAATGAAACCCCTCATTCCTATCGTGCTCTGTCCACAGAGCAACAACAAAAAAAAAAGGAAATCGAAACCGGCTCTTACCGCAAGCCACGGCGCCGTACGCAAGAACCACCACCGCCGAGCCACTTGGCGGTGGCGTGCTCAGCCGAGGGCGAGCACGCGCACCGGCAAGGGGCTTTGCGGCGGCGCTGCTCCGGCCGACTGGCCTCGGTGCCCGCGCGCGACAGGGCAGCGGTTTTCCCCGGCCAGAACCGCGGGCCGCCGCCGCTGCGCGGAGAAGAAAGAACGGCGCCGGGGGAGGGAGAGACCGGCAGGAGCGCGTGGTGGGGAGAGCCCTCCCGGCCGCCGCCGCTGCTCTGAGTTGAAAGGGGAGGGGAGAGGACTGAATGGCTAGGGTTTCGGGGGAGGGCGCGGCTGAGTCAGGTTTTGATCCCGCGAGATCGCCGCTCGGCCGTCCGATCCCCGACGCCCTAGATCGAACGGCCGCCAGCGACCCGACCTTGATGGGCCAAATAGAGCCCAGGCGGGATGCGGCTTTCCCGGCCCAGGCCCACGTTGCGGCCTGGGGGAGGGAGAAGCCCGAGCGCGTGCGGCAGATGGGCCCGAATGGCCTCTGGGCCACTTCGTCTGGCCAAAATCCGAAAATGAACAGTGACAGTTTCTATTTATTTCCAGAATTGAATTGAATCTGATATTTGAATAAATTTGAATTGAAATTTGAATGCAATCTATGTAATCGCCGTTGCTATCTGTCATAGCGCCTAGAATTTCCAGAAATAGTTATGAATTTCCTTTGTATTTGAATTGAAATTTTAATGAATTTTTCTCTATACAATTTTATCCAACGATATTTTGTTTAGAGAACAATTCGACCTGAAATTTCTAGAAAATAAGATTATGAACAATTTTAATTGTTTCCGCCGCGAAGAAAATATTGAATTTGACTCTAAATTAAATTTGAACCAACGGGATAATTTAATTTTGAGTGAATTATGATTTTCGATAATTTGTTGAGATTATAATATTGTTATTTTCTGACCAACGTTGTTAATAACATTATTATAATGAATTGCTATGCATTATTTTTTACTTCTGCCCAACGGTGATGTATAAATTTTTGCATAGAGAAATCGTATGTTTTAATTTTGACCAACGTTAAATTAAGGCATGCAATTTCATGATGAATGTTTCTCACTTTTCTTTGGATAAATTTCAGGAGTTAAAGGAATGGTCAACATCAATAACATTCCTCCGCTCAACGGTACCAACTACCGTGTGTGGCGGGAGAAGTATGAATTAGAACTTGCACTGGCAGAGATCGATCTTGCCATAACATCCCCGTGTCCTACTATTCCAGAGGAACCGGAGAAAAGAACCGATGAAACTGACGAAGCTTTTCACGCCCGAAAGCGTGATTTTGCAGAAGTCAGGATGAAATATGATATTGAACATAGGCGTTGGATTCAATCCAACAGAAAATGCCTATTGGTGGCGAAAGCCACCATTGAAGAACAAATCCGAGGGTCAATCCCAGAATGCATCACCGCCATTGATTACCTTGAAAGGGTAAAAAGCCAGTTTACTGGGTCTTCTAAGGCCACAGCAAGCACAATCATACAGAAACTTGTAACTGAGAAGTACAATGGTGGTGGTGTGCGTCAGCACATATTGAAAATGAATACAATGGCAGCAAAATTAAAGCCTATGGATTTGGGGATCAATGACAAGTTCCTCATCCACTTGGTCTTTCTTTCACTGCCAAAAGAATTCGAAACTTTTGCTGTGAATTACAATATGATGCCTGAGAACTGGGACATTGAAAAGCTTATTGCAATGTGTGTCCAGGAGGAAGAACGAATCAAGTCCGCACAGGGTGAATCTGCTCATCTTGTCAAGGACAATAAAAGAAAGAACTTTTACAAGAAACCACAGGGGAAAACCCAGTGGAATAAAGGCTCTCCCTCCAAGCCACAAGAACACACAAATGCAAAGGGAAAAGAAAAGGACTCTCAGGATGAGGACTTTAGAAAATATGGCAATGCTGAGAAAGATCAGTGCAAGGAATGCTTCAAGAGAGGGCACTATAAGAGAGATTGCCCTGTCTACCTGAAAAAGCTACTAAAGAAAGGTGATGACACTATCACATTTGTAGATGAATCCTTGTTTTTATGTTATTCGAATACCTCTTGGTGGATTGATTCAAGTGCAACAATTCACGTTTCGAATTCTTTACAGGGGTTAAGTGGGAGGAGAATCCTGCAAAGAGGCGAAAGAACGATTAAAGTCGCGAATGGAGTACAAGCTGAAGTTGAAGCCATTGGACATTTAGCTTTAGAACTAAAAGATGGTTTTGTACTTAAGCTCAGAGATGTACTCTATGTTCCCTCTTTACGTAGAAATTTGATAAGTGTTTCCAAACTCGATGATGTTGGATTTGGCTGTCATTTTGGTAATGGCAGATGTGAACTATTTGATGATAATAATAAATATGTTGGTCTTGCCTTCCGACAAGACAAGCTTTATTTGTTATCTCTTGCTGAAAATGTGAATCATGTTATGAATGATGTGAATGTCTCCCAATCTACAAATGAGAATAAGAAGCGGAAGAGAAACGATAGCGACTCTTCAAAATTATGGCATTGTCGTTTGGGCCATATTTCGAGGGGGAGAATAGAACGCTTAGTGAAACAATCAATTCTTCCGCACTTAGAATTCTCTGATTTAGAACAATGTGTTGATTGCATCAAAGGAAAATACGTTAAGAAAATAAAGAAAGATGCTAAACGAAGCACGAGAGTATTAGAAATAATTCACACGGACATTTGCGGTCCATTCCCAACGAAAAGCGTGGATGGTTATGATTCGTTCATAACATTCACGGATGATTACTCTCGTTATGGCTATATTTATCCAATTAAAGAAAGAATAGAAGCATTGGATAAATTTAAGATATTTAAAGCCGAAATTGAAAATCAACACAACAAGAAGATAAAGATAGTTCGATCAGACCGTGGTGGAGAGTATTACGGGCGACATACCTCGTATGGCCAAATTCCAGGTCCTTTTGCAAGGTTCCTACAGGAAAATGGCATAGTCGCTCAATACTCCACACCGGGGGAGCCTCAGCAGAATGGAGTGGCTGAAAGAAGAAACCGTACCCTAATGGATATGGTGAGAAGCATGATGAGTTACTCCACACTACCGGTTGGTTTATGGATGGAGGCACTGAAAACCGCCATTCATATACTTAATCGAGTACCAAGCAAGTCGGTGTAGAGAACACCGTATGAATTATGGACAGGAAGAGAACCCTCACTTAAGCACTTACGTGTGTGGGGCTGTCCAGCTGAGGCAAAAGTATTTAACCCAAATATTGGAAAGTTAGACTCCAAGACCGTCAGCTGCCATTTCATTGGCTATCCAGAAAGATCGAAAGGATATCGATTCTATTGTCCTGATAGATACACGAAATTTGTTGAAACAAGACACGCTGTGTTCTTGGAGGATGACATGATCAGGGGGAGCAAAGTAACACGTGAAATTAGACTTGAGGAGAAGCGGGTACATGTACCTACTCCGATGGTTGAAGAACCATACTTTACGTTACCTGCTGCCGATGTTGCACCAGCAGTACAAGATAATGTGGTGACAACACCTGTTGTGAATTCTCCCATAGCAACAATGAATGAACAAGAGGAACCTGTCCATCAGGAGCCTATAGAATCAGATGTTGCTGATGAGGAAGAACAACAACAGCCCATAGTGGAACAAGTGCCAGAGGCCCCTAGAAGGTCTCAAAGAACTAGAAGGTCAGCTATTCCAGATGATTATGAAATCTATGAAACTGAAGAATATCATATGGAAGATGACCCTCTAACTTTTGAAGAAGCCATGAGAAGCGAACACTCATCGAAGTGGCTTCAGGCTATGGAAGATGAGATGAAATCTATGAATACCAACAAGGTTTGGGTTCTAGAAAACATTCCTAAAGGAGCTAAGAAAGTAGGATCCAAATGGGTCTACAAGACGAAATATGACTCCCAAGGGAATATTGAAAGACACAAAGCGCGACTTGTGGCTAAGGGTTTTACCCAAAGAGAAGGGATCGATTACAATAAAACTTTTTCCCCAGTTTCTTGTAAAGATTCTTTCAGAATCATTATGGCACTTGTGGCACATTACGATCTAGAATTACATCAGATGGATGTAAAGACAACATTCCTAAATGGGGATTTGGATGAAAATGTATATATGGCACAACCAAAAGGTTTTGTCGTAAAAGGAAAAGAGAATATGGGATGTCGTCTGAAAAGATCAATTTATGGTTTGAAACAAGCTTCGAGACAGTGGTACTTGAAGTTTGATAAAACTATAAAGGGTTTTGGGTTTAAAGAAAATGTCGAGGACAATTGTGTCTATGTGAAATTCAAGAATAAGAAATACATATTCCTGATCCTATATGTGGATGATATCTTACTTGCTAGTAATGATGTCAATCTACTATTAGAGACGAAGAAATTCTTGTCCTCGAACTTTGATATGAAAGATCTCGGTGAAGCTTCGTTTGTCTTGGGAATTGAGATTCATCGAGATAGAAGAAAAGGGGTATTGGGATTATCGCAGAAGGCATACATAGAAAAGGTTCTGAAGAGATTTAGTATGCATGCGTGTAGTCCATCTCCTGCTCCGATTGTCAAGGGCGATAAATATGGGGAACATCAGTGTCCCAAGAATCAATATGAAATTAATCAAATGAAAGTGGTACCATATGCTTCGGCAATTGGAAGTTTACAATATGCTCAAACGTGTACTCGCCCTGACATAGCTTTTGTTACCGGGTTACTTGGCAGATATCAAAAGAATCCAGGAATTGAACATTGGAAACTAGTGAAGAAAGTCTTGCGTTATTTGCAAGGTACGAAAGGTCTCATGTTGACATATGAAAGATCTGATTCCCTGTGCATAGAGGGGTATTCAGATTCTGACTATGCTGGAGATGAAAGAAAATCCACATCAGGATATATATTTACTCTTGCTAAAGGAGTAATATCGTGGAAAAGTTCGAAACAAACAGTGACTACATCCTCGACAATGTACGCCGAGTTTGTAGCTTGTTATGAGGCCTCGGGGCAGGTAAATTGGTTGAAGAAATTTGTACCCGGATTGAAAATAATTGAAAGTATAGAAAGACCGATGCGGTTGTATTGTGATAACAATCCAGCGGTAGAATACGCTCACAACAATAGGTCAAGTGGTGCTGCCAAACACATTGACATAAAGTACTATGTTGTGAAAGATAAACTTCGGGATCATATCATAAATCTTGAGCATATACGAACAGAAAAGATGCTAGCGGATCCGCTCACAAAAGGCCTCCCACCCAGTGTGTTCAGAGGACACATAGCCGGCATGGGTTTAAGGGAGAGCCTATGATTCCCGAGGAATAAGAAGGGCCTAGAATGATGAAAGGTTTTATTTCCAAAATATAAAGGTGTGTAGTAGCTGTGAGTCTAATGACAAGAATTGTTGTGATGATGAAGCATGCTCTATATACTAATCTGTGAAGGAATTGAAAAGAATTGGAATATTGAACTTGAAATGGAATTGAAGAATTAAAAGAATTGTATGAGATCTAGGGGGAGAATGTTAGAGTTAGATCTCCTCCCGTTAGGCCCAACGGACTAACGGGCCCTAGGTCACGCCCTGATCGGGGGCGTCCAACCTTGTGGTTGGTGGGCCCCCGTCGCACAGTGCTATATAAGGAAGGTGGGGGCCGGGGCGCAAGGCACGTCTCACGAGGTTCACCTGCGCCGCCAAATCCCCACCGACATTCCCTAAACCCTAGACCAATCGATAGGGGGCGCTGCCAGTGGCGGGAAGTGCCACCGACGCGGCGAGCACCCAGTGCGTGAAGATGACGACGGACGCGACGGCTGACGGCACCACGACACCTATGGCCGACGGCGGGATGAACCCTAACACCGCCGCCGCAACCGCTACTCACACCGTCGACCCCTCTGGTCTGTGTCTCTTTCTCCTCTCTCCCTCTACTCCTCTCTGCATTACATGAACTGCATACATCTACTACTACTAGAACTCGATCTACTCCATTGGATCCGCTCCTAGACGATCCTAGAAATCTATCATGGTTGTGCCCGCGGTCTTGTCGCTGCTCGTCAAGACCTTTGTTGCCGTACCCGTCACTGTCGTCCCTGCCGCCGGCAAAGACTGCGAGTGTGGTTGTGCCCGTGGTCCTGTCCGCAGATGTCTGGGAGTTGCTCGCAAATCTGCAGATCGAGCACGCAGAGGCCAAGAGCCAGGCCATGGATAGGTTGCTGACGCGCGGCGCAAGGATGAGTCGAAGCATGCTCCGTGCTAGCGTCTCGTAGATGGTGCAGCTGCTCATGGCGTAGGCGCCGGTGGTCCGAGAGAAGGATGCCATGGTCATGCGTCATGTTCGTGGATTCGTACGGCGGTGCCTGCTAGGCGCTGCTCGTGTGGGAGGGCGTCTTTGTTGGTTTTAGAATCACAAATCACACGTTTCAGCGTTGGCTAATCCTACCCGGATCAATTCAAATGTAAATGCGCGCACTGAACACAGAACGAAGAACACAAGTTTAGCAACTGTCAATTGACCATGGCAGAGTTGTTTTCCTCGGATTGGTGTGAGCAACACCGTACGATTACAAAGAGTCTAAGCACCTTAACATGACGCTTACACAAGCTACTTATTGTGACAGAACCTTTTAAGAAAGGGCCCACTTGTCAGGAGTAATAGTCTATCCGACTTAATCCCAACAAATGATCCAATCCCTAATTAGTCTGTCAGGTATTACCATTTTACAACGGATCATTCACCTCTTTCCGAATAGGATCTCCTCATTACAAACATTACCGAAGTAATACGGTAATTTATATTACATCAAAATAGCGGAAATTTGAAGTCATATTACAAACCATAAGTTTTGAAACATAATTTAAGTGTCATACGATAATAATACATCAAACCGCTGATAGAGTATAAACAAACAACCGAGGTACTCTTGCCCAAGAGTCAAGCAAAGACAACTAATCTTCTTCATCCTCAACTGAAACAACGATCATGCAGCACGAAGCTACACAGACCGGATTGGGACCCTCATCTGCAACAAAGGTTAACAAACCCTGAGTACGGGATACTCAACAAGACTTATCCGACAAAAGAAAAAAAATTGGTGGACAAAAGGTATGCAAGTCATAGGATTCAAGGGGTGGTTTGCAAGAATCAAGTATTTTACATAAATGAGCATTTATAAAGACAAATGAAATTCATTTAATTCGTTCAAAAGATTACTCATCGATAACAAGGTAATAAACCATCCAAGGAAGGAACCAACAAGTATCCAATTTAAGTTTCATTAACTACGATGTAAACAACGGGGTTATGTTTCCATATCCGAGAAACACGATGATTCGAACCGGTTTATCCCAGCTGGGGCTTCCATAACACACGTCATATGCAACACTAAAGCACGCATATGACTACCTTTCCCTGGATCCTATCGCCAAAACCGAGGTTCCGCCACCCGAGAGCACAGTACGCCTCCATCCAGTTCCGCAAACTTGGAGGGTACACACTACTCTCGTCATCTCTCCACTCCCAGTGCGGTTTGACTATTCTTAAGACGAGAATAGCCAAAGTCCAGCTTCCCCAAGGTATATGATAAGTACTCCAAAGTCACAACCCTTAGACATTTACAACGGACGGTTCCTAATGACACAGGCGGAGAGAACCCACTCACCAGACACCACTGATGGCTCCCAAACACCGTGTCCGCCCGGTTCCGAATTATTACTTCCAACACAAACCTTTCTCAAAGATCATAACCATTTGCGGAAGCAATACACTATGTGTAATTGATCGGAAATCACCTACTAGAAAACTCTAAGCATACTAAGCATTTTTAGCAAAAGTTTTTATCTTTGAACAAGTGACAAGGTAAAAGTACAATAGTACAAGGATAAGACCATGCATCTAGTAGGAATTTAATAAAGTACCATAATGCAATAATATAACCATAATTGTATTTAAATAAAAGATTTTAAATACAAGGAAAGGTTTTGATGCACCGGGGCTTGCCTTGGTTGGAGGGATACAAAGCAGAGCAGAGCGGGTGCACGACGTGGAAAGGGAGCAAGGAGTGGATTCCGTCCCGTTTTGAGGAGTGTGGAGTGTGCGCGACGACGCCACGCACACGATAGGACGACCGTTGAGGGCCGACCAGGTGTCGGCGTCGAGCTCCACGCCGCCATGCAGGTGTTTGATGAAATGACTGAACTGACCCTGAGACTATTTTGCAAAATGCACAAGCTTACAAGGGTTTTCATGAAAAACTTTGAATACCAAAGTTGCTCAAAATTTCATGATCTACAACTTTGTCAATATGCACTTTTTCAAATTCGGCCTAGAAATGAAAATGCATTTTTGAAATTTGAATTACCCCCTTTTGAATTACTTTAAAAACTTGAAAACACTAGAAAATATGTAAACACAACAAATGCAATTCAAACAGAGCTCTACCATATTGCTTAAACAACCATATGCCAATTCTTTATAGACTCTGTAAATCATAATTAGGGTTTAATCCACCCCCTTTGGAAAATAGGGTTTGGAGTTGAATTTGCAAGTTTTAATTTGAAAAGATGACTAGCATTCACCCATATGATTCAAACACAACCAAGTAAACTCATTTTAGTTCAATGCATAACAAGCTTCTCAAACAAGTGAATGATGCTTAATGCATATGATGGCATGATCAAGTTTTAATTAAAAGTTTAAACACCAGGGGTGTTACAACCCATCCCCTTAAAGAAATCTCGGCCCAAGATTTAGGAGTGAAACAAAGTAATGGAAAAGGAAACGTATCAAGAGCTTTTCTTTTTCACATCATCTTTGTTACAACTATGACTAGGGCTTACAAACAGCTCAAACTATAGAAGCATAAAACTCTGGGAAATTCTCTAAAAGATAATCTTCAGATTCCCAAGTAGCTTCTTCTGAGTGCTGGTTCCACTGAACTTTATAGAACTTGATGGTATTATGATGAGTAATTCGATCCTTTCGATCAAGAACCTTTATAGGATACTTGTAGTATGTCACATCAGGTTCTAGTTGCACTCCTTCAGCCTCCACGATCGTATCCTTAACTTGAAGACACTTCTTCAATTGGGATCATGAAACACATCATGCACTGCCGAAAGATTTTCAGGTAACTTAAGACGATAAGCCACATTGCCAATGTGTTCCAAAACTGGGAATGGTCCGACATAGCGAGGTGCTAATTTGCCTTTTACCCCAAACCGGGAGACTCCCTTCATAGGTGTGACCTTTAAGTACACATGATCTCCTGGTTGGTATTGGAGTGACCTTCTTCTCTTATCAACATAGCTCTTCTGCCTTGACTAAGCTATTTCGAGATTGATGCAAATCTGTTTAACTCTATCTTCTCCTTCCTTAACTATGTCAACACCAAAGAACTCACGTTCTCCAGGTTCCGACCAATTAAGAGGAGTTCTACAACCTCGACCGTACAAAGCTTCAAATGGCGACATTTTATGCTCTGCTGGTAACTATTGTTGTAAGAGAACTCTGCCAAGGGCAAGCATTCATCCCATTTCTCAGCAAAGTTAAGCACACAACATCTCAAAAGATCTTCAAGAACTTGGTTTACACGTTCAGTTTGACCATCGGTTTGTGGATGATAAGTTGTGCTATACAAGAGCTTAGTTCCAAGTGACTCATGGAGATGTCTCCAGAAAGCTAAGACAAATTGAGTTCCACAATCAGATACAATGGTTTTTGGAATGCCATGAAGACTTACTATTCTGTACAAATAGATACTAGCATATGTGGCAGCAACGTTGGAGGTTTTCACTGGTAAAAAGTGAGCTGACTTGGTTAAACGATCAACAATTACCCAGATAGAATCATGGCCTTTAGTGGTCTTTGGTAAACCAACAATAAAGTCCATGCTAATATCTTCCCATTTCCAGCTCAGTCCTTCGAAGGTGCTCATAGGGGTAGGGTTTGCATGTGTGTGTTCGTAGGGGCGAGTATGCGTACGTGTTGAGCGTCTACGTTGTACTGTGTAATCTCAAAAGAAACTAGAATTGGCAAAGGTTGAAGTTGACCTCTAGGTTTCAAACGCACTGCTTTCACTTTCTGACAAGTGTCGCACTTGGCCACATAGCCTGCTATCTCAATCTTCATCTTTGTCCACCAGAACTTCCGCTTCAAATCCTGGTACATCTTATTGCTTCCAGGATGGATAGACAATCGAGAAGTATGAGCTTCATCAAGAATAGCTTGTCGCAACTCTAGAACTTTGGGGACCACAAGACGATCCTTGAACCAGAGCACATCGGCTTCATCTAACTTGAAACAAGTAGGTACTCCAGATTTAACCTTTGCTTTAAGATGAGTGATGCCAGCATTGGTTTTATGAGCTTCGATAATTTGATCGTGTATGCTGGTTTCCACTGAGATATTAGCTAGACTGCCATGCTGCACCATAGATATACCTAGCTTTTCTAACTCATAACAGAGTGTGGAATTTACCGTCTTTAGGCTCAGACAATTGCAACTACCCTTACGACTTAAGGCGTCAGCTACAACATTTACTTTGCCTGGATGGTAAAGCACTTCAAGATCATAATCTTTAATAAGCTCCAACCATCTTCTTTGCCTCATATTCAACTCCGACTGAGTGAATATATATTTCAAACTCTTATGATCTGTATATATATGACAAAGGTTGCCCAGAAGATAATGCCGCCAAATCTTCAAAGAATGGACAACTGTCGTTAATTCAAGATCATGAGTTGGATAGTTCTCTTCGTGTTTCTTCAACTACCTAGAAGCATAAGCAATTACTCTTCCTTCTTGCATTAAGACACACCCGATACCGATACCGGACGCATCGCAATATATATCGAAGGGCTTCTCAATATTAGGTTGAGCTAATACCGAAGCTGTAGTCATTAACTTCTTTAAGGTATGAAAAGCTTCTTCGCACTCATCAGACCATACAAACTTGGTTTGGTTTTTCAGTAGACTGGCAATGGGCTTCGAGACTCAGGAAAAGTCTAGAATAAACCAACGATAATAATCAGCCATACCGAGGAAACTTCGAACTTGATGGACTGTCGTTGGTGGCTTCCAATCTAGAATGTTCTTCACCTTGCTAGGATCAACTGCCACTCCTCCATTTGACAAGACATGCCCAAGGAATTGTACTTCTTTCAACCAAAACTCGCATTTGCTGAACTTAGCATAAAGCTGATGCTCTTGCAATCTAGTCAAGACAATTCTGAGATGACGGGCATGTTCCTCTTCATTCTTGGAATAGATGAGAATATCATCCATGAAGACAACAACAAACTTGTCTAGCTCCAGCATAAACACTGAGTTCATCAGGTACATAAAGTATGCCGGTGCATTGGTCAAACCAAACGACATTACCAGATATTCATAAAGCCCATATCTAGTGGTAAACGCCGTTTTGGGGATATCTTCGGGTCGAATCTTGATCTGATGGTATCCCGATCGCAAGTCGATCTTGGAGAACACTGTAGCTCCAGCGAGTTGATCAAAGAGAAGATCAATCCTCGGCAAGGGATACTTGTTCTTGATGGTCACTTCATTCAAGGGACGATAGTCAACGCACATATGGAGGGTATGATCCTTCTTCTTCACGAAAATGGCAGGACAACCCTATGGCGATGAACTAGGTCGAATGAAACCTTTATCGAGCAACTCATTCAATTGAGTCTTCAACTCTGCTAGCTCTTTGGGAGGCATTCGATAGGCCATTCTAGAGACAGGTGTTGTGCCAGGCTTTAACTCTATAGAAAACTCAACATCTCTATCGGGAGGTAAGCCAGGTAAGTCATCAGGAAAGACGTCTGGGAACTCACGCACTACTGGAATATCATATATCCCCACTGTAGTTATAGTATAGACTTTTTCCACTTCCCTTTTTGGCACAGAAAGCTGAATCACGATTTGAGATTTACTGTCTCGCACATCTACCTTGATAGTTCTGTTTAACACATTGATCACAGCTTTGTGTTGCTGCAACCAATTCATCCATAGGATCACATCTAAACCCTGGTTAGGAAGTACTACCATGGTCGTGGGAAAGATATGCCCACCCAGACTCAAAGATACTTTATACACCAACTCTCTAGTCGAAATACGACCACCCGGTGTTTGCACATGAAAGTCCAGTTTTAACTCAGACAAAGGAATGTTATGCTTAAGCACAAATGACTTATCAATGAAGGAATGCGATGCACCAGAATCAAAGAGAATAACTGCAGGTTGATTGTTGATAGGAAACATACCCTGTAATACGGGTTCTCCTTCTGGCATTCCTTCACCCTGGGCATGAAACACCCTCCCAGTCTTCTGCTCAGTCTTGTTCTTCTAAACTCCAGCACTACCACCCTGCTTCTGTTGCTGATGATTCCCAACAAACTTCTGATTGTACTACTTCGGAAGAGGACACACATTGGAATAATGCCCCACCTTTCTATAGTTGAAACAGACATTATTGGTTTGCTTGGCAACCACTTGATTATTTGGGCCAGCATTCTGCCTAGGGTACTGAGAACCCCTAGAGAACTGATGCCCAGACTGCTGCTGAGGAGGACGATACTGAAAGCGATTATGGTTCTGAGGGTGGTAGATAATCGTCTACCTCTTCTGATTACCACTAGAAGACCCAACAACAGCTTTCTTCTTCTTTGCCTCCCTATGGATGCGCAGAGAACTCTCGGCAGAGATAGTCATGCTCACCACCTCATGATAGGTAGCATTAGGATTGTGATTGAGCATGGTGTGCAGCTTAGTTGAGAGCCCCCTGAGAAACCACCTCTTCTTCTTAGCATCTGTACTGACATGCTCAACAACATATTGAGAGAGATGATTGAACTTGCCCACGTACTGCATAACCGTGGATTCTCCATGCTTGAGAGTCAGGAACTCTTCTAACTTGGACTCCATCACACCAGCAGGAATATAATGAGCACAAAAAGCCTCACGAAATTCCGTCCAAGTGGCACGATGACCCCCGGGCTGCATAGCTGTAAAAGTCGACCACCAAGATCCTGCTGCACCACGAAGCTGCTGAGCTACAAAGACTGGCTTCTGCACCTCTGTACAATTAATCAGCTCGAACTTCTGCTCCATGGTGCAAAGCCAATCATCAGCTTCCAATGGCTCCTCTGCCTTAGTGAACACCGGGAGACGCGTGTCTGTGAAATCGACATAAGTCGTCCCCTGATTATTATTATTATTGTGACCCCGGTTCCCATGACCACCTTGGTTGTGATGTTGAGCAAGCTCATGCAAGAGGCGAGCATTATCCGCCGAAACATTGATCAACGTAGCCAAGGTTTGTGCCAAGGTGAGAGGGACTAGTGCTGGATCAGAAAGTTCCCCATCATGAGCCCCAACATTGTTAGGATCAGCCATCTGTTTGCACAAACATACTTTTATTGAACACAAGCATAAAAGTACCAAAGTGCCCACACATATATTACATGACCATCATAAAAGTTTTGGAAACTAAAGAGTTCTGAAAGCGATAAAGGTAGATTATATTACAAAGATCCACTACTCGCATCCGAACTAGACAACTAGAGAAACCATGATCTACTCGTCGTCACTAAGGACCACAACCTCCACCTCCTGCTCGTCCTCAACGATCACCTCTGGCTCTGGCTCGACTCCACCCTGAGCCTCAGGAGTAGGTGCAAAGAACTGGTCCCCAAAGGATAGGTCTATCTGAACAAGCTCTCCCAGGTCCTCTGCCATAGCCTACTGCTGATACTTGGGGTTCAGCATGTTGGTGAGGTGACGCACTTCCTCATGAAGCACATTGTTGTACACCTCAAGGTTGCCTACATAGTGCCCCAAGTTGAGGTACATCTCAGACAAAAGGTACTCTCGGTCCCAGGCTTCATTCCTCTCTCCCATTGCTTCGTACATGAAACCCTCAGCGAGATTCACCTCTGTCTCCTTAGCTAACAGCTGCTCCTCCTTCTCTGTCAGCTGTGCCTCCTTCCCTGCCAGCTGCGCCTGACACTCCTGCAACTCAGCCTCCAGCTCCTCCACTCTGTCCTCAAGAGTGTCAGTCCTGCCAGAAAACTCGTCCCTGTTTGCCTTCATCCGGCCCAGCTCCGTCCTCAGGTACTCGATCTTCGCCTTGCGACGAGAATTGTGACTAGCACCCTGCTGGTTGCTCTCGCCACCGTCTCCACGTGACGCCATCCTGTAGTGAGGGATGCCCCGCGGTCTGGAGAACTTGCGAGCCGTGCACTTAGTCCTGGCCATCCTATAGACAAGATTTAAAAGGGGCAAGTAAGTACTATGAACACCTCGGGCTTATACCCAAACTCGATTTGACCAATTAATCGACAAGGACGATAACTAGAACAACGATGAACGAGACGACGACAATGCGCCCGGACGTCAAGGCTCAGATTGCTCAAAAAGCGGAACTCGCGAAGTAGACGGAGGTCTTGTAGATGCAGCCCGTCGAGATCGTAAGAACTCGTGAATAAACTAGAACTAATGCGATAAAAGTAGATGCTGGAAAAGTAGATAAAAAGTAATAGATTTGTATTTGATAGAACAATGCTGAGTAACAAAATCAGCCATCACCTGCCCTTTAACTGCCTTAGTTGATTCATACCTTAGATCAAATTCAGACAGCGCCAAAATCCATTTGCCGATTCTCCCACTCAATATCGGCATCGACAGCATATACTTGACCACATCATCTTTGCATATGACGGTACATTCGGCCGATAGCAAATAATGCCTTAACTTTGTACAAGAGAAGTACAAACATAAACACAATTTCTCAACGGCCGAATACCTAGTTTCAGCATCTACCAGCCTTCTGCTCAAGTAATAAATTATTTGTTCCTTCCCTTCAAACTCTTGAATCAAGGCTGATCGGATAACGCCGTCATCGACAGACAAATATAATCTGAAGGGTTTCCCGTGTTGAGGTGGAATCAAAACTAGAAGATTTACCAGGTACCTCTTTATTTCCTCCAAGGCCGATTGCTGCTCCTCTTTCCACACAAATTCCTGATCGTCCTTTAGCTTCAGCAATGGGCTAAAAGATTTAATCTTTCCAGACAAATTAGATATAAATCTTCTAATAAAATTAATCTTGCCTACCAAAGATTGCAACTCAGTCTTGTTTGCAGGAGCAACCACTTTGTTGATCGCATCAATGGATTTTCTGCTGATCTCTATACCTCTTTGATGTACCATGAAACCGAGGAATTGACCCGCCGACACGCCAAACGTGCACTTATTCGGATTCATCTTTAGTCCATGTTCCCTTGTGCACTCCAGAATCTTTCGCGGATCGGCAAGATGCTTCTCAAAGTTTCCGGACTTAACCACCATATCGTCAATATATATTTCGACCAACGTGCCGATGTACTTATGAAAAATAAAATTCATCGCTCTTTGATAAGTAGCACCGGCGTTCTTCAACCCAAAAGTGATTACGACCCACTCAAACAAGCCGACGTGACCTGGACACCTAAAAGCAGTTTTGGATATATCTTCTTCAGCCATGAATATCTGATTATACCCAGCACTACCATCCATAAAACTGATAATTTGATGTCCAGCAGAAGCATCAACTAGCAGGTCAGCAACGGGCATTGGATAGCCGTCCATCGGCGTAGCTTTATTGAGATTCCTGAAATCAATACAAACACGAAGTTTTCTATTCTTTTTATATACAGGAACCACATTAGAAATCCATTTAGCATATCGGCATTGCCGAATAAATCCAGCTTCGATTAATTTTGTAATCTCAGCTTTAATATCAGGTAACACAGTAGGATTACATCGGCATGCTGGCTCCCAATGTGATTGAAATCCCGACTTAATAGGTAACCGATGTTCAACTATTGATCGGTCTAAACCAGGCATCTTGGTATAATCCCAAGAAAAACAATCTTTATATTCTTTTAACAAATCACTCAACTGTTGTTTACATTGGGAATCTAACTTAGCACTAATAAAAGTTGGCCTAGGCTTGCTACCGTTGCCGATGTCTATTTCTAGCAAATCATCGGCTGATGTGAACCCTTGTCCAAGTTTTCCATCATCGACGAACCGATCCATTAAACTTCTTCTTCAGAACCGACTGCTTGGATCGGTGTAATCCGGTAATCGGCTACCTTGAGGAATTCTGTATCCCAAGCTTCACCAGATATGCACTTGGTCTGCTCATAGGTTTCTGATTCTGCCGACGCAACTATTGACGGGACTTCACTCCGAACGACTTCAATTCTGTCTCCAACCCATTGCACAAGGCTTTGGTGCATCGTAGAAGGGATGCAACAATTAGTGTGAATCCAATCCCTTCCCAGAAGCAAATTGTAGGTCCCTTTGCCGCTGATCACAAAAAACGTCGTCGGCAAAGTTTTACTGTCGATAGTCAATTCGACACATACGGCTCTCATAGCTGGTGACACATTGCCTTCAAAATATTTTAGCTTCATGTCTGTCTTGACTAAGTCTTGGTCACCTTTTCCAAGCGTCCTGAACATGACATACAACATTATATTAATCAACGCTCCACCATCGACTAACATCTTTGATATCGGTTGTCCATCGACTTTGCCCTTGAAAAACAAGGCTCTTAGATGCTGCCTTTCATCATCGGCCGGTTTCTCAAAGACAACTGTCATTGGATCTAGCACTAGCTGAGCCATATTAGCAGCTTCTTCCTCAGCATCAGTAGGTGCATAAATTCCATCGGCAACATAACAACCATGTTGACTTCTACCGATGGACTCCTCTCCTGATGTTTTGGCCTCCACTCCCAAACTGGAGGTTCTCCCTTCGAAGACCTATAACCCAGATCATTCTAGCGTTCACGCTGGATCCTCCTTCTTTGAGTCTTTGTCAAGCCTTTGGGACACCATTGAGGAAGCTTAGTCTTCCAAACAGGTTGGTATTGTTTCTCACTGTGTCAGCTTGCGTTACCCCTTATGTTTAGATCTCTAGAGAATATCTCTTCATCGGGCACCCTTGCATTAGCCCTCTCTTCAAACTCCTCTTGAGGGATACGCTTGCCAAGCCTGTCATGTACACTAAATTTGCCCCCCAGCCGATCATGTACTGATTCTTTTCCTCTGATCGGTCTAGCATAGCTTGATCCCTGACCTTCAAAGCGAGACTTCTTCTCTGACCGATCAGTAGGATAGTACCCATTGCATTCAGGACAATTATCGGCAGTGGGCAGCTTGATGCCTTCCTCCCAACAATGGACAAAGAAGGGGCATTTCCAATGATATTTATGCCGATACCACTCTTGGCGTCTCTCTTCTTCCTGTTGCCGATGCTGCTCTTCTCGCGAACGCTCATATTCCTGTCGTGGCCTCCTGTGCATGATTACAACGCCATATGACGCAAGTCTTTGAGGCCTCCTGGAGCTGCTGCTGTCATTGACAGTTCTTTTACCTTCTCTTTCATCGGCAAGCTTCTTTCCCTTTACATCTTGCATAGCTATTTGATGTTCGGGGTCCACCGATAAATTTTTCTTGGCTACTTCCGATGTCAGTACTTTGACTTTCCCACTGATTTCCACCATATTATTTGGAAATGGATGCTGGTCAATTTTCATCGGCCTCTGAACTTTAGAATTTTCAAACTTAATTCGCCCAGATTCAATTTCTGACTTCAACTGCTGCCTAAAGACTTTGCAATCATTGGTACTGTGCGAGATTGCATCATGCCACTTACAGTACCTCATCCTTCGAAGCTCTTCAGCCGATGGAATCACTTGATTAGGCGCCAGCTTCATCCGCCCTTCTTGTAGCAACAGATCAAATATTCTATCGGTTTTAGCAGTATCAAAAGTGAATCTCTCAGCCTCCTTTTGACCAAACGGACAGGATATTGACTTCTTATCCTTTACCCACTCAGCAACATCGATATCCGTCCCCTCATCTGACTCAAAATCTTCCTCTTGTTCAATGAAGGACACCTTATTCTAAGTCTTTCTAGGCTCGAAGGTTTTAACTTCTTGATCGGCAACTCTTTGCACGAGATGGCTCAGGCTTTCGAACTCTTGAGATGCATACTTATCCCTGATGTGCGGCAGTAATCCCTGGAAAGCCAAATCTGTCAATTGCCAATCATCCAGCACTAAGCTGTAGCATTTATTCTTCACGTCTCGAAGCCTTTAGACGAAGCTTTCTACCGATTCGTCATTGCGCTGCTTCAGCTTGACCAAATCGGTGATCCTCTTCTCATGAACGCCAGAGAAGAAGCACTTGTGAAACTGCTTCTCCAGATCGGCCCATGTAATCATAGAATTTGGAGGAAGCGAGATGAACCACGTAAACGTCGATCCAGATAAAGATGATGAAAACAATCTTACCCTCAGCTCATCTCTGCTAGCAGCCTCTCCACATGGAATAATGAAGCGGTTGATGTGCTCCATTGTCGACGTGTCATCTTGGCCGGAAAACTTCGTAAAATCTGGCACCTTGTACCGATTCGAGAGAGGGATAAAGTCATGCCTGAGAGTACGACGTCCGACAAGAATACGTATTGACCTTAGGTTTTATACTGAAGTGCTCTTTCATCACTTCGGCTATTTTATCGGCCTAGTACGCATCCTGATCCTGCCGATGGATCGACTGAATATTAACTGGTTGGGCCGGCAGGTACATTCTTTCTGGCCTTTGCGGTGGATAAGCCGATCCAATTGGCATAGGCGCAGCACCACATTGTTGAATATTAGGCACCGGTTGATTTACCGATGTATAACCTTGGACGCTCACTGGGGCATATTGCGGCATGATATTCATCGGTCGATATACCGATGTTTCATTCTGAGAGTTTGCCGGATAATTGTACTGTTGTGCTCCCGCTACTTGGTGATCAGGTTGTACCACCTGTTGTTGAACTGGACTGGTCCATACAAGATTATAAGTCATCAACATGTGACTTGCCGATAATTGATAACTACCCGGCGCCTGCTGCTCTTGCACCTTGGAATAATCAACAAATTGACCTCCATGGTGTACTGACATTCTAGCCTGAGTATTTGCCATCATCATGGGATGATTCATCACTGCCAAATCTTGTTGCATCGGCAAAGAATTTGCCGATGCAACAAGATTTGGCAGTGATGAATCATCCCATGATGATGGCAAGGTATCACCATCTGAAGATCTCCTGGCAGCAACTGTACATTTGGAGAAGACGTAGCATAATGTACTATCGGACTCATCGGCTGTGCCGATATTATCGACTCCATAGAGGCTTTTCCCACTGCACTATTGCCTTGGATCAGTTTAGCATCGGCAGATGAATCCGGAGGCATACCGTATCCCCACCAGCTAGCGGGAGTTGGCTGACTTTGGACTATATGTCCTGACATTGCCGATACCACCGGATCGGTGTTCAACCGAATGACACTTGCAGGGCTTGATCTCGGTGGCGTAGCTTCATCGGTAGAAGGATTCACAGGTTGGAACGCTGGAGCCGCCGATGAAGTCCTGGCAGATGCCGATCCAAGTTGATAATACGCTGGACCAACATACCTAGGTGGTTGTCCTTCTTTGAAAGATTGCATGACAGCATTGTATATAGTATTGTACAACACATTGGAGTGGCTAATCAACGCCTGATTTAACGCAAAATTAACCATGTCTTGCAACTTACCAGGATTGGCATCGAAAGTGACCTGCCGAGGCAACGACGGATCTTGCTTCTGGACTGCGTCGTCACTCCTGTTTAGGATGAAGGATTTCAGATATAACTGCTTGTACTCCTCCATAGCCTGCTCCATAGCTTGCTTCTGATCATCTTTTAGATCTCCTTCGGAGACTTCAATGACGTTCCTTGGATCAACGTCAGTAGAACCACCCATGATCATGATCAAGAGATGTATCTAGGGTCCCACCGGGTGTGCCAAAAGAGGTGTTGACACAAAAAGCGTTGAGATCTGCGAACACCTCAGGCTTATACCTGAACTCGGTTTCCAAAGGTGTGCTAGTCGATTTGACCAATTAATCGACAAGGACGATAACTAGAACAACGATGAACGAGACGACGGCGATGCGCCCGGACGTCAAGGCTCAGATTGCTCAAAAAGCAAAACTCGCGAAGTAGACGGAGGCCTTGTAGATGCAGCCCGTCGAGATCGTAAGAACTCGTGAATAAACTAGAACTAATGCGATAAAAGTAGATGCTGGAAAAGTAGATAAAAAGTAATAGATTTGTATTTGATTGATTTTTTTCTCACGCCGACCCTAGGTACATATGTATACCCCGGTAAGGAGGAGTTGTACACAGACACGACACATACCTAAACAAAACTCTTACTTTTAAGGAAATAAATTACTCATGCAAGAGTCGGACTTGAACTAATATAAACAAATACTAGCATATAATCACTAGTTTCCATGTCCATCTTCTTCACGATGAAACTTTCCATCGGTAGATTCTTTTAATCCGCAACCTTCTTCTATTGCTATCGGCATATTCCTGCTGACGTCAGCTACATCTCGCATCCATCGGCAATCATTCCCGATCGGCAATGTTTTCCTGTTTCCATCGGCAACACCCTTCTGATCAGCCAATGCCTTCTTTCGTTTATTCAATCTCTTGTTTCTATCGGCAATCCGATTGGTGGGATGCTGATGCCGATAAGAAAAAGCAACCATCTTTCTACCGATCGGTGTAACTACCCTTCTACTGATCAGTGTATCCGGTTCATATTGACATGTACAAAAAACGGTGTCAACAAATACGCTATGTGTAAGTGACCGGAAATCATCTACTAGAAAACTCTAAGCATACTAAGCATTTTTAGCAAAAGTTTTATCTTTGAACAAGTGACAAGGTAAAGGTACAATAGTACAAGGATAAGGTCATGCATCGAGTAAGAATTTAATAAAGTACCATAATGCAATAATATAACCATAATTGTATTTAAATAAAAGATTTTAAATACAAGGAAAGGTTTTGATGCACCGGGGTTTGCCTTGGTTGGAGGGATACACAAACTCGTGCTCAGATTCAAGAAACGAGAAAACCTCTTCACTAGAGGTATCCTACCCAACCAACGAACAATCTACACGATAATATGTTATAATTAGATGATGTTTGAAATGATAGACATGATGCTTTGCAACACACAAACAGGTATTAAAAGGATGAACAAAACAAATTATAACCTTGAGTACAACTTTCCTTCATGAAAGAAAAGTTAAACTAAAGTATAAAGCAAATTAAACAACATGAATAAACTAATTACTAAGTTTAATAATTATGTCCAAAAGCATTGAACAAACAACACATTAAAATACATATCCAAACTGCGGTTGTCACTAGACAAATGACCATTTGCATCAATTAATATAAAATCACTCAAAACCTAAAGTCATTAGGGTTTCTAATCATTTTATAATTAAATAACAATTAGCCATGTATAACAGTTCATCCAAAAATTCCCAAACTTTTTGTACAACAAGATATAAGTATATAAAGGTTACACAAAATTCCCAGAATTTTTTGAGCACTACACAGAGCATGAAAAATCATGAAAAAATCATTTCTTAATTACTTTGAGCATTTTTACAAGATTAAAAATGTACTGAACATGGACAGGTTATAATTTTCTTAAATACTACACATCACAGAGAGCATACAAAAATTTTTACAGAATTTATTTATGCACAGAAATAAACATATGAAAATAACAAAAAGCTTTACTGTGCAAAACTAGAAATTAAGAAAACCCTTCATAACCTTCACTGACACCTGAGTCCCGCATGTCAGTGAGCCAGAGCAGAGCAGCGGCGCCGACGACCAAAGAACACAGCGGCGCGTCGCTGTCAGTGAACCAAATGGCAAACCGATTCATGCGCTGGACTCTACGTCTCATCCCGAACCCAACAAGGTGCGACACGACCAAAACCATCCCTCAGAAACTCCTCACCGGCGGCAATGGCGGCAACCCGCGCTCGGTCACGCATACGCCGGCGAGTAGAGACATGCGCCGGAGAAACCAAGCGCACCAACGGACTCAGCAGCCCCCAAACAACGCGAACCGCACGCAAAACAAATGAAAAACTCCACACATCGACCTTGCCGACGGCCATGGCGACACCCCGCACGCGGCCGCACATGCGCCGGAGAACCCAAGCCATAATCGGCTCAACCAACTACCCAGCATGATTAGCGGCCCCAAACAACGCGGACCGCAAGAAGAACGAAGCAAAACCCTAATGTAACGACCTCGCCGACGGCCATGCCAGACGACGGAGGTCTGCGCGACGTGCGCCGGCGAAACTGCGCACGCGCTCGAACAACCAACACTTCGACAAGACTCAAGACGGCTAGGCGAAGCTAGCGCAAGACTCGGATAAGGAAGAGGCCAACGAACGAGCTCTCATGGCGGTGAGTACCGACGCGGCAGCGCAAAACATGCCGAAGCAAACGAACTCAGCCAATCGGCCAAAATTAGCAACACCCATGCACCCTACGAGCATCAGAAGCTCACCCTGGTTGCGAGGCGCTCGCTAACTCGGCTGGAGAGGAAGAAGATGAAGCTGGCAACAGAGATCGTGCTGGTGGAAACGTGAACCGAGCGACAGCCTTGGCGTTCCCGGAACTATAGGCCACCAAAGAGGAAACGGCGAAGCCGATGAGGTTCAGTGATAAACGGAGAAGACGAAACAAGAACCAGAAGACAATGTGGCTCCTGTAGCTCGGACAACAGCAGACCAGAGCGGTGGCGCTCTCGCCGGAGACGGAGAAGATGGGGTTGCGCCGGGCAAACGAAGGCTCGACGGCTTCAACCAGCCTATGCTGAACATGTGTGAGATCAGTACGAAGGCATTGGCAGTGGATTGGAGGCTTGGAAGTGACTAATGAGCACGTACGAGCTCGTCGATGTGGGAGGCACTCGCAGCGGAGCAGAGTAGAGCGGGTGCACGACGTGGAAAGGGAGCAAGGAGTGGACTCCATCCTGTTTTGAGGAGTGTGGAGTGTGCGCGACGACGCCACACACACGATAGGACAACCGTTGAGGGTAGGAGGCGCTCGGTGGCGTCGGCAGGTGGCCGGCCAGGTGTCGGCGTCGAGCTCCACGCCGCCATGCAGGTGTTTGATGAAATGATTGAACTGACCCTGAGACTATTTTGAAAAATGCACAAGCTTACAAGGGTTTTCATGAAAAACTTTGAATACCAAAGTTGCTCAAAATTTCATGATCTACAACTTTGTCAATATGCACTTTTTCAAACTCGGCCTAGAAATGAAAATGCATTTTTGAAATTTGAAACCTCTTTTAAAAGGGTTATACCCCTTTGAATTACTTTAAAAACTTGAAAACACTAGAAAATATGTAAACACAACAAATGCAATTCAAACAGAGCTCTACCATATTGCTTAAACAACCAAATGCCAATTCTTTATAGATTTTGAAAATCATGTTTAGGGTTTAATCCACCCCCTTTGGAAATTAGGGTTTGGAGTTGAATTTGCAAGTTTGAATTTGAAAAGATGACTAGCATTCACCCATATGATTCAAACACAACCAAGTAAACTCATTTTAGTTCAATGCATAAAAAGCTTCTCAAACAAGTGAATGATGCTTAATGCATATGATGGCATGATCAAGTTTTAATTAAAAGTTTAAACACCAGGGGTGTTACACTTATACCAGTAACATTTACACAAAACACCCTGAATATAAAAATGCCTAAACACAGACGAACAAAGCACTAAGAAAGATAACTGCAGAGATTGTGTTCTGTCTAAGCGCGGTCACCACTTGTAATTCAAACACGCGTTCCTGTCGCTCCACTGCTCCACACGTGTCACTGCTTCAGAGGATAACTTGGTGTACTCTGGGTTAACTGCAACATTCTCCCCCTTAACCCTGAAGTACACTCAGATATCTAACACCGAGCAGGTGCCTCATCACCATCAGACTTCTAGTTGTCAGAGCATTAGTCAGTGAATCTGCCTTTTGCTCAGTTGTTCCAACTCTCCTTGCAACAATCTGACCCCTCTCAATGCATTGCCTGATGAAATGAAACTGAGTGTCTATGTGTTTGCTCTTCCCATGTAACATAGGGTTCTTCATCAATGCTATTGCAGAATTGTTGTCAACCATCAGTGGCATTGTCCTTGCTTCCATTGAAGTTACTTCATTCAGTAAGCTTCTGAGCCAGATAGCCTGCATAGCTCCTGCAGTTGCATACATGAACTCAGCTTCATAGGATGATAATGCCACTGTTCTCATCTTCTAAGAGCACCAAGTAATCAAGTTCCCATTAAGATAGAATGACATTCCACTTGTGCTTCTTCTTCCAACAAGATCTCCTAAGTGGTCACTGTCAGTATAGCCTACTAACACTTCTTCTCCCCCATACTGGGTATAGACCAACCCCATCTCTGTTGTACCCTTGAGGTATCTTAGAATTTGCTTTATAGCTTGCAAATGCAACACTGTAGGTCTTTTCATGAACCTGCTAACCAACCCAACTGAAAAGGCTAGATCGAGCCTGGTATGCAGATACCTCAAACAGCCTACCATCTTCCTGTATTCAATCTCATCAACAGGTTCACCACTCTTGTCTTCATGAAGTCTGAATCCTGGATTCAAAGGAATCTTGGTTAGGTTGCAGTCACTCATCTCAAACTAACTTAGAATCTTTCTAGCATAGCTTGATTCTTTATTGTAATGTAATCTTGCTGAAGGACCAAGAACGGCGACTAGGGGGGTGAATGGGAGCCTCAAATTTCTCTCGAAATGTTCAGGCCACTCTTCCCAAAAACCAAACCCAGTTGCTGGGTGCTCAACCTCCCCCGAGCAACGCGAGCGGAGATTCAGACGAAAACAGAGAAAACAGAGCTTACCCGCAGTGGAGGAAAAACACCGAAACCCCCAAAACACAGGTTCTCAACCCTTAGGGAAAAGAGGCAAGAACCTAGGCAAAACGGGAGAAAACAGTAAAGCACAGGAGGCTCCGGACTACCTTGGTCAAGACCACCGGACCAATGGAAGTGGTCCGGTGCCTTTGGTCTGGTGCACAGCAAAGCACCACCAGACTAGTCCGGTGCCTCCTTTGAGTAATCCGACGCTTGCCCAGAAAATAGACAGTAAGTGCCGAGGCTCCGGACTACCAGTCCGACGCTCACCGTCGGACTATCACACCTGGTCCGACGCTCACTGAGAAACTCCCTCTCCAAAAACAGTAAGCACACAGGCTTCGGACAACCCGTCCGACGCTCACCGTCGGACCAAAGGCTCTGGTCCGACACTCTGAGTAGTCAGGCGGTTTCCCGGGACTTGACCACCGGACCACTTGCAATGGTCCAGAGCCTAATCAAAGTCGTCCGACACCTGGTCCGGAGCTCACGAACAGAAAAACTGAAGCTCGCAAAAATGAACTTCTCTCCGCCAAATCTTCCCAAAACTCAACCAAATGATCACCAACTGCAACCAAACTTTGTAGGCATGATCCTAGTGCAGTTGGGGAGCTATCCCGAAGAAATCATCGCTCAATTTGGAGAAAATAAACGAGAACACTCGGATTTGGGGGAGAAAGAGGAAAACGAAGAACGCAACAAAGAAAACACCCGATCTACGCACTCGTGAGGTTTGAGGAGAATTCCTTCGGTGCAAAGAAACTCCTCACGATTACACACAACTTGGTTCAAACGGAATTGCAAGAGCTACTCCCTACAAAGAGAAATCATCTCGGGAAAATAGGGAGCAAAAGCAAAACGCAAAGAACACAAGCAAAACGGGGACACAATCAAGAAAACGAAGCCACCATGGCTTACAGAGGTTACGGCCTCCGATTCCTCGCAACAATCACAAGTTCTTACACCGGTGACTCGGTGGATCTCAAGCAAGAAGAAGCTAGGGAAGGAAAAACCTAGGAATATGTGGGATAAAGAGTAATGCAAGAGATAAGGATGAGGATACCCCTTCATCCTCTATTTAACGGGGCTTTGGCTATTTCCCAAAGACCCCCCTAGATACAAGACCGAATTACCTAGCCCTAAGACATTGTAATCCAAGTCGGTAACTCCCAGCCACTCATTTGAATGAACGGCCCCGCTTCCTGCCGGGAGTTGCCGTCGCCTCGACACAACCTCCAGGATTCCGCCACGTTCCATCCCCGCTTCCTCGGAAGCTCCGCCTAGGTTTTGAGGCCCAAACCCAGGAAACCCGCCACCGGTAGCTTTTGGCTCAACTACCGAACCCCGAGTTTTGAGGCCCAAACTCGGAAACCGTCCTCGGATGGTTTTGAGGCCCAAACCACCAAACCACTCGACTCGAGCCACCTTGTCCTCGCCCGGTCGGACTCCGAGTCCCATGAGCCTCCGCTCGACCCGCTCGTCCACCGTCTTGACTCGGTCGACTCGGTCTACCTCCATGTCTTCTCGCACTTGCTGGTGCCAAGTACTAGCCACCACAGCTAGTCCACCGGCGCCCATGGTCCCTCAGTTCGAGCCCCGCTTCCGCCCTTCACCGCTCTCAGTCCATCGGCACGGCAAGCCTCTACTAGACCTTCTCCACACCATTGACCACTGTCACTAGGCATAGCACCTGCACACCACAAGCCGATAGACAGGCACACATTTTCTTTCGCAAAGGGTTAGAATCAAGCCACTCAAACTGAACCGCCCAAGTGTTGGGCAATCACTCATCACAAAACTGAACTACATGAGTACTTATCCACCATGTGTTCGCACTTGCTGCTGATAAACTTCAATACCCAGATAATATGACAATAACCCCAAGTCACTCATCTCAAATTGAGTTGTCATCTCCTTTTTGAATTTCAAGATTTCAGCTGGATCACTTCCTGTTACTATCAAGTCATCAATATAAACACCAATCACCATTGCACTCTTTCCTGTGCCCCTAGTGTATATAGCTAGTTCACTAGGACACTTAGTAAACTTCAAACTCTTCAAACTTTTGTCAAGTTTGATGTTCCAGGCCCTTGGAACCTGCCTCAAACCATATAGAGCTTTACTGAGTTTCAGCATATGCTTCTCCTTCCCCTTCACCTAAAATCCATCAGGTTGTGAGACATACACCTCTTCCTAAAGTTCACCATTCAGAAAAGCAGTTTTGACATCAAGGTGATGTACTTGCCATCCTTTGTTGGCAGCTACAGCTAGAATCAATCTCACAGTATCAAGCCTTGCAACTGGTGCAAACACCTCTTCAAAGTCAATTCCCTGTCTTTGAACACAACCCTTTGCAACCAGTCTTGCTTTATGCTTGATAACTTCTCCATCTGCATTTCTTTTCAACTTGAATACCCATTTCAATCCAATGGGTCTCTGTCCCTTTGGAAGCTCAACTAGCTCCCAAGTTTTGTTTTTAATTATAGACTGCAATTCACTCTTCATTGTAGCCTCGTAGTTTTCATCTCCAGCAGCTTCTCTATAGTAGGTGGGTTCCTCCATTACTGCTAATAATGCTTCTACATCATGGTCTAGTTCTATCTCCTCAGTCATCTCATAGATTTCACTCAGGTTTCTAAACCTCTGAGGAGATTCATCATATTGATCATCATCTAGCAACAGACTTTCTGACTGTTGTCCAATTCCTGAACTAGTACCTGGTGCTACACTAGCTGATGTTGTAATTGGATTGGGAGTCAACTCACCAACTCCACTCTCAGCCTCATTTCCTGAGTACTATAGCTGATTTGGTAGTACACTATTGTCATCATTAGTGTTAACTGATACTTCTGCATCTAGTGACTCTGATGCTCCCCCTGAACCTGAACCTAGTTCTTAAACATCACCAAATGCAACTGTACTCCCACTCCATGACTCCAGTTTCCCACCTCATTCTCTTCAACTACAAATTATGTTGATATATCCTCAACAGAGTTCTCTCTCCAGTTCCATGGCACTGATTCTTCACACACAATGTCTCTACTCACCACTATTTTCTTGTTCCTCACATCAAATATCATGTGAGCCTTACAACCTTCATCAACTCCCAACTACACCATAGGACTATTCTGTCTTGCAGCTTCTTCAGATGTGAGCTTGCAGTTCTGACATGTGTAGTACAACCAAACACCTTTAAGTAGCTCAGATTTGGCTTTCTCCCCCACCAGCTCTCAAAAGATGTTTTGTCACTCATAGCCTTACTAGGTAGTCTGTTCAGAAGATACACTGAGTGTCTCACTGCTTCACCCCACAATCTTCCAGGAACATTCATGCTCTTCAACAGTGATCTTGCCATCCTCATCACTGTCCTATTCTTTCTCTCAATCACACCATTTTGTTGTGGAGTGTATGGTGTTGTTAGATGTCTCTGAATTCCTGCCTTCTCACATACTTCTCTGAATACAAATGCTAGTGAAGAATCATGGACCCTTGTGTTTAGGCGATTAACGACAATACTAGATCACTATGACTAACGTGTGTTTTACAAAGGCAAAGTTGTTTATGTTAGGTCATTAGTGATGCATTTTGAATGGGCTTAATGGATATTCATGCCCCCAAGATGGAAATCGTTTCGGTTGCAAAGGATGATGATACAAGTTGAAGACTAGGCTAGTTCTTAGTGCCGTAAGGTTGAGAAGGGCACTAAGTATAGCTAGGGTTTTGTTTTTCCTTTGACCGTACTATAAAGGGGGGTATGAGATTAGTAGCTTGACCTAGGAGAGTTTAGGAAAGTGGGTATATGCACACTTGTCACAACTATTCCTAGAGACCTTGCTTTCAGCCCTTAGTAAACCCTAGAAATGGTAGGAGCAAAATCCCTTGAGAAACCTCAGCGAAAACAGTTGAAATAGAGGGAGAAAGAGGCTCCGGACCACTCTGCTAAGTGGGCGTCAGACCAAGGAGAGTGGTCCGACGGTCCCTGACTTAGGCAAAATCTCAGCTCGAGGAGCTCCGGACCACCTGTCTGGAAAGCGTCGGACAATAGGAGAGTGGTCCGGTGGCTTGGTTCAGAGACAGAGAAGGCTCCGGACTAGTCCGACGGCTAGTCCGACACCTCAAGACAGGAAGTTGCGTTCATGCAGAGAGCCCCCTGGCTCCGGACCAGAGCATCGGACCAGGGCACCGGACCAAGGAGAGTGGTCCGGTGGTTCGTAAAAGAGAGGAAGTTTTTCACTCAGAGAGCACCGAGGCTCTAGACCAGTGCGTCGGACCAGTGTGTCGGACCAAGCAGAGTAGTCCGACGGTGCCTGAGTTTGAATACAGAGTGAGCTCCGGACCAGTGTGCATGGTCCGGTGGTATGAGCTCCGGACTAGTCCGGTGGCTTCGCAGAGAGAAGAAAAAGTAAAAACGGCTAGTTTTGGAGGTGGGGACTATTTATAGTTGCCCCCTTGGTCCTTAGAGGGACTCTTGGCCATTGTTTCAGCTGGTGACACCTTGAGAAATCCTTTGGAGAGTCAAGAGGCTAGTGAGGGAGAGATTAGAGAGAGTTCATCTTGTTCTACCCTCCTAGAGTGATTAGGAGTGACTTGTGTGCATCCATCCACCTTCCTAGCCTTGAGTTGGTCAAGTGAAGGTCTTGTGCTTGTTACTCTTGGTGTTCGACAGCACCTAGACGGTTTGGTGGTGTTCGGAGGAAGTGACCGCCGGGAGATTGTTGGCGGCTCTTCTCCAAGCTTCTGTGATCGGTTGTGGGCGATTCACCGAGCCGGAGTGGCGAAGAATCAGCCCGTAGAGAGCACTCTACCCTTGCGCGGGTAGAGGGGGAGCGATACCTTGCGAGGTGCTCCAACGAGGACTAGGGGGGTGTGTCGACACCACGATACCTCGGGAAAAAATCGCTACGTCACTGAGAATTTCTTTTCCCTAGCTCTTTACATTTCCGCATTACTTTCCGTCTTGTCTTTATATTATCTACTAGAATTGCTTAGGTTGCTTTTAATTCCTATGAACTGCTACCGCTTTCTAGCTAGGACACACGGATCGTAGGCACTAGGGGGTGATTGACATTTGATAGGTTTTCATATTTGCTTTAGAAATTTAAAACAAGCCCAATTTACCCCCCCCCTCTTGGGCATCTTGATCCTTTCAGCTAGGAATTCTCCACCTCTGTCAGACCTCAATATCTTGATCCTTTCCCCAGCCACATTCTCCTCTTTTGCTTTGAACTTGACAAAAGCATCAAGAGTCTAATCCTTGGTCTGTAGCATGTACACATAACACCATCTGGTGTAGTCATCAATAAGCAACATGAAATACTTGTGTCCTCATGCAGTTGAGGGTGTAATTGGACCACACAAGTCCACATGAATCAGTTCTAGCTTTTTCTGTGCCCTCTAGTTTGCGACTTTTGGAAAAAGCATCTAGTTTGTTTAGCAGACAAACAAGCTCTACACACTTGGTCTGGATGAGAAATCACTAGTACCCCTTCAGCCATCTTCTTGTCAGTTATTTTTTCAGTGAGTGAAAATTTGTATGTCCCAACCTTCCATGCCATAACCAGGCCATGTCACTAATACTAGCAAGAAAACAGATAGGTACAACTATCTCCAATTTAACATTATACATTCTGTTAAGAGTTCTCTCTACTTTCATAATCAATTTGAAAGGATTCTTCTATACTACTTCAAGCACATCATCATCAAGAGTAATTCTATGACCAGTTTCTGTCAACTGACCTAAGCTAATCAAATTGCTTCTAAGCTTAGGAATGTAAAATACTTCAGTCAAAGCCCACTGATCATTATTCTTGCATTGAAATAGTATAGTACCTTTACCCATGATTTCAACAGTGGAGCCATCTCCAAACTTCACTTTTCCTGAGATGCTTTCATCAAGTGTTTGAAACTTCTCCAGGTCACCTGACATATGGTCATTGGCCCCATTGTTCAGATACCACATGTCCTTGACTGAATCCACCTCACCTGTCAGATGTAGTTCAGGCATTTCAATCTTCTCATGCAGATTCACACTCACCTTATTCCCCGTTGAATAAACATCTTCAGCTTCTGCAAACATGAGTGCCTCAAGCTCCTTGCCTCCCCCTGGATGCCCTAGTTGACCTTCTTCCTGTTTCTTTGCATCTGGACACCTATTTGCATAGTGTCCAAAGTTATGGCATTTGAAACACTTGACATGACTTGTCTTTTGCACCTCCTCCATCTTTCCCAGATGATTCTCCTCGACCTCCCCGGCTTCTACCTCGACCTCAAGCTCTCCCTCGGCCGATGCCTCCACCTCTCTCCGAGGTATCTCCTCCCCCATACTTCTTGTACTTGGCTTCCCATTGAGCCTAGGTCAACAGTAACTGACCGCTACTGTTGGTCGTTACAGCACCAGCTCCCCGCCTAGGCCGTTCTTCAAACACCTTCAGTCGACCTACCGCCTCATCAAACGCAACCGTTTTGAGATCAAAGAACTGCTCAATCCCGGCCACAACATGGAGAAACTTCTCAGGTGTAGTGTCGAACAGCTTCTTCGCCATCGCCGCGTCATCTAGTGTTCCGCCTAAGTTGTTGAAAAGCACTGACATTGTCGTCAGTTTGCCAGCGAGCTGATCAACAGTTTCATCCTCCCTCATCTTTAGAGCATCAAACTCAGTTTTCAGTGTTTGCAATCGTGCATCACACACATGATCTGCTCCCACAAACCGAGCCTTCAGGGAATCCCAAACCTCCTTCCCGGTTTTCTTCTTCACGACTTGCATCAATAGATCATCTAACATGCATTGGAACAAGTGCGTCCACACTTTCTTGTCCTTGCTCGCCACCGCCTCTGTCAGTGCTCCCATCGACGACCCTTCTGGCGGTTCCACAACCTCCGACCACCCTTGCTCCTCCATGATCTCCTGCGTCCTGATACTCCAACTAGTGAAGTTGTTCGGCATCAGATTTGAGAACACCTGATGGTGTCCCCGTCCCCATCAGCTCAACCTCCTTCACCTCCTCCGGTTATAGACATCAATGAACAATTTGTGGTTTTTGTGGATCACGTGATTTGATCGGCTCTGATACCAAATGTTGGTTTTAGAATCACAAATCACACGTTTCAGCGGTGGCTAATCCTACCCGGATCAACTCAAATGTAAATGCACTGAACACAGAACGAAGAACATAGGTTTAGCAACTGTCAATTGACCATGACAGAGTTGTTTTCCTCGGATTGATGTGAGCAGCACAGTACGATTACAAAGAGTCTAAGCACCTTAACATGACGCTTACACAAGCTACTTATACCAGTAGCATTTACACAAAACACCCTGAATATAAAACTGCCTAAACACAGGCGAACAAAGCACTAAGAAAGATAACTGCAGAGATCGTGTTCTATCTGAGCGCGGTCACCACTTGTAATTCAAACACGCGTTCCCGCCGCTCCACTGCTCCACACGTGTCACTGCTTCATAGGATAACTTGGTGTACTCTGGGTTAACTGCAACAGTCTTGCCGTTGTTCGTCGGCCTGACGGAGTCTGGCAGGCTTGTGGCACGCGTGGTCATCGGACACGACGGTGCCGGTGCGTTGGTCGATAGCTGCTAGACGAAGACTCTGTCTCTCGGTCTGTCACAGTCAGTGCGCGTGGAAAGAGGTGTGATAGGTGTTGGCGGACGAAGGAGTAGACCATTCTTGTTTAGCCTCTTCAACATCTTGGTGGTATTCTTCACCATGAGGGCGATGTTGTCATCATCTTCATCATCACTTGCGCTCTCATACATCACTTGAATTTTGCACTTCTCCGAAGAGGATGCTTTGAGAGTCAAGTCCTTCTTCTCCTTCTCTTTTTCTTTCTTCTTGAAGGAGGATGAAGAGCCTCCATCACCAATCTTCATGTACATCTCATGAGCATTGATCTTTCCCAAAACTTGTGTTGGTGTAGAGGCGGAGAGATCCCCTTGGTGAAGAACCGTGACGATGTGACCATACTTGTCAATTGGCAAGACACAAAGAATCTTGCGCACCACATCGGCCGGTGCCATTTGATTGAGGTCAATCCCATTCAATTCTTCTACAAGAATGTTAAGACGTGAGTACATCTCATTTGCATTTTCATTAGCAAGCATAGTAAAAGAATTGAGCTTTGCCATGACCAAGTGATAGTGTTCCTCACGCTCACTCTTTGTGCCTTTGTGAAGAGCACAAATAGTGGTACACAACTCAAATGCGTTTTTGGCATTACGCACTCAGTTGAAAACATCCTTGCATATGCCACGAAAAATTATATTCTTCGCCTTGGCATTGTGCTTCTCAAAGTAGGGGTCTTCCGCAAAGTAAGAATCCCCCTTTGTGGCGGCTTTGAGCACGCCAACGTCCACGACCTCTAGATAGGCCTCCATACGAACTTTCCAATAAGGAAATTTGTCTCCATCGAACATGGGAGGTGGTCCATCCCCATGGGACATCTTGCTCTAGGCGGTGAAGCCTAATTTAAGAGCAACCTCGCTCCGATACCAATTGAAAGGATCAAGATGCCCAAGAGGGGGGTGAATTGGGATTATTTCAAATTTCTAAAGCAATATGAAATCCTAGCAATGCCAATTACCCCCAAGTGCCTACAGATTGTGCGTCCTAGCTAGAAAGCGGTAGTAATTCAATGAAAGTAAGGACAAAGCGGAAAGTAATGCGGTATGAAAGAGCTAGGGATAGAAAGCTTGACACGACGACGTTTTGCCGAGGTATCGAGGAGTCGACACTCCCCCTAGTCCTCGTTGGAGCACCTCGCAAGGTATTGCTCCCCCTCAATCCCACGCAAGGGATGAGTGCTCTCTACGGGCTGGTTCTTCACCACTCCGGCTCAGTGAACCGCCCACAACCGATCACAAGTCGATGAAGAAGGGCCGCTGACAATCCTTCCGGCAATCACCTTTCTCCAAGCACCACCGGACCGTCTAGGTGATGTCGATCACCAAGAGTAACAAGCTTGATCTTCACTTGACTCAATCAAGCCTCACAACTAGAGTGGATTCACACTTGAACTCTTGGATGAACTAGAGGAGAGGATGGATGGATTCGCGAATCACTCTCTCTCTCTATCTAGGGCTCTTACTCTCTTCCCAACCTTCTCAAGCAACTCAGCAACTCAAATGAGCAAAGGCGAGGTGGGAAGACAAGGGGTGGGCTATAAATAGCCCTCCACAAAAACTGCCTTAGGCTAAAGAAATCAGCCTTTTAAGTTGGCGATGGACGCTCCATCGCCTAGGCGACGGACGCTCCGCCGCCCAGCCCAACAGCTAGTTTCTGTTCACTTGAAAGGGCGACGGACGCTCCGTCGCTTTGGCGACGGACGCTCTGCCTCAGCGTCCGACGCCCCTGGCTGGGGCTGGCTGAAAACAGCCCTCTCTAGAAGGCCAACGGACGCTCTCACTGAGTCCAACGTCAACCCGACGGACTGCGTCCGTCGAACTTAAAAACACTCAGCCAGAAACAGGGTTCACTGGAAGGCCGACGGACGCTCGGGGGCTATCACCCCAGCGTCCGACGCCTCTGTCTGGCGCGACGGACAACGTCTGACGCCATGGTCTCCAGCGTCCGTCGCCCAGAACTTAGCCCTCTCAACTTCATTTTTCGTTGCAATGAATATGGAAGTTGTTTTAGGTTATCTTACAGTCACCATAGGCTTGCTTAGAGCTAAGGAAGTCAACTGTGCACTACACCTAAGTCATGAAACTCTCCTAAGTCAAGCTACTAATCTCAACCCTTCTTAATAGTACGGTCAAAGATCAAATAAAGCTCTATCTATACTAAGTGCCCTTCATTTCCTTATGGCACTTAGGCCTATCATTTTAGGATATTCATCATGTCTCTTTGAAATCTGAAACAATATCAATCTTGGGGACTAAGAGATAACCAATGATGTCCATTCACATTAATTACTATGACTAAGCTACACATAGCCTCTGCAAAACACATGTTAGCCATAATAATATTTCACTTATCGTTAATCACCGAAACCAATAGGGTCATGATTCTTCATAGACGCGTAGCAGCAGCACCTCCTGCAGCACCAGCTCGTTATCAAGCTCCCTTCGGCGCGAGCTGGGGATGAGCCCAATGCTGCCGAACATCCATTGCACGAGCTCGTGGCCTACACCCACGCCACCATGCCACTCTGTGTCGACGGTCACGGCACCTGGGTGGCTGGGTCTTCGACGAAATGCGTGGCGCGCCACTCGCCCTGAGGATGTTCGACGAAATGTGCGCCGACGTGGGTGGAGAGGAAGAGGGTGGAGAAGAAGAGGGAAATATTTCATACGCCCTGCTGACATGAATTCGTGCTAGCGTGCCACATCAACAAATATGATATTTTCGTATCGCTTCTCTCTGTCTCGTCAAAGTTGTATTGGCATCCATTAAAATGATATATGAGGAGGTACCAATCAATATAATGGTAAAAAGATAAATTTCGTTAAACATTTGTGACATAGCTCGGCCCATTGAAGCAGAGTTGGCAAGGCCGTGACGCTCACTGACTGGCTGTTGGGCTGACATTCCTCAAAAAGAGCTGTTGGGCTCACGTCCTATCTTTGGGATCTTGGTATGTCGAAGTCTGCCAGCTGTTGGGCTGCATACCCAAAAAGAGCTGCCTGCGCGAATAGTTTGCCCGACAAGATGCAGCAAGCACTCTTTTTTTTTTTTTGATAGCCAGCAAGCACTCCTTTGAGTATGTATGATCAATCCACTTGTATAGCTCTTTTACAATCGGGGCTCTTAATTGAGCTCACTCGTAAATTAACAGGCCCAAATTACTTGTGCTGTTATGATCGATTTGTACAAATCAATACTAGTCCAGCGCGACCCATGTTCCTACGCGAGGTGTATAGAAACATAGAATAGAGATATAAGCATTAAGAGTTGTTTATAATATCTAATTACCTACAACTAATAAAAAATACTTATCTTTGCATCTATCTGTCCTCTCTATATATGTTCAGTTTTTTAACGCAATACACATATAAAGGTAATCTTTATTTGATTGTGATAAACTTATTGGAACTAATCCATATTTGTAGTTTTTTTGTGTCTGTATAACACCTCTATATATCTTCAATATGCATTTAGTTGAAACTTAACTTTAACAGTTATGGCCTCTTGTCACAAGCCATGTGTCATGACAAATTTTAATCTCATATAGTTATATTATATTAGAAAATTCGTGTCCTCAAGTAAATTTATAAAACCCTTGTGTTTGTTATATCTTTTATTCAAATATCATCATCTTTCATATTTAATTCTAAGTGAGGATTTTAGGTTGCAGATTGAGCTCTCATTAATCTCTTATTAGTTATTACTATGGTATGAAGCGTGTTTAAGCCTGCACACCTAAAATTGTAGGTCAATTTTCTCCATTTGTTCAAAAAAAGTGGTTATATATATTTAAGGTAAATTTTATCTAACTTTAACTAAATTCATCGGAAAAGATAGCGACACATATGCATTAAATGGTGAATTCTGATTGTAACTAACTTGTGTTGTAGATGCTAATATATTTATTTATAAACTTATCCAAAGTTAAAAGAAGCTTGGCTTAGAACAAGAGTAAAATCAACCTTTTGTATTTTGGGAGAGATAGATAGATAGATAGATAGATAGATAGATAGATAGAGAGAGAGAGAGAGAGCCGGCTGTGACCCAAATTAAAGTGTGATCATCAGTACTGTATGTACTTAAAGCGAACAACCGTTTTTTATCCTCTCAACAAGGTAGTGTAGCATTATATACTTTGCGTGTGCTACAGTGCTGTTACAAGTTTTACCGGATGCAGCCACCGAGTGCAACAAGAAGCATGCACGCGCGCCGCTGAGAACATGTAGTCCCAAGCAACGGCCAAAACTCCTGGTCACGGAAAGGGGAAAAGCATCTTCTGCGACAGCTAGTCGACATATGTATATGCATGTGCTGTATTCGGTTCCCTTCTGGAAAAGGAAGCAAGCAAGAAAGGAAGGAAGAAGCAGTAGAATTATCTCCTGCGAATCTTAGCTTAATTGTGTGGCCGTGGATGCACTAACTAATTAATGATGATCATCGATATCTGACGGCTAATGCCGAGACATGCATATATACACATGTGCAATCAGCAATCGTGAAGATTTCCTGCATATATTTTTATTGTATATATACTTGTGATTCGGTAGAGTTCTCTGAATCAGGGGCAGGATTCAGCACAGTCGTCATCGGTGATCGGCGGCGTGTGCCATGTTGTTCACATTTCCCCTCACCACCTAGAGAGTAGAGACAGACAGTACATGTACATGTTCATGCATTGAAGTTGAGAATGCCAAAACGATTCTAGCACTTGTTTTCTTTTGTTTATGTTTACCACCGTGCATGCACAACCAGAGTTGACTTGTGACGATACTAAGAACCTATTTTGCAGGGCTTTTCACGAGGGGCTTCTCAGCCACAATTTATGACTTTTCTAAACAACTCTGGTTATTCTGTTTTTTTTTTACTGAAAAATAGCTTCTCTAGTAAAATGTTTGGTAGAACTCTTCTGTAGAAGCCAAGGAGAAACCATGGCAAATAGTCCCTAACATTGATCGGTACTCCTACGTACGTGTGTATGTATATATATATATACACTTGCATTGCATTGCAAAAAAAAAATGTTCTGGTGAGCCAAAACAAGCCGTGCTCAACCAATTCAAATAATGTTGTTTCAGACAAATGGAGAAAGAGAAATACAGTACTATACTGGTCTGGTGTCAATGATATCAGGTCCCCCTTCACCCATGTGAGTTGTGACTCACAAGTGATTGATAGGTACGTAGTATTCGGTAGTTCCATCAACTAACCTGACTCATCATCTCCAATGATATACAACCTCCCTTCCTAAAACAATGTAATTATAAAAAATTGTATCGGTCAATATTGCTCATATTTGATCAATTCTATTTTAAATACTCTTAACATTTATATCTATAAATAAGTTTATTATAAAAACATATTTTATAACTAATCTAATGATATTTATTTCATATCACGATTATTAGTATTTTTTATATAATTTAGTCATATTTTATATGGTTTAACTTCTCAAAAAATAAAAATTATATTTTTTTGAGAATGGAGGTAGTACTAGAGTATCACAAAACGATATTGGATTCTTGAAACAAAGAGCAGCAACCACACCTCCTACTCCTACAGTAGAGCTAGCTAGCTAGGAAAAAGAAGAAGCAAGACAGACATATATGGATGGCTGTACAACCATCACCCAAGTGTAATAATTAAGTTAGTTTTTGCCTTGATTAAACTAGACAGATGTGACAGGATACGACGACTGCCTGCCCTGCTGATTAATTGCCGAACCCAACGACAGTAAGTGACTACAGCATGTGAACAATAATAGTATCCTATCTTGTTCACTGCTGTGTCGCCTTGATTCCTTTGTTTTGATTGCAGAAGCAGCAACACGCGCCCACGAAAGCAATTGCATGTCCTTTCCTGTTTGCAGATATATTAGTACGTTCTGCGGTTGGCGTCGGTGGATGAATAAATTGCATGATGCATGCCGGCGCTTCTTCTCATCAAAACACTACTTAATTGACTTGATCAAATTTATATATGATAATGTAATAATAACCTTTATGCATGATGGCAATTAAATATTATTAGATTTTTTATCCATTCAATTTTAGTAGTATATTTATTTGATGTTTTCTATAATTTTAATGAAACTTAAAATGTTTTAACTCTTCAGAATTCTTAGAATGACTTATAATTGAGGATTTCTCTTAAAGAAAAGAGAGGAATAATTCCAGCCTCTATACAAATATATACAACCAAATACATACACCAAATTTAGGACACTAATTGTGCTGATCTTTTTTTTTCGGCGAAAGAAGAATTATATTATATAATAGTTGGGTATATCAACATATTACAAGCACTCTGGATTACACTAGATATATCCAGAAACTGATTTTCATCTAAAATATACCCACGCCGTAAAAAACTCTAAATCTCAAAACCAAACTGATCTTCTTTGGCAATTCTTGCGCGCACGCACCTACAGCACCTTCTTTTTCATTTTGTTTTCATTTCTCTTTATTTTTTTAAAGAACTTGCAGAGCACGTACGTACAATAGATGAATAGAAGGGGGCCGGCCGGCAGGGAAGAAGAAGCTAGCAGAGTCTGTAACATGTGCAGGAAATTAGGTGCAAGAGGGCTTTCGTACGCGCTACCTCTCTCTCTTATTAGATCTATGGACTAATCATTTCAGCATGGTATTCTGGTTTGTCTGTCTCATTAACCAACACATATATATACTCCCTCCGTCTCAAAAAAAAAATCATTATATGATACATACGTGCAAGTCAAAGTTTTTCTCAACTTTAACTAAGTTTATACTATAAAAAAACATGTAATATTTATATCTTAAAATAAATTTACTAAAAATATATATTCAACAATCTAACTAATAACTCTAATTATATATTATAAATAATTATATTCTTTTATATATTACCGAGTTTAAAAAGTATGACTTCTAGATGAGAATAATTTCTATTTATACATATAATATAATATACTCCGTAATTACAATATAATATTGTATATTTGCATGCAGACCGGCTTGTCCGTCACATGGCAAGGAAGTAAGTAGTACCCGCTCGCTCTTAACTTGCTTCCAAGCTTGAGGAATAATAATAATCCTGGCTTCAATTCCTAGCTTAATTAGGAGCAATGGGTCTCCAAATCATTGCAACAGTACTATTAATGTACAAGTACTGGCTAGAGTTTTAAATGAAAGGCCGAGGACTGTGATGCTTAATCACGCACATGTCAAAAGGGCAGGGTTTGGGATGCAATGCAAAAGCTCAAACTAAAAAAGAGGCCTACCTGCTGCTGATGCTGATGTTAGGCACCACATGAAGCAAAGAGATGCAGGAACTTGCATTGCAAATTTGCAATCCAATCTTCACTGCCACTGTTTGCTTTGCCTTGCCCGGTTGCTCCCATGTGGCAGTGGCGTCATGATATGAACAGCTAGCTAGCGTGTTTGCATTGTTATTTATATTTATTTATAAGATGCTATTGGACAAACCAAATAGACCTACTACTACGCGGCGCCTGAAGGCTTGCATAGAGAGGGATTGGGCATGCAACAGGCGTTGAACATTTTTATTTAAAGCTCCATCGCCGGAGTTCACTCTCTCGAATCGCCGTCCCCGCAGCTATCCTGGTTACTGTTCACGTACCGGTCTTCCAATCGCTTCCCTCCACGTATTCTGCTTTCCAGCTCGTTTGACCGGCTGCCGCACGAGTGACCGGTTCCCATTGCCTGTTACCGGTTGACACAAGTATTCTCCGGTTGGCACAAGTATTCTCGGGCAAGGCCCACGTCCGTACGCTTCGCACCTACAGTTCGTGCGTGTGCTACCCTCATTTTCCTCTCCCCCTGGTTCTTGGTCTGGCCCAGTCTCAGCCTGTCTACGGAGACGCGCTTATCTCCCCTCGCTGCCCTTCCATGTCCGCCCTCTTGCTTGGACAGGCCTGACTGACCCCGTGCCCGCGCCATTGCTGCTCCGATTGTTGCAGAGGTCCATCCTCCCTTACCTCCACCCTTCCCGTCTCGCTTCCTCTTCTCGGTTCGCCTAGCGGCCTAGGCATGTGGCGTCCATGGACGGATGCGGCGAGGATGACACGCCACGGCTGTGCCAGGCCCAACCCGCTCGCCTTCTTCTTCACGTCCTCCTCTGCGGCATGGCTCGGCCAGCAACGTCGAAATGGCCGGACCACACTGCCGCAGTGATCCCTGGAGGGGCACAGGACGGCGGGGAGTCACACGCCGTGCACGAATCAACATCGACTCCACCTCCGTCGCGTCGTCCTCCGCCTCCAGGGTGCCACCCCTAGTCTAGATCAGATCGCCCCCTTCCCTTGGGCGTGCGTGCACAAATTGTGTCCTCGATTGGTAATGTCTGCTCTCACCCTCTACCCAGTGCTATCTATATATATGTTCCCTCTCTCTCATTACATGCCTAATCAACGCTGCATATTTGTAGTCTGGTGGCTATCGCCTGTCGACACCAGCTCAGATGTCGTCGCTGATGCAGGACGAGGTTCCCATCAAATGTCCCGTGTCAGTTATCACCAGTTTCTCCCCTCACTCTTCCTGCAGTAGTAACCCATGCCTACAACAGGAGCATCCCAAGGTATGGTGCTGTGCATCCAGTGATTTTTATAGTTCTAGCTCTTCATGTTCCAATGGCCTTTTACAAAAAACAAGTCAAGTACAATACTATATAGAGTCTCTTTTACGAAACCAACTGTAGTTGATGAATAGAATTTACAGTTTCAACTGCATATTTATCCTTCAGGTTAGGACAGAGTAGAAAAATACCTATGATTAATTAATTTATTTCAGTTTATATGTCATCATGGTGGGATGATTGTTTTGCATATGTACCAACCTTTGGTTTAGCTGCATAAAAAGTCCTCTTAGAACTCTCAGCTCCTTCTGCTTATACAGACATCTTCAGATCATTTCCCCTTTCCAGTTCATCTAAACATTGCTTTTTATTAGATGAAAGGAACAATTCATTAACACCAGTTTCCCTTATGATACAAAACTGATAAATGTTGGTTCCTTTTTTTCTTGAGCAATAATGCATCGTGTTCTTTGTACTTATATGTTAAAGATTACTACCGCCTCTGTGTTCTCTAGGTTTTGTCGAAAATATGTTTACGAGTGTTTGGATAAATTTCAATGTATGTCTGTACCAATTCAGAGTTATTGATCTCAATATAGATGTTTTTATTATTTGAACTGTAATCAATTTACTCCTATTGATATTAGATTCAAGGTTGTCTTACTGCAGCATATGGTGAATAAAGTTAGTTGCTTTGAGCACCCACGGTGCTGCCTTCACCCTTATTCATATGTGGTGTTACAGAAAACCACGCTGGTTAGTATCTCTCATTTGGCTTTTTGTAAGGTTTATTGCTGCCAAAATTTATGATTTTGTCATACTATTGTTCATACAGTCTGACCTCTATCTATCAGTGAGGTTTAGTACCTATACAACTGTGCCAAGTTCTCTTAGTATTAATATGTCAGAGTTTAAGCTTTTCTATCTCAAAATTTTGAATCATGTATGTTTCCTGCACTACCACTTTTTCTCCAACAGTTGGTTCCAGCCTAATATATCAATTTAGTTTATGAACCTGCATGTAAGTGCTCTTTCAATTCCTCACTACTCATGAGCTAAGCTTAATCATCCACAAAATGAAAATAATAGTTGATCCGGTGATAATTAGTTTCACACTGGAAAGATAGCATTTTCTGAACTGATGAAGCCTATTTTACTTTCTACATGCAAAACTCATAATCTGGAAATCATATAGGTGTTGGCTAGGTGCTTCCCAACTATTTTTATGCTTTGTCGGTGTCTAAGGAACACATCGTGAGACAAAGTAACTACAACCAAGTTCTCCCTTGATTATCAGGCAGTGACACAGTTGGCACGCAGCGAAGCGCGTGGATCTAAGCCTATGGTACGTATGACACCATCATTATTGCCATCACTATCAAAGAACTGGAATTGCCATTGCAATTTCTTGAACCCACGCCATATGTGCTCATTTTAGAGCCTCTATCGTTTCTCATAGCCTCCTACAGGCATGACATACTCTTGAACTAAACTGATTGTGGCTATCTAATATTTTCATAACCTCCTATAGGCATTACATATTATTGAATTGAACTGGTAGTAGCTACATCCGAAATGTCATCCTTTTTAATCATGGATTAACACTTGCATGCCAATCCTTGCGGGATTACATGGCCATGGTCAACCTCACACCTGGAAGAAGCCTGTTTATACAATTTCTCAAACATAACTAGGTATGATAGAACTCTGTTTATTTTTTTTCTTGAATATTGCTACTCCTTGGCCATCAAACAAATTACCTTGGTTTATTCATGTGTAGATATATCATGCAGATAGCGCCAATACTCTGCTTATTTTTTTCTTGAATATTGCTACTCTCTTGGCCATCAAACAAATTACCTTGGTTTATTTATATAGATATATCATGCAGATAGTGCCTAGCGATGCTATGGCTAAGCCAGCTTTAATGATGCTACTGTCCACTCCTGATAAACTTTACCATTAACTTGGACCATCTTGCATCCAGTTGATTCAGAACTGTTATTGTATATATTAATGGAGTACTCATACAACTATAACATGCAGATAGTGCCTAGCGATCCTTTGATCCCATCAAGGCCAATGATGCTGACGTCCACCCCCGATCAATGTTACCAAAGACTTAGACCATACACTTCTTAGCATCCAGTTGATTTAGACTACTTATTGTATATTCATTGATGGAGCATTTTGTCCCTCGGTCTCCTACCTGGCTAAAGTTGCCGCTAATATGTGTATGTATTATGGCATGCATTTGAATTTATTAGTTAGTATGCCTCATGCTCCTTATATGCGAAATGGATCAGCATAACTATATTTTTCTTCCTTGCACCATGTGCGTCGCAATTTCTGTTTGTTAGAAGTACCTTCATCTTAATGTTAAAGACAATAATAAAAACACAACGGCATACCTACACGCCACTATAGCCCTACACAAGATTCTCAGCAGCAAATAGAAGCATACAGGCGCAGCGAAGCACGCCTATCTACCTAGTTTGTTTTTGTTAACCAGGACACTGGGGACTTTCTGATGCACATGGACATGGGCAGACACAGGCACAACACATGAGAGGGAGGGGAGCGAGACCCCCAAAACTAATGGATTGGAGTTGGACGGGAGCAGGATGGTGCCCACGGCCACGGCTGCGCGATCATCAGTGCCAGTGACCACATTTTTACTAAGATTTGTTTGGACGACACCACGAGAGAGAAAAAAAAGCTGCTACTGTATACGTACTACGAGCTAGTGTAAAGTACGTATACGTAGGAGTACATACTGTAGTAGTACGTACGTACGTACGTACGTAGTACAGGCGTACAGCTGCTGAGAACAGTGACAGATAGGACCAGTAGAAGGTAGCTCAGCAGCCTCAAATATCCACTCATCACTGCTGCTGTTCTTGAGCTGGGCGTCGTCGTCGTTGATGAGATCCAGGTCCCCCTTCCCCGCTCGGACTCCGGCCGGGATCCCATCGTCATCTCAACGATGCAATGCAAGAGCCTGTACAGGAAGTACGGGAACCGAAAAAAATCCCGCGTTTCAAATAGCCCCAAGCATTTTAATCCGCATCCAAAAAGCAAAAGCAAAACAGCTCGCAAAGCAACGCAGCACGACAGTCGGTTTCGCTTCGCTTCGCTTCACTTGTCACTCTACTCGCCTCACGCTTTGGAATTCAACCGTCCGGGTCCGTCTTCGCCAGCACGACTCCAGCAGTATCCATCCATCCAGTCACGGTCCGTCCACCTTTCTCCATTTTCTCTCCTTCTCCCTGTCGTCTCGTCCGCCCGCCTTGCTGGAGCGACTGTGCGAGTGGTGGCTACGACGACACGACACGACACGACACGACACGACGAGCAAAGCAAAGAGAGAGACTGGGCGCGCGGCGAAGGGTCGAGCCGGCCATACGGCCAGGACCCCTCCCCTCCCTCGGTCAGCAACAGTGGCCGGCTCATGTTACAGTCCCCATCGCGTCGTGCACCAACATGCCGCCGCTGCAGCTCGCCTGCCTGCTCCATTATTGCCTCTCCTCCTCCTTCCTAATCGCTCGTCTCGTGCTCTCATTCACCGCCGCTGATTTGCTCTTGCTCCTGTGTTCGCATTGCCTTTCCCCCCTGCCGCAGTGCTGCTCCGGACCTCAGAGCTCTCCCGCCCGCTCCCATTCGCTTTCTCATTCCTTCCAGGTTCCACCCCACCCCACCCGTAAAACCAGCCGCCGGCCAGACCTCGCTCAAGGGTCCATGCGCAGGCAACGCATCCCAGAGTGATCTGATCCGCGGCGCCGCCGCGCGCGCGCGCGCCCCCATTGCCTTGCCTTGCCTTGCCTCCCTCCCTCCGCAGCGAATGGCTCCTCCAGCCGGGGCAGGAGCGGGGACGGAGGGGAGGCCGGCGGCGCGGCGGCGCGGCACTGGCGCCACGGGCACCAGCCCCGGCCGCACCAAGGTGTGGGTCGAGCCACCAGGCAAGAGCCACCACCAGACCCCACCAGCGCGGTCGCCGCCTCCTTCCCCATCCCCATCCCCGGCGGCGGCCAAGACGAGGGTGGCCGTGGTGTACTACCTCTGCCGTAACCGTCACCTCGAGCACCCGCACTTCATCGAGGTGCCGCTCGCCGTCCCCGAGGAAGGTCTCTACCTGCGAGGTCAGTCAGTCATCCCTCCCTCCTTCCCTCAATCAATCAATAATGACGCCCGCCGCCTTCCTGTTCCCCGGGTCCAACAAATTCGCCATAAACTCGCCTCGCCTCGCCTCGCCCTGCGTGCGTAACTGCGTACCAACAACTAGCTAGCTGATGATGATGATTAATGGCGCGCGTTGCCGCTGTTGCAGATGTGATTAACCGCCTCAACGTCCTGCGGGGGAAAGGCATGGCCTCCATGTACTCCTGGTCCTGCAAGAGGAGCTACAAGAACGGCTTCGTGTGGCACGACCTGTCCGACGACGATCTAGTGCTCCCCGCGCAGGGAAACGAGTACATCCTCAAGGGCTCCGAGCTCCTTGACCGCTCGCCGCCGCCGCCACCAGGTACCTATCTCCACGTCTGCCTGGCTGACTGATTCATTCATTCATGCCCATCCATTCTCTGCGTGCGGCCGGCCTGTGATTGTCCTCACCAGAGGCACCAGATCTTGGTCCGATTCGTGCTCGTGCTTTTGCTGTTTCAGATCGGCAGCAGAATGGCATCAGCAGCAACACAAACCCAAAGGTGGAGGGTCTGAAGCAGCACAGCAAGGAAGAGTCCCCACAGTCGCGGGGCTCGCAGGAAGGATGCTCGTCGTCGTCGTCTCCGTCCGCCGCTGGAATCAAGGAGATCTCACCTCCACCTGCCACTCCACGGCCACAGCAGCAGCAGGCGCAACTGCCGTCGTCGTCGTCGGTTTCCACCAACCACGAGGATGAGCTGTTGTGCCGGACCATCGCACAATCAGGCTCCTCCGGCAACCAGTCCCCAGAACCTGTGGGGACGGGGAGAAACGCTCCACTGTCAGAGACAAGCTCCCCAGGACCTTCAGAGTACAGGGTCTGTAGACCCATCGGAGCTCAGGATGCCGCCACACAGACAGATGATAGCGAGAGGGATGTTGTCGCTGGACGCCGTCGTGGTCACGTGGGAGGAGTTTCCATGGATACGGCGGCGGCGTCGGACGCTGAGATTCAGGAATTTCATCAGCATCAGAGGAGCTCGATGCTGCTGTCACCAAAGGCACCTGAGATCGTCCAGGAGTCCCCAGCAGCCGTGTGTTCTGGCTCTGATGCTTCGCCTGGTGGTGGTGGCAGAGTTGAGACCTTGGAGTCCCTGATTCGAGCGGAAGCCAGCAGAAGGAGTAGCTTTCGGACGCTAGAGGAGGAACACATGCTTGGTCCGATGGGCGTCAAGCTCAAGCCAGCCAATTTGCTGATGCAGATTATCACCTGTGGGTCTATATCTGTGAAAGAACACCGAGGCTTTGGGTTCATCCCAACGTACAGGCCTCGGTTTACTCAGGTTGAGTTCCCTTCCCCGGTGTTCTCCACTCCTGTCGCGTTGCGGCACCTTGACAAAATCCCTTGTAATACGAGAACAGTTGGGATGAGAGCTCCAGAGTCTGAATGTTTCAGCGGGAGCTTGGTTGAGACCAAGAAGCAGGACGAGTCCGGGAGAGGAATCACCTCACTCAAACGCTCATCGTCTTACGACGAGGATAGGTACAGTATACAATACTACCACAGATTATTCTGAGGCTTCTAATCTTGGACTATGGTGCCAGTTAGAATGATGCTTGATTTTTATCATGATACTGTTAATTTTCTTAATACCTGGTGAGGAGGGTAGCTAGATTGCTTAGCATGTATGCTTGGATGATTTCAACTGGTTTGGGGAAAACAAGCTTGTTCACACCTAGTGTAGCCTATCACACCTCATTATCTTCTGATCAGTAGTTACTGTATTTTTTTATTATTTCATATCTGAAGGCATATTCGTTAGCCCCACTTAATGTGGGGTGCCAACGAAATGCATTAATATTGGGTGGTAAAAGCTCAAGTCAATTTCTTATGTCTTCATTCTGTGTTATGATAGTATCCTAGACTAGAGATATTTAAGAAGATCATAGACTCCAAAAATAAGATGCTTGAACTAAAATGCTGTGATTACTTTGCGCTGTTACTTTAGGTGTCAAACTGAACATGGTATCTGCAAATGTGTTACTAAATTCTGTCCAAGCTAGAAGTTTGCAGACTATCACTTTACTCTTCAGTATTTTTTTAATGTTGCTCAAGCAATTCGATGTTTAAATATGGTTAGGACTTTGTTGGTACTGCTGGGTGTACTGACTTTTGACACGGTGCCTCCTTTGAACATTTTTCAGAGTTTATAGAGCAGCACATTCCAAAAGTGATACAGAAAGCTCTTGTGAGTCAGGTAGTTTCAGGTGTCTTCCACAGACTATCAGAATCATATCATGTAAGCAATCGAGAAACAGAACAATACTCTCCCCTGTCTCTGATGTTAGAAATAGCTCTAGTCAACAAGAATATAGTACTAGATCCTCGCCACTGGGTTCATCAAAGAGTGCAAGCAATAGGATGACTGATCCATCACTGGGTAAACTATCTTCTGCGAGAGTAGAGTCATTCCACGAGGACAAGGACTTGATCAAGATCGAAGAAAGTTGAGTTGCCTCTCACTATTCTCATATGTACATCTACTGGTTTTGTTTTTAGATACTAACAAAATAGACCATTTTAAAACTGCAGGCTTCCTTCTGGAGCTCGGGTTATAATCCAGTCTGCGCCTTTGTGTGAAGAGAGTGATGACAGCAATGAATCACTGTAAGGGGCTGTGTTACATATGTTTTTTTTTTCTTTTTGTTTCATTTTGCTGAGAACGACATTTGTTGGAATTCGGTGCGTGTGTGGCATAGCTTTTGGAGTAGGTTCAAAGGTATTGATTTTGTAAACTGTGTGAATGTGATAGTCAACATTTTCTCACACCTTGAAGAAGAGAATAGTCTATCTTGCTTAAAAAGGCCTGCTTCTGTATCTTTGTGTAGTCAGTTTACTGGCTTTATTTCTTCAACTTCATCAAGTAAATAAGCATGGCTTGTTTACCAACCTGATATATTAATTTGCTGTTTTTTCAAATATCAAGCAAACAGAAAACAAGCTATCCTTTTCGGAATGCAACCCAACCATAAAGCAAACCTAAAATTTTAAAACTATGCTAGGGACTGCCGGATCATGCCACAATAAATACATCACTGAATATCTGGATCGATTGTTCTTATAAGGTTGTAACATGGCCAAATATATATCTATCCTTTCATTTCACGAGACCTTGGTGAAACCTTTGATTGTACCACATAGGCACATACAGTATCACCTTATTCCTGGACCACTTGAAAGGGCCTTTGATTGGGCAGTACGTGCATATGCGGATCTGAGCGAAAAGTGGGAAATGTCTTTGCCTTTGTTCTTATGTGGGACACTTGGCCTGCTGTCGTTATTGACCTTGCTGCATTGAGCTGGAGTGAATCCCTAAAGGCAAGTCATAATGCTGCTGTTTTAGCTAGTCACTCTTTTACTTGTCGTAATGCTGGATGGTGGCATGGTGGTGGTGGGTACTTGACGTTTTGAGTCACAGATAGGTTGTTGTTACTGACTGGCCCTCTTTGTGGGGTTCTGGAGGGGACTCTATAGACTGGATGGTAGCATGGAGGGGACTCTAGTGGATTTTTCCTTCTTTGTGAGAGATCAAATTCGAATGGCCCAGGTTCTGTGAGGGACGGTGTATGCGTCTGCGGGCAATGGATCTGATCTGAAAATGCTGCTACGCCATGGAGAGCGACGTGGCAACGCCAGATGTGCATGTACTTGTTGTGGAACTGTGAAGCAGGAACACAGGCTGTGCTTAGCTCTGAATTATTTGATCCTCACTCCTCAGTGGCATGTTTCTGAATGTGAAATGAAAGTTTGTCGCACCACATGGAGCGAGCTTGTGCTTGTTTAAGGTTTGTTTGGTACAGCTTACAACAGATTTGTAAAGCTGTTGTGAGCTGTTTTTTTTTTACCAAACACCTCTTTTTAAAATAGCTTTACCATGAAGCTATTTTTCTTCCCCTCTCACAAAGAAAAACAGCTTTGCAAAGTGGGGTGAAGCTGAAAATAGTAGCTTATCATAGCTTTCTCCCCTCTTTCTCTCTCATATTCATGCATAAAGTTGTTGGTGAAGCTGTTTTGTCAATTATTTTTTCCAAAATAGTTTAACTTCACCTAGAAAATTACTAATAAAGTTATTTTCAAAAAAATCAGCTTCACTAGTGAAGCTGAGCTGTACGAAACGGCCCTTAGTTTCCCTGTCCTTTGATTCGGATTTCAGAGTATGTGGGCTGTGTGTTGCGTGATTACCCTTTGAGGCATCATCACCGAGCTGAGGGAAGAAACAGGTGGTAAGTATTATTCTTGTGCTTGTGCTTGTGCATGTGGCATCCTTGTCTGTGTTGAGCTGTACAGTATGTGCTTGCTTCCAGTTGTATATGACAGAGCACTGCACAACTGACACAGTGAGGTCTTGAGTGAGAACTGAAAACTGAACTGAAGAATCAGTTGAGCATTCTTGGTCTTCGATTTGGTTCTGCACTTCTGCTGATGCATGTTGTGATATGCATGCGCATATGGCAGCAATGCAATGCAGTTCTTGAGATATTTTCAAAGTTGCAGGAGTTAAAGGCCAGAGACAAACAAACAAACGAAGAGGATGAGGACGAGGTTGGGAACATGCAGCACATAGAACTCGGTAGTACTGGGAGTGACGCCGCTGTGCTGTGTGGTTCCTGGTTGTGAATCCTGCGGTCCTGCCACTGGCGTGGGCGACGGCCGACGGGTGGTGTGGGCCTGTGGGGGGACCGGGGACGCCAGCGGTGAAGCGGGACTTGTTTTCTGCCACTACACTAGCAATTAATTTTGTCATATAATATGTATATTCTATATCTATATACCTGCAATAAAAAAAATTAGACTATTTTTTTTGTCCATCGGTTACCAGATAATGGAGAGTTTTTTTTTCTGTCCGAATTATATAACCCAATTCATAGGAGTTTGAACATATCACATCTTGTAATGATTGAAATAAGAAGAGTCTGATTCAAACACGTATTTGATAACTTTTATCTTTTTCATGGCAACCACCGATCTGAAGGCGTTTTAAATTTATCTTTCCATGGTTCCGCAGAAATTACAAAAAAATATATATATATTTTTTCATTCCGCAGAAATTGCATAGTCCTTGTTCTACATATGTAGCAAAATGTTGTCTATTCCTAGAAGAATCCTAGCCAGACACTCCTCGTCAAATTCCATATTGTGAGCCTTTGTTCTACGCTCTTACCAGCATAGCTTAACAATCATGATATATTATTTTTCTCTCATAACAAAATAGTTAAAAATAACATTAGTCTGCTTATCAACCGCAGAAACCATCAGTCGAACATTAATATCTTTTTCATTGATTTGGAGTTTGGACCTCGGATCCATTTAATTAAATTGACATAGACTTATCTTAGACCGACTAAGACATGGTCGTGCGTTCAAGTGCCCAATAAAGACTTTTATGTGAAAAATCGATGGAGATTTGTCATCATAATCTCAGATAAATCATTGTATGTCCGCAACTAACTCCTTACTAAATCTAGTGAGACATTTGAATTATAGTTTTTTATGGATCCACAATGAAAGTTACGAAACTCGATATTAACTGTAGCAACATATCTTTTTTTAAAAAATAAAAAATTGTAGCAACATATAGATAGTATGAAAAATAAAGCTATGTATATTTTGGTGTAAATATTTCTAAGCTTTGTAATGGGTAAAATATATCAAGGTTGTATTTTAAATTAATACATGCTAAATATGGTATTTTCGTATTATATTGCCACATAACTTATAATATGGATGCTATGGTTATCATAAAATAAGTTATAGCATTTAAATTTTGTAGAAATTGTAAAACATAAATAAATAGGTATCATGTCATTCTCTTTTCAAAAATATTTCATAGTTTTTGTTGTTGCAACGCACGGACATATTTACTAGTTAAAAATAAATGTGTTAATTAGCACTACTATCCTAACTAGCATAAGACGTGCACTAATCAATGTATTAACACTTATCAAAATTAACCATGGCATCACAATTACTAAGTGATAATATGATATACTAATAATTCTTAATTTATTTACTGTCCCTTGCATAGGCCTCATCCGAATATAGATATACTAGATAATCAGTTAATCGCCCCTAAGCATAATAATTGAAGAATCGAATGACATAATAAATGGGTTAGGATTAGATGGAGGTGGGCCTATCAAAATAGGTACAGATATCGTCGTGAACTTGCAGTCGAATCGTGGCCCATTTATACAGTAACATGACCCATTTGTCACTTGGGCCCAGCCCAAAGAACCTCAGCGGCTCAGCCCAGCTCGGAGCTTCATCTTATTCTTAAAAAAAAAAAAAGAGTCGCCTCCTGACTGACGGAGACACTCGTTTCTTGAGTGCAACATGGCACGCTGTGTTTGGGCTCTGGAGAAATATATGAGATTATTGAGCACCTTTCTCAAATTGAGGAACAAGATGCGAAGGGCTCTGGAGAAATATGTGTTTGGGCAGTACGTGATGACGAAATCCTTGCAACACGAGGAAACTGGTCCGATCCGTCGGGTGACTGTTACCTACTGTACTTACCTTGTGAGCAATTTGGTATGCAAAGAGGAAATATGTTCATTAAAATATCTATCAAAGCCTGCTCTCGACGCAACAGTTTGTTTCTAACATTGTGGCGAACCTTGAGCTCGTGAAGCCTCAAGGTCAAGGGAGGGAGTGACCTGAAGCACGGTTCGTGGATCCCACACCACTGATCGGTTTGATGAAGATAGATCGTCAATGCTAATGCTGCTTTGGCAAAAAAAATCCGGGAGTCATCCCTGCAGCAGCGGTTGCAAAGAGACGTTGTGTGAAAGTTTCTAAGTGTCTCAGGGCGTCCCCAACAATCTAGCTAGCTCCAAGCTAGCTGACGTTGGAATCTTAGTGACATGGAAGAAAGAGAATGCTAAAAAAAATCTCAACGCTAGCTAGCGACCCGTTCCACGCTAGACAATTTGTGTGCCCCACGAGGCCACCTGACACACCAAGCTCCCCATCCACCTCTCTCCCTCCACTCATCTTCTTCATTATTACCCAATTAAGTACTCTCTCTCCGTCCCTAAATAAATGTCATCATTTCTTTATGAAAATTGTCATAGTTGTTGCTTGGTGCATCGATCTGGAATGAACGTAATGCTCTTATTTTCAATGAAAATGGAAAGATCTTACATGCTTGGAAGGAAAGGTTTAGAAAACAAGTGGGTGATCACCACTTTAGAATCAAACCATCACTTCATAGATCTTGGCTCAGCTCCCTGTAATTTTTGCTTGCTTGCTTACCTGCCCCCCCCCCCCCCCCCTCTTTCAGACCCTAACCCCTGGTTAGGTCTGTGTTGTAATTTCCCTCTGTTTGTAAGTTTCTTGTCTTACCTTTTGTTTAATATAATGCGCTTTGCCCCACGGTTTTTCCTCAAAAAAAGTTCGTTTCGATTCGTAGAAAATGCGTGTAATATTTGTATCTCTAAATAAATTTATTAAAAACTATATTCAAAGATCTTTCCAATGATACTAATTATATATCATAATTATTTATATTTTTTAATATATATTTAGTCAAAGATGTTTTTTAAAGCGCAAACGACAGATATTTAGGGATGGAGAAAACCCATGTCTCTTTTACAAAGAAAACTTTTAGATCTACTTTGTTTAGGGTTTAGTAAAAAAAATCCGAATAAATCAAATGATTTTTTTTGTTAATTAGGTTGTTGTCGTAGACTTCGATTCTATAGGCAGACGGTCAATTTGTGGTCATTATCTGCAAGGAGAAGTTTCTCATGAGGACAGGGACTCTGATTCATCAATCTCATTGACGATGACCGCGAATAGGAAACGGATCTCATCGACGAGGACCGCGAATAGGAAACCAGACATTTGTGAAGAATCTTGGGTTGAAGATGACGAAGCCCTCTTTGAACACACCAATCAATTAATAACATTGACGTACACACTGACGAGAGATCATGCACATATATATGCAGGCTCGTTCCAAACAATCCTAGCTACGTACGTACGTAGTATTGTTACTACGAATTAATTAATTAAAAAAAGAAGGTCGTACGTGATCAAAGTCGTAATGACCTTGCCGTTGTCTCTGCTCGCTCACCACAGTACCATACACACACACACCATAGTGTTTTAATGCATATACGTACATAGGTACATACATATATGCGTGAAATCAACAAGGATAAAACCTCAAAAAAAAAAAACTAACTGACAATAATACTGTGGATCGCTTCATATCGCTCGACGGCAGCCTTTCAGATCTCGATATGATGCACCTACCACCATGGACGATGATGACCGACGAAGCAGGATCCATGGACCGATCGTTCCGTCGTTAGACGTTGTCGGTGGAGGTGGAGGGCGGCAGCAGCAGAGGCTGCGTCACGGCCGACGCCGCCGACGCCTTGCTCCGAATGGCGCTGCCCGCAAGGAGGTGGTCGCTGCTGCCGGAGACGACGGCGGCCGCGGCTTCCCTGGCGACGCGCGCCCTCTCGTCGCTCTTGCCCCAGAGCACGAGGTAGAGGCCGGCGATGATGAGCACGGCGCCGATGATGCCGCCCAGGTAGAACTTCTCGCCCAGGGTGAGCGACGCCATGATTGCCACCACCAGCGTCTGCACCGGCTGGTACAACCGCCACGAACACCGGGCCCCCGCGGTCGATGCACCAGATCTGCACCGCGAACGCCACCCCGGACGCGATGAACCCCTGTTTTTTTTTTTGCAGGCAGGCAAAATAAAGGTTAATTAGTTGTTGCTTCATTCAGGGATCTGAATCTCTGATGATGATCGATCGATAATTAAAGAAGTAATTAATTAACCTAGCTAGGCAGCAGCTTTTCAGTTCATAATAATATATGTACCTGAAGAATGAATGAATGGAAAAAAAAGGCGTCATTTGTACAGCTAGCTAGGATTAGTTTAGTTGTTGCTACTCTATCTATGTCTCCACCAACGACATGACAGGAGCGTGACGTGGCATGCATCTCGATCTCACTCTCTCTCTCTCTAGCTACATGTTCTATGTGTACTTGTGCTGGATAATATAGAGAGATACTCTATATACTCACGGCGTATAGGATGGTGAAGAGCTCGGATCCGGAGTGGAATTTCCAGGCCTCGGCGTCTCTCTCCATGAAGGCAGCGATGACGAGGAACTGGATGACGCCGAAGAAGCAGGTGTAGGAGGTGACGGACAGCCGTGCCGGGTACTTCTTCAGCACGGGGGCCTGAAGCACCAGCCAGCCAGACCAAGACAGGCAGTGCCCGATCAGGTACACGCACCCCAGCGTCCAGTTCTGCTGCTTGTCGCCGCCCGCCACGGCGGCAGCAACGACGGCCAGCTCGGGCCCGCCGCCGCTGGGGCCGAAGATGGTTGGGCCCTTGTAGAGCGTGATGACGGACGCCCCCGCCACGCACGCCAGCGTGCCGGCCACTTTGGCCACGCCGTCGCGCCGGTCCAGACGGACCTTCTCGATCCGTAGCGCTGCGGCCATCGCGAAGGTGATTGCTGGGACCGAGTTCTGGATCGCCGACGCGAACGTCGGTGACGTGTTGTCTAGGCCCAGTAGGTAGAACCCTTGGTTCGCCGTGATGCTGATCGATGATGATGATGACATTGACAACAACCATGCGTGTGAGTACGTGCATCAGTCGCATGCAATTACTACTAGTAGTATTATCAGTGATGATGCATGCAGATATGAACTACTGTAGCTAGCTAGCTTATTACCCGCAGAGCGCGAGGAAGAAGAACTGGATGGCGAAGTTGAGGGTCAGCTGAGGCCTGTCCTTCCTGCAGCAAGCATGCAGTTCATGCACATCAACATCTCAGCAGCAGGAAACTAATGTATGCATGCATTGGCAGTGTTGTTTTTTCCAGCAGTGGAGGAGCTAGCAGTTCAGTACTTCTCGAGAAAGTAGGCGAAGGGGACGAGGAGGCAGAGCGCGATGATGTTGCGGTAGACGGGGAAGACGAGCTTGCTGATGCCCATGTTCAGCGCCAGCCGCGACACCACGTGGAACCCCGCGTAGCCGAACTGCAGGGCCAGCATCGCCACGTGCAGCTGCGCCTTCTCCGGCATGCCGCACACCCGCCGACCCTCCCCACCGGCGTCCGCCATTGTTGCGTTTCGTGCGCTAGCTAGCTCGGAGGCGCGCGACGACGCCCGGTTAATTGGCCGCGAAGAAGAGTCAGACAGGAGGAATTCTTCGAGCAAAGCAGAGCACGAAGAGTGACGGGTGAGCTAGCTAGCTCGGAGGGGTCGCTATATAAAGGGCAGGCAGGAGTGTGCAGCGATGAGTGCAGTAGCGACCGAGGGGAATGTCCGGGCCGTTGTACTGTGGGCTACATACTACTGCGTACTGTATGTGGGCCCCACGGTGTGGAGCGATAGCGGCAAAAGAGAGAGAGAGAATTGAGAGGGACGTGGCCACTCCAACTGTCACTGTTTTTCTCCTTGTCGTATGTCCACTTCCTCTTTCGATCGACTGCTGCCGGCCAACCAGCTATATTTTTTTTAAGATAATAGAATAAAACATCCGACTTTATTTTCACTAGAACGTGAGAAATCAGACCACATTATTACAAAGTTCTCACATTTGGTTTAAAAACAGACTAAAAAAGATAAAAAAAAATCAGTTTGTAATACTAGACATAATAGGTCATCCATAAGAGGAAAAAGATATCAAAGCCTATGTCGTCTCTAGGTTCTGACAAGTCTAGATGCATTCTTCGTTTCACTGCAAATGACTTCAAACCGGGAATCAATGCGTTC